>OX387239.1:134030257-134630257 GCA_947561735.1 Cenchrus americanus
TCACTACGGGGATGGGAGGAGTCTTAGTTTTGAGAAGGAGAGGAGGGACAGTCCACAGGCTTTCTTTCGTGGTTTTGGTCCTCCTCCATGTAGAGAGGTTTGGTTACCTCATGGTGGTTACCGTGGTGGTGTTCGTGGAGGTAGCTTTGGTAGGAAAGATGGTTTGGCTTGTGCTAACCCCACTTTCGAGCAAATGGCTAGGCACTGGTTTACACATTTGGAACTAACCCCAGTGTTGAGTCGTTTGCTCGCTCTCGCTCTTGGATTTGAGTTGCAGGTGGATGGCCCGGAGAACATTTGGTTCATATCGGGGGTGGTTCTTCGGCTTCATATCCCGGTGGTGACATGTAGGTGCATCACTTTCGGGGATGGTGGACAAGATGAGTGAGTTGTGAAGAAATGATAAAGGTAAGTGTATTTGTGACCTTCGAGTGTGTGGCCTTGGTCAAGCCACTTGGTTTGTTTTTCTCCTTCTCTATCTCATGTGTGTAGGGTGAGCTTTGTATGCTCTTTGGCCCTAGTGCATGTGTTTGTGGGGAGCTTGTGAGTTTTGTGCTCCTTTGCTCTTTTGCCGGTGGTGTCGAGCCCTTTTTGCCTCCCCTCGAGGAGCCGGTGGTTTGTGAGCTTTGTGTGTGGGAGCTCCTTTGTAGCATATGTATAGCTTTCCTTTGTGCATTTCTTGCATTTAGCATGGCATATGTAACATGATGTATAGGCATCCTTGTATCTTAGATTGCATGCATTTTGTATCATATGCATTGGATAGGAAAAGCTTCTCCTATATACATTGTTCACCATGGAATGAGATATATGTCTTTGTGAGCTTGTTTGGTATGCTATGGTTAGTTTGGCTTAGCTCTTGATGATCTTGATGAATAATCCATGGTTGATAGCTATGTTTTTGAAAATGTCACATGTATGTGCTCTCATGTGTAAATGCCTTTATATGATCTTGACATGTTTTAGTGGCTTTTCTATGCTTAATTTGTGGTTGGATAGCTAGTTTATTGATCATATGGGGCCAAAGGCTCATTTGCCATCATGAATGTTTAGCCCTCTTGCTTTATCTTGTGGAGGGGCATAAGTTCCTTTTTGTCGCAAAGACATTTCATGTACCAATTATGAATCTGAAAATGAAATGGAAAATGCTTGGAAAATATGCTCCCATGTCATATGTGCTGAAATTAATTTGCTTTGGGTGCTAAACCGTTGCATGATGGCTACCAATGAGAAGTCTCATACATAGAAGTAGGCACATGGCTCGGTGGCTTTGACATGACATGAGGTGCTTGGGGTGTTTGTGATGGTCTTATGATTAGAATGGTTGTCCTAGCACAAAGTTTGTTGGGCTTTGCCATTTTGATATGTTTCGATCATGTTTAGGACTTTGCTCATGAGAGGCATGTTTTTCGCAAAATTGCCCAAATCCATCTTAGCTTCGTCCAATGGTTGTGAAACTTGGTGATCATGTAGTTGAGATCGATACGAAGCTATAGAGTATCTAACTTGCTCATTTGGACATGTGTAGCATTCTTTGTTGAATTTTGTCTATTTGAGAAGCTCTAGGTTGAAATTTTTGCATTTTTGGCTTGATTCATGCATTGCCAACAAGGGGGAGAAGTTTGAGCTTGAAATGGCTTGCTGGACGCATTTAGAAGGTTTTCAGGTGGTTTCGAGCCATTTTTTGGCTCTGTTGTGCACCGGTCTGACCGGTTTGACCGGTGTGAGCTGAAAGTGTTGCAGCTGCCCTATTTTCAAGTGGTTTGCATGCATTTGTCCAGGGGGAGGCGCACTGGTTCAGGGGGAGCTTGCATGTGTGCAGGGGGAGCTCTTTGTGGTTTTTCGAGCTTAGGTTTGGTGGTTCGCGCTCTTTGCTTGAGCTTGGTGTTTGTCTCGGATGTGTCGAGCCGTTGCCCTTGCCTAAGGGGTCCGAGACTTGTCTTCTTCAAGTGATATTGCTCTTTGCCTTTGTTTAACTTTCGATCGCTTGTTGGAGGTTCTTTTTGTTCGTTTCTTTTCTTTTTCTTTTCTCTCTTGTTACTTTCGTGTGGGTGCTGTGAATGCACTCATCAGGGGAGATTGAGGACCATGTGTGGTTCGAGGACCGGTGGATGGTCGCTTCCTTGTGTGATGAGTGATTGACAACGTTGTGTGGACTGATTCTTGGCTAAGTATTGCAGGTGCAGGTTGCGACTTGACTGGTGTTGGTGCAGGTGAAGAACAAGTGCGAAAGGTCGTTGCCGGTGAGGCCTCCAGGTGTGGAGAAGACAAGTAGGCTTCGTTCAAGGGACCCGGTGGCCAGCGGGGTCAAGTGCGGGCCGCATGGTGGCATGAACAGCAAGATGAAGTCATGGACGGTTTCTTGGTTGAGCCTGAAAACCAAGGTCGAGCCGGGACTATGTGGGAGCCGAGTCATGAGTGGAGATTGGCGGAGGCAACACCGAGTTCGCGGGGTTTCCGGTGGTTCACCAGAAAACCACTGGGTTCCTTGGTTGATCCACAAAGCCAAGACCGAAGAACCGAAGACAGTGTTGCAACAGCGCCAGACCAGTCTGACCGGTGGGTCTGACCGGTCTGACCGGTGGGTACCGGTCTGACCGGTGAGGAGCACCGGTCTGACCGGTGTGCGACGACGCAGTCCGGAATCTTCGAAGCGGAGGACACGCATTGGGATCGCAAGGCTTGCGTCGAGGCTAAGTAGGTTGCGGTCGCCGGGCATCCGTCCGATGAAGAAAGCTTCAAGTCTTCCAAAACCACCCTTGAGGGACTTGTATCCGTAGTTGTTAGAGAAGGGTATTTTAGACTTTCGGTTGCCTCCATATAACCCAAGAGGTGAGAGGATGGCAGCCAACTCTTGGAAACCTAGCTCATTTGTTTTCCTATTTTCCTTCCTATTTTCCTTAGGATTTCCATAGGACTAGCTTGAGAGCTTCATGGTGAGATCTTGTGAGAGGGTTGGATGATCGGGCGGCAAGCTAGATCTTGTATGAACCTTTGTTGCATGTATAGATGATTTGGCGTGGTTCCTCAAGGTTTGGATGTGTTGTTCCCGGTTGTTCTTGGTGGTGATTTTCGGAGCCCTCTGTCGGGCATACTCCCCGGGTACTCGTGCAAGGAAGGAAGAATAGTAGAAGATGGACTCCTAGTAGAATTCCCCTGTACTCCTACTAGGACTCGCTCTGTGTAATCCTACTATGACTCCAGCTTTGTAACCGACTAGGAACCCGCCCCCTGGACTATATAAAGGAGGGCCGGGTACCTAGCCGCACATCCCAATCCCTCCGGGGACAACCCAACACCAAGCGCAGGGCGGCATACTTGATCCCCCAAACAGGACGTAGGGCTCGCCACCTTGGCGGTCCGAACCTGTATAAATCTTGTGTCCCGTGTCCTTGCGCATACCTTCGAGTTCTTGGTCTCCCGATCACGATCCCCACCGTACAATCTACTACCTCGGGTACCCCCTTGGTAGGTTTGCCGGTCTAAAACACCGACAGCTGGCGCGCCAGGTAGGGGAGATCATCACCACCGGGCGAATTCGAAGGACCCTCGTCAACAAGACCAATCTACTCGTCGACTCGCCGAGATCCATTGAAGCAAGTCGCCTTGCTCTTGTCAAAGCCTAATCAATTCTCCTACGCCGCGCGTCCGGGTGCCTCGGCACGTCGCGCGGCTAGCCACGCGGCTCCTCGTGCCGCTCGTCGTCGACTACTCCGGGCTCGTCGTTGACTACTTCACCTCCACCGCGCGTCCGGGTGCCTCGGCACGTCGCGCGGCTCGTCACGCGGCTCGTCGCGGCGCTCGTCGTCGACTACTCCGCCTCGCGGCGGCTCGTCGTCGACTACTTCGTCTCCGCGCGCGCGTCCGGGGTGCCTCGGCACGTCGCGCGGCTCGTCCACGCGGCTTGTCGCGCCGCTCGTCGTCGACTACTCGTTGTCGACTACTTTGCCTCCGCCGCGCGTCCGGGTGCCTCGGCACGTCGCGCGGCTCGTCACGCGGCTCGTCGCGGCGCTCGTCGTCGACTACTCCGCCTCGCGGCGGCTCGTCGTCGACTACTTCGTCTCCCGCCGCGCGTCGGGGTGCCTCGGCACGTCGCGCGCGCGGCTCGTCCACGCGGCTTGTCGCGCCGCTCGTCGTCGACTACTCGTTGTCGACTACTTTGCCTCCGCCGCGCGTCCGGGTGCCTCGGCACGTCGCACGGCTCGTCACGCGGCTCGTCGCGCCGCTCGTCATCGACTACTCCGTGCTCGTCGTCGACTACTTCGACTACGCCGCGCGTCCGGGTGCCTCGGCACGTCGCGCGGCTCGTCGCCCCCGCCCATCGTCGACTACTCCGGGCTCGTCGTCGACTACTTCACCTCCGCCGCGCGTCCGGGGTGCCTCGGCACGTCGCCCGGCTCGTCACGCAGCTCGTCGTGCTACTCGTCGTCGACTACTCCGCCTCGCGTAGGCTCGTCGTCGACTACTTCGCCTACGCTGCGCGTCCGGGTGCCTCAGCACGTCGCGCCGCTCGTCGTCGACTACTCCGCGTCGCGCAGTCTCGTTGTCGACTACTCCGTGCGCCGCGACTTCGTCTTGCGGCCACGCTGGCTCTACTTCAGCCACGCCGTGGGGTGCGACTACTTGTCTCGCGGCATCTACTTCGAGTACGCCGTGCGCCGCCACGACGTCATCTTCCCCGGTCGCATCGCGTCGACCATTCATCTCGACTAGTTTTCCAAACTAGTCGAGAACGGCAGTCACGCCCCCAACAACTAGTCGGAATCAACTCTGACTAGTCGGCTTCAACAACAACCGTCGCGGCTCCATCGCCGATCGCCACGGCTTCATCTACAAGTCTGCCCAGGCAGCAACAGCTAAGTCATTTATCTAAATGATTACTGTTTTCTTGGCTTGTTCTCCTCATCATGTGGGGACCGCTTGCCGACTACTCATTTGTGTATGCTTCTCGGCGGGTTTTCACGGGAGCTACACTCTGCTGACTACTCTTGGGGCATATCAATCAAGTCGCCGCGAGTCTACTTCATCAACTCGGGGGCTATCCCTAGGAGGCAGTTTCTAAAGTCCGCTACGCGCGACAATCTAAAGTCGACTTCTAAAGTCGCATTCTAAAGTCCGCTCTGTGCGGCATCTTAAAGTCGACTCCGGTTGCATCTTCGCCTGCTTCAGTGGCATACTACGTGTGTAAGCTTCGATGGAACCTAGCTGTAAGCGGCCCTCGGGCCTGGCGACGATGGAACCTAGCTGCACGTGGTCTTCACGCTCTGTACCATGGGTCCAAGTGCCCTAAGTACTCGCGCTCCGTACCTTGGGTCTGAAATCCATGGCCCAGGTACGCAAGTCGACTCCGGTCGCACCTTCAAGTCCACTACGGTGGCACCCGTACCTTGGGTCTGAAATCCATGGCCCAGGTACGCAAGTCGACTCCGGTCGCACCTTCAAGTCCACTACGGTGGCACCCGTACCTTGGGTCTGAAATCCATGGCCTAGGTACTTAAGCCCGCTCCGGTGGCACAAGTCGACGCTAACGGTCGCATCCAAGCCCACTCCGGTGGCACAAGCCCGCTCCGGCGGCAACTGTACCTTGGGTCTGAAATCCATGGCTCAGGTACTTAAGCCCACTCCGGTGGCACAAGCCGACTCCGGTCGCAATCTTAAGCCCGCTCCGGCGGCAAAACTACTCGTTTTCTCTGATTTTTTATTCGCTTTGGCTTTCCGGAAAGTGCTTTTCGTTTTTTGCATCTTAAGTCCACCCTGCGTGGCACAAAGCCGGCTATCGTAGTCGCATCTCAAAGTCCGCTCCGCGCGGCACAAAGTCGACTTCGGTTTTCAAGTCGCATATCAAGTCCGCTCCGCTCGGCACCCTAAAGTCGACTTCGGTTTTCAAGTCGCATATCAAAGTCCGCTCCGCGCGGCATTCTAAAGTCGACTTCGGATTTCAAGTCGCATCTCAAAGTCCGCTCCGCGCGGCACAAAGTCGACTTCGGTTTTCAAGTCGCATCTCAAAGTCCGCTCCGCGCGGCACAAAGTCGACTTCGGTTTTTAAGTCGCATTCTAAAGTCCGCTCTGACGGCACGACTACTTCTCAAGCTCCATGGCTCGATGCCAAACTGCTACTTGGAATCTCTCCAGCTCGGGGGCTGCATTTCACATACTACTCGAAGATAACTTCAGCATGCTTCGCTCGCTCTCAAGCTCGGGGGCTTCTCACCAATCACTACTCGACGTGGCTCATATAGCTCTCTTATCTCGAGGGCTACACGCTGCAAGAGTACTCGGTTGATGGCTTTCGCGATCACTGAAGACTCTTGGATTGAATACCTAATCATTTCAAGGCTCGAGGGCTGCTATGCTACACCAATCATTCAAATTTTTCAAGACGGAAGATTTGGAATCAAGATTGACCCTCAGCTAGAGTCTACAACTCAACCTAAAGCTCAGGGGCTACTCCATATGGAGTGCGATTTTGCAATCGCACTTCCATATAATCTCGACTTCAAGACTGATTGAGCTGGACCACCTTCCAGCCTCGCGGCAGTTTAAGTACTATTGAAGACTTCTCCAAGCAGTACTCGAGGACGCTCAAGAACTACTCGAAGAGGCTTCAAGACTACTCGAACTACTACTCTCGACTCCAACGTGCTCGGGGGCTTGTCGGGCATACTCCCCGGGTACTCGTGCAAGGAAGGAAGAATAGTAGAAGACGGACTCCTAGTAGAATTCCCCTGTACTCCTACTAGGACTCGCTCTGTGTAATCCTACTATGACTCCTGCCTTGTAACCGACTAGGAACCCGCCCCCTGGACTATATAAAGGAGGGCCGGGTACCTAGCCGCACATCCCAATCCCTCCGGGGACAACCCAACACCAAGCGCAGGGTGCCATACTTGATCCCCCAAACAGGATGTAGGGCTCGCCACCTTGGCGGTCCGAACCTGTATAAATCTTGTGTCCCGTGTCCTTGCGCATACCTTCGAGTTCTTGGTCTCCCGATCACGATCCCCACCGTACAATCTACTACCTCGGGTACCCCCTTGGTAGGTTTGCCGGTCTAAAACACCGACACCCTCTCTTGGTGATTTCTTTTGGTTGTTTTCGGGACCTTTCTCTTGAGGATTTGATGGGGGAAATTTGTGGGAACCCTTCGTGGTTCTTTGGGCTATGATTCCCCTTCCAAATCCGTGAGTAAAGGGGCTCGATTTTGGGGTTTTCCGAGTTCTAGGGTTTGTGGTGCTCTTGGCGGGATTTCTTCGATTCCTCCTTTTTGGACAAGTTTTGGTGGGATTAAACTTGGCTATGGACTCCTCATCAGGTGTTCCTAATATCCCCAAAGTCTTGTTCAAGTCTGTGGAGCGATTCGGGAGATCGAGGTTTGGATTTGGGGGAGTTGACCGCGGGTCTTGTTCATCCCGAGTCGCCCAGCTACCGGTCTGACCGGTGCTCTTGACCGGTCTGACCGGTGCAACCCTTAGTGGGTGTTTGCTCGGGCGAACGTCTGGGTGTGTTCGCTGCTGTCCTGTGTTGCTGCTATTTCGAGTTTGGGTCAGTTTGGTGGTCGGTTGGCCTGTTTGGTGTTTTGGGGGCTTTCAGGCTGTGACCGGTCTGACCGGTGTGTCTCACCGGTCTGACCGGTGCGGAGCCACTTAGTGAAAGTTGCTCAGTTTCACCAGCAGGGACCGGTTTGACCGGTGGTGCTCACCGGTCTGACCGGTGTTGGTCTGTAGACTCGAGGTTTAATGTTCCGCTGTGTTCTCGGGTCGGAAGGTTGTGTGTTGGTTCCTAGGTCTAGTGGCACTCCAGTGGCTGCGTGGGCTTGGCCAATTTGGGTAGTGAGTCGGAGACGTGTGTTGGAAGCCGTGTTCATCTTGTTGGAGTTTCCATCTCCTTCGAGAAGAATTTTTATCGGCTGCCATTCACTCCCCCCCTCTCTGGTTCGCCGTATCGGTCCTAAGTGTGAGATAGAGAATGTAGGAGACATGTCAGCACTAGCACCCAATTCATTGAATCCCCGTTGACCAAGCCTTCTGCTCAAAGCATGGCTCTGCGCTCGCCATTGGCCGCATCCATAAAACATCACTGCCACAATATGGGATCTGCGAGGTGGACGGGCGGTCAGGTATCAGTTTGCGGCTGCGGCTCCACCTCGCTTGTGCTAGCCTTGGTATCGACAGCGCTTCTAGCGAGCCGAGTTCGCCCCTGGCCTGTCGCCGGTGTGCCCTAGATGGCCCGAGATGGTGAGTGCGCTATGAAATCAACGGTGGTTCTTAACGACAAAAACCACACCTCAATATGAGGCCTCCTTCACTCGCACGGGTTGCAGCTTCGATCGAATCAGCAGTAGGGCATCTCTAGCTCAGTGTGGTCCGGCGAGGAAAGTGTGGTGGATTCCAGCGAGTCTGACGCATGTAGTCCTGGTGGCGGCAGCGTCACGGGGAATAGGAAGCAATAAAAGAAAAATCCTCCCGACACGGCAGGGCGCCCATGGCCACCGCTCCCTAGGAGAAGCTTGCCAGGGTGCCGTGTGCCGCCAATCCCTGTGGGCCTAGCTTGGTCTGACCTAGTGCCAATGCTCCCCGCGGGGACGTCGCTCCAGTGGCTGTAGAGCCGCCGCTCCTTGCGGGCCGAGCTCGCCGCCGCTCCCAACGAGGGACGTCGCCTCGGTGGCCCAAGCACCGTCGCTCCGTACAGTTCGAGCTCGTCCCGACATGGTGCCAAAGCTCCAGATGCAAATTGGAAAATGGATAAGGTGGAGGCGGGGTGGGAGGTGCGTGCTTGACTAATTGGCTAGGCGCGCCAGTTGGCCGGATCAGAGCACGTCGGTTGGCTTGGGTGCATTGTGTATATAAAATGCACTCAAGTGCATAATATATATATAGTATATATAGAGAGAGTATATATATTGGGAGCCTAGGGAGTTATTATAGATTAGAAAGACTTCTTTCCCTGTTGTACAATATAAATACGATACCTAGTTTTACTCCTGGTTAAAATGCTACAATGGTATGTTCTTATCTGTGCGCTTGCGGATACCCTGTTTATATATATCTTCTTTTCTAGAGATCTAAGACATATGTAAGAGTACCATATCCATGCGTTTTCAGACACACCTGTTAGGGCTGACAACCTATATCGAGTTGTGCTATGAATTGTGTCGAAATTCACCTTTTAGTTTATCTGAAAGCAACATCTGATATACACTTAGCATCATGTTAAGATATACTTCTGCATTTTTGGTGTTGTCGATAGAGATGGATCTTATATCCGTTTCTAGTCGATGACGTTAGCAATGTCAACACTCATCACACGACGAAGCTTTGGGCGTAGTCACGGGCGACGGGGAAGCATTGTTGAGGGAGATCGAGGATGGCAGACTCTGAGCTCGGCAGCGCTCCGAGGAAGATAGGGACGCGGCTCGGTCTGGCAATGAGAGAGGGAGCTCCTAGGACAATGGGCGCAAAGGAGAAGAAAGGAGGAATGCGGGAAAAAGCACTTCACCGACGACGAGCTGCGAGCGGCCGGTATGTCCGGTGGCGGAACTCCAAGCGATGACACGAGCGCATGGAGAGGTGCGAGCATGTGCAGGTGCGGAAGGGGGGTGCACATGATCGGTTTATATAGGGCACAAGAGGGAGGGAGAGCGTCGGCTGGGGCGGAGAGGCCATCAATGGCCATTGCGGCCGGCGTCTTGATTGGGAAGTCTTGATTGAAGAGAAATGGAGGGGAAACTGAAGGGATTTGAAGAGGGAGGTAGCGGCCGGTGCTCCACTACACCTTGAAGGAGGGAATTAAAGAGGGGGGACACGTGGAGGCACCGGGAGATGGCCGGGTGTGCGTCCGAGCGAAGCAGGGGAGCCGCTGGAGGTTGGGGACGACACTGACAAGCGGGGTCCAGCTGCCTGTGACTGCAAGAGAGGGAGGGAGAGAGGAGCTAGGTCAGCGGGGTAATTGGGCCACGTGAAGGGAGGCGGGCTGAGCAGGGAAAGAAAAGGCTGGCAGCCTGCGCGGCTTGGGCTGAAGAAAAGACCGGCTGGGCTAAAAAGTGAGAAAGAGGAGAGAGGGTTTGAGGGTGTTACAAATCTACCCCCTTAAAAGGAATCTCGTCCCGAGATTCAGGAGATTAGAGAATGGCTGAGGAAATTCTTGCATAAGCTCACCTTGCACATTGAGTTCTTTCAATGGTAAACACTTCTCCATATATTTTCCTTTAGCTTGATTCACTTTTACTTCTTCTTTGGATGGGGTAATAGAAACAAACTCGATCCTATCTCCTTGCGGGCTAGTTAAAACCACTGATTTCTTGTGACACTGAATAACTCCATCCCATTTATTCAAGAAAACTATTCCAAGGATCACATCTATTCCCCATGACCTTAGGACTACTAAATTAGTTGGAAAATCTATCCCCATGATTTTATTATTCATCTCTGGGCATAAATGACTCTCTTTCATTTCACCACCCGGGGTACTAACAAGCAAAGGTGTCTTCATAGAACTCATAGGTAGGTTATGTTTTGCCACAAATTGACTAGTAACAAATGAATGCGATGCTCCAGAATCAAATAAAATTGTTGTAGGTTCAGAGTTGACAAGAAACGTACCCAGCACAACACCATGAGCATCTTGGGCTTGTTCGGTTGTCACATGGTTTACTCTACCACGTACGTACTTCTGTCGACCCTTGCTGACCTAAGAATTTGCACTTCCATGGCGTACCTGAGATGTTTGTTGTTCGAGTCTTTGACCATTGCGTTTCTGAAGAGTCTGCATGTTGCTCGTCGGACTGATGTTGGCATAATGTCCCAATTCTCCACAATTGAAACAACCATTAGGATGAACCGGGGAGTTGTTTCTCACTGGTGCACCTGAGCGATATTGATGAGGACTTGGAGCATGTGGTGTCTGTTGGCTAGAATGCTGGGGTTGTTGGGTGTAAACATCTAGGCCCTTTCGCACCTTTGGTAAGGGTGTGTTTCGGTGATAAATGACAACCATATGCTTGTGACTAAACTTTGTTTTGTAGCGGATTATATCTTGGGTTATTGTCATAAGTATATGATGAAAAGAGACCCCTCAACTTGAATTTATGAACGATCAATGGACAAATACTACAATACTAAGGACTTTGTTAGTTCCAAGTGTCACAAGGAGATGAAGGACAATTGGATTGCTAGTTTGTAGTGTTTGACTATACTATTAAGAGGGGTTCATGCACTAGTAGCTTGACCATGCACCAAAAGCCAAGAAAATATGCACACTCAAATTCCTTGGATGCTAAACAGTTCAAGGTGCTCATAGAAACACATTGGAAGCAAAAGAATCGATGGAAAACTCAAAGCCGTTTGAATTGGATGAGTTGAATTCAAATCATAGCGTCGGATGAACCGACACCCTTATGAGTTCTACGACTAGAATTTTCAAAAGTGACTATCGGATGAACCGACGGCCCCAACATCAGTTCATCCAGTCACCTAGGGTTTGGTAACAGTAAGGATTGAAGTTCAGTCTCTTCAGCACTGGATGATCCGACGCCTTGACCAGCGGTTCAACTGACGCCCTCAATCAAATTAGATAGAGACACGCCAAGAATTTTGCTTCAGCACCAGATGAACCGACGCTTCATGGACACCTTAGTGGTTCATCCGACGCTTGTGATTGAACTACACAGTACTGCACCGAGTGGGTGCTCTTCAGCACCGGATAGATTGATGGTGCGTCGGTGCATAGTGTCGGTGCAATGTCTAGGTGACTTGGGTTCAACGGCTATCTTAGCGCCTGTGAGTGTGACCGGATGATCCGATGTCGCGCAAGGGGGACCATCAGTTCATCCGACGGTATTACTTTTCAAGGAAACTTTTCCAACGTTTAGCCACCCTTGCTAGTCCTAAAAATATGATCCCCTGCATCTCTTGAGCTGCATTTTTCACTCTGAAGATCTACAACTGCCAAGGAGAGAAGGAGATTGTGTTATTGCTCATTTGGGATCGTCTTCCTCTTGTTTGAGGAGCTCTTTCTTAGTGATCAAGGGTTTCAAGGTGCATACATGGCTTAGTTGAGTGCTCAGGTCAAGTGAAGGTGTGTGGGCTTGTTACTCTTGGAGTTTGATGGCTCCTAGACGGTCTTGGTGTTTTGGGGGTTCTTGGTGAGCTCTTGGATATTGCAGGAGCATCAAGAAATCTTGGTGTACACGGTTCGAGACCCACCGTTCCGTAGATGGAGAACGGGTACTCTTAGTGAGCACATGAGTCTTAGTGACTTGAGGGGAGCAATACTCTTAGTGCGTGCTCCAACGTGGATTAGGGGGAAGCGTCAACTTCTCGATACCACGGGAAAAATCCGGTTATCTCTTGTGCCTCTCTCTCTACTTTCTTGCATTTATTTTCAACACCTAATTTCTGCACTTAAGTTTCCTTACTCTAGTTCTCTTTAAGTTGTTTGTTTGCCTCTTATCTTGACTAAGGGTGTTCGATATCTCTTAGTGTGATATTTACTAAGAAAACTCTTATTAATGTGCTTAGTAGTAGAGAAAAAACTTTTTAGATTGGCAATACTAGTTGATAGGCTATGGTTTTCTTCATGCTTTAAAAATTGAAAAGAAGGCCCATATTCAACCCCCCTTCTATGGGCTATTGGTCCTACAAGTGGTATCAGAGATGGGCTCTCTATTTGCTTAGCTTAACCACCTAGAGAGATGGGGAAAGGTGGTGGTAATGGCCCTCCCAGGTTGGCAGGGAAACGGTTCACCTTTTAGGCACATAGAATGGCTAGCTACCTTAAAGCACAACACCACGATGGGTGGCTCACCACCATGTATCCTTTTCCTAGGGTTCCCACCGAGAGTGAGGCCAAGTGGAATTCACGTGCTAGAAACCATATCTTTGAGGCTCTAGATGAGGAGTTGTTTGATCGGGTCTATACTTTGGAGACCACCCATGAGGTGTGAATGGAACTTAAAGCCATCCATATGGGCTACAAGAAGATCCATGAGGAAAAATAAGAGTTGCTCAAGGTGGAGCTCAATGAGTTAAAAATGCTTGAGGATGAGGGCATAAAGCAAATGTACTCTATGATGGGTGTGCTTATTCAAAATATCAATGCTCTCGATATTGCTAACCTTACTGGGCAAGAAATCATCCGGAAAATCCTTCAAACGCTCCCTAAGCCGAAGTACAACATGTCAAGGCACTTCTCTTTGAGAAGGACTTCTCTACCCTCACCATCACTATGGTTGTGAACAAGATCCACTCCCATGATTGTTTATGATGGATGAAATGGAATAATCTACCTCCAACTCAAGCTCCAAGAAGGATCTTGCACTCAAGGCAAGTGAGAAGGTCAAGCCAAAGATGAAGACCAAAGCAAAGCCTCAATCATCCTCAAGTGAGAGCGAAAACAAGAGTGACTCAAGCGAGGTGGAAAGAGATGATGAAAGCTAGCTCTTCTCATGAAGAGGACTACTGTCAGATGGTGAGATATAAACAGCCCACAGGGGTGTTAATCCATGTGATTTAGTTGTTTGATGAGGTGGAATCTAAGGCTAAGAACTTGAAGGTTGCGCACGAGCACACGGAACACAGAGAACACAGCGAGTTTATACTGGTTCGGGCCTCTGGAGAGTAAAACCCTACGTCCAGTTGTCGGTGTAGATTGCTTGAGGATTGCGTGATTGTACAAGGGTCGCCTCGCCCGCCTTATTTTGGCTAGCGGACAAGGTCAGTTCTTGGACTCCTGGTCGATTACGACCGGGAGACCTAAATCTAAATTACAACACTGGCCATGTCCGTCGATCTACTTGGTCGAAATCCACCAATGTCTTGTATTGTACGTTAAGTCTAAAGGTCATTCTTGATAAGGTCGTCTAGGGAATCTTCTGGAAAGTCTTCAGGAGGTCATGTGGGCTACCAACTAGGTCGTTTGGGGCCACTTTATAGGTGGGCGGATCTTCTGGTAGGTCGGACCCACCTGCCGGGGACAGCCGTGAGCCTGGTCGGTGGGGACCCAGGGGTACCCATGTCTCACAAGCCCCCGAGCGAGGTGTAGGCATAGCGACCTTAGAAAGGTCACGATGAAGTCGTAGGCTATCGACAGGTCGAATAGCATGCACGTCGATCAAAAAAGAAAAGAACAAATCGACTTAGCAGCCGACCTGTTTGAAGTCTTGCCGAACGAAGAGCGGTCGAGTGACGCTCTATGGGAAGTAAGCTTCCGATAGATCGAAATGATGATGAAAAAATTTCAGAGGGCATTAAGGATGCACTCATAGAGTAGTATCCGAGCATCGTCGGCGGGCAAGATGGCTGGTATGATGATCCAAGAGAAAAAGAAGAAAAAGTAGGTCGAGTAGCGACGTGATGAGAAATAGATTTCTCAACAGGTCGGTGCGACAAAGAAAATAAAAGGGCATCGAAGACGCACTCGTAGAGTAGTCCCCGAGCATTGAAGCAGGCAGCATGGCTGGTTTGATGCTCAAAAAAGAGAAGAGAACTGAGTCATGGTCTTGATCAAACGAAGTGAAGAGACACCAGATCTCCGAGCATAGCTGCAAAGTCTAGCAGGGTCGACTTCGAGGATGCCTTGTAGGCATGCCGACCTCGAAGAGGCCTCAAATCAACAATATCCAGTATCTGAGGATACTAGTAGAATCTTGAAAGGCGCATTGCATGAAGAGGGCTTTTGTAGTAGTCGAACCGAATAATGATAAAGCTAGTGAAATAATTTTGGTCTTAAACGTATGGAGTGTAGAGACATCCAAATATCTTGCATAGCTGCAAAGAGTTTGGTAGGGCCACCCAAGGCATGCTGACCTTAGGAAGGTCTCGAATTAGAAGCGCCCAAGCACCCGGAGATACTTGGCAGGACCATTAGGTGCGCACCCCACAGGGAGGCCTTCATTCCTGACGTAAAATCCTGGGTGTCTAAAGCAGCCTAGCAGGGCTACAAGAGCACATCCACCTCGGAAGGTCACACATCCAGGGCGCCCAACTAGGTTGGCAGAGCCGTAGACGTACCAAGGTATTGCAAGACCTAGGTATTTAAGGCACACCGACCTTAGGAAGGTCATTTTGGTGCCCAGATGACCAACATAGCTACTAGCCATGCAGCAGAGCCATGGCACTAAGGTATTGACGACCTCAGCAATAGGCACACCGACCACGGGGGCCCGACGAAAATCGTAGACTCCATGATGCTTCTGATCTCTAGGCGCCTAGACTGATCTGGTAGAGCAGCGAGGCACGCCTACCTCGAAAGGTCTTAATCGAACGTACGAGCATTCTGCTCAGGAAATAGAAATATGGGCTGATTGGAATAGGTCTGTTTACATGCAGAGCCATAGTGGGCGCATCAGGACGCAGAGCCTAGCGGGTGCAAATGAAAGCATCAGGTCATAGAGAAGGTCGTTCACAGAGGAGCTAGGTGCTGAGCCCTCTAACACAGGGTCAGGCTTTGTATTTTTTGTAAACTGCAGGGTCACGGGTCAACAGTGGTCAGAGATTCCCTTGCCACCCAGAAGACAACAAACTGCCCACGAATCAAGGGGGTACTGTAGCCATGTGACTCTGCAGTGGACTCAGGCATCATTGATGCACTAGAGACAAAAGACATCAGGAGATAGGGGTAAAGCCATCACCTTTAATCGTGCACATGTATACAGGTCCTCTGGACCACGTGGTGACAGTGCCATCACTTTGCCACCTACCCGAGGTTTGGCTTTGGCTATAAATAGCGTTGTGATGCTGAAGGAGGCAAGCACCAAGCATTGTTGAGCTATGAAGCCGCAAGATAGTTTTCAAGCCATGCCATGGGCATGTGTCCGCCCAACTGATTGAAGAATGCTGTGTTTCTAGAAGCTTGGAGCTAGGAGAACTCTCGCGAAGTGTAGGCATCACACCCACTCTTTGTACCGTGTCTCTGCAAGGTATGAAGGAGAGTTTAGAGGTGATGTTGTAGAGGCTCGAGGTGCAGTTGTACGTCGCTGGTGAGCATCGGGTGCTCGTCGGGGGCTGGCACCCCACGCTGAAGAGCAAGCTGATGTCTCCATTCCATAGTCTAGCACAGAGTATGCCCTGCTACGTGCGGTGTCACACAGCTGTCTCCCACAAGGCCGCCATCAAGGTCCTGGTGCTAGGAGAAGTCTTGCGATGTGCCCTTCTATAGTGGAGTACATATCAAGGACTGCTTTAAGTAAACCAGGTCTTCTAGTATGTTTGTATTTTTGTGTCGGGTTCTGGATCTAATAAGGTCGCAGGCGACTTGTGTACCTTCAGACGACCCGTGTAATGTTCGCTCTCTTCTGTCATGTAGTTGCTCATTTTGATGAAATTATTCATCAAAGACCTAAAGTGATATGATTTGGCGGCTTATTGACCTTGTGAAGATCGAAATATTGGTATCAGGATGACCTTATAACTTTGACATTTCCCACGACCTAAACCCAGAGTTCAGGTTGTTGTACTATCTGTTTGCACAAAATCCGGCGTGATTGACTTGCGAAATTATCGGCACAAGGCCATTGTAGTGATCTCCGTACCGTGGAAGGAGCCGCAACGGGCAGACCCAGTGGGACCCATATTAATAGACCTCCAGAGACAGTAGCTCGACCATTCGTGCCTTGCGCCTCCGCGCATGCGCAGTAGCTCGACCATTCGTGCCTTGTGCCTCCGCACATCCGCATCAAAACCCTAGTGTCATTTAGATCCAAATCCATTCCAAGTCAAGAAATGGCAGCGCCAGCTTGTCTGATCCCAGACCCGCGGATGGTGTGGGAGCCGTCGACAATGACAAAAAAGAAGATTCAAGCCCTAGTGGACCGCGGGCTGCTAAGGCCTGAGGTAGTGGTGGTTTGGAAGGCGCCAACGGGCGAGGCGTTCCCGACGGAAGACGTCAAGGAGCAGGTCGTCTTCGGTTCCTTCTTTGAGCGCGGGCTCAACATCCCTACCGGGGATTTCTCCCGAGGCCTTCTCTTCTACTACAAGTTGGAGCTGGTACACCTCTTCTCCAATTCTATCACTATAGTGTCAACGTTCATTCATTTCTATGAGGCGTATCTGGGGATAATGCCTCACTTCCTTCTATGGAGGCATCTGCTTTGTGTGAAGAACGCCGGCAAGCGCGCTGATGTTGTAGGGGCTGCGATGTTTTGCTTGAGGTCGGGCCTCAAGTTAGAGTGGATTGACACAGATCTGCCCGACAATACTGCTGGATGGAGGTCGGATTGGTTCTATGTCGCTGATCAGTTGTCAGCACTTCTGAGGTGAACTGGGCTCAAGCCCGTGAAGATTCCAGAGTGGAACTGAGGCTATCTTCATGCGAAGCGGACGAAAATAAGAAGGTTCTTGCATTGGTTGAGGACCTCAAGAAGAGAGGCGTGACAGGGGGCTTAGTCACCAGGTTGTTTTACCGGTGACTGATCCAGCCGATCAAAGATCAGGTGCACCCAGCGTACGAGTAATGGGGGCAATCGGACCCCACTCGTGAGGACAACCGCAAAGTCCCCAAAGAGGAGATGTCAACTAGGGTGTCACAGATCTTTGCTGGGAAGGCACGGATCAAGAAGTGTCCCAATGAGTACTCGTTGAGCCGGCCAGCTGACCCGGTGAGTCCTGGGACTTACTAGGTCATTTTCTCTGTTTCTTTAATTTATGTCGTTTTCACTCTTTGTCTTTCATAGGACCGGGAAAGGCACTTTTGGTGCCCGACACCTTCCGCAAGGCGAAAAACCTCGTCGGAAGTTGAGGTCGAACAAGTACCAACCTCCAACAGCCGGGCTGCTGGAGAATTACGAGTCTGACTCGTCGGTGGAGGCGGATGAGACACTGACCCAGAGGTCAGTGATGATGCTGAGGACCATGTGTGGTTCGAGGACCGGTGGATGGTCGCTTTCCTGGTGTGATCAGTGATTGACAACATTGTCTGGACTGACTCTTGGCTAAGTATTGCAGGTGCAGGTTGCAGCTTAACTAATGTTGGTGCAGGTGAAGAACAAGCGCGAAAGGTCGTCGCCGGTGAGGCCTCCAGGTGTGGAGAAGACAAGTAGGCTTGGTTCGAGGGACCCGGTGGCCAGAGGAGTCAAGTGCGGGCCGCATGGTGGCCAGAACAGCAGGACAAAGTCGTGGACAGTTTCTTGGTAGAGCCTAAAAACCAAGGTCGAGCCGAGACTAGGTGGGAGCCGAGTCATGAGTGGCGATTGGCGGAGGCTACACCGAGTTCGCGGGGTTTGCAGTGGTTCACCAGAAAAGCACTGGGTTACTCGGTTGATCCACAAAACTGAGGCCGAAGACTCGATGAGCAGGTGCGGCCACCCAGGCCGGTCCAACCGCCCAGGGGGGCGGTCTGACCGCCTGGCTAGTTTAACCGCCCAGAGGAGGCGATCTGACCACCCTGGTCGCTGGCGCCGAGAAGCTTCGAAGCGGAGGACACGCGTCGGGATCGCAAGGCTTGTGTCGAGGCTAAGAAGGTTGAGGTTGCCGGGCATCCGTCCCATGAAAAAATCTGAAGACTTCCAAATTCGCCCTTGACGGGCTTGTATCCCTAGTTATTATGTAAGGGTAGTTTAGTCTTTTTGGTGCCTCCATATATACTCTTTGAGGGGATGGATGGCAGCCAACTCTTGGGACCCTAGCTCATTTTGTTTTTCTATTTTTGTTCTCATTTTCCTCTAGTTTTTCCTAGGACTAGCTTGAGAGCTTCATGTGAGATCGAGAAAGAGGGATGGATGTATGGGTGGCAACCTAGACCTTGTATGAACCTTCATGGTATGTATAGATAGTTCGGCGTTGTTCCTCAAGGTTGTGAAGTGCTTTTCCCGTCCTTCTGTGGTGATTTTTGGAGCTCTTTGTTGTGCTTTTCTTGGCAGAGTCTTGAGGACAATTTCTTGGGGATTTTGTTGGGTGTCACGTATGAGGACCTTGTGCCTCTTTGGCTAGTGACTTTGCCCCTAAATCTCCCTTGAATCGGATAGAATTTGGTGGTTTTTCGAGTTGGCTGAGTTCTTGACCTAGAGAGACGATTTCTTCGATTCCTCTTGATTGTGAGCGTTTCGGGTCGATTCCTTTGAGGTAGAGGTTGCCCAAGAGGTAACCCAGCTATTCCCGAAGTTTAGCTGCAATCAGTGGAGTGATTCAGGAGATCGGGCAATGGGAAGTTGAGGTCTGACCCGCGGGTAGGTTTTCTAGAAGGGGCGGTCTAACCGCCTAGGGGACGGTCCAACCGCCTTGGGCCTTCCAGGTCGAAGTTTTGATTTTGCCAGATTTTCCTCTGTGAGTTTGTTTGCCTTGATCAGAGGAGCATTTAGGTGAAATCTTGGGTTATTTTCGTGTTGTTTGCTAGGAGTTCTTGCTTGGAGTTGTTTGCTAGGTACAAGAGGTTAGACCGCCCCTGGTAGCCGGTCTAACCGCCCCTAGGCCCCTGGGTGAAGTTTTTGTTCTTGCCAAGATTTCCTGGTATCTAGCTTGGCCTTGACCAGAGATCTCTGTTGGTGAAACCATGGTACGTTTTGATGCTCGGAAGAGGTGTTACGGAGGATTTCTTGGTTGCCTGGTGGAGGCGGTCTACCCCCCTGCCCCAAACCCGGTCTAACCGCCCCCCTCTGGACAGCCGTCTCCCGAGTTGTTTCCGCTGTCGTGGGTGCGTAGGAGTTGAGGTTGCTGGTAGTGTTTGTTGCTAGGACCAATAGCACTCCAGTGGCTACGTGGTTTTGGCAAACGGAAGGTAGAAATGCGGAGCGTGTGATTTTGGGGGTCCGACCGAGCGAGTTCATCTTGTTGGAGTTTCAATCTCCTTCGAGAAGAATTTTTATCGGCTCCCATTCACTCCCCCCCTCTCTGGTCGCCTAATCAGTTCTTCAATTAGTATCAGAGCCGGTTCGGGTCTTTATTGACTCTAGATAGTCTAAGATCCAAAGATGGCATAGCAGGAACGGGGTTCGGGTCCTCTACACTTCGATGGGAAGAACTACCAGATGTGGAGTAAGCAGATGGCGGCGTTCCTCCGCGGAAAGGGTCAGATCCTTTGGGATGTCACGGTGGACATAGGTTATGTCCAGTCGATGAACTTCCTTGCTCAGGATCAAGGGACATGTTTGATGCCAACAACAAGGCGTCGACTACTTTTTCGTGCTTTGTGTCAGCCTGAATTCGATCGGGTGCACACCGAGCACTTGGCTTGTAGAATATGGTCGGTGTTAAAGGAAGCTCATGTTGGGAATGCCTAGGTTCAGACTCGGATGTATGCGACCTACCGGAGAGAGTACGAGAACTTCACTCATCTCCCTGGTGAGTCCATCGATGCCTTGTTTCAGAGGTTCACGGTAGTGGTGAACAACATGAGGGCCAATGTGGACGTGCTCCCGTACGATGATCATGATAGGGTTGTCAAGCTCTTACACTCTTTGGATCGTACGGTTTGGGGCGGAAAGTTCGAGGCCATAGTTGAGTCGAAGAAGTATGATACCCTAACCGTGAACGAGTTGTTCTCAAAGCTCAAGTCGGCTGAGGTGGATAGTGGCATGACAGCCAAGATTGAGGGCTCGACTGATTCCCATACTCTCGCCCTCATCGGTGGTTCGAAAGGAAAGGCTGACGCTAACCCATCCACCAGGATGTTCTCTTTGTCCTCTTTGATGTCTATGCCACATGAGGAGTTCGACGTGCTTGGAGAGGACGAGCTGGCGTTGCTGACGAGGAGGTTCGAGAGGCTGCACGAGAACTGGGTGAACACGAGGAGGAACACGAGGACATGCTTCTAGTGCGGCAAGCGGGGACACTTCATCGCCGACTGCCCAGAGAAGGTCAAGAACAAGGATGGCAACAAGCACCAGTCGAAGATGGATGGCAAGTACTAGTCGAAGCGCGACCACAAGAGCAAGCACAAGGGCAAGCGCAAGGACAAGCGACGATCGAGAAAGAAGGAGAGCCGAGGCCAGGCCCGAGCAATGGTTGGAGCGAGCGACATTGACTCTAGTTCCGCGCACTCCACCTCGAGCTTGAGCAGCAGTGAAGATTAAGGTGATCGTCACAAGGATAGGAAGTCGTCCAAGAACTTGAGCGGGCTGAGCTGCTTTGCTAGAGACGGCTTCTGCACCATGGCGCTGAGTTCCGGCAGCAAGAAGAGCACACAGAGTGACTCGAACTCCGACTCCGACGACGAGGTGCGTGATGAACTTCCCTTCTTGCGTCAGGAGAATTAACGACCTGGCTTGTTGCTTGATAATCGTGATGACATACTTAGAGAGGCCAAAAAGATGAGGAAAGAGCATAGGCTTCACTTGAGGATGCTAGGACTAGAGTGGCTGAGTTAGAAATACAGAACTTGGATGCTAAGCTTGAAATTGATTCCTTGAAAGCTGCATCTATTGTTTCTGATGAAGTTGAATATGTTGATTGTCCTATTTTCCTTGCTGATCTTGCCTTGTTTAAGGAAAAGCATGCCTCCAAGTGTGAGGAACTAGATGTGCTTAGGGTTGAAGTGGCTGAGCTTAAGTCTAGATCTGCTTTGCTAGGTGCTTGCACTTCTTGCCCTGTTTTGCATGGAAAAATTGATGAGATGCATGCTTACATTGTTTTTTTTGAGGCAAAGTTGAAAGAACCAATTCCTACATCTTTCTCTACCTGTGAATTGCATGCTTTGAAGAATCTAGAACTTGCACATTATGTTGATCGTTTGCAGGATGAGAATGATGAGTTGAGAAAGTTGATGGGTTGGTTGTCTGGTCATGAGCCTCAGTTGAGGATAATGATCGAGACATACAAGAGGCAGGATGGTGAGGGACTTGGGGCAAACAAGGTTGGTGAAAGAAGTGGAGAGAATATCCCAGAGCCACCAAAAACCCACCACAAAAATGATTTCCCTCCTAAACCTAACCATCTTAGGAACCGACTAGACACAACCCCGGCTCCACCCGTGTTTCCTCCACAAACAAATGATTTCCAAAAGCCTATCAAGTTTGTGAGCACTTTGGGGAAAGTGTTCTTTGGGAAAGAAAGTGAGAAGGCTAGTGAGGAGAAGTCGGGTGAGAAGTCTAGTGAGGGGAAACCGGTTGAGAAGCCGAGTGGAGAGAAACCAAGTGAGCAGCCCCAACATAAGCCTAAGCCTAAGCTTGTGAGGTTCCATTGTGGCTATTGTGGGAAAGAGGGTCACAAGGATGAGTTTTGCTTCAAGAGAAAGTGTGAGGAAAGGATGGCAAAGGAGTGGGCGAACAAGGATAGGTACAACCCTTCCCATGGTGTACCTAAGCCTCGTATGCCACTGCCCAGGGGTAAATTTGTGGTGAGAAGTGTTCTGACATGGGGAGATGCGAGTTCCCGCAGCCGAGGAGCTTTTCTAGAGAGGGCGGTCAGACCGGCCCTACCCAGAGGGGGGCGGTTAGACCGGCCTGTCTTGGCGGTTCAACCGCCCCCCAGAATTCTGGGCGGAGTTGTTTTCGAGGTGGTGACTAGAGTGGTCTCTGTTCTGGAGGTCGTGGTGCAGGTGGTTGGTCTGGAGAGTCTGCAGGTGGTTAGTTTGCTAGGCGTTCTCCCCCTCATGCTCAATACGAGGATGGGAGGAGTTGTAGCTGTGAGATGGAGAGGAGGGACGGTCCACGGTCTCCCTTTCGTGGTTTTGGTCCTCCTCCAGTTAGAGAGGAATGGTTCCCTCGTAGTGGTTTCCGTGGTGGTGTTCGTGGAGGTAGCTTTGGTAGGAAAGATGTTTTGGATTGTGCTAACCCCACTTTTGAGCAAATGGCTCGGCACTGGTTTTACTCTTTTGGTACTAACCACAGTGCTGAGTCGTTTGTTCGCTCACGTGCGTGTTTTTGAATTTCAGGTGGGAGACTTGAAGAACATTTGGTTGATTGACTCCGGTTGCTCGAGGCATATGACCGGAGACAAGGGGTGGTTCTCAAGTCTCGTTCCTGTGGTGACAAAGAGGTACATCACTTTTGGGGACAATGGTCGTGGGCGTGTGCTTTCAGAAGGTGAGGATAGGTACATCACTCTCAGGTGTGTTGCTCTTGTTCAATCGCTGGGATACAATTTGCTTTTGGTGTTTCAGATGTTGGATGAGGGTTTTGAGGTGTTGTTTCAGCTTGGTGGTTGTGACGCCCGAGGTTTTCGGCCGGGTTAATTAACCCTAATGATCCGGTCAACAGTGTTGACTTTGGTCAAACGATGGTCAACCTGGGCCATCACCTCGAAAACATCACCGACAAACCCTAATGGCACCCCTTGGTCAACTCATGGTCAAGGTTGGGTCAAAACCCAAGTCAAAACCCTTGAACCCCTTTTGACCCACGAGTGTCAGCCGAAACTTTTGTCGCGTTCTCCAAATTTTCCCTAAACACTTCAAATTCTCCCAATACAAAAGTTGTGTATTTTGTCGAGGAACACAACTTTCATGTTGAGTGGCATTTGAGATTTGAAGCGTAAATAGGCGAAAAACCTCAGTCATTGCAGTTCGGCACTGTTCACCGGCGTCCAGAAAATCTGCAACTTGGCATCCAATTTGTGCGCAAATGGTGAACAAAAACACCATGCAGCCTTTCTAGAAGTTGTAGAGGGTTAAGTGATCTACAACTTTCGTATAGGTCGCTGGGTACACTTTAGTTTCAAAAACTCGAGTTTGTGGCGGTCAAACAGGGCTAAATCGTTTGAACGACGCCGGGAACGCGTGACGTCGCGACGCACCGCGTCGGCCCTGGACGTCGTACTCGCGGCGCGCACGCCGAGACCCCTAAGGGACCGCCGGTCAGAGGCTGGTGCCGTGGGAACTGTTCGACAGGAGGGGTGACGCGCGCCATGCCCCTAGGCCGGTGCCATGCGGCGTCCCCGCACTCGCCGGTGCACGCACGTCGAGCCGCCACTGCCTGCTCCGCCCACCGCGTCGCCGCCCCCCCTAGGCCATGTCGTGCCCATGCCGTGACCTGGCTGTCTTGGCGCATAAGGAAGCGCCTCTCCCCCACCACCTGTGCCCACCATAAAAGGTCCCCGGTCTCCTACCTCGCGCGATGCCGAGCCGACCGCCGCCCCGCCATGAGTACCCCTTCGGTGAGCTCGGTGCCCTGCTTCAATTCCGTGCCGGCTAAGCGCCTCTAGCCCTTCCCCTCGCCCCCCTTGAGCTTGCCTGCCCGCGCATTGCCGAGCCGACCCGCCTGCTCGCCGGAGCACGGCTCCCCGCGGCCGCCGAGGCCGGGCGCCGCCGAGCTCCTCACCGGCCCCCGCTCCGACCCGTCCAAACCTTGGAACTAAGCCCTATGTGAACGCAGGTCCCATCCCTACTCTTCCCTAGCCCGCGTGGGACCCACCTCGCCAGAATCCAGCGATCCTCCGCCGCCCCCATGCTTGTGGACTCAATTGCAGGGTGAGTTTTATTTCCAGGGGCCTTGGCGCAAACTAAGGGCAGATTCGTGAACCGTTTAGTCTTTCCAGGGACCCCTTCGCAAAATGATTCTTTACCCTTTGAGGTGTTTCGGCTGAAACTTGTAAAATCCATATCAATTCGTAGAAAAATCCAAAAATAGCAAACCCAATTTTTTTTGTGCTCAGTGTAACAAGAACTACAACTTTCTCCAAAGATGTATATACTTTTGAGGTACAGTTTTTGCTTGAAAAATAGAAATGTAAAATCCCTAGATCTATGTTTCTGCCAAATCTACACAAGTTCTTGAGCTATATTTTGGATATTTTGTACTCCATGCCATGACTGGTCACCACACCAAAAATTGCACAAAGTTACTGCATAAATCTTTTTATAAAAATAATTTTGTGAAATTGACAAATCTGCCTAGATGATTTTTTTAGCTTTAAATATAATTATTTTTGAGCCCAACTTCTGGTTACTGTCTTTTGTTACCAAAATGCATCCTTGGTGAATTGACCATGATTTTATCAATGTTATAAATATTATTTCCTCATTTATGCTTGTTTTTAATCATAGATATGTGTAGCATGTTTCATAAAGGCTATAGGTGTGTTTCTTGGTTCTTTGGGCTTGTTTTGGACCAAGGCATGTGTAGGAGAAAGTTGGGTTTCAATTATGATGTATTTATTTTAATATGTATTATCCCTTATATGCTAACTAGTAATGCCTTTAAATTTTGTACATTAAATTCAGCTGTGCAAAATCAATTCCTTGCTGTCCAAGGGAGTGTTCCTGGTCCTTGGGGCCAGTGGGCACTGTTGGATAAGTTTGTATGTGTTTAGTTGTTAAAGGGTTGCAAACTAGATTAATCTAGTAAAGGAAAATAGGAAAAATACTCCCTTTTGTGCATAAGTCACATAAATGAATTAGGAAAGCAAAATGGTGATGCCAAAGTAAATTCCTTGCTGTTTGTTTTTAAATTAAATATTTCCTTAATAGATGTGCACACGATCACATTAAAAAAAGGCTAAAAAGGCTTTTAATTATCTTTGAAAGAGAGAAATGTTTAAATGCATTTCTTAAGGTGAATATGACCAACCCTATCTAACTTGTAGCTGTTGCTACTGTTTTGTTGTGTGAATTACATTAACCCATTAAATATATATATGTACACAGTCACTATTAAAAGTCTAGATAATCAAGCATTGCATATTGTTCCTTATAGGAAGAGTATGTTGAATGTATTATTATCTAGGTGAATGTGTTCAATCATGCACCCAATGTTGTCATAAGATGTTTGGAAAGTAATAATCAAATGGTCACTTAAGTCTTCCATTTCATCCTCCGTGTAAAAGTTCCCGACGATAGCTACACGCTCATGCCAGCGGACGTGAACGAGGGAGCTGGAGGAGACGTGCACTACGTCTCCATAAAGCAAGACCTGGGCCAAAGTCCGGAAGTGTGTCTAACTACTTGTGTTAACAAAGGCAAGCCCCGGTTTATTCATTAACCCCCAGTGTTTCTTTAAAACTTCTGAATTTACTTCTCGTTATTGTATGTGCATTTACGTTCAGGAGTTGATATGAAACCCTAGTTGCATGATCCATAAGTACCTATGATCTTTTACTAGCATGTTAGGTTGCTAGTTGCTATGCTTAAGGATCTGGTACAAGTCGAGTGATGTTCGTCACTCGTGAGAATAGGATCTCCTTTATGGAATCACCATATTGATTAAATGGATTGCTCATGTGGTAAGAGCATGGGATTTGGGCTCCGGTCCAATGGCTTCGTTGGCTAAGTGTTTGAAAGTACTAAACACTTGTCGGAAATGGGTACGGTAAGCCTAGTACCTAAATGAGGCGGTACGGGGTTTTACTATCACTACTCTTAGGGTTGCGGCCCCGGGCTTGCTCCCCGAGTGCATGCGTGAGGCTGGGTGACCTTAGTGGCGTAACCCAGATAAACCTTATACATAAGACTGTGAGCTATTATCCCCAAACCGAAGGATGACGGGAACCGCCTGGTTGGTGAACTCTTAGTGAGGGCACCTCCCGTGTGTTTAGGTCCACCTTGCAAGGTTTGAATCAATCGATTGTCGGCCTCTCACCGTTATCTGAGACTACTTACCCGACTGGCCATGATATCCCTTTATGATGGAACTTTGTGAAGATTATTACTTTAATTAATTGTTTGTACAACTTTGGTTGTAATAGTTGCTTACCTAGTAATGATTACTCAACTAGAACCTGAGCTAAAATATGGAAAGTAAGGATTCACTACTTAGCAGCTTTTTGGCAAACAAACTGTGACACCCTAAAATTCCATCACTAAAAATTACTTAGCAACTTAAATTTGTCTTAGGGATTTAAGGAGATTAAATTGCTATTTAATTTGAGCTCTAAAAATATTAAAGATAATTTAATAAACTTAGAGACAACAAGTGTATGTGCATCATCATTTGGCTTGCATGGTTTTTGGTTGCCTGAGTGGTTTCTAAAAAGTCTATAAAATTCTTGAGAAAAGTTTGAAAAAGTTTGATTTGAATTTGAGATGAAAATGATTTGAAAATGAAGTTTGAAAAAGGAAAAGAAAAAAAAACAAAAAAACCACACCGGCTCCTTTCTGGCCCGGCGGCCCAGCAGCCCATCAAACCCTCCCCGCGCCAGCCCACGCCGCCTCCCCCGTTTTCTTTTCTTTCTCTTTCACTGACGGCTGGGTCCCACTGGTCAGTCTCCCCTTCCCCCCTTCCTTTCTTCTCCCTCCCCTCTGCTCAACCCGACCCGGCGCCGCCGCAATCCCCGCTGCATCCGATCGCCTCCTCCGCCTTACCTTTCTCTCTGGGCAAGCCAATTAAGGCAATGACTCTACCAATCAAATTCCCCTCCGTTTTTGCCATTTCCCCTCTCTAATTGCTCAATTGCGCCGTGATGGCCGCGGCCATCAATGGCAAGCGCTGCCGCCCGGGATCCTTCCGCCTCCCCTCGCCTTCCCTCCTCTAGCCCTATTTAAGCTCGCGCTCAAGCTCCTGCCCTTCCCTTTGCAACCGCAGCACACCAACGCACGTGTTCGAGCCCAATTCCACCAGTGCCGCCGCCTCTGTTTCCGCCGCCGCCGGAGCAAACGCCGACGGTGAAGTACTCCGTCTCCCTCCCTTCTTCTCCTTTGCACGCGTGGCTTACCTCTCTCCCTCTCTCTTTGCTCCAGGGACACATCGTCGTCTCGGGGCCGAGCTGCGCCGTGTCGTCATCCGCCGAATCGCTGCCTGAGCTCGCCGTCGACGTCGAACTCCTCCTTCAATGCTTCCTTGTTGACTGCGTGCCCGCTCTCGTTGCCTCTGCGTGGTGAGCAAACCCGCCCCACCCTTTCCCCTCTTTCTTGTGCACAGCAACACCCGCATGGGCTCGCCGGAGCAGCGGTTCCGCCCCCTTCCGGCGCCGGGCGGCGTGGATGCCCGAGCTCCTCTCCTGAACCCCTAGATGCGTGCGCAAGCTTCTCCGCTGCGTGTTGCACCCACACGTGCACGAAACAGTGGCCGGAAGCTCACTCCAGAGCTCATGCCGGCGAAGCGCCGCCGCACGCCGCCGCATACCCCTGTCTCCGGCGTCACTGCCGCCGCGTGCTCGCTTGCAGATCACCAGGACCGTGCGATCTGTGATGGACGGTCAAGATCGCGTACCGGTTCGATTTAAGTGGCCGGTCCACCATGGACTCGTAGACCACGTCTACAGCGCGGTCCACGGCCACGTCGCCAGCCACGTCATCCTCCTGGCCAACCAGCATGCGCCGCGTGATGCCGCGTCAGCGCTCCCCCGCGCGTCAGTCGCCGTTTTGCGCTTTAGCCCCTGAGTTTTTCCTTTTCGCAAGCCGGTCCTTCCACCTTTAAGAATCTTTACGGATAGGTCCTGGTTTTTGCAATCTAGCCCCTGTCTACCCTGGATAATATTGTTTTAGGCCCTTTTCACTCCTTTTTGCACCTAGAACCCTCTGATTTAATTTATAAAAATGTTTTAGCCCCTGATTTTATTTATAAACAGCCCCGTAAACTTAGTTTTCTTGCGGATAGGCCCCCGTAAACTCGTTTTAATCATATCTTTCTCATTTTAACTCCGTTTTTAGCGTTCTATATACCGAAATGATCGTCTCGACGAGTAGAATCTTTTAAACAGTGAATTTATCAGTTTTGTTACTGTTTGGTGTACTGTTTTATTTATTGTTTGTTATTCATGTTTGACTCGTAGATATCGTGCTCGTTTCGTCCGAGCTCCCTGTCGGAGGTGATCGGGGAAGAGCCTCGTCTTCGAGGAGGATTTCACTCAAGCACGTAGAGGAAGGCAAGTGGCTTTCCCCCTCGCATAATCTTTTTGAACCTATGACACTGCATGCTAAACAATATTTACTATTCCTGTTGTTATGCATAAACTTGATGGGCAAACACCTAGCTAAGGACTTGACTAGATGCTTTACCACTTTACCTTGATCAACCCTGTTTAAACAAATGCTTGGGGTAGATAAATGCTTAGTTTGCTTTACATGAGTTTGGTTATGCTTTGTTTATGTTATACATCTCAGTTTTGCTTATATAATGTGTTTGTGCTTAAAACAAGATAACTTGATTTATAATCGGAACATGGAGAACCACCCAAGATAACAGTACAACCACAGTCCACATGGCTCTGGCTTAGCCAATTAATTAGGAGAGTGGGTTAGCTGATAGCTCTTTTCCGAGAGGGGCACAGGGGGCCGGAGTTGAAGGGGTATAGCCCGGTTCTTTTGGGGTAGCAACCTTGGCTAAGATGCGACCATTAGGGAGGGTTATGGTCCGCTCCGCCTTCATGAATCGTCGCGGGCTGTTGGTTTCTCTTCTTTCCTTTGTAAAGGCTTCGTAGTGGACCCCTAGCCACTCACCTTGGAAGTGTTTAAGGGTCTAGCTAACCGGGCAAGATGGGGAACACGAACTGTGGGTAAAGTGTGCAACCTCTGCAGAGTGTAAAACTGATCGATCAGCCGTGCTCACGGTCATGAGCGGCTTGGACCCTCACATGATTAATAAACTTGAAGAATAATGCAAATCATGGGTTGGAGGTTTGGTTTGAGGTTTCTTTTAAGGTTAAGTGGGTTGGGATACACTTACATCTAGTAACTAGGTGCTTGCTAATAAAACTTGACCAACTTATAAAATGCTTACCGCTGTGAACCATAGCCTATCCTTGATAGCCTTGCATTATTTCCCCCACTTGCTGAGCTCCAACCATAAGTGTGCTCACCCTTGCTTACCGCTGTTCAGAGGAGAACGTCGGAGGTGAGGACGAGTATTGGAGCGACTACGAAGAGTTCTAGGCATGCGGATCCCCCAGTCATCATGCCTGTGGATGTCAGCGATGGAGTTGCTCGTCGTCGTTTAGTTATCGTCTTGTTCGGACCTTCGAGTCCACCCCTATGGATGTAATAATGGTTATCTACTGGTTTAAACTCTTGTACCTTTTGTTACAGCAATGGTATTACTCTCGTTTTGTTTATCATGTGTGTGTAAATTGATCCTGGCGCACACGTGAGATGCATTCGGTTTCCTTGTAAAATCGGGTGTGACACAAACCCACTAGCCAAAAGCCTTGCATGACTAGAGGAAAGTCTTTCTTTTAGACGGGTAAGTCTTGCTGAGTACTAGTATACTCAGCCTTGCTTTATAAATGTTTTTCCAGGTAATGCATCTGATGTGTGGCCCAGAGAACTTCGACCCGGCTGGGAGTTGGAATGGGTGGATGACGAAGAGTGATTGCATCATGGAAAGGCCTCCTATGATGTGATTGTATCATTTAGTTATCTTCCGCTGTTTTCAGTAAACTCTGAACAATTTACCTTCATGTCAAAAAACTATGTTTGTAATAATGACCCCTACGGGGATGTGATGGATAATTTGTAAGGCACTCTGGACTCTCCTTCGTGTTAGTTTTAATAAATTCGTTCGATCCTCTCTGTGTTTCCAAGTGATTTACCGGGTGTAAACCCGACAATACTCAACGCGATGCTTCTTTATTATCGCTTAATGACCAAATGGAGTGGTTTAGGCGATAGTACGGAATTATCTCGGGTGGGGTTGTCACAGTGGTTCTTAGATTTTAGATTCTCGAGGGGACCTTGTCTGTATGGTCGTTCTCGAGGGTCAGGTGTTTCGTGCTGAGTTTTCTCAGTCTTCTGGTATTGAGCTTTGTTTCTTGGCTGGGTCTTCGAGTGAGTTCTGGAAGTGGCATAGGAAGTTGGGTCACTTGAGCTTTGACCTTTTATCTCGCTTGAGTAAACTCAATTTGGTTCGAGGATTGCCACGGTTGAGGCTTGAGAAAGAGTTAGTTTGTGCGCCTTGTAGGCATGCCAAGATGGTAGCCTCTTCTCACCCGCCTCTCACCGATGTGATGACTGAGCGTCCATGCGAGCTTCTGCATATGGACCTTGTTGGCCCAGCTCGTGTGTGATCTGTGGGTGGGAAGTGGTATGTCCTTGTTGTGGTGGACGACTACTCTCAGTATGCGTGGTGTTCTTTCTCGAGGATAAGGGGGAGATGTTTGGTTTTGTTTAAGATCTGGTCTTGAGGTTGAGGAACGAGAGGCACGGAGATGCCATACGAGCAATCCGCAGTGACAATGGCTCAGAATTCAGAAACTCTCGTTTTGAAACCTTTTGCCAAGACTTGGGTCTTGAACACCAGTTTTCGAGTCCGTATACGCCTCCCCAGAATGGTGTTGTGGAAAGGAAAAACAAGACCTTTTGTGAGATGGCTCGGACGATGCTTGATGAGCATAGGACTCCGAGAAGGTTCTGGGCTGAGGCGGTGAATTCCGCGTGCTATGTGTCGAACAGGATCTACCTTAGAGTGCATAAAAAGAAAACATGCTACGAGTTGATGCACGGTTACACACCCAAGGTGAGTCACTTCCATGTCTCTGGTTGCAAGTGCTTTATTCTGAAGAAAGGGAAGAAGTTGGATAAGTTTGAGGCTAGGTCGGTCGATGGTATTTTCTTTGGTTATGCATCTAATTCTAGAGCATATCGTGTGCTCAATCTTGAAACTAATCAAATCGTGGAGACTTGCGAGGTAACCTTCGACGAACCACAGCCACGTAGTCATCTTGTCTTTGAGTGTGCAGGTGATGATGAGCTTGGCGAGGAGATCTTTCAAGAGGAGGAGCATGAACATGGGGATGATGAAGATGGCGGTGTGGTGCCCCCGACTGAACATGTACATACTACTTCGACTACAGTGGTTGACGGCCCGTCTCCTACACCTATGACGACGAATCAAGATCGAGGAGAAGATACAGTTGAGGGGGAGGTAGCATCAAGACGAGAACCTCCCCGGCGAGTACAAGTGGATCACTCAGCTTCAAGGATCATCGGCGACTTGAATGAACGCACTACACGGTCGAGGGTTCAAAACAATTCTCATTTCGCTCATGCTGCATTTGTTGCTACCTTTGAGCCCAAAGACATAGGACATGCACTAGGAGTTCGACGTGCTTGGAGAGGATGAGCTGGCGTTGCTGATGAGGAGGTTCGAGAGGCTGCACGAGAACCGGGTGAACATGAGGAGGAACACTAGGGCATGCTTCCAGTGCGGTAAGCTGGGACACTTCGTCGCCGACTGCCCATAGAAGGTCAAGAACAAGGATGGCAACAAGCACAAGTCGAAGACGGATGGCAAGTACCGATCGAGGCGTGACCACAAGAGCAAGCAAAAGGGCAAGAGCAAGGACAAGCGACGATCGAGAAAGAAGGAGAGCCAAGGCCAGGCCCGAGCAATGGTTGGAGCGAGCAACATTGACTCTAGTTCCGCGCACTCCACCTCGAGCTTGAGCAGCAGTGAAGATGAAGGTGATCGTCACAAGGACAGGAAGTCGTCCAAGAACTTGAGCGGGCTGAGCTGCTTCGCTAGAGACGGCTTCTGCACCATGGCGCTGAGTTTCGGCAGCAAGAAGAGCACACAGAGCGACTCGAACTCCGACTCTGAGGACGAGGTGTGTGATGAACTTCCCTTCTTGCGTCAGGAGAATTAACGGCCTGGCTTGTTGCTTGATAATCGTGATGACATACTTAGAGAGGCCAAAAAGATGAGGAAATAGCTTAGGCTTCACTTGAGGATGCTAGGACTAGAGTGGCTGAGCTAGAAACACAGGTTCTTGAGAGCAAGCTTGAAATTGATTCCCTTAAGGCTAGCCCTGTTGTTTCTGATGCTGATTGCTCTATTTTCCTTGCTGATCTTGCCTTGTTTAAGGAAAAGTATGCCTCCAAGTGTGAGGAACTAGATGTGCTTAGGGTTGAAGTGGCTGAGCTTAAATCTAGATCTGCTTTGCTAGGTGCTTGCACTTCTTGTCGTGTCTTGCATGCTGAAATTGATGAGATGCATGCTTACACTGCTTCCCTTGAGGCTAAGCTGAAAGAACCAATTCCTACATCTTGCTCTACATGTGAAATGCATGCTTTGAAGAATTTGGAACTTGCACATTATGTTGATCGCTTGCAGGATGAGAATGATGAGCTGAGAAATTTGATGGGTTGGTTGTTAGGTCATGAGCCTCAGTTGAGGATAATGATCGAATTATTCAAGAGGCTGGATGGTGAGGGACTTGGGGCAAACAAGGTTGGTGAGGGAAGTGGAGAGAATATCCCAGAGCCACCAAAAACCCACCACAAAAATGATTTCCCTCCCAAACCTAACCATCTTAGGAACCGACTAGACACAACCCCAGCTCCACCCGTGTTTCCCCCACAAACAAATGATTTCCAAAATCCTATCAAGTTTGTGAGCACTTCGGGGAAAGTGTTCTCTAGGAAAGAGAGTGATAAGGCTAGTGAGGAGAAACCCGTGGAGAAGTCGAGTGGAGAGAAACCAAGTGAGCAGCCCCAACCCAAGCCTAAACCTAAGCTTGTGAGGTTTCATTGTGGCTATTGTGGGAGAGATGACCATAAGGATGAGTTTTGCTTCAAGAGGAAGCGAGAGGAGAAAATGGCGAAGGAGTGGGTTAACAAGGAAAAGTACCACCCTTCTGATGGTGTACTTGAGCCTCGTGTGCAGATGCCCAGGGCCAAGGCGAGTGTGAGTACAGTTCCGGCTTGGGGAGAGTGAAAGGCTGTTGGAGGTTCTGCTGGCCGGGCTACACCGGTCAAACAGGTGAGGGGCACCGGTCAGACCGGTGCAGGCCTGGACAGGCAGCGGTTCGGGTTTCGTGCTCGTACAGGTGCGAGGTTTGGTTCTGGAGGTCGTGGTTTTGGTGGATGGGCTGGAGAGTTTGCAGGAGGTCAGTTTGCTAGGTGTTCTCCCCCTCGTGCTCAATACGGGGATGGGAGGATCCATAGCTTTGAGATGGAGAAGAGGGACAATCCATGGGCTTTCTTTCGTGGTTTTGGTTCTCCTCCAGGTAGAGAGGGTTGGTTCCCTCGTGGTGATGTTCGTGGAGGTAGCTTTGGTAGGAAAGATGGTTTGGTTTGTGCTGACCCCACTTTCGAGCAAATGGCTCGGCACTGGTTTTACTCTTTTGGTACTAACCCCAGTGCTGAGTCGTTTGTTCGCTCACGTGCTCATTTTTGAATTTTAGGTGGGAGACTTGAAGAACATTTGGTTGATTGACTCCGGTTGCTCGAGGCATATGACTAGAGACAAGGGGTGGTTCTCAAGTCTCGTCCCGGTGGTGACAAGGAGGTACATCACTTTTGAGGACAATGGGCGTGGGCGTGTGCTTTCAGAAGGTGAGATTAAGGTGAGTGACAAGATCACTCTCAGGCGTGTGTCCCTTGTTCAATCGCTTGGATACAATTTGCCTTCTGTATCCCAGCTGTTGGATGAGGGTTTTGAGGTGTTGTTTCGGCCTGGTGGTTCTCGGATTTTGGATTCTCGAGGGGACCTTGTCTGTATGGTCGTTCCCGAAAGTCAAGTGTTTCGTGCTGATTTTTCTCAGTCTTCAGGTGTGGAGCGTTGTTTCTTAGCTGGGTCTTCGAGTGAGTTCTGGAAGTGGCATAGGAAGTTGGGTCACTTGAGCATTGACCTTTTGTATCGCTTGAGTAAACTCAATTTGGTCCGAGGATTGCCACAGTTGAGGCTTGAGAAAGAGTTGGTTTGTGCGCCTTGTAGGCATGCCAAGATGGTAGCCTCTTCTCACCCGCCTCTCACCGATGTGATGACTGAGCGTCCATGCGAGCTGCTCCATATGGACCTTGTTGGCCCAGCTCGTGTGCGATCTGCGGGTGGGAAGTGGTATGTCCTTGTTGTGGTGGACGACTACTCTCGCTATGCGTGGGTATTCTTTCTCGAGGATAAGGGGGAGACGTTTGGTTTTGTTCGAGATCTAGTCTTGAGGTTGAGAAACGAGAGGCACGGAGATGCCATACGAGCAATCCGCAGTGAAAATGGCTCAGAATTCAGAAACTCTCGTTTTGAAACCTTTTGCCAAGACTTGGGTCTTGAACACCAGTTTTCGAGTCCGTATACGCCTCCCCAAAATGGTGTTGTGGAAAGGAAAAACAGGACCTTTTGTGAGATGGCTCGGACGATGCTTGATGAGCATAGGACTCCGAGAAGGTTCTGGGCTGAGGCGGTGAATACCGCGTGCTATGTGTCGAACAAGATCTACCTCAGAGTGCATAAGAAGAAAACATGCTACGAGTTGATGCACAATCGCACACCCAAGGTGAGTCACTTCCATGTCTTTGGTTGCAAATGCTTTATTCTGAAGAAAGGGAAGAAGCTGGATAAGTTTGAGGCTAGGTCTGTCGATGGTATTTTCTTTGGTTATGCATCTCATTCTAGAGCATATCGTGTGCTCAATCTTGAAACTAATCAAATCATGGAGACTTGCGAGGTAACCTTCGACGAGACACAGCCACGTAGTCAGCTTGTCTTTGAGTGTGCAGGTGATGATGAGTTTGGCGAGGAGATCTTTCAGGAGGAGGAGCATGAACATGGGGATGATGAAGATGGCGGTGTGGTGCCCCCGGCTGAACATGTACATACTACTTCGACTATAGTGGTTGATAGCCCCTCTCCTACACCTACGACGACGAATCAAGATCGAGGAGAAGCTACAGTTGAGGGGGAGGTAGCATCAAGGCGAGAACCTCTCCGGCGAGTACAAGTGGATCACCCAGCTTCAAGGATCATCGGCGACTTGAATGAACGCACCACACGGTCGAGGGTTCAAAAGAATTCTCATTTCGCTCATGCTGGATTTGTTGCTACCTTTGAGCCCAAAGACATTGGACACGCACTATCTGATCATAATTGGGTTAATTCGATGCATGAGGAGTTGGAGAACTTTGAGAGGAATCAGGTTTGGGAATTGGTTGACCCTCCCCCAGGGTGTAAGCCAATCGGTACAAAGTGGGTGTGGAAGAACAAAGAGGGAGAGAAAGGTGAAGTGGTGAGAAACAAGTGGAGGCTTGTTGCTCAGGGGTTCAGTCAGAAGGAGGGGATCGACTACGAGGAGATCTTTGCTCCCGTAGCCGTAGCCCGTTTGGAGGCAATAAGGATCCTTCTAGCCTTTTCCGTGGGTAAGGGTTCAAGTTGCACCATATGGATGTGAAGAGTGCTTTCCTGAATGGTGTGTTGGAGGAAGAAGTGTATGTGAGGCAACCGCCTGGGTTTGAGAGTGAGAAGTACCCCCACCGGGTGTACAAGTTGAGGAAGGCGCTATATGGGTTGAAGCAGGCGCCTAGAGCTTGGTATGGTAGGTTGAGGGGGTTCTTATTTGAGAGAGGTTTTGAGATGGGAAGGTCAATCAGACCTTGTTTTTACTCAGGCAGGGCAGGGATATCCTGATTGTGCAGGTGTACGTGGATGATATTGTCTTTGGTGGCTCGTCTAACTCTCTTGTTGCAAGGTTTGCAGAGGATATGAGCAGGGAATTTGAGATGAGCATGATGGGCGAGTTGTAGTTCTTCCTCGGGCTACAAATCAAGCAATCAAAGGAAGGAACATTTGTGCACCAAGCTAAGTACACCAAGGACATTGTGCGGAAGTTCAAGATGGAGGATTCCAAGACTATGACGACGCAGATGAGTACGACCACAACTCTTGATGCGGACGAGGAAGGTGAACACGTGGACCAGAAGGAGTACCGGAGCATGATCGAGTCACTCCTCTGCTTGACGGCGACGAGGCCGGACATCCAGTTCTCGGTATGTCTGTGCGCTCGTTTTCAAGCATCTCCGAGGACTTCGCATCGGCAAGAGGTGAAGCAAACTTTTAGGTACTTGCGTCACACTCCCGACTTTGGCCTTTGGTTCTCCGCGTCCTCTTCTTTGGCGCTTCATGGTTTTTCGGATGCGGATTTTGCCAGGTGTCGGTTGGATAGGAAGTCTACTTCTAGGACTTGCCAGGTTTTGGGTTCTTCTTTGGTGTCCTGGTCTTCCCGCAAACAGTCGAGTGTTGCTCAATCCACTACCGAGGCAGAGTACGTTGCCGCTGCTAGTTGTTGCTCTCAGCTCCTTTGGATTTCATACACCATGAGTGACTTTGGTGAGGAGTATACCCATGTCCCACTTCAATGTGATAGCACCAGTGCCATAAGCGTTGCAAAGAACCCAGTGCTCCATTCCAAAACCAAGCACATAGAAGTGAGGTATCATTTTTTGAGAGACAACATAGAGAAAGGAAAGGTAGCTTTGATCCATGTACCCACACATGACCAACTAGCCGATATTTTCACCAAACCCCTAGATCAAGCAACTTTCACTCATTTGCGGGGGGAACTTGGTGTGTGTTTGATTTCTTGAGTTGGGTGTGTGGGAGCTCCTTTATAGCATATGTATAGTTTCATTTGTGCATTTCTTGCATTTAGCATGGCATATGTAACATGATGTATAGGCATCCTTGTATCTTAGATTGCATGCATTTTGTATCATATGCATTGGATAGGAAAAGCTTCTCCTATATATATTGTTCACCATGGAATGCTATTTATGTCCTTGTGAGCTTGTTTGATATGCTATGGTTAGTTTGGCTTAGCTCTTGATGATCTTGGTTTATATTCCATTGTTGATGGCTATGTTTTTGAAAAATATCACATGTATGCTCTCTCATGTGTAAATGCCTTTACATGATCTTGACATGTTTTAGTGGCTTGGTTATGCTTAATTTGAGGTTGGATAGCTAGTTTATTGATCATATGGGGCCAAAGGCTCATTTGCCATCATGAATGTTTAGCCCTCTTGGTTCATCTTGTGGAGGGACATAAGTTCCTTTTTGTCGCAAAGTCATTTCATGTACCAAATATGAATCTGAAAATCAAATGTAAAATTCTTGGAAAATATGCTCCCATGTGCTATGTGCTGAATTTAATTTGCTTTGGGTGCTAAACCGTTGCATGATGCCTACCAATGAGACCTCTCATACATAGAAGTAGGCACATGGCTCGATGGCTTTGACATGACATGAGGTGCTTGTGGGTGTTTGTGATGGTCTTATGGTTAGAATGGCTGTCCTAGCATGAAGTTTGTGTGGCTTTGCCATTTTGATATGTTTTGATCATGTTTAGGACTTTCCTCATGAGAGGCGAATTTTTCGCAAAATTACCCAAATCCATCTTAGCTTCGTCCAATGGTTGTGTAACTTGGTGATCTTGTAGTTGATGTCAATACGAAGCTATAGAGTATCTAACTTAGTGATCTTGGTCATTTGGACATGTGTAGCATCCTATGTTGAATTTTGTATATTTGAGAAGTTCTAGGTTGAAAGTTTTGCATTTTTTGGATTGATTCATGCATTGCCAACAAGGGAGAGAAGTTTGAGGTTGAAATGGCTTGCTGGATGCATTTAGAAGGTTTTCAGGTGGTTTCGAGCCATTTCGGGGCTCGTGTGTGCCAGGTCTGACCGGTCGAGGTCACCGGTCTGATCAGTCAGAGTGCTGGTCCTGTGCACATGTTGAGCACCGGTCTGACCGTTGGTGGTGACTGGTCTGACCGGTGAGAGCTGAGCTGATGTAGCTGCTCTGTTTTCTTCAAGTGGTTTGCATGCATTCGTCCAGGGGGAGTTGCATTGGTTCAGGGGGAGCTTGCATGTGTGCAGGGGAGCTCTTTGTGGGTTGTCGAGCTTCGTTTTGGTGGTTTGCGCTCTTTGCTTGAGTTTTGTTTTGTCTCGGATTTGTCGAGTTGTTGCCCTTTCCTAAGGGGTCCGAGACTTGTCTTCTTCAAGTGATCTTCCTCTTTGCCTTTGTTTGGCTTTCGATCGCTTGTTGGAGTTTCTTTTTGTTCGTTTGTTTTCTTTTTCTTTTCTCTCTTGTTACCTTATGTGAGTGTTGTCAATGCACTCATCAAGGGGGATATTGAGGACCATGTGTGGTTCGAGGACCGGTGGATGGTCGCTTCCTTGTGTGATGAGTGATTGACAACGTTGTGTGGACTGATTCTTGGCTAAGTAGTGCAGGTTGCGGCTTGACTGATGTTGGTGCAGGTGAAGAACAAACGCGAAAGGTCGTCGCCGGTGAGGGCTCCAGGTGTGGAGAAGACAAGTAGGCTTCGTTCGAGGGACCCGATGGCCAGCGGAGTCAAGTGCGAGCCGCATGATGGCATGAACATGAAGATGAAGTCATGGACGATTTCTTGGTTGAGCCTCAAAACCAAGGTCGAGCCGGGACTACGTGGGAGCCGAGTCATAAGTGGCGATTGGCGGAGGCAACACCGAGTTTGCGGGGTTTCTAGTGGTTCACTAGAAAACCACTAGGTTCCTTTGTTGATCCACAAAGCCAAGACCGAAGAACTGAAGACGGTGCTGCAGCAGTGCCAGACCGGTCTGACCGGTGGGTCTGACCGGTCTGACCGGTGTGCGACGACGCAGTCCAGAATCTTCGAAGCGGAGGACACGCGTCGGGATCACAAGGCTTGCATCGAGGCTAAGCAGGTTGCAGTCACCGGGCATCCGTCCGATGGAGAAAACTTGAAGACTTCCAAAACCGCCCTTGAGGGGCTTGTATCCCTAGTTATTAAGTAAGGGTATTGTAGACTTTCGGTTGCCTCCATATAACCCATGAGGTGAGAGGATGGCAGCCAAGCTCTTGGAACCCTAGTTCATTTGCTTTCCTATTTTCCCTTCCTATTTTCTTAGGATTTCCATAGGACTAGCTTGAGAGCTACATGGTGAGATCTTGTGAGAGGGTTGGATGATCGGGCGGCAAGCTAGACCTTGTATGAACCTTCTTGGTATGTATAGATGATTCGGCGTGGTTCCTCAAGGCCTTGTTGTGTTGTTCCCGGTTGTTCTTGGTGGTGATTTTCGGAGCCCTCTCTTGGTGGTTTTCTTGGGGTGTTTTCGGGACCTTGCTCTTGGGGATTTGATGGGGGAAATTTGTGGAAACCCTTCGTGGTTCTTTTGGCTATGATTCCCCTCCCAAATCGTGGGTTAAGGGGCTCGATTTTGGGGTTTTTGGTGTTCTAGGGTTAGAGGAGTTCTTGGCGGGATTTCTTCAATTCCTCTTGATTTGGCAAGTTTTGGTGGACAAAATCATGGCTATGGACTCCTCATGTGGTGTTGCTATCATCCCCCAAGTCTTGTTCAAGTCCGTGGAGCGATTCGGGAGATCGAAATTTGGATTTGGAGGAGTTGACCCGCGGGTGCTGTTCATCCCGAGCTGCCTAGGCTACACCAGTCTGACCGGTGCTCTTGACCGGTCTGACCGGTGTGAGTCACTTGTGGGATTTGCCTCAGGCGAACTGCTTGACTCGTGTGTCTTTGGGTCTTGGTGTTGCTGGTCAGTCCTTGGTCTGTTTGGAGTTGTTTTGTTAGGTTTTGTGTAGGGTTTTCCTTCCGTGCAGGTTGTCTTTTAGAGGTGTCTTTGTTCCAGGGCCTAGAGAAGTCACTGAGGCTTTCTGGAACGTTTGTTGTGCGGCTGCTGTAGCCACCAGCCTGCCCGGCGCTGTCCACAGGTCTGACCGGTGTCACCGGTCCGACTGGCGTAGGCCATCGGTCTGACCGGTGCAGCACAGGTAGCAAGCCATGCAAGTTTCCGCTGTGCGTTTTGGTGTGTTTTGGCTCATAAGGTTGTTTGTTGGTTCCTAGGTCCAGTGGCACTCCAGTGGCTACGTGGGCTTGGCCAACTTGGGTTGTGAGTCGGAGACTTGTGTTGGAAGCCGTGTTCGACTTGTCGGAGTCTTCATCTCCTTCGAGAAGAATTTTTATCGGCTCCCATTCACTTCCCCCCTCTCTGGTTCGCCGTATCGGTCCTTCAACCAATCATCCTCTTTTTCTGTCATCAGCATGTTGCGGAGAGGTGCTGGAGTTTGGTCGTGTTGAGCTAGGTCTGGACTATCTGGGTCCAGCAGTTTGATCGAAGGCTTGTGTAGGTCTTGGATGAATACACCTGCTAGGACTAGGGCTCGCCGGGAGCCTAGTTTAGAGAGTACGTCGGTGGCCATGTTTTTGTTTTGTGGCACATGATGAAACACAGTCCCCTCGAAGTGGCCTTCAAGCTTGCGGATTTCAGCACAGTAAGCATCCATTTTGTCTTTGACACAATCCCACTCTTTGTTGACTTGTTTAATGATGACCTTGGAATCGTCGAAAGCCAGTAGTCACTTGATACCAAGGGACACTTCTATACATAGCCCGTGAATTAGAGCTTCGTATTGTGCTCCATTGTTGGAGGCCTTGTAGTGTATCTACAGGACGTACTTGAGTTGTTCCCCCTAAGGAGAGATGAGTAATACGTTTGCTCTTGCGCCTTCGAGGTTGAGGCCGTCGCCGAAGTACATTATCCAATGCTCGGGCCGCTCCTTGGGAGGGGGTATTTGGATTTCTGTCCATTCCGACACTAAGTCAATGAGGATCTGTGACTTGATCACTTGTCGAGGGCAGAACTCAATGCCGAACTCCCTAAGCTCTATCGACCACTTGACGATGCAACCATTGATGTCACGATTGCGGATGATTTCTCCTAGTGGGAACGATGATGGCACCGTGATCTTGTGGGCTTGGAAGTAGTCGCGAAGCTTTCTCGACGTGATCAGGAGTGCATAGAGCAACTTCTGAGGTTGTGAATAACGTGTTTTAGCGTCGGCCAAGACCTTGCTTACTTAATACACAGGTCGCTGAACAGGGTAGGCCTGTCCTTCTTCTCGTTCTGCGACGAGAACCGTGCTGACCACATTAGTGGTGGCGAAGATGTAGAGGAGGAGCGTTTCGCCTGGTACTAGTGGTGTCATGACCGGAGGTGTCGTCAAGGATTCCTTGAGAGCTTCGAGCGCCTTTTGTGCTTCTTCATCCCATACAAACTTATCTGCCTTCTTCAATAGATTGAAGAAGGGTAAACCTTTCTCGCCGAGCTTGCTAATGAAACGACCTAGGGCCGCCATCATTCTCGTGAGTTTCATGACATCTTTTTTGCAAGATGGCTTGGCCATGTTGCGTATAGCGTCGACCTTTACGGGGTTGGCTTTAATGCCTCCGTGTTCGACCATGAAGCCCAGGAGCAGCCGGAAGGTACAACGAAGACACACTTGGTTGGATTGAGCTTCCACTGGAACTCTCTTAGGTTGGTGAAAGTTTCGACGAGGTCGGCGATAAGCTGGTCTTCCTCGGTTGTCTTGACGACCACATCATCTACGTAAGCTTCGACGTTTTTCCTGATCTGCGACTTCAGGCATTTTTGTATTACCTTCTGATATGTTGCTCCAGCGGTTTTTAGGCCAAAAGTCATGATCTTGTAGTAGTAGATGTGATGGGGCATTATGAATGTTGTTTTGTCTTCATCGTCGGGATTCAGGGCTATCTGGTGATTTTCTGAGTAACAATTGAGGAAGGAAAGTAGAACGCTGCCGGCCATGGAGTCCACGACCTGATCGATGCGAGAAAGAGGGAAGGGATCTTTCAGACAGTGCTTGTTAAGGTCAGTGTAGTCGATACACATCCTTAATCCTCCAGTCTTTTTGGGTACAAGAACCGGGTTTGCGAGCCAAACCGGGTGCTTAAATTCTCGAATGAATCCTGCAGCTAAGAGATTACAGACTTTTACTTCTATAGTTTGCTCTCTATCTTTCGCAAATCACCAGAGCTTTTGCTTGATAGGTCACGCGGTCTTGTTTACTTCGAGAGCGTGCTTAGCCAGCTCCTTGGGGACACCAGGCATGTCGGACAGACTCCATGAAAAGATGTCGGCGTTGTCCCTAAGGAAACTGGTGAGCGTGAGTTCCTATTTGGGGTCGAGGTCGGCCCTAATGGTGACTTCCTTGGATGTGTCAGATAGGCCGAGGCAAACTTTCTTCACAACAAGACTTGGATCCATGGCTGTGTTTGTGCGCTTCTGCTCTGGCACCTCTAGAGTGGTTTGGTCGATCTTGGCAGCCTGAGCGACCATGACTGTTGTTGCAGCCTTACAAGCGGTCTTTACCGAGCTCGACAGTGGAGCTCTCACAGTTGTAGGAGACCATGATGTCGCCGAGGATGGAAAGAATTCCGTTTGGTGCAGGCATCTTCATGATAAGGTAAGTGTGATGGGGTATGGCCATGAACTTGGCCAGCATGGGTCGGCCAAGGATGGCGTGATAGGTGGAGCGGAAGTCCGCGACCTCAAATGTCAGGTACTCCGTACGGAAGTTCTCCTGTGTGCCAAAGGTGACCGGCAGACATACACGACCTATGGGGTATGCAGCCTTGCCGGGCACGACCCCGTAGAAGGGTTCGCTGCAAGTGGTTATCTTGTTGAAGTCGAAGTCCATCTCTCTGAGCGTCTCTATGAAGATGATGTTCAGGCTGCTGCCCTCATCGATGAGGGTCTTAGGCAAGAACGCCCCATCCACTATGGGGTTGACGACCAGCGGGTAGGTCCCGGGGTCTGGTATGTGGACCTAATGATCTTTACTAGAGAAAGTGATTGGGTACTCCGACCAGCGCAGAGGTTGTGGAGTTTCAGTGTTGACGTGCCCGATCTCCCTTGCGTTTGATCGCAACTGCCTATTGCTTTTGGTCGCTTGGCGACCACCGATGATGAAGTTGATCTCTCGGTTGCTTTTGGTCGCTTGGCGACCACCGACTACGAATCAGAAGCCATATTTCCTACCGACGTCACTTTTGGAGCTTCGCGAATTCAGTTCTACGAGGAAGGAGAGGTCAAGCAAACACGTCGCATCGGCCTTGACTGTCTCGAAGAACAAAGACTCACCGCTGTCATGAGACAAGCTCGTCATGACCAGCAGCTACGTCGCTACCACGATCACAATGTTAGGGAAACCTCCTTCAATGTTGGCTACCTCGTCCTTTGACGCATCCAAAAGACCGACGGCATGCACAAGCTCGCTGCCCCTTGAGAGGGGCCCTTCATCGTCACGGAAGTAATCAGCCTGTCAACATATCGACTTCAGTGGGGCGATGGGCAAGGAGTGCCCAACCCTTGGAACGTGGATCATCTACGACGATTCTATCCGTAGATTAGCTTCTTTTCAAGCTATGTACTTTCCCCTTTTGTATTTCTCTTCTTCAGATTAAATAAAAAGTATTTTAAGCAGTCCTCTGCTATGAGTCGAGCACTACCTCCTCCTTCCTCATACTATAAACCCCCCCTCGACATGCTCGGGGGCTTGGTTAAAGCCAACATCTGAGTCGCAAGACCTAGGGGTTCCAAGTCTTCCTTATTCCTTCCCCTCGACATGCTCGGGGGCTTGGCTAAAAAGCCAACCTAAAGGTCGCCCGACCTAAGGACATCATCGCGAATGAGTACGAAGCCTCCTAACGCCACGAGCATGCCTGGTCAGAAAGGCCGCCAGACCTGAGCCCCGGGCTCCTCCCTTGCAGGCCGATCTCTCGTAAGCCTCCACGCTGAGCTGTCGAGGTCGGCAAGCCAGCCTCTCCGTGAGTAGTGGTTAGCGAATCAAGAATACAAAACGTCATCATCTGCAAGATCAATCAGAACTCGTGCAGGCAAAAGGCAAGTACTTCGTTAAAGATTTCTTCAACATATCTCTAGAAGTTTTTACAAGTCATGAGGGGAGGGGGAGGTACAACTCCTAGCTACTACTGGTTGCTGCCGTCGCCACCTTCGCCGCCGGCTCCACCATCGCCTTCAAAGTCGATGCTCTCCGCCACCTCGGTGGCGGCTTCATCAACTTCGAGCTCCATGGCTTGAAGGTCCTTTGTGGTGTCAGCACCGCCCTTGATCTTGGTCATATCGACCTTAGGGTAGTGGGACTTGACTCTCACCAGCGCATCGGTTGCAGCTGCCAAACCGGTTGCCCTCAACAAAAGCAACGGCCCGTTAGGAGTGTCTACCAAGCGATCGACGATGGACTGCTGCTGATCCCCCTCCTCCGGAACAGGTATGCAAGACATTGCATGATTGGTAGCACCCTTGAGGTCGTTCAACTCCACCTCATACCCTCAATGGTGATTTAGTCACTCTGCAATGACTTCAAAACAACCTCGAACTCGACTTCAAGGCCCCGATGAGCTACGGTCTCATAAGCCAGCTTTTGAGATATGACGTACTCACTCTCAGTGGCTTCCTTCATCGCCCGTTTGAGTTCCAGGCCCCCAGCCTCGATCTCCCGGACCCTGACCTCCAGGTCCCGAATCTTGCTCCTGGAGGTCGCCAGAGCATTCTTCAGCTCCTCTTCGCGGTTACGGAAATCTGCGCACACAACAGTTAGCTGACAGCTAATGACCTTCTGTTCATAAAGGGACAAAGACTAAAACTCACCAGTAGCCGCAGTGTTAAACTGCATAGTGGCCTCCACGGCCTTGCGCCTCTCCTCAGCAAGCTCGTCCTCGAGCCTCTTCTTATCGGCGGCTGCCGCCTCACGAACCTCCCTGAGCTCTCGCTCAAAATCGGTAATACGTTGTTCCTTCTCCTCGGCATGCCGCAGCTGGTCGGCCCGGCCCTTGGCCCTTTCTACTAGCGACTGTTACAAAATCACAAGGTCGTCAGCAATGCTTCAAAAGCAAAACAATCAAGCAGTGATAATACATCACATGCAACTCTTAATGAGTGTGTGGTTGATGGTGACGATGTTGGTCCGCAAGGCCTGCATGTCCTCATTGTCTTCGAACCAATCATCCTACCAAGGGGTGTGATCCCAATTAATTGATCAACGTGGCAACCATAGGCTTGAAGTTGAAGATGGAGGTACCTGTGCGCCGGACGCTTCTGGACCTCTCGGCGCCAGGTCGATCTGAGGCTGGTCCCCGACCACATCCTTAGTCCCATCAGGAACAGCCCTGATGGGGTCAACATCTACGACTGCTGGAGAGGTCGTCGCCCCGACCTCCCCAGCTGATGTCTCAATACCCTCAGTGGTGTGTAGGGAAGAACCTGCCCTTGTGCCAATCACGGGTGGCGAAGTCGTCAATCCCTCTGCCATTCCTCGCGTCGGGGTAGTGGTACACGCATCATCTGCAAGCTCCTCCCCCACGACCTGTGGCTCAGGCGACCTCGTGCAATAGGGAGATGATGGGGCAACCGGCACCCCTTGTGGTCTTGCCACCGGCCTGCACGGCAAAATACTTCGTCAAGATTGAGTTCAGATAAAAAGTATAAAGATAGCATCAGCTCTTAAATTAATACCTCGGCATAGCCGGAAGACGAGTCTTCGGCCAAAACACCTGAGGCTTAATAGCCGCAGGTATCTTCGCCTGCGCCGCCGCAGCACTGCGCTGCGCCTCCAAACCACGTCGGAGAGCTTCCTCCGACGTCTTCTGCACCAGCTCCCGCTGCCTCTTAGCAGCAGGACTCTCAGGCCTCCTCGCTGCCTGGTCTTCAGGGACCCGCAGTTCTTCGACAACCTCATCCTTCTCCTTCTCCTCCTCCTCCTCCTCATCTTCCGACCCGACCTCCCGCGAGCAAGGCGTCAGAATTGTTGGAGTAGCGACGGCCGGAGGGGATGCGGCCCTCCTCTTACTCTTCTTCTTCTGCTCTGCGGCCTTCACCGCAGAGATTGCAGTGGCAACGGCCGAAGCAGACTTCTTCGCTACCGTCGACCTGGTCCTGCACCGGGACTTTGCGGCGCCGCCGGCTGGATCCGCCCCAGCCTCCGCGTTAGTGTCTTCGTAAGCCTCCACCGACGAGTCAGACTCATAATTCTCCAGCAGACGACCTGCTAGAGGTTTGTACTTGTCTGACCTCAGCTTCCTCCGATGTATCTCCCCCTTAGGGAGAGGCGCCGGGCACCACATCTGGAGCTCGCGCATCTACGAAACAGATAACATAAATGCTATATGACCTAAGTAAATCAAGAAAGCAAAGTACAACGACCTAAAGACAGATCTTAGGATCTTACCGGGTCAGCCGACCTCTTCAACGAGTGTGCCCTCGGGCTCTTCTTCACCTTCACCTTCCCAAAATACATCTGGGAAACTCTAGCTGCCATCTCCTCCTTGGAGACCTTGCGGTTCACCTCGCGTGTGGGATTTGATTGCCCACAGTACTCATATGCGAGGTGGACCCGATCCGTGATCGGCTGGATCATCCGCCGGCAGAACGACCTCACCACCGCAGCTCCTATCACTTCATGTTTCTTCATGTCGCTGACTAGTTCCAGGACCCCCTTCAGGTCCTCAAGGTCGTGGGTGGAGAGTCCCAGATCCCACTCACTAATTTTCACTGGCTTATGGCCAGTTCGCCGCGGAAGACCTAGAATTTGGTCTGCAATGTAGAACCACTCCGATCTCCACCCGGCGGTGTTGTCAGGGAGGTCGGTGCCTATCCATTCTGCCTTGAGGCCTGACCTCAAATTGAACATCACAGGCCCCACTGGCCCAGACCTTTTGCCAGTGCTTTTGACGCAGAAAAAATACCTCCACAATGTGAAGTGAGGCGGTATCCCCAGATACACCTCACAAAAATGGATAAAAGTTGACACTACAGTGATGGAGTTTGGAACGAGGTGTACCAACTCCAGCCTGTAGTAGTACAGCAGGCCGCGGAAGAAGTCTCCCGCCGGGAGGTTGAAGCTGCGCTCGAAGAAGGAAGCGAAGATGACCTGCTCCTTGACGTCCTCGCTCAGGAAATCTTCCCCGGCGGCTACCCTCCACTCCACCCCGTCTTCAGCCGGAGTAGCCCCCGGTCCACCAACGCCTGGATCTTGGCCTCGGTCATCGTCGACCGGACCCACGCCGCCTGGGGGTCCGGGATGCAAGCTGTCTCCGCCACCATCTCACGGTTAGGGTTTGCGGTGGATCTAATATAGCACAGAGACTTAATGCACATATGTCGGAGGAGCACGGCGCGAAGCGGCGGCGCTAGCACGAGCCGGAGGTGGAAGCTGGGCGCATGGGCGCGGGAGCACGGCGGTCGTAAGATCGTTGTAGCATAAAAGAAAGCGACGACGACGGGAGCGAGAGGAAGAAGACGAAGGGAATGGGGTCACCCCCGACTCGGCTCACTCTATTTATAGGGGAACCATCGAATCCATCTGTTGCGGCTCCTTGCTCCGTACAACACACCCCAACGGCTCTATCCCGAGAAGTTCGCGAGAAGATTGAGGCAGATTTTTCGCTAACAGGCCAAGCACTACGACCTAAATCTGAGTTTAGGTCGTCAGCCAAACAAGAAGATAACATCAGGTTGTCCTGATGGCAAGCACAATTTGTAAGCCCCCACATCATATAAAATTAGGTCTTTGGCAAATCATTTTGCCAAATCGACCAAGTACATGATAGAAGAGAGCGAACATTACATGGACCACCCAGGACTACGCAAACTACTTATGACCTTACTGGATCCAGAATCCGGGGGTACGAGCCACCTACGACCTTATTGGATCCAGAGTCCGAAGGTACACAAGTCGCCTGCGACCTCACTGGGTCCAGAACCCAGCACACAGGATAAACATACTACAAGGCCTGAGCTACTCAGAGCGGTCACCACGACCTACTCTGCCAAAGCAGGGCATGTCACGAGACTTCTCCTAGCATCAGGACCTTGATGGCGGCCTTGCGGGGACCTACTTCAGGACAACACGTAATCTAAGGCACGCTCGTCTCCAACTATTAGAATGGAGACACGAGCTTGCTCTTCGGTGTTGAACCCCAAGCTCCGGTAAACTCCCGGTGCTCACTAGAGACGTCCTGATATAGCTCCACCTCGACCAGCAGCACCTCCAAACTCTGCCTGGTACCACGTAGAGGCTGGGCTCAGAGGATGGAGATGTTGCCTACACTTCGCGAGAATTCTCCTAGCTTCAAGTATCTACAAGAACACAGCTCTACATTCTGCATTCTGGTGGACGGTCGCATGCCCATGGCATGGCCTCACAACTACCCTGCGGCTTCATAGTTAAACAATGCTCGGAGCTTGCCCTCCCTTTTCAGCCTCAAAGGTGATATTTATAGCCGAACCACGCCCCGGGCAGCTGGTGAGGTATCGACTCTGTGACCACATGATAATGGGGTCTGTAGCCTGTGCATCATTAAAGGCGACGACATTACTTTCCCTGACTCATGACGTCTTTGTCGTTTGTGCATCAATGATGCCTGAGCCCCACTGTACAGGTCACATGGCTATAGTAACCCCCTCGATCAGTGGGCTGCCTGTCGTTTTCTAGGTGGCACGAGTATCTCCGACCACTGTTGACCCGTGATCCTGCAGTCTACGCTACAAGACAAAACCTGACCCTTTGTCAGAGGGCTCTGCGCCTAACTTAGCCCCCCCTTCGACGAAAACTTCACGACCTTCTTCTACGACCTGATGTCTATTATTTGCACCCGCTAGGCTCTGTGTCCTGGTGCACCCGCAATGGCTCTGCATGTAAACGGACCTATCCCAATCAACCTATATTTCTGTTTCCTGAGCAAAATGGTCGTAGGTTTGATTGAAGACCTTCTGAGGTAGGCGTGCCTCGCTGCTCTACGAGATCATTTTGGGCGCCTAGAAATCAACAATACCATGGAGATCAGAAGAATTAAGGAGATCTACAATTTTTGTCAGGCCTCCGTGGTCGGTGTGCCTATTGTTGCTAAGGACGACAATACCTTAGTATCACGGCTCCACTGGGTGGCCAGCAGCTATGTTGGTCGTCTGGACACCAAAACGACCTCCTCGAGGTCGGTGTGCCTTAAATACCTAGGTCTTGCAATACCACGGTATGTTTACGGCTCTACCAACCTAGTTGGACGCCCTGCATGCGTGACCTCCCGAGGTCGGTGTGCTTTTGTAAGCCCTGCCAGCCCGCCCTGGACACCAAAGATTTCACGACAGGAATGAAGGCCTCTCTCTAGGGTGAGCGCCTAATTTGCCCTGCCAAGTACTTCTGGGTGCTTGGGCGCTTCTGTCTTGAGACCTTCCTTAGCTCGGCATGCCTCGGGTGGCTCTGCCAGACTCCTTGCAGCTATGTAGGATCTCTGGATGTCTCTACACTCCATACATTTAAAACCAACAGATTTCTAGCTTCATCATTGACTGACCCCGGACATCACAACTACATCTACGACATCATCGGTGATTTCTTCATTCGATGCACCTTTCAAGATCCTACTGGGTATCCTCGGATACTGAACATTGTTGATTTGAGGCCTCTTTGAGGTCGACATGCCTACAAGGCCTCCTCGAGGTCGGCCTTGCTAGACTCCTTGCAGCTATGGTAGGAGATCTGGGTGTCTCTACACTTTGTTCGATCAAAACCATGACTCAGTTTTCTTCTCTTTTTGGAGCATCAAACCAGCCATGCTGTCTGCTTCAATGCTCGGGGACTACTCTACGAGTGCATCTTGACGCCCTCTTATTTTCCTCGTCGTACCGACCTGTTGGGAAACCCGTTTCTCATCACGTCGTTACTCGACCTACATTTTTTCCTCTTCTTCTTTTTTGGACCATCATACCGGCCATCCTGCCCGCCATGATGCTCGGATACTACTCATGAGTGCATCTCTGATGCCCTCTGAATTTTTTCATCATCGTTTTGATCTATTGGAAGCCCACTTCCTATAGGTCGTCACTCGACCTCTCTTCGTTCGGCAAGACTATAAACAGGTCGGCTGCTAAGCTGATTTGTTCTTTTTCTTTTTTGGACCGACGTGCATGCTATTCGACCTGTCGATAGCTCTATGACTTCGCCATGACCTTTCTAAGGTCGCTGCGCCTACACCTCGCTCGGGGGCTTGTGAGACATGGGTACCCCTGGGTTCCCACCAACCAGGCTCACGGCCGTCCACGACAAGTGGGTCCGGCCTACTAGAAGACTTGCCGACTTGTTAGTGGGACCAACCGACCTAGTTGGCGGCCCACACGACCTACTGAAGACCTTCCAGAAGATTCCCCAGAAAACCTGATCCATCACGACCTCAAGACTTGGCGTACAAGACAAATACCTCGGTGGATTTCGCCTGAAGCAGATCGACGGGCAATGGCAAGATGTGTAATGTAGACTTAGGTCTCGTAGTCATAACCAACCAGGAGTCAGGGAACCGACCTCATCCGCTGGACAATATAAGGTAGACGAGGCGACCCTTTGTATCATCACACAATCCCCAAGCAATCTACACCGACAACTGGACGTAGGGTATTACTCTCCAGAGGCCCGAACCAGTATAAACTCGTTGTGTTCTCTGTGTTCCCGTACTTGTGTGTGACCTTCGAGTTCTTAGCCTTAGACTCCTCCCTGCCGAACAAATAAACCACAAGGATTAACACCCCCGTGGGCTGTCCAGATCTCACCATCTGACAACACCAAAGGCTCGCAAGTATGTTGGCTCCTTTAGTGCAGCAACTCGCCGTGATGATGTGCCCGCTGCACCCTCCCCACCTAGGCCTCCCCGTCGGCACCGTGGCTCCATGATCAAGAGGGTTCTAAAGAGTATCTTTAGCATGTGCAAGACCATGGCCACGGAGACAAATGAGAACCGTCGGGATATCATTGACATCAAGTCTCATCTTGGCCTTCCCACCGACCCCTACTGTGAGCTTCCCACTTTTGATGACCCCTTTGCGGAGTGGGATGCCCAAGATGAAGAAGAAGGGCAAGAGGAGGAGGAGGAAGACAACAAAAGAAGAATAGGAGGACGACGACTCCGAGTGATCTAGTTGCTCCACACTTCCTTTTTGGTTCTTGATGCCAAAGGGGGAGTGAGACATTTATCTATCTATCATGTGTGGAACTATGAACTTTTATGTATTTGGATTTGGAACTTTGGCTTGTAATAACTCTAAATTTGTATCCATGTAAGACTATGAGAGCTTGAGACTTATGGTTGTGTGCTTGTGGTGATTTATTCTGTTTTTACTCTCTAAGGATGGTATATGATAGATTGAAAATTCTTGATGAATGTTGTTTTTCACTGGTGTTATGAAAGCCTGGAGAGTCCGAATTTTTTCCCTGACTATCAGGATTTTTCGAAGAATCCGGGTCTGGCCCGGACATTCTGGACTTGTATGCACCAGATTTCTTTTGCATCCTTGTTGAGTGTATAAACTGTCATGAGCATTTCACTATTACCTGTTGCACATCACAAGCACCCCACTAGTGTAATACTCTCATGCTTTCCCCTTTGTGCAAAATTTGGCCCTAAAAGGACCATTAATATTCATAATCAATATGCACATATTAAGGGGGAGTATTATACAAGGTCTTTAATATTCTTTCATTATCTCTTGAAAGACTTAAATGTCGGGCATACACCCTGGGTACCCATGCAAGAAAGGATGAAGACGGACTCCTACTAGATTTTCCCTGTAATTCTACTAGAACTTGTTCTGTGTAATCCTACTAGGACTCCTGCCTTGTAACCGACTAGGAACCCGCCCCCTGGACTATATAAAGGAGGGTCATGTACCTAGGAGGACATCTCAACCAACCCAACACCAAGCGCAAGGCGCCATACTTGATACCCCAAACAGGACGTAGGGTTTGCCACCTTGGCGGACCGAACCTGTACAAGTCTTGTGTCCCGTGTCCTTGCACGTACCTTCAAGTTCTCAGTCTTCCGATCACGATCCTCCACCACACAATCTACTACCTCAGGTACCCCCTGGGTAGGTTTGCCGGGTGAAAACACCGACAGCTGGCGCGCCAAGTAGGGGTGATCATCACCACCAGGAGAATTCGAAGGACCTTATCATCACCAAAATCAATCTACTCGACGACAAGCAAATCAAGTCGCAATGCAAAACAAGTCGCCGATTTCTTTCAAAAAACGGCATCGGTTTCTGTACTCTATTCGCACGTCGGCAAAACACGCTCAACTATGTCATGCGTCTAGGTGCCTCGGCACGTTGCGCAGCTTGACGTCGACTACTTCGCCTCGTGCGGCTCATCGCGCGGCTCATCGCGCAGCTCATCTTGCGGCTCATCGTCGACTACTTCACCTCGCACAGCTCATCGTCGACTACTTCGCCTACGCCGCGCATCCATGTGCCTCGGCACGTCGTGCGGCTCATCGTCGACTCCTTCGCCTACGCTGCGCGTCCAGGTCCCTCGGCACGACGCGCGGCTTGTCGTTGGCTACTTCGCCTCGCGCGCCCCGTTGTCGACTACTTCACCTACGTCATGTGATCGGGTGCCTCGGCACGTCAGGTGGCTCGTCGCGTAGCTCGTCGTCAACTACTTTTCCTTCTGCGGCTCATCATCGACTACTTTGCCTACGTCGCGCGTCTGGGTGCCTCGGCACGTCGCACGACTCATCACGCGACTCGTCGTCAACTACTTCGCCTACGCCGCGCGTCCGGGTGCCTCGGCACGTCGCGTGGCTTGTCATGCGGCTCGTCGTCGACTACTTCGCCTACGCCGCACGTCCGGGTGCCTTGGCACGTCGCGCAGCTCGTCGTCCACCACGCGCCGTCTCGCCGCTTGACTTCTCATCGATCGGTCGCACTGGCTCTCGTCGTGCGCCCGATCACTCCATCTCGCGGCTCGACTACTCCGTGTGCCGCCACTCGACTTGTTGTCCGGTCGCACTGGCTCTACTTTAGCCACAACATGCGTCGTGACTACTTGTCTCGCAGCAACACCATCTCTACTTCGAGTACGCCGCGCGCTACCGCGACATCGTCTTCCGGTCGCATCGCGTCGACCATTCATGCCCCCAACAACTAGTCGGAATGAACTTTGACTAGTCAACTCCAACAACAACACATTGCGGCTCCATTGCCGACCGCCACGACTTCATCTACAAGTCCGCACTGGCGGCAATAGCTAAGTCAGTTATTTAAATGATCACCTTTTCTTTTCTTGGCCCGGTTTTGACATCATGCAGGACAACATGCCCTGGTGTACGCTTGTCGGCGAGTTTTCACGGGAGCTACACTCTACTGACTACTCTTGGGGTATATCGATCAAGTCACCACGAGCATACTTCATCGACTTGGGGGCTATCCCAAGGAGGCAGCTTCTAAAGTCCGCTCCGTGCGGCAACTTAAAGTCGACTCCGGTTGTACCTTGAGCTAACGGTCGCACCCAAGCCCACACTGGTGGCACAAGTCGACTTCAATAGTCATGATCTTAAGCCCGCCTCGGCGGCAAAACTACTCGTTTTCTCTGATTTTTCATTTGATTTTTGCCTTCTGGAAGTGCTTTTCGTTTTTTGCATCTTAAGTCCACCCCGTGTGGCACAAAGTCGACTACTGTAGTCACATATCAAAGTCCGCTCTGCGCGGCAACTAAAGTCGACTTCGGTTTTCAAGTTGCATCTCAAAGTCCACTTTGCGTGGCACAAAGTCGACTTCGATTTTCAAGTCGCATCTCAAAGTCTACTTGCGCGGCACAAAGTCGACTTTGGTTTTCAAGTCGCATACTAAAGTCCATTCTGATGGCACCTAAAGTCTACTTCGGTTGCATCTAAAGTCCGTTCTGATGGCACGACTACTTCTCAAGCTCCACGGCTCGACACAATCTCTCCAGCTTGGGGGCTGCACTCAAATTACTACTCGAGGATAACTCTAGCAGACTTCGTTTGCTCTCAAGCTCGGGGGTTCCATACCAACTACTACTCGACGTGGCTCATACGACTCTCTTGTCTCAGGGGCTACACGCTGCAAGAGTACTCAGATGATGGCTTTCGCGAACACTGAAGACCCTTGGATTGATTACCTAATCATTTCAAGGCTCGAGGGCTGCTAGGCTACACCCATAATTCAATTTTTTCAAGACAGAAGATTCGGAATCAAGATTGACCCTCAGCTAGAGTCTACAACTCAACCTACGGCTTGGGGGCTACTCTATATGGAGTGTGATTTTGCAATCGCACTTCCATATAAATCTCAACTTCAAGACTGATGAGCTGGACCACCTTCAAGCCTCGTGGCAGTTCAAGTACTATTGAAGACTTCTCCAAGGAGTACTCGAGGACGCTCAAGAACTACTCAAAGAGGCTTCAAGACTACTCGAACTACTACTCTCGACTAGAATGTGCTCGGGGGCTTGTCGGGCATACACCCTAGGTACCCATGCAAGGAAGGATGAAGACAGACTCCTACTAGATTCCCCCTGCAATCCTATCAAGACTCCTGCCTTGTAACCAACTAGGAACCTGTCCCCTGGACAATATAAAGGAGGGTTGGGTACCTAGGAGGACATCTCACCCAACCCAACACCAAGCGCAGGGCGCCATACTTGATACCCCAAACAGGACGTAGGGTTTGCCACGTTGGCGGACTAAACCTTTATAAGTCTTGTGTCCTGTGTCCTTATGCATACCTTCGAGTTCTCGGTCTTCCAATCACGATCCTCCACCACACAATCTACTGCCTCGGGTACCCCCTGGGTAGGTTTGCAGGGTTAAAACACTGACATTAAATGTGTTGTCATCAATCACAAAAAAGGGGGAGATTGAAGAGTCTCTTGGCCCCCCCTAAGTTGGTTTTGGTGATTTAATGACACACGCTTAAGTAACAAATGATTTATCTACTGTATGAGTAGGTATTAAAATTCTATGTGGAATCAATTGTGATTCATTGTCTATAAAAAAGGAAGTGATGCTACAAAGTGGTTCCTAAGAAGGCTCATTTATTTTATATTTTTGAATTTGAGTCCTAGGAACGCCGTACAATAAAGAGGGACAGGAAATGTATCTTCCAAGAGTCGAACAGGTGCTCTAGTTGCCATAACAAAACCTATGAGAGACACCTTTGCACCAACATGTTCACGGGGATATTTTCTTGGGTGCTGACCTTGGAAGGTCGGAGTATCCGGGGTTTTCCCAGAGTCTCCAGACTTCCCAGAGTTTCTGGGTTTTCCCCGAACATTTCGGGTCTTAGAGCTGTAACGGCTCTTTTCTGTGTGAGGGGGTATAAAAGCCCCCTCCTGTCGGTGTTTTAGACCGGCAACCTACTAAGGGGAATACCCGAAGTAGATGAATGTGGCCTCGCCGAGATCGGTAACTCGAAGGAAGAAACACGTGGCACACAATTTAGACAGGTTCGGGTCGCGAGGTGCGTAATGCCCTATGTCCTGTATGCTGCGTAGCTCTGGATTGATTGGGTACGATTACAAGATGGTGCAATTGTACGCCGTGAGATGAGATGAGGTGATGAGAGAGGGGTCCCTGCCTCACCTTATATAGTCCGAGAGGCAGGGTTACAAGTCGGAGTAGGGAGAGAGTACTAATCGAGTACGTCTAGGAGCCTTCCATACAGTGCGGGACATGTACAACTTCCTAACCGAGTACTTCTCCTCTGTAGTCCTTGTGCTTCACGCCATCAGGTGCCGTGCAGCGCAAGCCGGGTAGTCCCAGGGGCCCACCGAGTAGTCGGTCCTGGTACCCACCGAGGTAGTGGGCCTAGGGAGGTCCATATGACAAGCCCCCGAGTACTTTGTAGTCGAGAAGGATAGCTTCAAGTAGTCTTGACGGCCTTAACGAGTAGTCCGCAAGCGTCCCCGAGTACTACAAGTCAAAAGTCCTCAAGAGTAGTCGAAGCATCCCGAGGCTGGAATGTACTCCACCTGATGTTTGAGCAATCTTGAAGTCTTCTCAAGTAATCCCAAGCGTCCTCGAGTGCTGCCCTCAAAGGTCTTCAAAAATGCCCTCGTTGTCTTGAAGCCGAAGCTGATATGGAAGTGCGATTGCAAAATTGCACTCCATATGGAGTAGCCCCCGAGCCATAGGTTGAGTCGTAGGCTGAGGGTCCATCTGAAGTTTTGGCAAGAATATCCCGAAAAATCCAGAGAAAAAACCGAAGGACACGTGGCACGGATCCCCCGAGCCTTGAGTCGAGTACTTCCTCTCGAATTGAAGGGTCATCTTGTAGAATGTGTCCTGAGATGCTCCTAAGTCTTGTCGCTTCCCAGGTAGTCGAGTAGAGGTAGCCGAGCCCCCGAGGTGAGGCGCGTTGACTAGTTGAAGTTGAAGAGTCCCGCGCGGCCGCTGAGTCAGCCGAGCGCAAACTTATCCATCCGACCGTTGGAGGGCCGCATTGACTTACAAATAGAAGCCAAAACCCTTACGGTTTTCACCCCACGCAGCTGTAGCCATTTCAAATAGATCTTGGCCAGAATCGCCGCCAGCGCACGCCACCGCCGCTGTAGATCTGAGTGCGCCGCCGTCCAGAGCCACTGGAGTAGCCCCGAGCGAATGCGCGTGAAGACGCCGTGCACTTGGAGGATGAAGCCGTCGCCGTCCAAGACCACGAAGACCACCGGCGGGAAGAAGAGGGGCCGCGATGAGGCCGCCGGATCGCCCGGCGAGGGCGCATCGTTGATGTCTCCACCGCGGCCAGATCCGAACCGCGAGTGGAAGAAGTCGAAGGTGAAGACCGAAGACTTGCTGGCCCTCCTCAACAGCGGATTCATCTGGGAGAAGGAGGTGGACATGTGGAGGGCCGCCGCCGGGGATCCGTACCCGATGGAGAAGAGCGAAGACGAGATCCTGATGGTCGCGTGCTTCGCGGAGCGCAGACTCGCGCTCCCGGCGAGCAACTTCTTCAAGGGGCTGATGGGGTACTACGGCGTCGAGTACCTCAACCTCAACCCCAACGGGATTTTCCACACCGCCGTCTTCGTCCACTTCTGTGAAGCTTTTCTGGGGATCAAGCCCCACTGAATCTTGTTCCGAAAGTTCTTCCGGGTGAAGCAGCAACCTAGCGCCAGCAACCCGCGGATAGTCGGAGGAGCGGGAATCCAAATGCGGGAGGACGCCGCCAAGCAGTACCTCTTGTACAAGCTCATCGACTCCAACCAAGATTGGAAGGCGAAGTGGTTCTACATCACGAACCACCACCCAGGGTTGCCGAAGCCAAGCGGGAAGCAGCTCAAGCACCGCCCGTGGTGGAACACAGAGCCGACGATGCAGGAGGGGATCCAGCTCCCCGAGTTGTTGGCGCGGATCAAGGCGCTAAGGGAAGCCGGGCTGAGGGCCGAGCACGTGGCCTTCAGCTTCATGAAGCGCAGGGTGTAGCCACTGATAGCTCGCGACACCCTAGGATTCGAGTACACAGGCGACGACAACACGTCATGGATGCCTGGAGACGAAGTCGACGACGACGACATTGTTGAAAGGCTGGCGCGGATCTTCAAGCACATGCCACCATACACGGCGTGCCCCGTCCCGGAGTACTCCACCGTGTGCCCGCCAAAGGAGGTAAGTAGCCGTAGCTCGTGTCAAGTACCCAGTCCTTCTGAGTAGTCGCGCTGATGAGTTGTGTCTTACAGGACGACTTGAAGAAGTTCGTCTTCGAGCCGCCGTCGTCCCCTCAGGAAGTCGAGATCCCGGAGGAGGGGAAGACCAAGGCCAAGGAGTGGCGGGAGGTCGGCGAAGGAGACGACACCGTTGTCGTGGAGGACACGTCCGACGAGGACGGTGACGAGGAGACGCTGAAGGACCGCTTCCATCTGCGGTCGAGGTTTAGCCGTCCTGGCCTACCTCACGTCCCCCTCGTGCAAGATCCACCGGCTAGATTTGTCGGTGTTTTAGGCCGGCAACCTACTAAGGGGAGTACCCGAAGTAGATGAATGTGGCCTCACCGAGATCGGTAACTCGAAGGAAGAGACACGTGGCACACAATTTAGACAGGTTCGGGTCGCGAGGTGCGTAATTCCCTACGTCCTGTATGCTGCGTAGCTCTGGATTGATTGGGCACGATTACAAGATGGTGTAATAGTGCGCCGTGAGATGAGATTGGATGCTAGAGAAAGGTCCTTGCCTCGCCTTATATAGTCCGGGAGGCAGGGTTACAAGTCGGAGTAGGGAGAGAGTACTAGTCGAGTACGTCTAGGAGTCTTCCATACAGTGCGAGACATGTACAGCTTCCTAACCGAGTACTTCTCCTCCGTAGTCCTTGTGCTCCACGCCATCAGGTGCCGTGTAGCGCAAGCCGGGTAGTCCCCGGGGCCCACCGAGTAGTCGGTCATGGTACCCACCGAGGTAGTGGGCCCATGGAGGTCCATACGACAAGCCTGGAGGCTAGTCTGGCCGCGCCGCCGCGGAAGCCGCGCAATGCGTCCCGCAAGCGTGTGTCGAAGAAGATGAAGGACACCGAGACCACGTCCCTAGAGGTGAGCCGTCTTGAGTAGTGTAGTCGAGTACTCGTGGCTCGAGTTCACTTGTTGACGATGAACTTCCCTTGCTTGCAGGAGATGCCGCCTACGGAGCCTGTTGATCAGGGCGACGAAGGCGAGTGGGACACGGTGGGGGAACCCGCTGGGAGTCGTAGCCCAGCCCCCACTATTGAAGAACTACTGGCGCAAATGGAGCACCAGCCCTCTGCTTCTCAGAGGAGCACGGAGCCCGCGACTACTGCTGTGAAAGAAGTGGTGGCCGCGGAAGCGCAGGAGAGCGCTGCACCGGCTGCTGTTGCTGCAGAGGGGCAGCGGCCACAGAGGCGCAAGAAGAGGCGCCCGCCGAGGGTGGACTGGTGGACATCGCCAGCATCCTCGGCGCCCCGACCGTGACAGTGGTCTGGTCAAGCTTGTAAGTGTTGGATCTTCCCGAGTAGTAATTGATGTAGTAGTCGAACTTGATTGACAACCAACTTGTGTACTGCAGAAATCAACGGATCCGTCCCGGGAGGGGGATGAACCCTCTGCGGCCGGTGGTGGAAGAAGGAGCCGCGCCGCCCGCCGAGGAGTCCGCTCCCGCCCCACAGGCGGATCCCGAAGCGCCGGCTGCTGAGGCTACGTTGCCCGAAGCCAGCGTGGTCGAAGGTGAGTACTCTGCTGAGGTTGTAGTACCCCCAAAGAGTAGTCGTAGTCGTTAGATGACGCTGATGCACTTGTCTTCTCGTTGACAGGCGCTGAGGCCGAAGGGAGCGAGATCCCCGCGGCGGTGCCCATGGAGAGGTTGACACCGGAGAACTCGGGGAGGCTGCGGCGGAGCCCCCGAGCTAATAGAGGAGGTCGCCGGAGAGGCCGCCGCAGCGACCGGAGGAGAGGAGGCCGCCGCCCAGCCAGAATCCGCTCTGGAGGTGGTCGTCCGCTCCCCGGAGATCCAAGACGCGGAGTCCATCCGCTCTGCACTGATGACCAAAGCCGCCACAAGTAGTCGCGGCGGGGTCGAGTTGCTGGCGGATGACTTGGTCGACCCAGCAACGGTGGCTCGGCATCTGGAGGCGGTTCGCCAAGCCGAGCAATGGATGAAGGTGAGTAGTCGTAACTCTTGGGTAATCAATCCGTAAGTGTTGAGTACCCATTTGATGTATGTTGTCTGTGCAGGACGTCATGGAGAGGTCCCGCGAGAAATCCAACATGCTTCAAGGCTTCGGCGACGCGGTGCTTCGGGCGGAGGAGCTAGAGGACCAACTCGTGAAGTCCTGGATGCACGCGGCCGCCATGCAGTCCAAGCTTGACACCGCCTTCGCCAAGTATCACAACCACATCCAGGAGATGCAGGCGAAGAGCGACGACTTGGTGCGGAAGAACAAGTCGCTCCGCAACAAGAACAAAGGTACACCACTTGTCTTGTTGAGGTCGAGAGGTAGTCTAACCTGCTGTGCCTTGTCGTTTGCAGAGCTTGAGACCCGGGTTGAGCAGTTGAAGACTTCAGAGACGGATCTGAAGAACCTCTTCTACCGGGAACAGGAGGCCCGCCAGGTACTCGAGCTAGACTATAAGGAGCTTGCCTTCGAGTGCGACAAGCACATGGAGCTTCGTATTGCCTCCGATCGTGACCTCGTCAACTGCTACAAATCGTTGCAGAAGTTGAACGAGGACTGCGAGGCGCTGCGGGCCCAGCTGAAGGAGCTTGAAGAAGCCGCACTTCCTATCGCAAGACTCTTGGTGCCTCATCCTGGTGGCCCCAAGATAGCACCGCTCGTGAATCGATTGAAGGAAGCCCCCAGCCGGCTGGCGGCCTACGTGAAGCATCTGGCGAAGTCGATCCTGGACCAGGTGCTGGCCTTCATGAAGTCCTACTTCCCGAAGGCGCCCGTAGATGTAGTCACCGGCGGGCTAGCCGCCAACTGTACAGACGAGCAGTATGCGGAGCTGCTGGAGCAGATGGCGCCCATTGCAGAGCAAGTAGCCGATAAGCTTAATCTCCAGTAGTCCTATAATAGTTAGCTCGTAGTAATAGATGTACAAAAACAATTGTAATGAAATTGTTTAAGTATTAATGAAGAGAAGTTCCATCAATGAGTACTCGTAGTCGCGATCTCAGAGTGCGGAGTCCCATCGTGGAGTTGTCGTGAGTAGTGGTACTTGGCAGTAGTCCCGTTGAGGGAAGTAGACAATAAAGAAGTTGATGAACGATCAAACTTTATTACTGAAGAAGTACACCTGGATGGCTAGGGTCGTAGTTACAGAGTAGTCGCCAGGACCCGGAGGCCGCCTACGGCTAAGTGATGCTAGGGCGAGTAGCCGCTTACAGCAGTAGATCTATAGGTAGCCGTGTAGGCTAGATCTAGGAGTACATGGTCTCTCAGTAGACCGCTGCTAGAGTCCTTGTCGCTCGTCGCAGCCCAGGATCCGTAGGTAGCCGCATGGGCTGGATTCTGGAGAGGAGTAGTCTGGAGACTAATGCCTGGACCTGGAGGCCGCTTAGAGCGAAGGAGTAGTCCGGAGACTGGAGCCAGGACCCGAAGGCCTCTTACGGCGGAGGGGTCTTGATGTAGTCGAGTAGACTTGAGCCCCAGGGTAGTCGTGTAGACTTAGGCGTAGAACCGATAGAGCTGGTCGACGTTCCACGAGTTGTTGACATCTTCGCCTTCAAGTGTCTGGAGGCGGTAGGAGCCCGGCCCGGTCACCTTTGCCACGGTGAAAGGGCCTTCCCAGGGGGAACTGAGCTTGTGTAGTCCTTCCGTGTACTGGATACGGCGGAGGACGAGATCGCCAACGTTCAAGGAGCGTTCCTTGACGTTGCGGTCATGGTAGCGTCAGATATGAGGACCATGTGTGGTTCGAGGACCGGTGGTTGGTCGCTTCCTTGTGTGATGAGTGATTGACAACGTTGTGTGGACTGATTCTTGGCTAAGTATTGCAGGTGCAGGTTGCGGCTTGACTGGTGTTGGTGCAGGTGAAGAGCAAGCGCGAAAGGTCGTCGCCGGTGAGGCCTCCGTGTGTGGAGAAGACAAGTAGGCTTCGTTCGAGGGACCCGGTGGCCGGCCGGGGTCAAGTGCGGGCCGCATGGTGGCATGAATAGCAAGATGAAGTCATGGACGGTTTCTTGGTTGAGCCTCAAAACCAAGGTCGAGCCGGGACTACGTGGGAGCCGAGTCATGAGTGGAGATTGGCGGAGGCTACACCGAGTTTGTGGGGTTTCCGGTGGTTCACCAGAAAACCACTGGGTTCCTTGGTTGATCCACAAAGCCAAGACCGGAGAACCGAAGACGGAGCTGCAGCAGCGCCAGACCGGTCTGACCGGTGGGGACCGGTCTGACCGGTGAGGAGTACCGGTCTGACCGGTGTGCGACGACGCAGTCCGGAATCTTCGAAGCGGAGGACACGTGTCGGGATCACATGGCTTGCGTCGAGGCTACGCAGGGTGCGGTCGCCGGCATCCGTCCGATGGTGAAGACATCAAGAATTCCAAATCCGCCCTTGAGGGGCTTGTATCCCTAGTTAGTAGAGAAGGGCGTTTTAGACATTTGGTTGCCTCCATATAACCCAAGAGGTGAGAGGATGGCAGCCAACTCTTGGAACCTAGCTCATTAGTTTTCCTATTTTCCACCTATTTTCCTTACGTTTTCTTTAGGACTAGCAAGAGAGCTTCACGGAGAGATCTTGTTGAGAGGGATGGATGATCGGGCGGCTTGCTAGACCTTGTACGAACCTTTGTTTCATGTATAGATGATTCGGCGTGGTTCCTCAAGGTTTGGATGTGTTTTCCCCGGTTGTTCTTGGTGGTGATTTTCGGAGCCCTTTCTCGGTGATTTCTTTGGGTTGTTTTCGGGACCTTTCTCTTGGGGATTTGATGGGGGAAATTTGTGGGAACCCTTCGTGGTTCTTTGGGCTATGATTCCCCTCCCAAATCCGTGAGTAAAGGTGCTCGATTTTGGGGTTTCTTGAGTTCTTGCGTTGGAAGTGCTCTTGGCGGGATTTCCTTGATTCCTCCTTTTTGGACGAGTTTTTGGTGGGATTAAACTTGGCTATGGACTCCTCATGAGGTGTTCCTAATATCCCCAAAGTCTTGTTCAAGTCCGTGGAGCGATTTGGGAGATCAAGATTTGGATTTGGGGAGTTGACCCGCGGGTGCTGTTCATCCCAAGCTGTCCAGGCTACACCAATCTGACCGGTGCTCTTGACCGGTCTGACCGGTGTGAGCTGTGGTGGGTTTTTGCTCGGGTGAACGTTTTGGTGTGTTCGTTGTTGTCCCGTGTTGCTGCTATTTCGAGTTTGGGTCAGTTTGGTGGTCGGTTGGCCTGTTTGGTGCCTTGGGGGCTTTCAGGCTGCGATCGGTCTGACCGGTGTGTCTCACCGGTCTGACCGGTGTAGAGCCACTTAGTGAAAGTTGCTCGGTTTCACTAGCGGTGGACCGGTCCGACCGGTGGTGCTCACCGGTCCGACCGGTGTGGGTCCGTAGACTCGAGGTTTGGTGTTCCGCCGCGTTCTCGGGTCGGAAGGGTGTGTGTGTTGGTTCCTAGGTCCGGGGGCACTCCAGTGGCTACGTGGTCTTGGCCAACTTGGGTAGTGAGTCGGAGACGTGTGTTGGAAGCCGTGTTCATCTTGTAGGAGTTTCCATCTCCTTTGAGAAGAATTTTTATTGGCTCCCATTCACTCCCCCCCCTCTCTGGTTCGCCGTATCGGTCCTTCAAGTGGTATCAGAGCCGGCTCGGGTCTTTATTGACTCTAACCAGTCTAAGATCCAAGGATGGCGTACAAGGAATGGGTTTCGGGTCCTCCACACTTCGATGGCAAGAACTACCAGATGTGGAGCAAGCGGATGGGTGCTTTTCTCTGCGGAAAGGGTCAGATCCTTTGGGATGTCACGGTGGACACAGGCTATGTCCAGCCGATGGACTTCCTCGCTCCAGGATCGAGGGACAGATTTGACGCCAACAATAAGGTGGTCGACTACTTGTTTTGTGCTTTGTGTCAGCCTGAGTTCGATCGGGTGCACACCGAGCACTTGGCTTGTAGGATTTGGGCGGTGTTGAAGGAGGCTCATGTTGGGAACGCCCTGTGTTCGTGCACGGATGTATGCGACCTACCGGAGAGAGTACGAGAACTTCACTCATCTCCCCGGTGAGTCCATCGATGCCTTGTTTCAGAGGTTCACGGTGGTTGTGAACAACATGAGGGCCAATGTGGACGTGCTCCCGTACGATGATCATGATAGAGCGGTCTAGCTCTTACCCTCTTTGGATCGCACGATTTGGGGCGGAAAGTTTGAGGCCATTGTGGAGTCGGAGAAGTATGACACTCTGACGGTGAACGAGCTGTTCTCGAAGCTCAAGTCGACTGAGGTGGATAGGGGCATGATCGCAAGCTCGAGGGACCGACTGATTCCCATAGTCTTGCCCTTGTTGGTGGTTCCAAAGGAAAGGCTAACTCTAACCCATCCACCAGGATGTTCTCTTTTTCCTCTTTGATGTCTATGCCAGATGAGGAGTTTGATGACCTTGGAGAGGACGAGCTGGCGCTGTTGACGAGGAGGTTCGAGAGGCTGCACGAGAACCGGGTGAACATGAGGAGGAACACGAGGACGTGCTTCCAGTGCGGCAAGCCGGGACACTTCGTCGCCGACTGCCCGGAGAAGGTCGAGAACAAGGACAACTACAAGCACAAGTCGAGGACGGATGGCAAGTACCGGTCGAGGCGCGACCACAAGAGCAAGCACAAGAACAAGTACAAGGACGAGCGACGATCGAGGAAGAAGGAGAGCCGAGGCAAGGCCCGAGCGATGGTGGGAGCGAGCGACGTCGACTCCAGTTCCGCGTACTCCACCTCGAGCTTGAGCAGCAGTGAAGATGAGGGTGATCGTCGCAAGAACAAGAAGTCGTCCAAGAACCTGAGCGGGCTGAGCTGCTTCGCGAGAGATGGCTTCTGCACCATGGCGCTGAGCTCCGGCAAAGAAGAAGAGCACACGGAGCGACTCGGACTGCGAGTCCGACGACGAGGTGCGTGATGAACTTCCCTTCTTGCGCCAGGAGAATGAGAGGCTTGGCACTTTGCTTGATAACCGTGATGACATGCTTAGAGAGGCCAAGAAAATGAGAAAAGAGCTTAGGGCTTCACTCGAGGATGCTAGGACTAGAGTGGCTGAGCTAGAGACACAGGTGCTTGATAGCAAGCTTGAGATTGATTCCCTTAAGGCTAGCCCTGTAGTCGTGTAGACTTAGGCGTAGAACCGATAGAGCTGGTCGACGTTCCACGAGTTGTTGACATCTTCGCCTTCAAGTGTCTGGAGGCGGTAGGAGCCCGGCCCGGTCACCTTTGCCACGGTGAAAGGGCCTTCCCAGGGGGAACTGAGCTTGTGTAGTCCTTCCGTGTACTGGATACGGCGGAGGACGAGATCGCCAACGTTCAAGGAGCGTTCCTTGACGTTGCGGTCATGGTAGCGTCAGATATGAGGACCATGTGTGGTTCGAGGACCGGTGGTTGGTCGCTTCCTTGTGTGATGAGTGATTGACAACGTTGTGTGGACTGATTCTTGGCTAAGTATTGCAGGTGCAGGTTGCGGCTTGACTGGTGTTGGTGCAGGTGAAGAGCAAGCGCGAAAGGTCGTCGCCGGTGAGGCCTCCAGGTGTGGAGAAGACAAGTAGGCTTCGTTCGAGGGACCCGGTGGCCAGCGGGGTCAAGTGCGGGCCGCATGGTGGCATGAATAGCAAGATGAAGTCATGGACGGTTTCTTGGTTGAGCCTCAAAACCAAGGTCGAGCCGGGACTACGTGGGAGCCGAGTCATGAGTGGAGATTGGCGGAGGCTACACCGAGTTTGTGGGGTTTCCGGTGGTTCACCAGAAAACCACTGGGTTCCTTGGTTGATCCACAAAGCCAAGACCGGAGAACCGAAGACGGAGCTGCAGCAGCGCCAGACCGGTCTGACCGGTGGGGACCGGTCTGACCGGTGAGGAGTACCGGTCTGACCGGTGTGCGACGACGCAGTCCGGAATCTTCGAAGCGGAGGACACGTGTCGGGATCACATGGCTTGCGTCGAGGCTACGCAGGGTGCGGTCGCCGGGCATCCGTCCGATGGTGAAGACATCAAGAATTCCAAATCCGCCCTTGAGGGGCTTGTATCCCTAGTTAGTAGAGAAGGGCGTTTTAGACATTTGGTTGCCTCCATATAACCCAAGAGGTGAGAGGATGGCAGCCAACTCTTGGAACCTAGCTCATTAGTTTTCCTATTTTCCACCTATTTTCCTTACGTTTTCTTTAGGACTAGCAAGAGAGCTTCACGGAGAGATCCTGTTGAGAGGGATGGATGATCGGGCGGCTTGCTAGACCTTGTACGAACCTTTGTTTCATGTATAGATGATTCGGCGTGGTTCCTCAAGGTTTGGATGTGTTTTCCCCGGTTGTTCTTGGTGGTGATTTTCGGAGCCCTTTCTCGGTGATTTCTTTGGGTTGTTTTCGGGACCTTTCTCTTGGGGATTTGATGGGGGAAATTTGTGGGAACCCTTCGTGGTTCTTTGGGCTATGATTCCCCTCCCAAATCCGTGAGTAAAGGTGCTCGATTTTGGGGTTTCTTGAGTTCTTGCGTTGGAAGTGCTCTTGGCGGGATTTCCTTGATTCCTCCTTTTTGGACGAGTTTTTGGTGGGATTAAACTTGGCTATGGACTCCTCATGAGGTGTTCCTAATATCCCCAAAGTCTTGTTCAAGTCCGTGGAGCGATTTGGGAGATCAAGATTTGGATTTGGGGAGTTGACCCGCGGTGTCGTTCATCCCAAGTCGTCCGGTGCTACACCAATCCGACCGGTGCTCTTGACCGGTCTGACCGGTGTGAGCTGTGGTGGGTTTTTGCTCGGGTGAACGTTTTGGTGTGTTCGTTGTTGTCCCGTGTTGCTGCTATTTCGAGTTTGGGTCGCTTTGGTGGTCGGTTGGCCTGTTTGGTGCCTTGGGGGCTTTCAGGCTGCGATCGGTCTGACCGGTGTGTCTCACCGGTCTGACCGGTGTAGAGCCACTTAGTGAAAGTTGCTCGGTTCACTAGCAGGGACCGGTCTGACCGGTGGTGCTCACCGGTCTGACCGGTGTGGGTCTGTAGACTCGAGGTTTGGTGTTCCGCTGCGTTCTCGGGTCGGAAGGGTGTGTGTGTTGGTTCCTAGGTCCAGTGGCACTCCAGTGGCTACGTGGTCTTGGCCAACTTGGGTAGTGAGTCGGAGACGTGTGTTGGAAGCCGTGTTCATCTTGTAGGAGTTTCCATCTCCTTTGAGAAGAATTTTTATTGGCTCCCATTCACTCCCCCCCCCCTCTCTGGTTCGCCGTATCGGTCCTTCAAGTGGTATCAGAGCCGGCTCGGGTCTTTATTGACTCTAACCAGTCTAAGATCCAAGGATGGCGTACAAGGAATGGGTTTCGGGTCCTCCACACTTCGATGGCAAGAACTACCAGATGTGGAGCAAGCGGATGGGTGCTTTTCTCTGCGGAAAGGGTCAGATCCTTTGGGATGTCACGGTGGACACAGGCTATGTCCAGCCGATGGACTTCCTCGCTCCAGGATCGAGGGACAGATTTGACGCCAACAATAAGGTGGTCGACTACTTGTTTTGTGCTTTGTGTCAGCCTGAGTTCGATCGGGTGCACACCGAGCACTTGGCTTGTAGGATTTGGGCGGTGTTGAAGGAGGCTCATGTTGGGAACGCCCAGGTTCAGGCACGGATGTATGCGACCTACCAGAGAGAGTACGAGAACTTCACTCATCTCCCCGGTGAGTCCATCGATGCCTTGTTTCAGAGGTTCACGGTGGTTGTGAACAACATGAGGGCCAATGTGGACGTGCTCCCGTACGATGATCATGATAGAGCGGTCTAGCTCTTACCCTCTTTGGATCGCACGATTTGGGGCGGAAAGTTTGAGGCCATTGTGGAGTCGGAGAAGTATGACACTCTGACGGTGAACGAGCTGTTCTCGAAGCTCAAGTCGACTGAGGTGGATAGGGGCATGACTGCCAAGCTCGAGGGACCGACTGATTCCCATAGTCTTGCCCTTGTTGGTGGTTCCAAAGGAAAGGCTAACTCTAACCCATCCACCAGGATGTTCTCTTTTTCCTCTTTGATGTCTATGCCAGATGAGGAGTTTGATGACCTTGGAGAGGACGAGCTGGCGCTGTTGACGAGGAGGTTCGAGAGGCTGCACGAGAATCGGGTGAACATGAGGAGGAACACGAGGACGTGCTTCCAGTGCGGCAAGCCGGGACACTTCGTCGCCGACTGCCCGGAGAAGGTCGAGAACAAGGACAACTACAAGCACAAGTCGAGGACAGATGGCAAGTACCGGTCGAGGCGCGACCACAAGAGCAAGCACAAGAACAAGTACAAGGACGAGCGACGATCGAGGAAGAAGGAGAGCCGAGGCAAGGCCCGAGCGATGGTTGGAGCGAGCGACGTCGACTCCAGTTCCGCGTACTCCACCTCGAGCTTGAGCAGCAGTGAAGATGAGGGTGATCGTCGCAAGAACAAGAAGTCGTCCAAGAACCTGAGCGGGCTGAGCTGCTTCGCGAGAGATGGCTTCTGCACCATGGCGCTGAGCTCCGGCAGCAAGAAGAGCACACAGAGCGACTCGGACTCTGAGTCCGACGACGAGGTGCGTGATGAACTTCCCTTCTTGCGCCAGGAGAATGAGAGGCTTGGCACTTTGCTTGATAACCGTGATGACATGCTTAGAGAGGCCAAGAAAATGAGAAAAGAGCTTAGGGCTTCACTCGAGGATGCTAGGACTAGAGTGGCTGAGCTAGAGACACAGGTGCTTGATAGCAAGCTTGAGATTGATTCCCTTAAGGCTAGCCCTGTTGTTTCGGATGAGAATGATTGTGCTGATTGCTCCATATTCCTTGCTGATCTCGCTTTGTTTAAGGAGAAGCATGTCTCCAAGTGTGAGGAACTAGATGTGCTTAGGGTTGAAGTGGCTGAGCTTAAGTCTAGACCTGCTTTGCTAGGTGCTTGCACTTCTTGCCCTGTTTTGCATGCTAAGATTGATGAGATGCATGCATACACTAGTTCTCTTGAGACCAAGTTGAAGGAACCCATGCCTACATCATGCTCTACCTGTGAAATGCATGCTTTAAAAAATTTGGAATTTGCAGATTATGTTGATCGTTTGCAGGATGAGAATGATGATTTGAGGAAGTTGATGGGTTGGTTGTCTGGCCATGAGCCTCAGTTGAGGATGATGATAGAGGCGTTTAAGAGGCAGGATGGTGAGGGACTTGGGGCAAACAAGGTTGGTGAGGGAAGTGGAGAGAATATCCCGGAGCCACCAAAAACCCACCACAAAAATGATTTCCCCCCAAAGCCTAACCATCTTAGGAACCGACTAGACACAACCCCAGCTCCACCCGTGTTTCCTACACCCACAAATGATCTACAAAAGCCTATCAAGTTTGTGAGCACTTCGGGGAAAGTGTTCTTTGGGAAAGAAAGTGAGAAGGCTAGTGAGGGGAAACCGGTGGAGGGGTTGAGTGGAGAGAAACCTAGTGAGCAGCCACATTCCAAGCCTAAGCCTAAGCTTGTGAGGTTCCATTGTGGCTATTGTGGGAGAGATGGCCATAAGGAGGAGTTTTGCTTCAAGAGGAAGCGTGAGGAGAGAATGGCAAAGGAGTGGGCTAACAAGGACAAGTACCACCCTTCCGATGGTGTACTTGAGCCTCGTGTGCAGATGCCTGCGAATGTGAGGACAGTTCGGGCTTGGGGAGAGCGGAAGGCTGTTGGAGGCGCTCGCTCGCCGGGGTCACACCGGGCGGACCGTGTGGGGCACCGTCGGGACCGGGTGCAGCCCGGACAGCGGCGGTTTGGGTTTCAGGCTCGTACAGGTGCGAGGGTTGTTTCTAGAGGTCGTGGTTCTGGTGGTTGGGCTGGAGAGTTTGCAGGTGGTCAGGTTGCTAGGCGTTCTCCCCCTCGAGTTCACTACGGGGATGGGAGGAGTCGTAGATTTGAGAAGGAGAGGAGGGACGGTCCACGGGTTCTCTTTCGTGGTTTTGGTCCTCCTCCAGGCAGAGAGGGATGGTTCCCTCAGGGGTGGTTACCGTGGTGATGTTCGTGGAGGTAGCTTTGGTAGGAGAGATGCTTTGGTTGGTGCTAACCCCACTTTCGAGCAAATGGCTCGGCACTGGTTTTACTCTTTTGGTACTAACCCAGTGCTGAGTCGTTTGTTCGCTCACATGCTCGTTGTTGAATTTTAGGTGGGAGACTTGAAGAACATTTAGTTGATTGACTCTGGTTGCTCGAGGCATATGACCGGAGACAGGGGGTGGTTCTCAAGTCTCATCCCGGTGGTGACGAAGAGGTACATCACTTTTGGGGATAATGGGCGTGGGCGTGTGCTTTCAGAAGGTGAGATCAAAGTGAGTGACAAGATCACTCTGAGGCGTGTTGCTCTTGTTCAATCTATGGGGTACAATTTGCTGTCTGTGTCCCAGTTGTTGGATGAGGGCTTTGAGGTGTTGTTTCGGCCAGGTGGTTCTCGGATTTTGGACTCTCGAGGGGACCTTGTCTGTATGGTCGTTCCCGAGGGTCAGGTGTTTTGTGCTGATTTTTCTCAGTCTTCGGGTGTGGAGTGTTGTTTCTTGGCTGGTTCTTCGAGTGAGTTGTGGAAGTGGCATAGGAAGTTGGGTCACTTGAGCTTTGACCTTTTGTCTCGCTTGAGTAAACTCAATTTGGTCCGAGGATTGCCACGGTTGAGGCTTGAGAAAGAGTTGGTTTGTGCGCCGTGTAGGCATGCCAAGATCGTAGCCTCTTCTCACCCGCCTCTCACCAATGTGATGACTGAGCGTCCAAGCGAGCTGCTCCATATAGACCTTGTTGGCCCAGCTCGTGTGCGATCTGCAGGTGGGAAGTGGTATGTCCTTGTTGTGGTGGACGACTATTCTCGGTATGTGTGGGTGTTCTTTCTTGAGGATAAGGGGAGACGTTTGGTTTTGTTCGAGATCTAGTCTTGAGGTTGAGGAACGAGAGGCACGGAGATGCCATACGAGCTATCCGCAGTGATAATGGATCGGAATTCAAGAACTCTTGTTTTGAAACCTTTTTCCATGACTTGGGTCTTGAGCACCAGTTTTCGAGTCCGTATACGCGTCCCCAGAATGGTGTTGTGGAAAGGAAGAACAGGACCTTGTGCGAGATGGCTCGGACGATGCTTGATGAGCATAGGACTCCGAGGAGGTATTGGGCTGAGGCGGTGAATACCGCGTGCTATGTGTCGTACAGGATATACCTCAGAGTGCACAAGAAGAAGACATGCTATGAGTTGATGCATGGTCGCACACCCAAGGTGAGTCACTTCCATGTCTTTGGTTGCAAGTGTTTCATTCTGAAGAAAGGCAGGAAGTTAGATAAGTTTGAGGCTAGGTCTGTCGATGGCATTTTCTTTGGTTATGCATCTCATTCTAGAGCATATCGTGTGCTCAATCTTGAAACTAACCAAATCGTGGAGACTTGCGAGGTAACCTTCGACGAGATAGAGCCACGTAGTCAGCTTGTCTTTGAGTGTGCAGGTGATGATGAGCTTGGCGAGGAGATCTTTCAGGAGGAGGAGCATGAACATGGTGATGATGAAGATGGCGGTGTGGTGCCCCCGGCTGAACAAGTACCCACTACTTCGACTACGGTGATGGACGGACCCTCTACTACACCTACGACGACAAATCAAGAACGAGGAGAAGCTGATGTTGAGGGGGAGGTAGCTTCGAGGCGAGAACCTCCCCGGCGAGTACAAGTGGATCACCCAGCTTCGAGGATCATCGGCGACATGAATGAACGCACTACAAGGTCAAGGGTTCGAAACAACTCTCATTTTGCTCATGCTGCATTTGTTGCTACTTTTGAGCCCAAAGACATTGGACACACACTATCTGATCACAATTGGGTTAATTCGATGCATGAGGAGTTGGAGAACTTTCAGAGGAATCAGGTTTGGGAGTTGCTTGACCCTCCCCCAGGGTGTAAGCCGATTGGTACAAAGTGGGTGTGGAAGAACAAAGAGGGAGAGAAGGGTGAGGTTGTGAGGAACAAGTCGAGGCTTGTTGCTCAGGGGTTCAGTCAGAAGGAGGGGATCGACTACGAGGAGACCTTTGCTCCCATAGCCCGTTTGGAGGCGATTAGGATCCTTCTAGCCTTTTCCGTGGCTAAAGGGTTCAAGTTGCACCAAATGGATGTGAAGAGTGCTTTTCTGAATGGTGTGTTGGAGGAAGAAGTGTATGTGAGGCAGCCTCCGGGGTTTGAGAGTGAGAGGTACCCCCACCGGGTGTACAAGTTGAGGAAGGCGCTGTATGGGCTGAAGCAGGCGCCTAGAGCTTGGTATGGTAGGTTGAGGGGGTTCTTGTTTGAGAGAGGTTTTGAGATGGGGAAGGTCGATCGACCTTGTTTTTGCCGAGGCAAAGAGGGGAGATATCCTGATTGTGCAGGTGTACATGGATGATATTGTCTTTGGTGGCTCGTCTAACTCTCTTGTTGCAAGGTTTGCATATGATATGAGCAGGGAATTTGAGATGAGCATGATGGGCGAGTTGCAGTTCTTCCTCGGGCTACAAATCAAGCAATCAAAGGAAGGAACATTTGTGCACCAGGCTAAGTACACCAAGGACATTGTGCGGAAGTTCAAGATGGAGGACTCCAAGGCTATGACAACGCCGATGAGTACGACTACAACTCTCGATGCGGACGAGGAAGGTGAACACGTGGACCAGAAGGAGTACCGGAGCATGATCGGGTCACTCCTCTTCTTGACGGCGACGAGGCCGGACATACAATTCTCGGTGTGTCTGTGCGCTCGTTTTCAAGCGTCTCCGAGGACTTCGCATCGGCAAGCGGTGAAGAGAATTTTCAGGTACTTGCGTCACACTCCCGACTTCGGCCTTTGGTACTCCGCGTCCTCTTCTTTGGCGCTTCATGGTTTTTCGTACGCGGATTTTGCCGGGTGTCGGTTGGATAGGAAGTCCACTTCGGGACTTGCCGCTTTTTGGGTTCTTCTTTGGTGTCTTGGTCTTCCCGCAAACAATCGAGTGTTGCTCAATCCACTACCGAGGCCGAGTATGTTGCCGCCGCTAGTTGTTGCTCTCGGCTCCTTTGGATTTCATACACCATGAGTGACTTTGGTGAGGAGTATACACATGTCCCACTTCAATGTGATAGCACCAGTGCCATAAGCGTTGCAAAGAACCCAGTGCTCCATTCCAAAACCAAGCACATAGAAGTGAGGTACCATTTTCTGAGAGACAACGTAGAGAAAGGAAAGATAGCTTTGATCCACGTACCCACACATAACCAACTAGCCGATATTTTCACCAAACCCCTAGATCAAGCAACTTTCACTCGTTTGCGGGGGGAACTTGGTGTGTGTTTGATTTCTTGAGTTGGGTGTGTGGGAGCTCCTTTGTAGCATATGTATAGTTTCCTTTGTGCAATTCTTGCATTTGGCATGGCATATGTAACATGATGTATAGGCATCCTTGTATCTTAGATTGCATGCATTTTGTATCATATGCATTGGTTAGGAAAAGCTTCTCTCATATACATTGTTCACCATGGAATGAAATATATGTCTTTGTGAGCTTGTTTGGTATGCTATGGTTAGTTTGGCTTAGCTCTTGTTGATCTTGATGAATAATCCATGGTTGATAGCTATGTTTTTGAAAATGTCACTTGTATGCTCTCTCATGTGTAAATGCCTTTATATGCTCTTGACATGTTTTAGTGGCTTGGCTATGCTTAATTTGTGGTTGGATGGCTAGTTTATTGATCATATGGGGCCAAAGGCTCATTTGCCATCATGAATGTTTAGCCCTCTTGGTTTATCTTGTGGAGGAGCATAAGTTCCTTTTTGTCGCAAAGACATTTCATGTACCATTTACAAATTTGAAAATGAAATGAAAAATGCTTGGAAATGTGCTCCCATGTCATATGTGCTGAATTTAATTTGCTTTGGGTGCTAAGCCGTTGCATGAGGCCTACCAATGAGAAGTCTCATACATAGAAGTAGGCACATGGCTCGGTGGTTTTGACATGACATGAGGTGCTTGTGGTTGTTTGTGATGGTCTTATGATTAGAATTGCGGTCCTAGCATGAAGTTTGTGTGGCTTTGCCATTTTGATATGCTTTGATCATGTTTAGGACTTTGCTCATGAGAGGCAAGTTTTTGGCAAAATTGGCAAAATCCATCTTAGCTTCGTCCAATGGTTGTGAAACTTGGTGGTCATGTAGTTGATATCGATACGAAGCCGTAGAGTATCTAACTTCCTCATTTGGACATGTGTAGCATTCTTTGTTGAATTTTGTCTATTTGAGAAGCTCTAGGTTGAAAGTTTTGCATTTTTGGCTTGATTCATGCATTGCCAACAAGGGGGAGAAGTTTGAGCTTGAAATGGCTTGCTGGACGCATTTAGAAGGTTTTCTGGTGGTTTCGAGCCATTTCGGGGCTCTGTTGTGCACCGGTCTAACCGGTCAAGGTCACCGGTCTGACCGGTGTGAGTGCTGATTCTGTTCACATGTTGCACACTGGTCTGACCGGTGGTGTTGACCGGTCTGGGCTGAGTTGTTGCAGCTGCCTTGTTTCAAGTGGTGTCTTGCATGCATTCATCCAGGGGGAGGTGCGTTGGTTCAGGGGGAGCTTGCATGTGTGCAGGGGGAGCTCTTTGTGGTTCTTCGAGCTTTGATTCGGTGGTTTGCGCTCTTTGCTTGAGCTTTGCTTTGTCTCGGATGTGTCGAGCTGTTGCCCTTGCCTAAGGGGTCCGAGACTTGTCTTCTTCAAGTGATCTTGCTCTTTGCCTTTGTTTGGCTTTCGATCGCTTGTTGGAGTTTCTTTTTGTTCATTTCTTTTCTTTTCCTTTTCTCTCTTGTTACTCTTGTGTGGGTGTTGTCAATGCACTCATGAAGGGGGAGATTGAGGACCATGTGTGGTTCGAGGACCGGTGGTTGGTCGCTTCCTTGTGTGATGAGTGATTGACAACGTTGTGTGGACTAATTCTTGGCTAAGTATTGCAGGTGCAGGTTGCGGCTTGACTGGTGTTGGTGCAGGTGAAGAGCAAGCGTGAAAGGTCGTCGCCGGTGAGGCCTCCAGGTGTGGAGAAGACAAGTAGGCTTCGTTCGAGGGACCCGGTGGCCAGCGGGGTCAAGTGCGGGCCGCATGGTGGCATGAACAGCAAGATGAAGTCATGGACGGTTTCTTGGTTGAGCCTCAAAACCAAGGTCGAGCCGGGACTACGTGGGAGCCGAGTCATGAGTGGAGATTGGCGGAGGCTACACCGAGTTCGCGGGGTTTCCGGTGGTTCACCGAAAACCACTGGGTTCCTTGGTTGATCCACAAAGCCAAGATCGGAGAACCGAAGACGGAGCCGCAGCGAGCCGCGGACCGGTCTGACCGGTGGGTCCGACCGGTCTGACCGGTGGGGACCGGTCTGACCGGTGAGGAGCACCGGTCTGACCGGTGTGCGACGACGCAGTCCGGAATCTTCGAAGCGGAGGACACGCGTCGGGATCGCATGGCTTGCGTCGAGGCTACGCAGGGTGCAGTCGTCGGTTATCCGTCCGATGGTGAAGACATCAAGAATTCCAAATCCGCCCTTGAGGGGCTTGTATCCCTAGTTAGTAGAGAAGGGCGTTTTAGACATTCGGTTGCCTCCATATAACCCAAGAGGTGAGAGGATGGCAGCCAACTCTTGGAACCCTAGCTCATTAGTTTTCCTATTTTCCACCTATTTTCCTTAGGCTTTCTTTAGGACTGGCAAGAGAGCTTCACGGAGAGATCTTGTTGAGAGGGATGGATGATCGTGCGGCTTGCTAGACCTTGTACGAACCTTTGTTTCATGTATAGATGATTCGGCGTGGTTCCTCAAGGTTTGGATGTGTTTTTCCCGGTTGTTCTTGGTGGTGATTTTCGGAGCCCTTTCTCGGTGATTTCTTTGGGTTGTTTTCGGGACCTTTCTCTTGGGGATTTGATGGGGGAAATTTGTGGGAACCCTTCGTGGTTCTTTAGGCTGTGATTCCCCTCCCAAATCCGTGAGTAAAGGTGCTCGATTTTGGGGTTTCTTGAGTTCTTGGGTTGGAAGTGCTCTTGGCGGGATTTCCTTGATTCCTCCTTTTTGGACGAGTTTTTGGTGGGATTAAACTTGGCTATGGACTCCTCATGAGGTGTTCCTAATATCCCCAAAGTCTTGTTCAAGTCCGTGGAGCGATTCGGGAGATCAAGATTTGGATTTGGGGGGAGTTGACCCGCGGGTCTTTGTTCATCCCGAGCCGCCGGGCTATCTACGGTCGACCGTGCTCTTGACCGGTCTGACCGGTGCGAGCCCTGGTGGGTTTTTGCTCGGGTGAATGTTTTGGTGTGTTCATTGTTGTCCCGTGTTGCTGCTATTTCGAGTTTGGGTCAGTTTGGTGGTCGGTTGGCCTGTTTGGTGCCTTGGGGGCTTTCAGGCTGCGATCGGTCCGACCGGTGGGTCTCACCGGTCTGACCGGTGTAGAGCCACTTAGTGAAAGTTGCTCAGTTTCACCAGCAGGGACCGGTCTGACCGGTGTGGATCTGTAGACTCGAGGTTTGGTGTTCCACTGCGTTCTCGGGTCGGAAGGGTGCGTGTGTTGGTTCCTAGGTCCAGTGGCACTCCAGTGGCTACATGGGCTTGGCCAACTTGGGTAGTGAGTCGGAGACGTGTGTTGGAAGCCGTGTTCATCTTGTAGGAATTTCCATCTCCTTTGATAAGAATTTTTATCGGCTCCCATTCACTCCCCCCTCTCTGGTTCGCCGTATCGGTCCTTCAGGATACCCTTCAGGTACCTTGCTGATTGGACGAGGGCAGCGCAGCGAGCTTCTTCGAGTCCATCGATGTCAACTCGTCTGCTATCTTCAGAGACGCCTTCGTCGTAGTGCTCCACTGCTGGTGAGTTCCATATGACATCCGCAGGGAGGATTGCTTCGGAGCCGTAGACCAGGAAGTAGGGGGATTGTCCTGTTGGCTTGGAAGGCTGAGTACGTAGACCCCAGAGTGCATTGGGTAGTTCCTTGATCCACTTGCCTCCTTTGGAGTTAGCAGCGTCGTGTAGCCGCTTCTTGAGAGCATCGAGCACCGTCCCATTGGCGCGCTCGACTTGTCCGTTGGCCCGAGGATGGGCAACTGAGACGTATCGGACGTCGATCCCGCTGTTCTCGCAGTACTCCCAGAACTGGTGGTTGTTGAAGTTGGAGCCCGTGTCCGTGATGATGCGGTGGGGTAGTCCGTAGCGATGCACGAGTTCATCCAGAAGTCGAGTACTCGTCGGCCCTTGGGGCATGTGACCGGCTTGACCTCGATCCACTTGGTGAACTTGTCGATGGCCACCAATACTCTGTTGAAACCACCTGGCGGAGTGGGTAATGGCCCAATCATGTCGAGCCCCCAGCAAGCGAAGGGCCAGGTTGGCGGTATGGTGACTAGCTTGTAGGCTGGGACGTGTTGCTGCTTGGCGAAGTATTGACATCCTTGGCACCTCCTGATGAGTTCTTCAGTGTTGCCCAGAGCTGTGGGCCAGTAGAAAGCTCGCCGGAAGGCCTTGCTGTCCAGCGTACGAGAAGACGCGTGGTTGCCGCAGACGCCCTTGTGGATCTCCTCCAAGATGTCCTTGCCTTCTTGTCTGGGAACGCACTTCATGAGTACTCCGGAAGATGCGCACCGCTTGAAGAGCTTGTCTCCGACGAGGACGTAGGACTTGGCGCGACGGATGAGCTGCTCAGCCAAGTTCTTGTCCGAGGGAACCTTCTGCTCGCTGAGGTAGTCGATCAAGGGTTGCCTCCAGTCCACGTCGATCATCATGACCTCCTGGCCAGCGGGCGGATGCACTGGGACAGTGGTCAGTGGCGCCGGCTCCGGGATGGATGGCGCGTGAAGCTCATGGACGAAGACACCCGCTGGTACTTGAGCGCGAGTAGAGCCGAGCTTCGACAGGATGTCCGCTGCAACGTTGTTGTCACGGACGATTTGGTGGAACTCGAGGCCGTAGAACTTGTTCTCGATCTTGCGGACTTCTAGGCAGTAGGCGTCGTTCTCCTTGTTGCGGTCCCAGGACTTGTTGACTTGGTTGATGACCACTGCGGAGTCGCCGTAGACTAGTAGCCTCTTGATGCCCAGTGAAGCCGTGAGGCGGAGTCCGTGTAGGAGAGCTTCGTACTCAGCTTCGTTGTTTGAGACCTTCCAGAAGATCTGCAGGACGTACTTGAGTTGTTCGCCCATTGGAGAGATCAGGAGTACCCCTGCACCTGCGCCCTCGAGGTTGAGTGAGCCGTCGAAGTACATCACCCAATGCTCTGGTCGCACGGTTGGAGTAGGTAGCTGGTTCTCCCGCCTCTCCGCCATGAAGTCGACTAGCGCCTGCGACTTGATGGCTGTGCGTGGCTTGAAGTCGATGGTGAGGGCGCCGAGCTCGACTGCCCATTTGGAGATTCTTCCAGTAGCATCTTGGTTCTGCAGGATGTCGCCAAGCGGGTAGTCGGTGACGACGGAGATCGAGTACTCCTGGAAGTAGTGTCGTAGCTTCCGCGAGGTGATGAGTACTGCGTACAGAAGCTTCTGCACAGGCTGATAGCATGCCTTGGACTCTGACAGGACCTCGCTGACGAAGTAGACTAGGCGCTGGACTGGATAGGCGTGGCCGTCTTCCTGCCGCTCGACAACGATGGCGATGACCGACCACATGAGTAGTCGCTGCGAGGTAGAGCAAGATGCCGCTCGCCTTTGCGAGGAGCCGTGAGGACTGGTGGCTTCGATAGGAAGTCCTTGAGCTGAGCAAGGGCTTGGTCCGCCTCTGGAGTCCACACGAACTTCTCTTGGTGCATGAGTAGTTTGAAGAAGGGGAGCCACCGTTCTCCATGCTTGGAGATGAATCTGTTCAAGGCCGCCATGCACCCGGTCAGCTTCTGGACGTCTTTGATGCACGTGGGAGCTTTCATGCTGGTGATGGCGGAGATCTTCTCGGCGTTGGCTTCGATGCCGCGCTGGCTGATGATGAAGCCGAGTAGTTTGCCCGAAGGTACGCCGAAGACGCACTTGTTCGGGTTGAGCTTCCAACGGTACTCACGCAGGGATGCGAAAGTCTCTTCAAGGTCGTCGATGAGGGTACTGGAGTTTCTGGTCTTGATGACCACGTCATCCACGTAGGCTTCGACGTTCTTGTAGAGCTGCTTCTTGAAGCAGGCCTGGATAGCTCGTTGGTAGGTGGTGCCGGCGTTCTTCAACCCGAAAGACATGGTCGTGTTGCAGTACGCGCCAAACGGGGTGATGAATGCGGTCTTTTCCTGGTCTTCTTCCTTGATCGCGATCTGGTGGTACCCGGAGTAGCAGTCGAGGAAGCAGAGCAGGTCGCAGCCCGCCGTTGAGTCGATGACTTGATCAATCCGCGGCAACCCGAAGGGGTCCTTGGGGCAATGCTTGTTGAGGTCGGTGTAGTCGACGCACATCCTCCACTCGTTCGAGTTCTTCTTGCGGACGAGGATGGGGTTGGCGAGCCACTCAGGATGGAAGACTTCTCTGATGAAGCCAGCCGCGAGTAGTTTGGCGAGTTCCTTCTTGATGGCATCCCGTCTATCGTCGGCGAAGCGTCGGAGGTGTTGTCGCTTGGGGGTGGCCTTAGGATTGACGTTGAGGCAGTGCTCAATCAACTCCCTGGGCACTCCTGGCATGTCCGCTGGCTTCCACGCGAAGATGTCGCGGTTAGCCCGGAGGAAGTTGATGAGCGCGTCTTCCTATTTGGGGTCGAGGCCGGCCCCGATGGTGGTGGTCTTGCTTCGTCGTCGCGCCGTCCCGAGGTCGATCGTCTTGACTAGGACCTCCTCAGCTGGCTGAGGCTTGTTTCCTTTGTCAGACTTCTCAGGGATGTCGAGTTCACTTGTAGCAAGCTTCTTCGACGCAGCGTAGACTTCCATCATCGCGTTGGGTACTTGATTTGTAGAGGTGATCTCCACGGCTTCGGTGTCGTAGTCGTGCGAGATCTTCAAGTCCCCTTAGAGAGAAAGTACACCTGCTGGGCTCGGCATCTTGAGCACCAAGTAGGTGTAGTGAGGCACCGCCATGAACGTGGCAATGGTCGGTCTGCCGAGCATGGCATGGTAGGATGTTTCGAAGTCCGCGACCTCGAACTTGATGTACTCGATATGGTAATTGTCCCGAGATTCCCCGAAGGTAACTGGCAGGACCACTGAGCCCAGTGGGATAGCCGCGTTACCGGGGACGATGCCGTAGAAGGGCGTGTTGCTCTTGGTGAGCATGTGGGTGATTTTGAGCTTCATCTTCTTCAAGGTTTTGGTGAAAAGGACGTTGAGCCCGCTTCCACCGTCGATGAGGACCTTGTTGAGCTTGGAGCCCGCAACCACCGGCTTCAGGACGAGAGGGAACCACCCTGGTTCAGAGAAACTGGTCCATTGATCCGCGCGGGAGAAGGTAATGGGTACCTCCGACCACCTGAGAGGGGTCGGGACCGCTGGTTCAATGCTCATGACTTCTCTACGGGTAGCCTTTTGCTCCCGCCTGCTGGGTAGTCCGCCGAAGAGGACGTTGACAGTCTTGTCGGGTTCCTGGAAGTCGTTATTGTCTCCGTCGTCCTTCTTCTTGCCTTTCTTGTCGTGAGGGTGCGGTGGCTCTGGAGTACTCTTGAGTGCTCGCTTGAGTTGGTAGCACTACTCGGTGGTGTGGTTTCCGTCCAGATGCCACGAGCACTTCTCCTTCAGCAAGTCTTTAAAGCCGCCGGAGTTCTTCTTCGAGTTCTCCTTCGCAGGGCGCTGGATAGCCGCGACAGTGTTGTCTGGATTGCGCTTGCGGTTGGGACCCGAGTAGTTGTTGTTGTTGCGACCGCCTTGGTTCCCGTTGTTGCCGCTGCCGCCGCCCGTGTTCTGCTTGTTCTTGCCACAGATGGCGTCGTACTTGGCATTGGCCTTGTCTTCTTCATCCGCCCAGGACGTGATCATGTCCTTGAGGTGGGGGATGGACTTGGGGCGGCGACGCCCAAGCCGGCTGGCCCAGCCCACTTCTGGCGTCGGTTCGGCCCACCTTTCCTTGCACCTGAAGGATCTTCAACCTTAAAACCTTGGAGGCGCCGCCATTCGCAGGGGAGAGAGCCATTCGTACCAGGAGGCCATCCACAAGCTAGAGAGAGGAGGGAGATCTCCGGAGGGGGATCAACCACCTCGAAGGAAGCACCCACAAGTGGAGAAGAAGGAAGACACCGTCAGAAGGGTGACCATGATCAACGCTTCTATGCCTAGCGCCTTGATGGGGTAATCTCCTTATTCATCCATGGGTAGTAATCGATCTTGAGATGTAATCATACTTTATTGGATTATCTATCTATCATCATGTGTTGAATATACTTTAGTGCTTAAGGTTAGCTACCATGTCGTAAAGGAAGTAGAGCTCCAATGCTTCCTTGGATCCATTCAATACGCCGTGTCCATCATAGGTCTAGTCACGAATACCTTCGCGTAGTGACAGTACGAGAGGAGGGAAAGGGCGAAACCGTGGTCACAACCCCCGGTAGATTAGATTGGTTTTCTTGTTTAAAGCGATTGCATGTTCTAGTATCGTAGACCCATGGGCGAGTGTCTTTTATCTTGATTGCTTAATCATCCTCTCTAGTGTAGTTTAGTCATTTTCTAGTTTAATAATAGTTAGGGTTTGAGTAGCTAGAGTGTAAAGGTAGATCGAATGCTTGTAATCCCCTTGCTTCGCGGATTGATAAGAACCTTGGGAATCCCGTGGTGAAAAAGGTGTAGGTCCGTACGCTTGCGGATCGTAGAGGGATATGTCTTTTATTCGTCAACAAGTCCCTTTTTCTGGCACCGTTGCCGGGGAGCAAGCTAGTTTACATCGTTTGGTTTGCATTTAACTTAGTTTTATATTTAGTTTATCTTTTATTTGCTATATCTAACACATATTATCTAGAAAACCACTTTTTTGTTTTTGTTTTTATCTTGTTGTCTAGATGGCATTCATCAATCAACCCATGGAAGAACTAGAGAAATCACTAAGGGATTACGCTAGCCCTCGATGCGAAGACATAAAAGTACAAGAGTCGGATTCGAAGCTCGAAGCGACCAAGTATGAAATAAAATCCAAGATCATCGAGATGGTGGCGGCAAACCCGTTTGAAGGGATGGTTACGGAGAACCCATATAGACACATAAGGCATTTCACGACGCTATGCAACACGGTGCATCAAGAAGGAGTTACCGATGAATGGTTCAAATGGAATCTCTTTCCCTACTCACTTTCCGATGAAGCAAAGACATGGTACTTGTTTGCGTCCTTTGAAGTTGAAGGCAATTGGAACAAGTTAACAAAGAAGTATTGCGAGAAGTTCTTTCCAATTAGCAAGGTTCAACATCTAAGGAGGCAAGTGATCACTTTCACGCAAGGAGAAGAGGAAGGGATAGACCAAGCTTGGAATAGGTTTAATGAGTTGATCGAACAAGGACCAAGACTCGGCTTCTCCGGTGACGTACTCTTGCATACATTTTTCTTTTCCCTAACCCCTAGTTGCATGCAACACGTCCAAATGTGTGCAGGTGGGGATCTCATGGAGAAAACACTCACGGAAGCCGCCCAACTTCTACAAAAAATTAGTAAAGCGGCTGCCATGTGAAGAGATTGGGAAACAAGACTTGCGGAAGAGCTAGAATATAATTCAAGGATGAAGAAGTGTGCTGAATTTTCTAAAGAGGCAACCCCGAAAGTCACAAAAGATGAGCCAATCCCGAAAAAGCTTGAAGGAGAACACATCAAGTCAAGAGCTACCCTGAGCGTTGACTTCGCCATATCAAATGAAACAAACAAGAGAAGCATGTCAAGAGCGAAGCGACTAAGGGAGTTCGAACCAATGGATTGGGTTCCAATCGTACGGAGAAGTATTCGATAAAAGAAGACCGTTCCCTAATCAAAAGGGGATGGCAAGAGCATTGGAAGTGGATTTCCCACCGGAAAAGAAAGCGGAAGATTCATACGACCTTGAAACCACTGGTGAGATCTCTCAAAAACTCTTTGGAGATGATGAAGTGGATCCGGAACATATAGTCAAGGTGAAAACAATCATGGGGATCAAGCCTGAAGCATCGCCATATGCTCGTCTCGCCAAAGTTTATGCGATAGGATCCGAAGAAGAAGATAAGACGGCACCACACTTGAGTTGCGAGATCAACGGAGTTTAATGCAAAGCTTTATGCGACATCAGAGCCCAAGTAAGTGTCCTAACTTCTAAAATTTACAATAAAGTTCAAGACCACAACCTAGACTTAGCTCCAACATCAACAAAATTAATTATGGGAGATGGTAGAACTATTAGACTTCTAGGTATTGTTTGCGACATGAATGTAAAAATCTCTGGAAAAAGTATACCAACCGATTTCTTTGTTATTGGTGCTTACCATAGTAATCATGATCACATAATTCTAGGTAGGCCCTTTCTTAAGTTGGTTGATGCCGTGTTGGATGCCGGAAAAGGCAAAGTAACAATGAACCTTAATGGAAAGAAGTACACATATAACTTTCTTCGCATTTCTAAACACCCTGCACCCTTTCCTCCCGACGAAGAAGTAGAGGAGGTAGATAGTCTTTGTTTTGTTGAAACCCTTAGAGACCCGCTGCAAAGAGCGATAGAAAATCAAATTAGTGATCAACAAGACGAAGAGCTAGAAGAGGCAACAAAAGGCTTAGAGCCACAAAATGGAATCGTGGAGGAAGAAAAATTTGAGGACATAGGAGAGATTAAACCCGAGGAGCCACAAGTGCCCGAGGTAGACCTTAAACCTTTGCCCAAAGGATTAAAGTATGAATTTTTGGGCCCAGACAAGACTTATCCAGTCATTTTGAGTGATGAGTTGAGTCCTGAAAACAATGAAAAGTTGGTGATTGTATTGAAAAAACATAGGAAGGTGATTGGATATTCGATTAATGATCTCAAGGGTATTAGCCTAGCCTTTTACACTCATCGTATACCAATGGAAGACCAATGTAAGCCCATAGTGGACCACCAAAGGAGGCAACCTCATGCCATGCGAGATGTAGTAAAAAAAGAGGTCATCAAGTTACTTGATGCCGGAATCATCTACCCAGTTCCGCATAGCGAGTGGGTGAGCCCGGTACATTGTGTACCGAAGAAAGGAGGTTTGACCGTAGTGAAGAATGAGAAGAATGAATTGATACCGCAAAGAACTGTGACCGGGTGGCGGATGTGTATCGATTATCGTAAGCTTAACAAAGTGACGAAGAAAGATCACTTCCCCCTACCGTTCATTGACGAGATGCTCGAGAGATTAGCAAACCACGCTTATTTTTTCTTTATCGATAAATACTCGAGGTTCATGCAAATTCCCATTCACCCAGATGATCAACACAAAACAACGTTTACATGCCCTTATGGAACGTTTTCATATAGAATGATGCCCTTCGGTCTCTGCAATGCTCCGGCCTCTTTTCAACGTTGCATGATGGCCATATTCTCGGAATTCATCGAACAAATTGTGGAAGTGTTCATGGATGATTTTTCCGTTTATGGGAAAACGTTCATGGATTGCTTGGCAAACATGGATAAGGTCCTCACGAGGTGTGCGGAGGTAGACTTGGTGTTAAATTGGGAAAAGTGCCACTTCATGGTTAAGTAAGGCATAGTGCTCGGACATGTTATATCCGAGAGAGGCATTGAAGTGGACAAGGCTAAGGTAGAGACGATTGAGCAACTCCCACCTCTGACGGATGTTAAGTCCTTGAGGAGCTTTCTAGGTCATGCTGAATTTTATAGAAGATTTATTAAGGACTTCTCAAAGATCACTAAGCCTTTAACGCATCTCCTTCAAGAGGATGTGGCTTTCGACTTCGATGAGAAGTGTCTAGCGGCATTCCGAACCTTGAAAAGTGCGTTGGTGAGTGCTCCCATTATTCAATCTCCGGATTGGAGCCAACCTTTCGAGATCATGTGCGACGCAAGTGACTATGCCGTAGGAGCGGTTTTGGGTCAAAGAAAGGAAAGCCGAGTTCACGCCATTTACTACGCTAGCAAAACTCTTAATGGGGCACAATTAAACTATTCCACTACGGAAAAGGAGTTTCTAGCGGTGGTATTCGCCTTCGAAAAATTAAGATCTTACATCGTGAACTCGAAGGTCGTTGTTTACACCGATCACGCAGCCATCAAGTATATCTTGGCTAAGAAGGAAGCTAAACCACATTTGATTCGTTGGATCCTTCTTCTTCAAGAATTTGATGTTGAAATTCGTGATAAGAAGGGGGTGGAGAATGTTGTGGCCGATCATTTGTCTAGGATGAATCGCGGACAAGATGTTAAAGAGCCCATAGAAGATAAGATGAGAGATGACCACCTCTATCGAGTGCTCGATAAAGACAATTGGATGATTGATATCATTCGAGCGATTCGGAAGATGCCTCTTGATCATCTAGATAAAAACTCTCAAAAGAAGATAATCTCCGAAAGTAAGAAGTACTTTTGAGATGCACCATACCTCTTCAAACATGGCAATGATGGAGTCATGAGAAGATGTGTGCCGAGAAAAGAGAGGCTAGAAATCTTGAGAAAGTGCCACTTGGCGGAGTATGGTGGGCACTATAGCCATTTTAGGACCCAAGCGAAAGTGTGGTCTAGCGGATTCTATTGGTCGGAGATGCATGAAGATAATAAAAGATATGTTGCATCGTGCCCCGAATGCCAAAGAACCGGAAACATCTCTCAGAGAAATTCTATTCCTTTGAAATAAAATCTACAAATCGATTTATTCGATGTGTGGGGTATAGACTTCATGGAGCCTTTCAAACACTCACATGGATTTGAGTATATTCTAGTCATGGTTGATTATGTATCCAAGTGGGTAGATGCTATGCCATGTCGTAAAGCTTCCACGGAGGATTTCGTTACTATGATCAAGAACGTGATTTTTCCTCGTTTCGGTACACCGAGAATCTTGATAAGCGATGGAGGAACTTACTTCACCAGGAAGCATTACAAAAAGTTCTTGTCCAAATTGGAAATTGAACATAGGGTCTCTACAGCCTATCATCTACAAACCAACGGACAAGCGGAAACATCGAATAGGCAATTAAAAAGCATTCTCAACAAAACCATAGAGAAGGGAGGCAAAGATTGGTCAAAGAAATTAGACGGAGCTTTGTGGGCTTATCGAACGACGTTCAAGACACCGATAGGTATAACCCCTTATCAATTCGTCTATGGAAAATCTTGCCACCTTCCGGTTGAGTTGGAACAAAAAGCCTATTGGGCGATTAAAGAGATGAACCGTGATCTCGATGCCGCAGTTGTGAAACGAAAGAATTCAAATAAGCGAGCTAGAGGAGATGAGGTTGAAAGCATATGAAAATGCAAGCATATACAAAGAGAGAATCAAAATATGGTATGACAAAAGGTTAACGAAAAAGAGTTTAAAGAAGGAGATAAGGTCCTCCTCTACAATTCGAGGTTTAAAACCTTCGGAAAGGGAAAATTGCAAAGCAAGTGGGACGGACTTTATGTTGTGCAATCGGTGCTCTCCAACGGAGTGGTAACCATTATGGATGCGAAAGGTGATCAATTTATGGTGAATGGTCAACGGCTTAAGGTTTACTACGAACCCGACGTTGTGCCCCTTCACCATGTTGATGTTTTCACCATGGAAGAAGAGCCCGAACGTCCAGCCTAGGACAAAAAACAAGGCATGGATTTTTGTAAATAGTTTTTCCTTCAGTTTTCTGGAGTTTCTCGCGAAGATTTACTGGGCCAACTTTTTCCCATGGGCTGAGAAACTGAAAAAAGGGCGGTACACGGGAAACCAGATCGGCCTGGCCCCCGGAACAGGGTGGGCCGGTCGGCCCAGTTGGATCGGCCCAGGGGGCCCCAGCGCCGTTTCGCCCCAGTTTTTCCTCAAGTTGCTCCTCTTCGACTTCCTTCTTCGGTCACAAAATTTTAAGGGAAGTTTGAATAAGGAAAATGAGGTTCCTAGGGTTTTCCTTTTCGGACTATTTATTTAGCCGAGTTGGGAGCTCGGGAATCCATCCCATCAAGCATACTTTTGCACCCACGATGCAGCCATGGCGTCCCCGAGGAGCTTAGAGTTGAAGCAAGGCGCCAAGGAGCCATCGATGGAGGAGGTGAAGGCGATGCGAGCTCAAGCTACCCGTCGAGATCAAGAGGACCGCCCGCATCCGTTGCTGAGGGCGTGTCCCGACCGGAGCTATCACATCTCGCAACCCCATCGAAGAGGAGAAGGTTCCTACTCCCATTTGAAGGTCAGCGCGCATCCGTGGCATGAAGCGGAAGGACTACAAGGAGTGAGGACCAGGAGCGTCCCAGTGGTCGATGGATGACCGCTCCTTAGTGATGAGTGATTGACAACGGGTGTTGGACTGACTCTTGGCTTAGTGCGCAGGTGTAGGCTGCGGCCTAGTTCGTGTTGTTGCAGGTGAAGAACGGGCGCGAAAGGTCTTCAGCCTTGAGGGGCCTCCGGGAGATGGAGAGACAAGTAGGCTCGGTTCGAGGGACCCGGTGGACAGCGGGACTGGGTGCGGGCCACATGGTGGCGACACGAGCAAGACGAAGTCATGGACAATCGAGCCGGTGCACAGTGGCGGTCGAGTCATGTGGTTTGGCGGGAGGCCGGACCGAGCACGCGGGGTTTGGTGGTTTGCCCACAAAACCATCGGAGGACGGTTTCTTGGTTTGGGCCTCAAAACCAAGTCCGAGGGCCCAACATGACGGAGACGGGATCCGGGCGTGTCGGGAAGCTTCGAAGCGGAGGACACGCGGCGGGATCACATGGCTTGCGTCGGGAGGACGCGGGGTGCGGCAAAGGCGTGGCCGTCCGATGGCAAGACCCACAAACATTACATAAATGCCCCTGCATGGGTTGTATCGCCAGTAGTTGAGTTAGGGGTAGTCGAGTCATTTCCCACACCGGCGGGACCCGATATATAAGCCATGAGTGTGTGTGGATGGCTCTCTCTCTGTGACTTAGGGTTTCATTTTCCTCCCTCCCATTTCTCATTTTTGTAGTTATTTTCTTCTCCATTTTCTCTTGGCTAGCATGAGAGCTTCATGAGAGATTTGTTGAGAGGGATGGATGCTAGGGCGGCATGCTAGACCTTGTGAATCTTTCCTGGTTTGTATAGAAGATTCAGAGTTGTGTTTTTCGTGGTCTTTCTGTGCTTGTTTTCGTGCCTTTGTTCTTGGCGTGATTCCGCAGATTTGAGTGGGTTTCTCCCCGGATTTCTTTGAGGGAAACATGGATGGATGTCTCGTGCATCTTTTGATTGATCTTGTGCCCTCAAATGCCGGGAAACCACTTCGATTCGAGGATTTTCGTTCGGTGCTCTAGCTTTTGGTGGTGCTCAAAGGATTCGTGATTCCCGGTGATTTAGGGAGTTAGGAAGCAAGATTTTTGGGCTATAGCATCCTTGTGTGACGCTTTTCAAGTCCCCAAACCCTTGTCTCAACAGCTTCAACCGTTTGGGAAATCCGATGATGATTTGGGGGAGTTGACCTTCGAGGTCGAGCTGTTTTTCTGCTCTGTCCGTGCCTCGCGGACGGTCCGCGTCGTCCTGGCGGACGGTCCGCGCCGCGCGTGTTCGTCGGGTGTTCTTCGTGTTCTTGCTCGCCTTTCGTTTCGATCCATCGTGGTTTTGAGTTTTGGTTGGATGAAGTTTCGGACAGTCCGCGTGTACTGGGCGGACGGTCCGTGGGTGCCTGGCGGACAGTCCGCGTGCTCCCCGCGGACGGTCCGTTATTCGGGGTGCGTCTCTGGTGGTTCTGTGTGTTTTATCGGACGGTCCGCGGTGTAGGGCCGGACGGTCCGCGGTGTTGGTGCGGACGGTCCGCGACAGCAGGCCGGACGGTCCACGTGGCCAGTGCGGACGGTCCGCCCCTCCTGGCCGGACGGTCCGCCAGAGCCTGTGTGCTTTGCTTCTTGGTTTGATTCCTTCCTTCCTTTCTTGTGCTTCCGCGTGTGCTTCAAGGAATCGTTCCTAGGACTAGAGGTTGATCCACAACCTCGTTGTTTTGGTGATTGGTGTGTGATTCGATCCATCGCTTGTGTGTGACCGGGTTTTGATTAGGATATAGGCCAGGTTCTTTGAGAAGAATTTTTACCGGCTCCTATTCACTCCCCCCCTCTCTAGTCGCCATCTGATCCTTCAATTGGTATCAGAGCTTGGTGCCGGATTCTTTGCAACTTTGACAAGTCTCGAATCCTAAGATGGCGTAGGTTGAGCGGGGCGGTCCGCCGCACTTCGATGGCAAGGGTTACCACAAGTGGGCGGCTCGTATGATGATCTTTCTTCGTGGAAAGTTGTTGGATTTCATTGTGCTTGACAAGACCTATGCTATTCCGGTCAACATCCATACTTTTATGGTGACCGATGCTGGTGCTAAGGCCAAGTATGTGGCAAATGCAAAAGCCGTTGATCACTTGGTCCGGAGCTTGTGTGATCCTGAGTTTGAGCGTGTTCGTCATTTGAATCTTTCTTGGCAAATTTGGGAAAGTTGTTGGTTGCTCACGGTGGTGATAACCATGTGAAGGCTCGTCTCTTTGTCTCTTACCGGATGCAATATGAGAACTTCACTCAACTTCCCGGTGAGGACATCGATGCGATGTTTCAGAGGTTCACCGCCATCGTGAACAACATGAAGGATAATGTTGAGGATTTTCCTTACACCGAGCATGATCAGGCTTTGAAGCTCTTGCATGTCTTGGATCCAAATGTTTGGGGTGCTAAGGTTGAGGCCATCAAGGAGTCCGGCGTATTTGACTATTGAGTTGGATGACCTCTTTTCTAAGCTCAAGTCGGTTGAGGTTGACAGGAAGTTGCAATCCAAGCATGAGGGCTCGACTGACCATAGTCTTGCTCTTGTGGGCGGATCAAAGCGCAAATCTAACCCTTCCTATCGACAGTTTTCCTTGTCTTCTCTTATGTCTATTCCAGATGAGGAGTTTGATGTGCTGGGCGAGGAGGAGCTAGCCTTGCTCTCAAGGAGGTTTGATCGACTACATGAGAGCCGGAGGAATACAAGGCGGAGCTCAGGGACGTGCTACAAGTGTGGCAAGCGTGGCCACTTCATCGCCGAGTGCCCAGAAGAGGAGGAGAACAAGTACAAGATGAGCGAGTACAAGGCGCACCCGAGGCGTGAAGACAAGTACTCCTCCAAGGGCAAGCACTTCAGCAACTCCAAGAGCAAGGACAAGGAGAAGCGGCGACCGAGCAAGGGCGGCTACAAGAAGGACAAGGCAAGAGCCATGGTGGCCGGTGCAAGCGACGTCGACTCAAGCTCAAGCGCCGCGCAGTCAAGCTCAAGCAGTGAAGATGAAGATGCCGGGAGGCGCAAGGGCAAGAAGAGTGCAAGCCGGAACCTCAATGGATTGAGCTGTGTGGCGCTTGAAGGCTTTTGTGGCATGGCCCATAGCTCGAGTAGCAAGAAGAGTGACAAGGAAGACAGCGACTCCGACTCGGAGGATGAGGTAAATCGTGACCCCGACTCTTTGCTTGCTGAGATCACTAGGTTGAATGGCTTGATTGACAACCGTGATAGTGTGTTGAGAGATGCTAAGAAGATGAGGAAAGATCTTAGGGCTCAACTTGAGAATGCTAGTGAGAAAGTAGGAGAGTTAGAGTCCAAATTGCTTGAATTGAAACTTGAGAATGACTCTTTGAAACTTGCTCCTACTACTCCTGATAATGTTGAGTGTCTTGAGTGTGATGCATGGTTGAATGAGATCAAGTTGCTTAATGAGAAGAATGCTTCCACTTTGGCAAAACTAGATGCTCTTAGGACTGAGTATGATGAGCTTAAGGCTAGACCTACTTTGCTTGGTGCTTGTAAATCATGTCCTACTATCATGCTAAGCTTGTTGATGCTCGTTCTACCATTAGTTCTTTGGAAGCATCTTTGAAATCTCCTGTTGCAAATGCATGCTCAAGCTGTGATGAAGTTACTTTGCGCAATCTTGAACTTACTTCCCGTTTGGATGTCATCTATGAGGAGAATGACTATTTGAGGAAGGTGTTGGGTTGGTTGTCTGGACAGGAACCTCAATTGAAAATCATGATTGAGGAGTTCAAGAGAGGTGATGGTCGTGGTTTGGGTTTTGAGAAGTTGGGTGAGAAAGTGGGAGAGAACAGTGGGGATAGTGTGTATGAGAAGTGTGTTGAGTCTAACCCCAAGTTTGAGGTGATCGGAGACATCCAAGTTCCACTTCCAAAAGCACCCAAGAACTCTTTCACACCAAAGCCCAACCACCTTTGCAACAAGCTTGACACAACTCAAGATCCACCCAAATTCCCACCTAAAACAAATGACTTCCAGAAACCGGTGAACCCATCCCCTTCAGGTGTGAGTATTGTGGCAAGGAGAGACACCTAGCAGAGTTTTGCTATAAGAGGAAGAGGGATGAGAGGCTTGATAGGGAGCAAGAAAACCAGGACAGGTATTGCCAGTCTCATGGTATTCCTGAGCCTAGAGTGCCACTTCCACGGGGTGTGGGAAGTGTGATGAGTGTTGGTAGAGTTGGAGCTCAGGGTGGTAGGTTTGTTAGGAGAGATGATGGTGTGCATGCTGGTGAGAGGTTTGGTCGGGCTCGTGGTGGTTTTGCTGGACGTCCCCCTACTCGTTCTCAATACGGGTTTAGGGGAGATGATCGCAGCTTTGGGTTCCAGAGGAACTACGGACCACGTTTTCCCCCTCGTGGTGCTCGTACTCATTCCATGGGACATGGGAAGTTTGGTGGCAAGGAAATGATGTTTGCTAACCCCTCTTTTGAGTAGATGGCTCGACACTGGTTTAACTTTCTTTGTGCTAACCCCAGTGTCGAGTCGCTAGCTCACTCTCGTTGTTATTTCTGACTACAGGCAGGAGGCTTGGAGAACATTTGGTTGATCGACTCCGGATGTTCCCGACACATGACCGGAGATAAGAAGTGGTTCTCCAGCCTCACCCTAGTGAAGGAAAAGATGTACGTCGCATTTGGGGACAATGGACGAGGAAGGGTAATTTTCGAGGGTGTTGTGCATGTGAGTGACAAGGTAACGTTGAAAAGAGTTGCTCTTGTGAAGTCGTTGGGTTTCAATTTGCTTTCGGTTTCTCAGTTGCTTGATGAGGGTTTTGAGGTGCGTTTCAAGTCTGGCGAGTCTCGTTTGCTGGATTCTCGAGGTGATCTTGTCTGTATGATCATCCCCGAGGGTCAGATTTTCAGGGCTGATTTCTCTCGTTCTTTGGGTCCTGCTCGTTGTTTGATGGCCGGTCCTTCTTCAGATTTGTGGAAATGGCATAGGCGGTTGGGACACTTGAGCTTTGATTTGGTTTCCCGCTTGAGTGGTCTTGACCTTGTCCGAGGATTGCCGAGGTTGAAGCTTGAGAAGGATTTGGTTTGTGCTCCGTGTAGGCATGGCAAGATGGTAGCCACTCCCCATCCACCCCCGACCGATGTCATGACCGAGCGTCCGACGTAGCCGTTGCATATGGACCTTGTTGGGCCAGCTCGAGTTCGCTCGGTGGGTGGGAAGTGGTATGTCCTTGTTGTGGTGGACGATTACTCTCGCTATGTCTAGGTGTTTTTCTTGGAAGACAAGAGTGAGACATTTGGTTTTGTTCGAGATCTGATCGTGAGGTTGAAACACGAGAGGCATGGGAATGCTATTCGAGCTATCCACAGCGATAATGGCTCAGAGTTCAAGAACTCTCGTTTTGATGCCTTTTGTCGTGATCTAGGTCTTGAACATCAGTATTCGACCCCTTATGTGCCCCCTCAAAATGGAGTTGTGGAAAGGAAAAATCGGACTCTTTGTGAGATGGCTAGGACGATGCTCGATGAGCACAGGACGCCTAGGAGGTATTGGGCGGAGGCGGTCAATACGGCTTGTCATGTTTCCAACAGGATTTTAATGCGAACTTTCAAGAAGAAGACCTGTTATGAGCTTATGCATGGTCGAGCACCCAAGGTGAGTCATTTCCGAGTTTTTGGCTGCAAGTGCTTTATTCTTAAGAAGGGAAAACTCGACAAGTTTGAGGCTAGGTCTAGTGATGGTATTTTCTTTGGATATGCTAACCACTCTAGAGCCTATAGGGTGCTTAACCTTGAGACTAACAAAATCATGGAGACTTGCGAGGTAACCTTCGACGAGACAATGCCATGTACCTCTCTTGGCTTTGAATGTGCAGGTGACGAGGAGATGGCCGAGGACCTCTTTGAAGATGAGAAGGATGAAGCTAGAGATGATGATGGGGAGAACCATGCGCCTGAAGCTGAGTGTGTACCCACTACTTCCCCTACCACCACTACGGAGCGTGGACCGTCTACTTCATGGACAACGACGGTACGACAAGAGGACCAGGTGAGAGAAGCTGAAGTTGAGGGGGAGGTAGTCTCGAGGCGTGAGGCTCCCCGGCGGATTCAAGAAGTGCATCCCCTGTCGAACATCATTGGGGACATTGACGAACGTACTACACGGTCAAGGTCTAGGAATTCCTCTCATTTTGCTCATGCTGCTTTTGTTGCCACTTTTAAGCCCAAGGACATTGGACACACTTTATCTGATGCAAACTGGGTCAATTCTATGCATGAGGAGTTGGAAAACTTTGAGAGGAACCAGGTGTGGGAGTTAGTTGAACCACTTCCAAATTGCCATCCTATAGGAACCAAGTGGGTTTGGAAGAACAAAGAGGGAGAGAATGGGATGGTTGTGAGGAACAAGTCCAGACTTGTTGCTCAGGGGTTTAGTCAGAAGGAGGGGATCGACTATGAGGAGACTTTTGCTCCTGTGGCCCGTCTTGAGGCAATTCAGATCCTTCTAGCCTTTGTCGTGGCTAAAGGGTTCAAGTTGTTTCAGATGGACGTGAAGAGTGCCTTTGTGAATGGGGTCATAGAGGAGGAGGTGTATGTGAAGCAGCCACCTTGGTTTGAGAGCGAGTTGTACCCACACAGGGTGTACAGGTTGAAAAGGGCTCTATATGGGTTGAAACAGGCGCCCCGTGCTTGGTATGGGAGATTGAGAGGTTTTCTGTTGAGCAGAGGGTTTGTGATGGGTACCGTGGATAGGACCTTGTTTCTCCTCAAGCATGAAAATGACTTGTTGATTGTTCAGATATACGTGGATGATATTGTCTTTGGTGGCTCATCACATAACCTTGTTGCCAAGTTTGCAGATCAGATGAGCAGGGAGTTCGAGATGAGCATGATGGGCGAGTTGCAGTATTTTCTCGGGCTGCAGATCAAGCAAGTGAAGGATGGAACATTCGTGCACCAGACCAAGTACACTAAAGACAGACATGCTGAAGAAGTTCCAGATGAAAGATGTGAAGCCAATGTCGACTCCCATGGGGAGTACGGCCACTTTGGATGCGGACGAGGACGGAGAACCAGTGGACCAGCGGGAGTACAGGAGAATGATCGGCTCCCTTCTCTACTTGACGGCGACGAGGCCAGACATACAGTTCAGTGTGTGTCTGTGCACTCGTTTCCAGGCTTCGCCGAGGACGTCACATCGACAGGCCGTCAAGAGGATTTTCGTGTACCTACGACCGCCTTCGGTCTTGGCCTTTGGTATTCTTCCTCCTCGACTCTTTCTCTTCATGGTTTTTCCGATGCGGATTTTGCTGGTTGTCGAGTCGAGAGGAAGTCTACTTCTGGTACTTGCCAGTTTCTTGGGTCTTCGTTGGTTTCTTGGTCTTCCCGCAAGCAGTCTAGTGTAGCTCAGTCTACCACCGAGGCGGAGTATGTTGCAGCCGCGAGTTGTTGTTCCCAGCTGTTGTGGATTTCATACACTTTGAGAGACTTTGGTGAGGAGTGCACCCAGATCCCACTTCTTTGTGATAGCACCAGTGCCATAAGCGTAGCCAAAAATCCAGTGCTTCATTCCAGAACCAAACACATAGAAGTGAGGTATCATTTCTTGAGGGACAATGTGGAAAAAGGAACCATTGTGTTGAGCCATGTTCCTACCCAAGATCAGCTTGCAGACATTTTCACAAAGCCTCTCGACCAAGCTACATTTGTGCGCTTGCGGGGGGAACTTGGGGTTTGTTGCCCTTTCTATTTGATTCTTGGGGATTTTCCTTTTTTTGTATCATATGTATCATAACATGTTTTACTTTGATGTATATACATGTTTTGCTTGATGTATAAACCATGGTAGGATAGCCATCTTGTCATATATCATGTTGCATTTGTATCATATTGCATTTTAGGATGATGAGCTTCTTTCATATGCCTTATTTGAGTCTCTTTGGCTATTTGTGAGATATTGGTCATATGTGTGGAGAAACGGTGATGTGAGGCTATGCTCTTGAAATATTTGAGATATATGTGTGGTGAGATAGCCCTTTTTGAAATAAATGCTAATCTTGACTAATTATTGGTGAAATGTGCTCCACTCGTGTGTAGTAGTGTATCCATGTCACAGTTTGGTCTAAATGTGCTTTTCATGCTTAGATTGTGCTTGGATGTCTTTTTCTTGCATTTGGGCCAAAGGACGAATATCATTGTGAATGTTTAGCCTATGTTGCATTCATGGGGGAGCATAAGCTTCTTTTTGCCGCAAAGGCACTTCATGTACCTTGAAATGATTTAATCTTGAAAAGAAGTGTATAATGCTTGAAAAATGCTCCATCCATCATGTCTATGCTTAAAATGTCTTATCTTTCACATATGGGTGCAAAACATGTTGCATGATGTTCACCAGTGGAGAAGTCTCCCCGAAGTGGACACATGGCTCATGAGCTTTGACATGACATGCTTTGCTTTATGGGTGTTTGCCATGATCTTTTGCTGAGAATTTGTTATCCTTGTATGATTTTTGAATGGTATGCATGTTTGTGGCTCAAGTGTGACATGGATAGGCTTTTACATGTGAAGCGAGCCTTCTTTTGGTAAAACTCGCTTAAATCCGAAAATTTTGCTTTGTCACATGCTTGTATTTTCATATATTACTTGTGGCAATGCTTTGACTATGCTATGATTCATATGTGTGATCTTTGTCTCATTTTTAGCCTTTGACACTAGATTTGGCCTATTTGAGAAGCTCATGTAGATGTTTATATGCTTTGTTTTGCATTTCTGCATTTTCACCTTGATTCATACATTGTCAACAAGGGGGAGAAAATGTGAGCTTAATGAAAATTCAGAAGAGGTGAGCTAAATTTTGGAAGTTTGCATCCACATGTTCAGGTGGAGCTTGCATTTGTTCAGGGGGAGCTTTCTTGCTGATTTCAGTGTGGAGTTTGTGCTTTGCTTGGCTTGTGACCTTTTTTTGCCTTTCCTTGGTTTTGGTCATGAGTTGAGCTTCTTTGTTTTTCTTTCTTCTTCCTTTCTTTCTTTCTCTGAGTGAGGACTAGGAGCGTCCCAGTGGTCGATGGACTCATCAAGGGGGAGATTGAGTGTTGTCAATGCACTCATCAAGGGGGAGATTGAGGACTAGGAGCGTCCCAGTGGTCGATGGATGACCGCTCCTCAGTGATGAGTGATTGACAACGGGTGTTGGACTGACTCTTGGCTTAGTGCGCAGGTGTAGGATGCGGCCTAGTTCGTGTTGTTGCAGGTGAAGAACGGGTGCGAAAGGTCTTCAGCCTTGAGGGGCCTCTGGGAGATGGAGAGACAAGTAGGCTCGGTTCGAGGGACCCGGTGGACAGCGGGACTGTGTGCGGGCCACATGGTGGCGACACGAGCAAGACGAAGTCATGGACAATCGAGCCGGTGCACGGTGGCGGTCGAGTCAAGTGGTTTGGCGGGAGGCCAGACCGAGCACGCGGGGTTTGGTGGTTTGCCCACAAAACCATCGGAGGACGGTTTCTTGGTTTGGGCCTCAAAACCAAGTCTGAGGGCCCAACACGACGGAGACGGGATCTGGGCGTGTCGGGAAGCTTCGAAGCAGAGGACACACGACGGGATCGCATGGCTTGCGTCAGGAGGACGCGGGGTGCGGCAAAGGCATGGCCGTCCGATGGCAAGACCCACAAACATTACATAAATGCCCCTGCGTGGGTTGTATCGCCAGTAGTTGAGTTAGGGGTAGTCGAGTCATTTCCCACACCGGCGGGACCCGATATATAAGCCACGAGTGTTGTGGATGGCTCTCTCTCTCTCTGTGACTTAGGGTTTCATTTTCCTCCCTCCCATTTCTCATTTTTGTAGCTATTTTCTTCTCCATTTTCTCTAGGCTAGCATGAGAGCTTCATGAGAGATTTGTTGAGAGGGATGGATGCTAGGGCGGCATGCTAGACCTTGTGAATCTTTCCTGGTTTGTATAGAAGATTCGGAGTTGTGTTTTTCGTGGTCTTTTTGTGCTTGTTTTCGTGCCTTTGTTCTTGGCGTGATTCCGCGGATTTGAGTGGGTTTCTCCCCGGATTTCTTTGGGGGAAACATGGATGGATGTCTCGTGTATCTTGGTGATTGATCTTGTGCCCTCAAACGCCGGGAAACCACTTCGATTCGAGGATTTTCGTTCGGTGCTCTAGCTTTTGGTGGTGCTCAAAGGATTCGCGATTCCTGGTGATTTAGGGAGTTACGAGGCAAGAGTTTTGGGCTATAGCATCCTTGTGTGACGCTTTTCAAGTCCCCAAACCCTTGTCTCCACAGCTTCAACCGTTTGGGAAATCCAATGATGATTTGGGGGAGTTGACCTTCGAGGTCGAGCTATTTTTCTGCTCTGTCCGTGCCTCGCGGACGGTCCGCGTCGTCCTGGCGGACGGTTCGCGCCACGCGTGTTCGTCGGGTGTTCTTCGTGTTGTTGCTCGCCTTTCGTTTTGATCCGTCGTGGTTTTGAGTTTTGGTTGGACGAAGTTTCGGACGGTCCGCATGTACTGGGCGGACGGTCCGCGGGTGCCTGGCGGACAGTCCGCGTGTTCCCCGCGGACGGTCCGTTATTCGCGGTGCGTCTCTGGTGGTTCTGTGTGTTTATCGGACGGTCCGCGGCGTAGGGCCGGACGGTCCGCGGTGTTGGTGCGGACGGTCCGCGCGCAGCAGGCCGGACGGTCCGTGTGGCCAGTGCGGACGGTCCGCCCCTCCTGGCCGGACGGTCCGCCAGAGCCTGTGTGCTTTGCTTCTTGGTTTGATTCCTTCCTTCCTTTCTTGTGCTTCCGCGTGTGCTTCAAGGAATCGTTCCTAAGACTAGAGGTTGATCCATAACCTCGTTGTTTTGGCGATTGGTGTGTGATTCGATCCATTGCTTGTGTGTGACCGGGTTTTGATTAGGATATAGGCCGGGTTCTTTGAGAAGAATTTTTACCGGCTCCTATTCACTCCCCCCCCCTCTCTAGTCGCCATCTGATCATTCAAGGAGGTGTCGCCCGAGCCTAAGGACTATGGGGGTAGCGACTACTCCGACGATCGTAGCCCGAGCTCATGGGCGGCCGCCGGAAGAGACGATAACGATCTTTACATTTGGGAAGAGGTGCCCAAGGAGAAGACTCCCGAAGGCCCCAACGGCGGTGGCAATGACGACGGCTGCGAAGACAATGGTGATGGCGACGATGGTGGTGACGACGACGGAGACCCTGGCGATGACGACCATTTCTGGATACATCCGATGTGTTGTGCGGCTTGCCGTCACTCCATCTCGGAGCTCTACGCAACGGTCGACGAATGTTTCCAGGCCATGGAGGCGATGAGGCAGCGTATGGAGGATTTGGAGCGTGTGGTCGAAGACGACTACAAGTTCCTAAACCGTAACGTGCGCAAACTTTTTGGCATGGTCGGGAACATGAGAGGCAAGTGGTGCAATAGTTGTGGAAAGTACCACTAGGTTTAGTTTCCCCCTTAGGATTTTTGTAAGATACGACGAGGATGTCGTATGATTTAAGCGTGGGGGAGAGCTAGCTAGCTAGACTTTTAGCTTTTGAGCTTCAAGTTTAGTTTGGTTCACTTTAGTTTTTGAGAGAGTTCTAGAGTTTAAGAGTCTTTAAGTTTTTGAGTGTGTTTTTAAATTTTTGCAAGTTTGAAGTGTCTTAATTTAGTGTTGAGTCAAAGAAAATCAAATAAAAAGAGTCCGTTAAATTTTGTGTCTTGTGTGATGCTTATCTTTATTCACTTTTTGTTTATATTTAATTATTGGTATATGAACATAAGTGTGTGGTTTGAAAAACGTTTACTGTGGTGCTTAGTGGAATTTCTACTTCTAAAAGTACCCATATCACACTTCGATCTCGAGCTTCACATGTTGGTTGTGCTATGTTCAATGCTAAAAGTTGGAGGATTTTAGTTCTGAAAATTATCTAAAAAACCTTGTAATAAAGGTTAGCAAAACCTCTTTTTCCAAATTGAGAGTAAGAAAAAAATCCTATACAAAACCAATTTATTTTTAGCTCCACCATAAGTGTGATTAGCACGATGAGTTGGGCTAGGATCCTTCTCTCTTGGGAGTTTTAATTTCAAGCAATGATCATTTCCTTGTGCTTATCTTTTGTTGCTAGCCTCGTCATGTATTCGGTAACGTGACTTTCACATCGAAAGTCCCGTACATCGCCGAATTCCATACCCTAACCTATACATCTCTTTTGTACATAGCATTCCTTGAACACAACCTACTTTCAAAGTTTCGTCTCATCTCTAGCATGGTTTATTTCAAATTTAAGATTGTATGCATGCAAGAAAGAGAAGAGTTGAGAGCTTTGAAAAGATGGCAAGAGAGGTAAAAATAAAGAGAAAAGTATAAGTATGGAAAAGAAAAGAAAGAAAAAACAATAGAAAGGTAGAGAAAGAGAAAAAATATGAGAATGAAAGAAAAAGAAGAGAAAGAGAAAAGAGGAGTGGCAAAAAAGATATGAGAGGGATGAATCAAGTGAAAGAAAAATAAAAGTGCAAGGAAGGATGTCACGTTGTTGAGAGACGAAACTTTCACTCTTTTTCCAATCATGTGCAATCCGACAATGAGGACGTCATCAGTGCCTCGTAGTCACAATTTTCTTTTGCCCTTACACATGTCCACCATTCAAAATCTTCTCATCCTTGATATCCCTACATATGGATTAATTCTCATGATCATTGGCTTCGAAAGGTAAACAAACATTAGAGGAAGTTCTTAGTTTGACAATACTTGTGTTGATTGCACTTGCCCTACCTATAGCTCCACTTTACATGTCATATGAGAGACTTATGGTAGGTGAGAGTTTTATAAAATTTGTTTAGGATAGCCACTTTTATATGAGCGACTTGAGACAGCTAGGAGAAAGCTTTTTGTCTAATACTTGTTGCAGGAATTTGGTTTTTGAAAATCATAAAAACCCTCCAATGGAAGCAAAGAAGTAAGCATGGCTGAAATTGAAGACTTCGAGTAAAGGGTTTAAGTTGTGGGGTAAATCTTGATGTAGTAAAGATTCTAAACGCCCATGTTTATGTTTGATGATCATTACTTTATGTTTATGTATTAAAGATAAGGGATTGACTAACTTGTGAAGAAAGATTTAGCGGAACATGATTACAACGCCTTGGACGAAGTTCTTTTACGAGTACTTGCTCGAGGACGAGCAAGATCAAAGTGTGGGGGAGATGTTGACGGTGGATTTTGGTACACCAAACATGTTCATTACACTTTGGTTTGGATTTGTTTATGGAACAAACCCGCCACCAGGCACACTAATCATATAACAAGTTCGTCTATGTGCATGCATTTGGAAGTGTTGTTTTTATGTAGGAAAACATGAACATAAAGTACGGATTCGCAACAAGTTCAAAGGAGCATTTACGGAGTCTTGTCCGTGTTCATGAGCTTGATGAAATCACTTCCAATGGTGGCAAGGACCGAAGTGCTATGTAGGAACACCCTCGGGGATTGAAGCGTAAAAGACCGAACTTCATGCACGGAGAACCTCCATCTTGGACGCGAGGATGACATCGTCAAAATCATGCAAGTGGAAGCGGCAAAGTGCATAATCACCTGAGCACCCACAGGAGCGAAGGGGCGACCGAACCGGGCTGAAATGGGCCTGGGCTGGTCGGCCCAGGCCGGCCGGCCCAGCCCACTTCTAGCATTGGTTTGCCCCATTTCCTTGCACCCGAAGGATCTTCAACCCTAAAACCCTAGAGGCGCCGCCATTTGCAGGGGAGAAAGCCATTCGAACCAAGAGGCCATCCACAAGCTAGAGAAAGAGGAGGGAGATCTCTGGAGGGGGATCAACCACCTCGAAGGAAGCACCCACAAGTGGAGAAGAAGGAAGACACCGTCGGAAGGGTGACCATGATCAACGGTGCTATGCCTAGCACCTTGATGGGGTAATCTCCTTATTCGTCCATGGGTTGTAATCGATCTTGAAATGTAATCATACTTTGTTGGATTATCTATCTATAATCATGTGTTGAATATACTTTAATGCTTAAGGTTAGCTACCATGTCGTAAAGGGAGTAGAGCTCCAATGCTTCCTTGGATCCATTCAATACGCCGTGTCCATCATAGGTCTAGTCATGAATACCTTCGCGTAGTGACAGTACGAGAGGAGGGAAAGGGCAAAGCCGTGGTCATAACCCCCAATAGATTAGATTGGTTTCCTTGTTTAAAGCAATTGCATGTTCTAGTATCGTAGACCCATGGGCGAGTGTCTTTTATCTTGATTGCTTAATCATTCTCTCTAGTGTAGTTTAGTCGTTTTCTAGTTTAATCATAGTTAGGGTTTGAGTAGCTAGAGTGTAAAGGTAGATCGGCCGCTCGTAATCCCCTTGCTCCGCGGATTGACAAGAACCTTGGGAATCCCGTGGTGAAAAAGGTGTAGGTCCGTACGCTTGCGGATCGTAGAAGGATACGTCTTTTATCCGTCAACAGATCTACGGGAGTAGCGGACCTCATACTCCCATTAAGCATGGTAGCTAGCCTTAGGCATCAAAGCATTATCAACATGAATGAAATAAAAGATTCGATTATTACATGACAAGATCCTACAACACCATGGAACTCAAATTTTTCTAGGTTGTTTCTAAAACTTATGTTTATGAACTCAAGGCACAACTTAATAAATGCATAAATTACTTACCAGGCGAAGGGGAGCCCCGGGAACTTGATCTGTCTCTAAGATACTTCTTGCTCCCTTCTTTCCTTGTGTCCACGGGATCCTCGAGATTCCACCACCCGAACCGTTAACAACCACACCTCTGCTTGCGTGATTAATCTTCCACCTCCATTGTTTTACTTCACATCTTCTTTTCTTGCCTCTTGTGCTTCCACCAATTTCCTACAAAACAAGGCCCTTGCTTTCCCCCATGCTTTCCCTTTCATGTTCCCAAGATGCCAAATGGTGGACACGTGATGCATCGTGAGGCACAATACGTTAATCAAGCTCAAAAAACCTCCCTTAATCACGTTTAGATGCTAATCACTCCTCTAATTTTTAAACTTTAAAACTTAACTCAACGCTAGAGATGAGTACAAATATATCATTAGAGGAGCTTTTAGGCATCAAAGACAATTATAAAGTTTATTATGGTTGCACCGGGAATAATTGCTTTCATTAATTGATAGCAAGTTCCTTGGTTTGACCGTGGGGGCATAGGTTTAGGTTTTAATTTTGGCCAAACATTAGAGAGATATTTTGAATAAAAATAAAGTCAATGGGGCTTAGAAAAATTCTAAATCTAGAGAAACCGGTGGATGTCAAGTTGAATGAAACCAAAAATTAAGTTGATTAAGTTCACACAAGTCCTACCATGCATCAAAGATTAAAAACATTAAGAAACAAAGCAAGGCTCCACTCGTGCATTTTTTATCATGTAAAACAGTCCAACCTTAACACCATGGAGAGGATGAAAGGTTGGGGTAGGTGCTGAATTTTTTGTACTAGTTTCTCTAAAAGATGCAAACAAAACTTCGGATGGCTCAAGTCATTGGTTTATGATCAATATAAAATTTCAGTAAATGACCAAGCAATTATAATGTCTCTAAAAATTATTCAACCACATATAAATTTATAATATGTAATGTGTAGCAAATTCTAAGACCAACTTACTTGAAAAACTTGAATTTTTTTCGGGTTGCCCTCCCGATAGCTTGACTCTTCAACGGGTTGTCCTCCCCGTAGCTTATTCTTGACTTGACGAACGGGTTGCCTCCCGCCAAGCACTTCGTTTATAGTCTATAGCTAGACTTCTTCTCTTTTCTCCGGATCAACGCTCTTTGCGGGTGTTGCAATCTTGGGGGCCCCACTTCTACACCATCCATGGCTTTGGTGTAGGTTTATTCTTCGGCTTAGTCATCTTTTTGGTTTTCACATGCGGGCGTTGATTCTTAGTCTTGACGGATGCAACAACTTTTATGTCTTCTTTGCTTCATTCTCCCTTGACTCCTCCCTTTCGATGTGATGATGAGGTAGAATGTATTTAATATTAACACTTTACATACCTCGAATCGTAGTTGACTTGAATGCACTCCTCACGCCATCGATGTCGAACTTGATCTCCCCTTTGTCGATGTCGATTGCTCCGACAATCTTGAGGAACGATCTCCCAAGGATGAGTGGCGATGAGGTTGATCTCCTCTCGATCTTGGAGGTGGAGTTTCTCTTGGAGATTCGAACGCTCTTCGGCCTCCGCTTTTAGATTTTGTGTTGCACATCACCTTTTCCTGCAAAATTTTTCTAGACCATCCACAAAATATATACTTTTTTGTTGTAGATGTAGACGTCCATCTCCAGATAGGGTTAGCAAATATAAACAAAAAAAAGGAACTAAAAGAAAACTAGGGTTTAGCAAAATCTAGATTGATTTTTTTGAGGATGATCAAAATTAAGAGATGCAGAAGAAAAATCAAAAGAAAAACTGAAAATATTCACAAATGCAAACTAGATTGAATCTTGATTACTTGTTCCCCAGCAACAGCACCAGAAAAAGGGGCTTGTTGATGGTTGATTATCATATCAAAGTTCGTTTGGACTTGCAAGCGGACAAGTCCTCCATCGTAGTCAAGGGACCCTTCTTCCCTTAAGTGTGAACCCAAGGTATCGAATCCGTGGAACGATGTGTAAAGCAAGATCCAAACTAATAAGCAGAAAACACTTTGATCTTGAAAAGGGGTTTTGCATCTAATCTATGGAAGAACCATAAAACGCATCTAATCTACTAAACACCGGAGGTAGCAAGAAAAGAGAGATAAAACCAATCTAGAGATTGGATTGGGTCTTTTGTTGAAGTTCCAAAGCAAAGAAGAATAAAGCAAACGAATCTCATAACTAGCCTCTTTAAATCATGGCTTTCGTTACAACTTCGAAGACACTCGCCTTATGGAGCCATCGTCCTGTCACAATGCACCCCTATTCGTGCGGGTTAGCCTAGGGCGAGTCCAAGAAGAACAAGTTGAAAATGCTCGGTAGATCAGGTATGCACCTCTAGCCACCATGACTACAAGAGCACCCTAAGCAATCTAGCTATATACTAGATTGGGGAAGAAGCAAACCCAAGCGTCATAGAGAAAGCACTTGATCGCTAGAAATCGGATTCAAAATTTTGCAAATTCAACACGAGAGTATAATACATGGACAAGATCACCACCGGGATCCTACCTTGATCTTGATCCTAGCTCCGGGAACTCCGACGTGGTCTTTCATGTAAGGTTCCCACGTCGGCTAGTGGAACCCTAGTCAACCATCTCGACCCTCTCCTCTTCGGAATAGTGTCCCTCTATTCTCTGCTCCTTGGCGGTGGATGACGAATGTATTTCTTCTTGGCTCTTGGACAGGGGGCTATAAATAGTCAGAGAGGCGACTAGGTTAAAGGGGGCGTCGAACCGGGCTCGAAATGGGCTGGGCCGGTCAGCCCAGGCCGGCCGGCCCAGGCCCATTTCGGCCCGGTTCGGCCCCTGTTTCCTCCAGGCTTGCTTCTCGCGCGATTCCTTATTTGTGTGCACTTGCATGTGGGCCTTTGACGTCGTTTTCTTCGCAGTTAAGGCTTGAATCTTGTTATCCAAGCTTCGCTGTTTCCTGGTTGTGTCCCTTAAGATTTGCATGTTGACGCTTCGGTCCTCACGTCATTTGGAGTCATGTTCATCGCATGTCTTGACTCTTGTCGGGCTTCATGATCTTTTTCCAAAGTGCTTGATGAACTTATCCGAAATTCTCCTCTTTAGCGTAGATTTCCTGCGTAAACAATAAACTCAAAAATCGACATGCAAGAGTGAACTTGTTATATACGGGGGGTTAGTTCTAGTGGTTAGAATAATAAATCAATGCCAACATTAAAGGTAAACTCATGGCTAGGTTGACGGAAATTCACCGTCAATAGGTTCAAACTTGGCAAGATTGTTTATCTTTCCATATTTCATTTATGCTTGTCATGTAGGTTGCACTCATGTTTATTTTCATGCATTTGTTCTTGCATAGCATTGCGTGAGAGAAGTCACAAAGGAAACTCACACTATTAGAAAGTTTATTTGCGTTCAATGCAAATCAACAACTCTTAAGGTGTGATGAGACAAATGCCTATTGAGTCAAGTCCTAATGAGCTTAAGGTGTCTATCTCTAAGTTCAAAGGCAATTAACTCATACATTCCCTTTTTAGAGTTCTCTCCTCTCCTTTGGTTCTTATTTTGCCTATTTTATCTATGGTTTATCCCTTCTTAGGGAGCTAATTGTGTATCTATATGTATTTTACAAAGAAGTGCTTTATGGGTGAGGTTGTCACTTAGAATTGATCCAAGAATGTGTTTGTGTTGACTTGTGTGTGACATTTGTTGGATCAAATATGAGAAATAGTTTAGCAAATCGACATTCTCACCGTCGGATGAACCGCTCCTAGTATGTTTTGTTGTCGGTTCATCTGGTGATAGGGTCTGTGCACTTAGTTTGTCTATGGTAGAAAATTTCCTATCGTCGGATGAACCGATGCTGCCTCGTTACCATCCAGTGGTTCGTCCGGTGCTGAAGGAAAATCAGCCTCTACACAGACCCTCGAGCAACTGCTCCGACGTAACTAGCCAAGAGGGCATCAGTTCATCCGATGCGTTGATTCTCGGCGGAGCATAGTTGTTCCGATGGTTTGACCGACGCCTATCTTTTCCTAACATCGGTTCATCCGATGCTACTATGATGTGTGGGTCTCGTCTGTCATAATAGTTCGATACGGGGTCTCCATCACTTTAACCCTAACACCCGCCGCCTCCGTCTGCCGCCTGTGTGCCGCCTCCTCGCCGTCTCCGGGCACCTTTCGCGCACGCGCGGGTCCCTTGCGAGCTCCGTCGGCCATCCGTGCTCGCCGCTGGCCCTCACCGCCGCTCATCCGCGCGAATTTTTGCGTGCGCCACCGCCCTGCCCTAGGCTAGTGTTTGGCACGCCGGCCAATTCCGGCCACGCACCGCCGCGGCAGGTCGCTGGCGTTCACCTAGCGGTGCGCAAGGGGCTTCTCCACCACCACAGCCACTCGTGGACGTCTCCTCTCTGTTGTGGTGAGCATTTTCCGGTTCATCCCCTTCTTGTTACTATTTCAGTTCAAACTAGGGATGAATCAGTGAATTGTTCTTGTGGATTGTCATGTGTTCATGAGTAATCACCTATTTAACAATCTTTTGCTCATGCTCATAGGCAATGTTCTCAATTTCTTGTAGAATTTGCTACATATTTGATGATTTTGAGCCTGCTGGTCACTTTCTTGTGCTTAAAGTTCTCAATTCCAAAAGTAGTGCCATGTCATTCACAAACCCATACCCTGTGCACCTAAGGACCTGCCTAGACTTCATTTCCTTATCTAGTGGCAGTCTTGATATCCTAGATTACATGCTTAGGCTCATATCTTTCTATTGCTATGCTTAAGGACCCCTTATCCCTAGTTATTTATCTCGTTTATTTTCGTATCTCGCCATTCCATAATCTTCCATCATTTCTTTGACAGATGGTAGACAAGAGGAAGGGTAAGGCGTCCGCACAGGCAAAGAAGAAGAAGACCCAGCAGGAGAAGGAGTGGGAGCGTGTGCGCAGTGTGCCAGATCCATAGACTTAGCCTTAGAGGGGTATTTGGATTGGTGTGAGTGCACAGAGTCAGGGGGAGCAACTCCAGGGTGAGCAGTAGTAGCCACAGCAACAATTATGGCATTCAGGATGTAGTCAGCAGACAGAGCAGACAGAGACACCTCCTTTTGCTCCACGTTCAAGTCCTCGGACTCGTGGTGGACACTCACAGCAGACACCGAGGTAGAGGAGGGCAGCAGTTGAGGAGATGGTCGCGCTCGAGCAGCAGGCACAACCATTACACGGGACAGAGCTTCCCAGGGGTCCGCGGGCAAAGGCTTTCAGTGTTTACATCCGTAATCTGCGGAACTTGCCTAGAACAAAGATCAGAAGGTTGAGGAGTGTGCCCGAGGACGAGTGGTTCCCTTGTGGACGAGAGGACTGTGACCCTCACTTCTGGACGATCCTTCAGGAGAGCTTCTACGCCTCCTACGTCCGCAAGGGTTCACAGCTGAGTCAGCACAGGATGCTGTAGTTCACAGCACTTAGAGCAGTAGCTGCGGAGCCGATCCTTCCGTACTTCAACTACCTTCCCGGCTTGGCAAACTTAGTGAGCCAGAGGTCCAGTACCTCCCCGACTGGGTCCGGGTGTTCTATGCATCAGTCTACGTCGAGGCTGACCGTCTCTCCATTCTCCATCTAATTCATGTTCATGGGTAAGTAGCAGAGGCTCACTAGAGAGGGGATCACAGAGCTGCTTGGGGTACGACTCGAGGACGACTCGATCCACTACTTGGCTTACCTTGACGTCGAGGCTCCTCATCATGCTCACACACATGTGCTACTTCTGACGACGAGATCCGCTTCTTATTCTTGCATCCGTTCCACCCTAGTACTCCCAAAACTCCGGACTGCTTGACTCGTGAGGCTGACGTGGTACACTACGTGCTCTGGAGGTCCGTGCTCTACAGGATGGGGAACGCTGAGTCGCTCACTGGCATGCAACAGTGGCTCCTCATGTACGTTATGGCGAAGCACCATTTCGATATTGTGGATATCCTGATCAGCGAGGTCCAGGACGCGATTATGGATGGTATGGGAATGATTCACCAGTAGCTGTTGCTCACTAGATCAGCTGGATGCTGTCATGTCTCGAGGCCCAGCGCTACGTGAGTATCTTGGAGTAGTGCAAGTACATCTTTACGACCTACCCGCCTCCGATGCCCGATGACAGGAGGCAGGTTCTGAGGGGTCTGAGACGGGCCGAGGAGACCCTACAGGCACGTGCATCAGCAGAGGTAGTGATGGATGAGGTTGCCCGATAGGACGCTACAGTTGTTCAGCGGTCGAGGCACCTCTGCCACGGTACTTCATGATAAATGATAAGGACTCCAGTGACGATGACGACTTTGTCACACATGATGACGAGGTCGGGGTTCTACTTTGCCAAAATAGAGAGAGCCTGAGTCACCAATTCCTCCTCAGATTACTACTACTCAGGTGACTCAACTAGACCAGCTCACTTCCCTGATTCAGACCCTTGCAGCTCAGACATAGGCCACCTTCCAGGTTCAGCAGCAAATGCCGCATAGTTCCAGCAGCACCGGGAGGCCCAGTAGGTGATCCTTGAGGGGATCCATTAGCAGCAGGAGGCACAGAGGCAGCAGATGCTCTAGCACCAGATGATGACCACACAGATGTTCACATTTATGTCTGGTTGCCTCGGTAAGCTTTTCCAGTAGTCAGGCTTTCAGCTTCCTCAACTTCCTACCTCACAGTAGCTCCAGGCGGACCCGAGTGCTTCTCTACCAGCTGTCGGTGGGTTCGTTAACGTCCCTATAGCATCTTTCCCAAAGTCGCCACTTCTTCAGACAGGGATGTTCGTGGTACCTCAAATGATGACTCCTCAGATAGTGGCAGCTACCACCTTTCTTGAGCAACTCCAGATGATTACTCCGACGTCGACTCAGCTGTCGTCTCCAATCACCACAGGGCCACTTGTCTTCGAGACGCCAGCACGTGCTACCCTACCTAGTCCGCAGACATCTTCACCTCTTTTGAGCTTTGCTACTCCGCGGACTGAGGGTTTGGATCAGAAGGATCAATACCTACACACCGTCACTAAGTAGATCTCCACCGCGATCACCTCCGATATAGCAGTTCAGGGTCCCGAGACCACTCAGGCTACACTTCAGGCACCGGGACAGGTCCCTCTCCACCTCCTCTGCCACCAACAGATCCAGCTTCTGCTTCTCTGGAGTGGTCCGGCTTTGAGTCTAACGAGGAGGACGCTTCTGGATTCACCGTCGAGCTTTCGAAGGCCATCTCTACCTCACCGCCAAATCCCACCCTCCACCTTAGCAGGATTAGCTCTCTTTTTTGTTCTCGTTGCCAAAGGGGGAGATAGATAGGGGGAGTAGAGATAAGGGGAGTTAGGGGAGAGTGCTAGGAGTTCGAGTTTCTGTTGCCTCTCTAGCTTTTTGAAGGACCGAAACGGTGAACCAGAGAGGGGGGAGTGAATGGGAGCTGATAAAAATTCTTCTCGAAGGAGATAGATGCTCCAACAAGATGAACATGGCTTCCAACACACGTCTCCGACTCACTACCCAAGTTGGCCAAGACCACGCAGCCAATGGAGTGCTACTGGCCCTAGGAGCCAACAAACAACTTCACAGACTCGAGAACACAGCGAATCACCAAACTTGAGCCTCACTGACCTACACCGGTCAGGCTAGTGAGCACCACCGGTCAGACAGGTCCTGCTGGTGAAACCTGGAAATTTCCACAGAACAGCTCCTACACCGGTTAGAACGGTGTAGCTCACCGGTCAGACCGGTTCAAGCCAGGAAACCTCAAATCTACCAAACAAGCCTACAGAGCTCCAAACTGACCCAAACTCGAAACAGCAGCAACACGGGACAACAACGAACTCACCCAAACATTCACTCGAGCAAAAACCCAACTGGGGTCATCACCAGTCAGACCGGTGTGGCCTGGGCTCTCGGGATGAACATCACCCGCGGGTCAACTCCCCCAAATCCAACTCTCGATCTCCCGAATTGCTCCACGGATTTGCGCAAGACTTTGGGAATAGTAGGAACACTTCATGGGTAGTCCATAGCCAGATTTTGTATACCAAACTTGCCAAATCAAGAGGAATCGAAGAAATCCCGCCAAGAACTCCTCTAATCCCTAGAATACGGAAAACCCCAAAATCGAGCCCCTTTGCTCACAGATTTCGGAGGAGAATCAAAGAGAAAAGAACCACGAAGGGTTCATGCATACATCCCCCACCAAATCCCCAAGATAAAGGTCTCAAAATCACTCCAAGAAAATCGCCAAGAAAGGGCTCTGAAAATCACCAAAAAGAACGAACGGTAACAACACATCGAAGCCTTGAGGAACCACGCTGAATCATCTATACATCACAAAGAGGTTCATACAAGGTCTAGCTTGCCACCCGATCATCCTTCCCTCTCACAAGATCTCACCATGAAACTCTCAAGCTAGTCCTATATAAATCCTAGGGAAAATAGGAAAACCAAATGAGCTAGGGTTCCAAGAGTTGGCTGCCATCCTCTCACCTCTTGGGCTATATGGAGGCAACCAAAAGTCTAAAATACCCTTACTAGCTAATTAGGGATACATGCCCCTCGAGGGTGAATTCGAAAATCTTTGTCATCGCTCCATCGGACGGATGCCCAGCGACCGCAAACTTGCTTAGCCTCGACGCAAGCCTTGTGATCCCGACGCGTGTCCTCCGCTTCAAAGTCTCCGGACTGCATCGTCACACACCGGTCAGACCGGTACCCACCGGTCAGACCTGTCTAGAGCTGCTGCACCTCCGTCTTCGGTTCTTCGGTCTTGGCTTTGTGGATCAACCAAGAAACCCAGTGGTTTTATAGTGAACCACCGGAAACCCCGCGAACTCGGTGTAGCCTCCGCCAATCGCCACTCATGACTTGGCTCCCACGTAGTCCCGGCTCGTCCTTGGTTTTGAGGCTCAACCAAGAAACAGTCCATGACTTCATCTTGCTGCTCATGCCACCATGGGCACGCACTTGACTTCGCTGGCCACCGGGTCGAGCGAAGCCTACTTCTCTTCTCCACACCTGGAGGCCTCACCGGTGACGACCTTTTGCACTTGTTCTTCACCTGCACCAACACGAGTTAAGCCGCAACTTGCACCTGCAATACTTAGCCAAGAATCAGTCCACACAGCGTTGTCAATCACTCATCACACCAGGAAGCGACCATCCACTGGTCCTTGAACCACACATGGTCCTCAATCTCCCCCTTGATGAGTGCATTGACAACACACACATGTAGTGACATGAGAGAGAAGAAAAAGAAAAGAAACGAATAAAAAGAAACTCCAACAAGCGATCAAAAGCCAAAGAAAGGCAAAGAGCCAGATCACTTGGAGAAGACAAGTCTCGGAGCCCTTAGGCAAGGGAAACGGCTCGACACATCCGAGACAAAACTATTTTCAAGCAAAGAGCGCAAACCACCAAACCAAATCTCGAAAACCTCAAAGAGCTCCCCCTGCACACATGCAAGCTCCCCCTGAACCAATGCAACTCCCCCCTGGACGAATGCATGCAAAACACCACATGAAACAGCCTAGCTCTGACCGGTCAGACCGGTCACCCTCACCGGTCAGACCGGTGGGCAAGATCGCCCAGCACCTGGGAACTACACCGGTCAGACCGGTGCCCCTCACCGTCAGGCCAATGCTCAAAAATGGCTCGAAACCACTTGGGAACCTTCTAAATGCGTGCAGCAAGCCAATTCAAGCTCAAACTTCTCCCCCTTGTCGACAATGCATGAATCAAGCAAAACATGCAAAAAATAACAACCTAGAGCTACTCAAGTAGACAAAATTCAACATAGGATGCCACATATGTCCAAATGAGCCAGTATTGACATCAACTACATGATCACCAAGTTTCACAACCATTGGACAAAGCTAAGATGGAATTGAGTAATTTCGCGAAAATTTACCCTCTCATGAGCAAAGTCCTAGCATGAGCAAAACATGTCAAAATGGCAAAGCCACACAAACTTCATTCTAGGGCGACCATTCTAATCATAAGACCATCACAAACACCCACAAGCACCTCAGGTCATGTCAAAGCCACCGAGCCATGTGCCTACTTCTATATATGAGACTTTTCATTGGTAGGCATCATGCAACGACTTAGCACCCAAAGAAAATTAAATTTAGCACATATGACATGGGAGCACATTTTCCAAGCAATTTACATTTCATTTTCAGATTCATATTTGGTACATGAAATGTCTTTGCGACAAAAAAGAACTTATGCCCCTCCACAAGATAAAACATGAGGGCTAAACATTCATGATGGAAAATGAGCCTTTGGCCCCATATGATCAAAATAAGTTATCCAACCACAAATTAAGCATAGCCAAGCCCCTAAAACATGTCAAGATCATATAAAGGCATTTACTCACAAGAGAGCAAACATGTGACATTTTTCAAAAACATAGCCATGAACCATGGGTATAAATCATGATTATCACAAGCTAAGCCAAACTAACCATATCATACCAAACAAGCTCACAAAGAAACAGGCGGGCGGGGTTTGTCACCGCGACGGTGGACATGGTGAGGGCGGTGGAGCACAGGGAGGTGGCTAGGTGCTTGTATGAGCAGGGGGATTGGCCTTCAGTTTATAGGGGTGCGCAGGGCATCGGCCTTCACCTCGACGCACAAGAGGGGGTGAGGGGACAAGCCGGCATCGCGGCGTGGCAAGGACTGCCAGCGGCAGCGGCAGGCGTCGGTTCGGCACGGCGCGTATGAGCGGACGACATGCACGGGGTGCGGGCTCCAACGCTCCTTGGGGCGCGTGAGGCTTCAGAGGGAGTGCGGGACCTCGGGAAGGTGCGTGCTCCTCGAGAAGGCGCGAGCGAGGCTTGGAAGTCGAGGTGGCGGGCCGCCGAGGCACGGTGCGCACTAGCGCGCCGGCGCGGGCGACGTCGCAGTGTGGGCGCGGCGCGGCGTCGGCTGGCCGAAGTTATGCCACTGTATCCTTGTTTGAACACGTAAAACTCCAAAAAGTTGAATAGAAGTGCACAAAGTGGTGAATAGGAAAGTTGTAGATCTCACTACCCTCTACAACTTTCACAAAGGCTCTAGGGTGTTTTTCTCCATGGATTTTGCATAAATTGTTGCCAAACTTTGAATGTCGCCATGTCTCGATGAACAAGAGGTACTGCTAGTTGACCAAGTTTCTCACCAATTTCCACTCAAAATTGGAAATGCCAATCTACATGAAAGTTGTGTCCCTCGACAAGCTGGACAACTTTCATAAAGGTAGATTTTGAAGTGTTTAGGTGAATTTTGGAGAACGCGGCAAAAGTTCCAGAAGACATCTATGGGTACTAGGGTTTAAGTGGGGTTTGACCAAGTCTTTGACCATGGGTTGACCACAGGGGTGTGTTGACTTGGTCAAGGGGGTCAATCGGGGTTGTCGGCTCGGTTTTCGAGGTGATGACCCAGGTTTGACCAATGTCGGCCGGTTTGACTCGGCCGATTCGGCTATTAGCGCTAATGACGCTACTTAAAAACCTGGGGCGTCACACACACGCCCTCGCCCATTGTCCCCAAAGGTGATGTACCTCTTTGTCACCACCGAGACGAGACTTGAGAACCACCCCTTGTCTTCGGTCATATGTCTCGAGCAACCGGAGTCAATCAACCAAATGTTCTTCAAGTCTCCCACCTGAAATTCAAAAACGAGCACGTGAGCGAACAAACGACTCAGCACTGGGGTTAGTACCAAAAGAGTAAAACCAGTGCCGAGCCATTTGCTCAAAAGTGGGGTTAGCACAATCCAAAACATCTCTCCTACCAAAGCTACCTCCACGAACACCATCACGGTAACCACTATGAGGGAACCAACCCTCTCTAACTAGAGGAGGACCAAAACCACGAAAGGAAAACCGTGGACCGTCCCTACTCTCCATCTCAAAGCTACAACTCCTCTCATCCCCATATTGAGCACGAGGGGGAGAACGCCTAGCAAACTAACCACCTGCAAACTCTCCAGACCAACCACCAGAACCATGAACTCCTGAACCAAACCTAGAATCTGTACGAGCACGAAACCCAAAGTTTAGTCTGTCCAGACCTGCACCGGTCTGACCGGTGTGACGCACCAGTCTGACTGGTGTAGTCCGGCCAGCAGCACCTCCTGCAGCCTTTCGCTCTCCCCAAGCTGGAACTGTCCTCACACTCGCATTGGCCCTGGGCATTTGCACACGAGGCTCAAGTACACCATTGGAAGGGTGGTTTGTCCTTGTTAACCCACTCCTTCGCCATTCTCTCCCACGCTTCCTCTTGAAGCAAAACTCACCCTTGTGACCATCTTTCCCCCAATAGTCACAATGAAACCTCACGAGCTTAGGTTTAGGCTTGGGTTGTGGCTACTCACTTGGTTTCTCTCCACTTGGCTTCTCAACCGGTTTCTCCTCACTAGGCTTCTCAACCGGTTTCTCCACACTCGCCTTCTCACTCTCTTTCCCAAAGAACACTTCCCCCAAAGTGCTCATGAACTTGATAGGCTTTTGGAAATCGATGGTTTGTGGAGGAAACACGGGTGGAGCTGGGGTTGTGTCTAGTCGGTTCCTAAGATAGTTAGATTTAGGGACAAAAGCATTTTTGTGGTGGATTTTTGGTGGCTCTGGGATATTCTCTCCACTTCTCTCACCAACCTTGTTTGCCCCAAGTCCCTCACCATCCTGCCGCTTGTATGTATCGATCATTATCCTCAACTGAGGCTCATGACCAGACAACCAACCCATCAACTTTCTCTACTCATCATTCTCATCCTGCAAGCGATCCACATAATGTGCAAGTTCCAGATTCTTCAAAGCATGCAATTCATAGGCAGAGCAAGAAGTAAGAATAGGTTCTTTTAGCTTAGCCTCAAGAGAAATAATGTAAGCATGCATCTCATCAATTTTTCCATGCAAAACAGGGCAAAAAGTGCAAGCACCTAGCAAAGTAGGTCTAGACTTAAGCTCAGCCACTTCAACCCTAAGCACATCTAGTTCCTCACACTTGGAGGCATGCTTTTCCTTAAACATAGCAAGATCATCATGGAAAATAGGACAATCAGCACATTCAACTTCATCAGAAACAACAGGCGAAGCCTTAAGAGAGTCAATTTTAAGCTTAGCATCCAAGTTTTGTGTTTCTAACTCAGCCACTCTAGTCCTAGCATCCTCCAGCGAAGCCCTAAGCTCTTTCCTCATCTTCTTAGCCTCTCTAAGCATGTCACCACGATTATCAAGAAACAAGCCAAGCCGTTCATTCTCCTGACGCAAGAAGGGAAGTTCATCACGCACCTCATCGTCAGAGTTGGAGTCCGAGTCACTCTGGTTGCTCTTCTTGCTGCCGGAGCTAAGAGCCATGGTGCAGAAGCCGTCTCTAGCGAAGCAGCTCAGCCCGCTCAGGATCTTGGTCGACTTCCTGCTCTTGCGTCGATCTCCTTCATCTTCACTGCTGCTCGAGCTCGAGGTGGAGTACGCGGAACTGGAGTCGACGTCGCTCGCTCTAACCATCGCTCGGGCCTTGCCTCAACTCTCCTTCTTCCTTGATCATCGCTCGTCCTTGTGCTTTCCTTTGTGCTTGTGCTTGTGGTCACGCCTTGAACGGTACTTGCCATCCGTCTTCGACTTGTGCTTGTAGTTGTCCTTGTTCTCGACCTTCTCGAGGCAGTCGGCGACGAAGTGTCCCAGCTTGCCGCACTGGAAGCATGTCCTCGTGTTCCTCCTCATGTTCACCCGGTTCTCGTGCAACCTCTCGAACCACCTTGTCAGCAGCGCCAGCTCGTCCCATCTGAGCACGTTGAACTTTTCATCTGGCACAGACATCAAAGAGGACAAGGACAACATCCTAGTGGATGGGTTAGCATTAGAATTTCCTTTCGAGCCACCGATGAGGGCAAGACTATGAGAGTCAGTCGGGCCCTCAATCTTGGTTGTCATGCCCCGATCCACCTCAGCCGACTTGAGCTTCGAGAACAGCTCGTTCACGATCAGAGTGTCATACTTCTCCAACTCCACAATGGCCTCAAACTTTCCACCCCAAACCATACGATCCAACGAGTGTAACAGCTTGACAACCCTATCATGATCATCATACAGGAGCACGTCCACATTTGCCCTCATGTTGTTTAACACCACCGTAAACCTCTGAAACAAGGCATCGAAGGACTCACCGGGGAGATGAGTGAAGTTCTCGTACTCTCTCCGGTAAGTCGCATACAACCGAGCCTGAACCTGGGCATTCCGAACATGAGCTTCCTTCAACACCGACCAGATTCTACAAGCCAAGTGCTCAGTGTGCACCCGATCGAATTCAGGCTGACAGAAAGCACGAAACAAGTAGTCGACCGCCTTATTGTTGGCGTCGAACATGTCCCTCGATCTTGGAGTGAGGAAGTTCATCGGCTGGACATAGCCTGTGTCCACTGTGACATCCCAAAGGATCTGACCCTTTCCGCGGAGGAACGCCGCCATCCGCTTAAACCACATCTGGTAGTTTTTGCAATCGAAGTGTGGAGGACCCGAACCCCGTTCCTGGTACGCCATCCTTGGATCTTAGACTGGTTAGAGTCAATCAAGACCCGTAACCGGCTCTGATACCACTTGAAGGACCGAAACGACAAACCAGAGAGCGGGGAGTGAATGGGAGCCGATAAAAATTCTTTTCGAAGGAGATAGAGACTCCAACAAGATGAATGCAGCTTCCAACACACGTCTCCGACTCACTACCCAAGTTGGCCAAGACCACACAGCCACTTGAGTGCTACTGACCCTAGGAACCAACAACCAACTTCACGGACCCGAGAACGCAGCGGAACATAAACCTCGAGCCTCACTGACCTACACCAGTCAGGCCGGTGAGCACCACCGGTCAGACCGGTCCTGCTGGTGAAACCTGGAAATTTCCACTGAATAGCTCCTACACCGGTCAGGCCGGTGTAGCTCACCGATCAGATCGGTTCAAGCCAAGAAACCCCAAATCTACCAAACAGGCCTACCGAGCTCCAAACTGACGCAAACATGAAACGGAAGCAACACGGTACAAAAGCGAACTCACCCAAACGTTCACCCGAGCAAAGACCCAACTGGGGTTGCACCGGTTTGACCGGTGTGACCTGGGCTATCGGGATGAACACCTCATGGGTAGTCCATAGCCAAGATTTTGTCCACCAAAACTTGCCAAATCAAGAGGAATCGAAGAAATCCCCCCAAGAACTCCTCTAACCCTAGAACACCGAACACCCCAAAATCGAGCCCCTTTGCTCACGGATTTGGGAGGGGAATCAAAGAGAAAAGAACCACGAAGGGTTCTTGCATACATCCCCCACCAAATCCCTAAGAGGAAGGTCCCAAAATCGCTCCAAGAAAATTGCCAACAAAGGGCTTCGAAAATCACCAAAAAGAATGAAAGGGAACAACACATCCAAGCCTTGAGGAACCACGCTGAATCATCTATACAGCACAAAGAGGTTCATACAAGGTTTAGCTTGCCACCCGATCATCCTTCCCTCTCACAAGATCTCATCATGAAGCTCTCAAGCTAGTCCTATAGAAATCCTAGAGAAAATATAAAGGGAAAATAGGAAAACCAAATGAGATAGGATTCCCAGAGTTGGTTGCCAACCTCTCACCTTTTGGGTTATATGCAGGCAACCGAAAGTCTAAAATATCCTAACTAGCTAATTAGGGATACATGCCCCTCGAGGGAGAATTCGGAAATCTTTGTCATCGCTCCATCAGACGGATACCCAGCGACCGCAAACTTGCTTAGCCTTGACGCAAGCCTTGCGATTCCGACGCGTGTCCTCCGCTTCGAAGTCTCCGGACTGCGTCGTCGCACACCGGTCAGACCGGCGCTCCTCACCGGTTAGACCGGTACCCACCAGTCAGACCGGTCAGACCCACCAGTCAGACCGGTTTGGAGCTGCTGCACCTCCATCTTCGGTTCTTCGGTCTTGGCTTTGTGAATCAACCAAGGAACCCAGTGGTTTTCTGGTGAACCACCAGAAAACCCGCGAACTCGGTGTAGCCTCCGCCAATTGCCACTCATGACTCTGCTCCCACGTAGTCCCGGCTCGACCTTGGTTTTGAGGCTCAACCAAGAAATCGTCCATGACTTCATCTTGCTGATCATGCCACCATGCGGCCCGCACTTGACTCCACTGGCCACCGGGTCTTCTCCATGCCTGGAGGCCTCACCGGCGATGACCTTTCGTGCTTATTCTTCACCTGCACCAACACCAGTCAAGCCGGAACCTGCACCTGCAATACTTAGCCAAGAATCAGTCCACACAATGTTGTCAATCACTCATCACACCAGGAAGCGACCATCCACCGGTCCTCGAACCACACATGTCCTCAGCTTTTACATGTCGAAGGTTAGCGAAATGCTCTAAAACATCATTTGAGGTCCAATGGAGTAGAATGGATGCTCTACAACTTCGGTACCCCGAAGTAGTGCATTCAAGCTCGAAACACAAGTTTTGCATCTTTTTACGTGCCGAAGGTTAGAGAAATGCTTTGAAACACAAACATCATTTTGGTTCTAATGGAATAGAATCGACGCTTCGCAACTTTGGTACCCGAAAAAGTGCATTCAGGCCAGAAACACAAATTTTTACGTGCTAAAGGTTAGCGAAATGCTCTAAAACACTCCCCAACATCATTTTGGGTCCAATGGAGTAGAATAAATGCTTTACAACTTCGGTACCCCGAAATAGTGCTTTCAGGCCCGAAACACAAGTTTTGCATCTTCTTACATGCCGAAGGTTAGCGAAATGCTCTAGAACACTCCCCAACATCATTTTGGGTCCAATGGAGTAGAATGGATGCTTTACAAATTCAGTACACTGAAATACTGCATTCAGGCCCGAAACACAAGTTTTGCATCTTTTTACGAGCCAAAGGTTAGCGAAATGCTCTGAAACACTCCCAAAGATCATTTTGGTTCCAATGGAATAGAATGGATGCTTCGCAACTTTGGTACCCCGAAATAGTGCTTTCGAGCGCAAACACAAGTTTTGCATCTTTTTATGTGCCAAAGGTTAACGAAATGCGCTGAAACACTCCCAAACATCATTATGGGTAAATGAAGGAGAATGGATGCTTTACAACTACAGTACCCCGAAATAGTGCATTCAGACCCGAAACACAAGTTTTGCATCCTTTGACGTGCTGAAGGTTAGCGAAATGCTATGAAATACTCCCAAACATCATTTTGGTTCCAATGGAGTAGAATGAATGCTTTACAACTTCGGTACCCCGAAATTGTGCATTCAGGCCCAAAACGCAAGTTTTGCATCTTTTTACGTGCGAAGGTTAGTGAAATGCTATGAAACACTCCCCAACATCATTTTGGGTCCAATGGAGTAGAATGAATGCTTTACAACTTCAGTACCTCGAAATAGTGGATTCAGGACCGAAAAACAAGTTTTGCATCTTTTATGAGCCAAAGGTTAGCGAAATGCTCTGAAACACTCCCAAACATCATTTTGGTTCCAATGGAATAGAATGGATGCTTTGCAACTTTGGTACCTCAAAATAGTGTTTTCGGGCGCAAACACAAGTTTTGCATCTTTTTACGTGCCGAAGGTTAGCGAAATGCTATGAAACACTCCCAAACATCATTTTGGGTCCAATGGAGTAGAATGGATGATTTACAACTTCGGTACCCTGAAATAGTGCTTTCAGGCCTTAAACACAAGTTTTGCATCCTTTTACGTGCCGAAGATTAGCGAAATGCTCTGAAACACTCCCAAACATCATTTTCGTTCTAATGGAGTAGAATGGATGCTTTACAACTTCGGTATCCTGAAATAGTGCATTCAGATCCGTAACATAAGTTTTGCATCTTTTTACGTGCCGAAGGTTAGCGAAATGCTCTGAAACACTCCTCAACATCATTTTGGGTCCGATGGAGTAGAATGGATGCTTTAAAACTTCAGTACCCCGAAATACTGCATTTAGGCCCGAAACACAAGTTTCACATCTTTTTACGAGCCAAAGGTTAGCGAAATGCTCTGAAACACTCCCAAACATCATTTTGGTTCCAATGGAATAGAAAGGATGCTTCGTAACTTTGATACCTGAAATAGTGCATTCAGGCTCGAAAAACAAGTTTTCATCCGTTTACGTGCCGAAGGTTAGCGAAATGCTCTGAAACGCTCCACAACATCATTTGAGATCCAATGGAGTAGAATGGATGCTTTACAACTTCGGTACCCCGAAATAGTGCATTCAGGCCTGAAACACAAGTCTTGCATCTTTTTACGTGCCGAAGGTTAAAGAAATGCTTTGAAACACTCCCAAACATCATTTTGGTTCTAATGGAATAGAACCGACGCTTCGCAACTTTGGTACCCGAAATAGTGCATTCAGGCCAAAAACACAAATTTTGCATATTTTTACGTGTTGAAGGTTAGCGAAATGCTCTAAAACACTCCCCAACATTATTTTTGGTCCAATGGAGTAGAATGGATGCTTTACAACCTTGGTACCCCGAAATAGTGCTTTCAGGCCCGAAACACAAGTTTTGCATCTTCTTACGTGCCGAAGGTTAGCGAAATGCTCTGAAACACTCCCCAACATCATTTTGGGTCCAATGGAGTAGAATGGATGCTTTACAACTTCGGTGCACCGAAATACCGCATTCAGGCCCGAAACACAAGTTTTGGATCTTTTTACGAGCCAAAGGTTAGCGAAATGCTCTGAAACACTCCCAGACACCATTTTAGTTCCAATGGAATAGAATGGATGCTTCGCATCTTTGGTATCCCGAAATAGTGCATTCGGGCGCAAACACAAGTTTTGCATCTTTTACGTGCCGAAGGTTAGCGAAATGCGCTGAAACACTCCCAAACATCATTATGGGTAAATGAAGGGGAATGGATGCTTTACAACTTCAGTACCCAAAATAGTGCATTCAGACCCAAAACACAAGTTTTGCATCCTTTGACGTGTCAAAGGTTAGCGAAATGCTCTGAAATACTCCCAAACATTATTTTTAAAAATTATGGCTGTTCTATACAAATTACAAACAATCCAGTGAGTGATGACAACCTATATGCATTATCAGCCCAACCAGACTGGCGAGCAAAACTTATACAGCATGTATTGTAGGCGGTGTCCTGTACCACACCAAGGCCCGAGAGGCAAATAGGAAGACACAGAACAGTGGAATCATAACTACATGATCACATAAAGACATTGCAGAAATTGAGTTTTATGGTTCACTAAGAGACATTATTTAGTTGTGGTACAACACGGGGCTTCTCGATGATGGTTCGGAGGTTCCGGTGCCTATTACTGGTGAGGAGACTGTGGTTGCAGCCACTGAAGTTGGCACAATTCGCTAGCAGGAGTTGTCTGATGTGGATGGATTCAATTCTGAAGATGAGGACGATGACACTCTATGGCAATACATCGATGAAGATGAAAATGTTGCCGATGGAACTGATGACAACTAGGATATCAAATCAGTAAATGTTTAAGTCGTTTCGAACTGAAATCATGTGGACCTTATGATTTATATGTAATTTATATGTAGTTGAAATGAACTTTCCTAAATATTAAACCTGTTGTAGGTCCCTACTATCCGGTTAACTATATTATGTTGCATCGGAACTTCCTATTGTGACTTTACAAAATATATGATCGCGCATGGGAATGACCGATTATCCGGTACGTTGTATTATAAAACAACGGAACGTCCTGTTGGGCTACGTGAATGGTAGGTTACAAATATCCATTTCTTATCCTGTCCAATGTGGACATGATCAAGTAGAATGCAACATGATGTGCTCATGATCATGTAGTACTAGGCGAATTGAATCGACGAAGTAAGCGATGTGTTGATCTCCAATGTGGGCATGATCGAGGAGTATGCATTGTGATGTGCTCATGATCATGTAGTACTAGGCGAACGAATCGACGAAGGAAGGGATGTGTTGATCTCCAATGTGGCCATGATCGAGTAGTATGAAACGTGACGTGCTTATGATCATGTAGTACTAGGCGAACGAATCCACAAAGGAAGGGATGCGTTGATCTCCAATGTGGCCATGATCGAGTAGTATGCAGCGTGATGTGCTCATGATCATGTAGTACTAAGAAAATTGAATTGACGAAGGAAGTGATGTGTTGATCTCCAATGTGGGCATGATCGAGGAGTATGCAACATGACGTGCTTATGATCATGTAGTACTAGGTGAACGAATCGACGAAGGAAGGGATTTGTTGATCTCCAATGTGGCCATGATCGAGTAGTATACAACGTGACGTGCTCATGATCGTGTAGTACTAGGCAAACGAATCGACAAAGGAAGGGATGTGTTGATTTTCAATTTGGCCATGATCGAGTAATATGCAACGTGATGTGCTCATGATCATATAGTAATAGGAGAATGAATCGACGAAGGAAGGGATGTGTTGAGCTCCAATGTGGGCATGATCGAGTAGTATGCAACGTGACGTGGTCATGATCATGTAGTACTAGGCGAATCGAATCGATGAAGGAAGGGATGTGTTGATCTCCAATGTGGCCATGATCAAGCAATATGCAACGAGATGTGCTCATGATCATATAGTAATAGGCGAACGAATCGATGAAGGAAGGGATGTGTTTAGCTCCAATGTGGGCATGATCGAGTAGTATGCAACGTGACATGCTCATAATCATGTAGTACTAGTCGAATCAAATCGACAAAGGAAGTGATGTGTTGATCTCTAATGTGGGCATGATTGAGTAGTATGTAATGTGATGTGCTCATGATCATGTAGTACTAGGCGAATGAATCGACGAAGGAAGGGATGTGTTGATCTCCAATGTGGGCATGACCGACTAAGTATGCGAATGGATTGTCCGGTTCTTTGTATTATGTACGATTGGACCATCCTGTTATGACTTTCATACTCATCGACATACGTCTGAAGGATGGTCTGATCTGCTATACATCGGACTAGAGGAACTTCCTCATAAACTATAGGTACGTAAGGCGCTTCCCATTTACTGGTCACAGGGTGCCAACAACGCACTACACACACCTTTATGGCTTTATCCAACGACATGTGATTCGTGCTAACCCGCTATCCCCCATTTACTACCTCATCACTTGCGGTGCAACCCCTTGGTAGGGTTCCGCTGTCGCCGCCGCCTGCAGCAGCCTCTAGCGGATACCTCAATCTGTCCACGAAATCATAGGTATGCGTCTGCCTCTAGGCTCCAGCAGATACCGCAATCTGTCATTGGATTCTTGGAATGGCACTAATTCAAGAAATTTGTTGCAAATGGGACGAGATGGTGGCAAGAGAGATGGAAAGGCGCTTGATCCTCCTTTGGTGAAGCGACAACAAAGTCACAACGGACTTCTATAGGCACGTTTGGTCCTCAAACGAGGCTAAGGTGCAGGCCTGCGGCACGGGATTCTTCCTCTGCTACACACTGCACACGGAGTGGGTCAACCTCGGTGCCTTATTGCCGCACACGGGGCAAGTCGACCTCGGCGCCTTCCTGCTGCACACGAGGTGGGTCAATCACGGGCTGTCACCTGCCCCGCCCTTCAGAGTTTCTTGCACTAGATCCTAGTAAGAAGAAACAGGTACAACTTCACCCTCCACGAAAAGAGCCACTTAAGATGATGGATCTATGCAACCACGCCTACCAAATGATTAAAGGTCTTAGATGGGTGCCTGAGAATCAGTGGTGGAACAAAACCAAAGACAAACAGGTTGAACCAAGATTTAGGAATGTCCTTCAGCAAACTTTCTATTACAACTATAAATACCTGCCCATGAAACTGTACCAACACAGGGTTATAAATTGGGATCATATGACATTGTCCGTGGGAGGGGATGTTAAGGCATACTTCGATGATCATCCCGGATTGGCTGATTTGGTCTCAATGCATCATAAGTATGTTGAGGATTGGGTGCGAGTTTTTTATGCTACTGTGTGCACTGCCGATACTAGGGAGTACATCATGTTCATGTTTCAGGGATGCCAGTATACTCTTTTTCGACACCATATTGCTGACAAACTTGGATTGAGGGATTTTAAAATAAGAAAGTACAACCATAAGACATCCTACATAATATTGCCTACGGGGATCGTGAACCACCTCGGTGTAGTTTGCTCGTGGGTCGTTCCCGTCCGACGAGGAGATGGCCGGACTTTTTGTTGAGACGTTCACAAGGTAGGTGAGCATATCACACACCTGACATGCTTACCCCTGAAGCAAATGTGGTTCACTAGCACTACGAAAGACATTGTTACCACAAATTGGCCATGCAGAGTCGATCACTATTCTTTAGCAGTGGCTTCTCCTTCACGTCATGACTGGCCGTCCCTTCGACATCGTGGACTTCATTTTAGCTGAGATTTAAGATGGTATCTTTGATGGGTTGATGGTGGCCCGACATATGTCGTATGCTCACTGGTTATCCTTTTTCCTAAGTAGTGTTACTAGAGTAGATGAAGACGGGGAAAGGGTGCGAATCAGACCCAAAGATTGGTGTCCCGAGTACATGATTGATGTTCGAGACACATTTCAAAAAATACAGGCCTACGAGACTAGGATACAGACGTCGTGGCCTAAGGGCTACAATTGAGCAATCTCCTGATGACATTTGTTCCTCAGACAGTGAAGGCAATGAGGCATCTCCAGTGAGACATCTCCGAGTACATGATGGTGCATCGCTACCCACTGAAAAAACAGAAATAGTTCAGTCACTCCAGCAACAACCAGTGAGTCAATGGACTCTTCCTTCTTTCTGAAACTGATCCTTGAAAATCAGCGCGAGCAGAAAAAGTTCTAGTCAATGATGGAGATGAGGATGGCACAGCAGGAGAAGTTAAACTGCGCACACTCGGAGCAGATAGTACAAATGGTAACACAGTAGTAGCGCACTATGGCGAATTTTGTGAATGCTTCACTCAGTCACCTTCACCAAGTTAACAGCTTACTGCCATCGCCCGCTCTACTCGCACCTATTGGTCAAACCCCCTTGCAACTCATGCCTCCTGCTAACTTGGGTAAATCAGTTGAAGTCTATGAGCTGCTTCACAGTTCAGTAATTGGTTCACAATGGATGACAAAAGGATTTCAAAGAAGAAAAGGAAACAGATGCAACAATACTCAAGGTTCTATCTGATATTGCAGCAGAGGAAACAAATAAGGAAGATCCTTTGGCGGAAACAGCAAATGGTCCGGAAGATGCTGCTCCAGCTAACTCAGAAGGCTCTCGTGCAGCTGATCCTGCTCCATCTACCTCGGAAGGCTCTCGTGCAGCTGATCCTGCTCCAGCTCCTACTACCTCAGAAGGCTCTCCCGCTCCTGGTCCTGCTACCTCAGAAGGCTCTTCTGCTCCAGCTCCTGCTACCTCAGAAGGCTCTCCTACTCCTGCTTCTGCCACCTCAGAATGCTCTCCTGCTCCTACTCCTCCTGCCTCATAAGGCTCTCCTACTCTAGCTCTTGCTACCTTAGAAGGCTCTCCTACTCCATCTCCTGCTCCTGCTACCTCAGAAGGCTCTCCTACCCTTACTACCTTAGAAGGCTCTCATACTCTAGCTCCTGCTACCTTAGAAGGCTCTCCTACTCTAGCTCCTGCTCCTGCTACCGAAGAAGGCTCTCCTGCTCCTGCTCCTGCTCCAACTCCAGCTCCTGATGCCCCTCCTCACAATCCTATTACATCGGCTCCTTCGAACACCGACGAAAAAGAGGTAGAATGTTAAACATTCCTTTTATTGTCATTGATTCCATTTGATTGTTTTATTCAAGTTGAACAATACATTTTTCTCCACGTGTGCGAACCAGCCATATATAATCGTTTAGTTTGGGCTTTGTGCTCAAGTCTTCACAATTGCTGACCAAGATGAAATTATACCGGAGTCAGAAGATTCCCAATACTCTTGTACCGGGGTTGCAGAATGAGATACATGTACCAGCACTTCATTTCCAGAATAGAACATCGTACTTGTGTCATGACGTTGAAGACTGCGACTTCCATATGATTGAATCCTCTGATTGAATTAATGGATTAGATCAATGTGAGATTCCTACAACCAAAACGGAGAGTTCTACGGCCTCGACATCACACGATGCATGAGTCGTGCTATGCATAAAACGAACCCAGCACTCCCTACGCATGCAATTGTTTGTAATTTTTGATGTAATCCTTGAATCATGTCACAATATTGATGTTTAATGAAAGGAAGGGATGTGTTGATCTCCAAGTGGGCATGATCAGGGAGTATGCAACGTACGTGCTCATAATCTTGCAGTACTAAGCGAATCGAATAGACAAAGGAAGGGATGTGTTGATTTCTAATGTGGTTATGATCGAGGAGTATGCAATGTAACGTGCACATAATCTTGTAGTACTAAGAATTGAATCGACAAAACAAAGGTTGTGTTGATCTCCAATGTGGGCATGATCGAGGAGTATGCAACGTGACGTGCTCATAATCTTGTAGTACTAACAATCGAATGATGAAGGAAGGGATGTGTTGATCTCCAATGTGGGCATGATTGAGGAGTATGCAACGTGACTTGCTCATAATCTTGTAGTACTAAGCCAATCGAATTGACGAAGGAAGGGTTGTGTTGATCTCCAATGTGGGAATGATCGAGGAGTATGCAATGTTACGTGCTCGTAATCTTGTAGTACTAAGCCAATCGAATCGACGAAGGAAGGGATGTGTTGATCTCCAATGTGGGCATGATCGAGGAGTATGCAACGTGACGTGCTCATAATCTTGTAGTACTAAGAATCGAATCGACGAAGGAAGGGATGTGTTGATCTCCAATGTGGGCATAATTTAGGAGTATGCAACGTGCGTGCTCATAATCTTGTAGTACTAAGTGAATCGAATCGACGAAGGAAGGAATGTGTTGATCTCAAATGTGGGCATGATCGAGGAGTATGCAACATGATGTGCTCATGATCGACTAGTATTGTGTCCTTAAAGCATGGCAATAGCATCCTAACATACTAGTATAAGAGCATAGGAATCCTAAGGATCATGCATCTAGGTTTCAAAACAACTCCTGAAATGTAAATGCACAAAATAAAACATAAGTACTGAAAAGGTAAAATAGATGAGTTTATCCAAAAAGGTTATATGCTCTACGGGGCTTGCATTCTTCTATTTCAGCACTAGCCTTGGGCTCTTCTGGACTTTGGTCCATGTCTTGCTGCACACTAATCTGGTTCACTTCACCAACAACGGTCCCGTCTCCCTCCTGGGTGAGTGTGTATGTACCGTCCGGCAAATCTACACGCACACATGCATATGCATTAGGTTGTGTGAGAGTGGTTAATTAGTTAATGGTTAACTTTGACGTTGACTATGTACATATTAAAGAAAATTAATTTAATTAACTTCACAAACAGCAAGGGCGACAGTTTGAACAGATTCACATCGCCACGTTTCAAAATAAAACAAAAAGACGATAGTTTGTTATTTACTGGAAATTTATCTAGCCTTTCATCAAAAATTCATATAAAATTAAATACACATCCATTGGTCCTAAATTTTGGTACACTATTGCACCATCTTGTAATCGTGCCCTATCAATCCAATCTCATCTCATACAACCCACGGCGCACTATTGCACCATCTTGTAATCGTGCCCTATCAATCCAGAGCTACGCAGCATACAGGACGTAGGGTATTACGCACCTCGCGGCCCGAACCTGTCTAAATTGTGTGTCGCGTGTCTCTTCCTTCGGGTTACCGATCTCGGCGAGTCATATTCATCTACTTCGGGTACTCCCCGTAGTAGGTTGCCGGTCCAAAACACCGACAGCTGGCGCGCCAGGTAGGGGGCCTCGCCCGAGATCACATGGCGAACTCGACGGCTTCCGTTCACATCAAGCCAACCGTCGCCTTCAACCGCGGCGACACCTTCGTCTTCGGCGCCTGGGTCTGCACTGCTGATGGCGCGGGCTCCTTCCGGCGCCGCCTGATCTTGCAACCCGACTCGAGGACAGGCCTTGTGACGCTTCCCGAAGTTGTCACGGGCAAGCTCGCCGGCAAGTTCGGCGAAATTTCGCTTTCCAACCTCCACGCTGACTTCGAGCTCGAGCCCGTCTCCAACTCGAACCCGACGTCGCCATGGGCCATCGCATGCGAGCCGGCTCCTCAGCCATCGCAGGCGGTCCCCTCTCCATGCCAGCGCTCCGCGCGAGGCCCTCGCGTCCCCAGCCGGGCCCGCACGGAGGCTTCTACACCACGCCGGGCCGGCAAGGAGCCCGTAACCGAGTACAACTCGGACTCCGACGCCGTCCCCAACCGCGTCTCGGACTCCAGCCCTCTCTCCGAGTTCTACTCGAACCCGGACTACGAGTTCGACTTTGGGTCGGACCCTGAGGAGCCCGAGTCCAAAGACGACTCCTCTGAGCTTCCCTTGTCAGGGCCAGCCTCTGGGCTCGTTATAAGATCGACGCCGCGGGAAGATACGTCTACTGGCCAGACCGCAAGCCTGCTGAACTGACAAAGGAGGACTCGCGCTACGTCGCCTACATCGACTCACTACCGTTCCAGGAGGGAACACCACTGGCCCAGGCTGACTCCAACACACCCACTGAGGTGGCACCTTCCGAGTCCAGCCTTGGCACCCCTGATCGCCAAGTCTTCATGGCTGCCGGCGATACTCCGGGAACCTCAGGCACGGCCACAGACAAGTACCTGGAGGACATCTCCGCGGACGAGTCGTCGCCGATGCCCCCGCGGACGAGACCGACGCCGGCCAGGGACGCCCGACGCGAGCGCAACGAGAAGCGCAATGAACGACGCCGGCGGCTCGGAGACAACCTTCCCATCCGCAACCTTGCGGAAGCTCTCGAGGCGGTCGAGAGCAGAGTCCACACCACCCCCCGAGCAATGCCTCATGTCGATCGCGCGCGATCGCACGGCGAGCCCGGGGCATACGCGCCGGGAGAGGTCATCGCCAAGCTCGCCGAAGACGCCTACTTCATGCGGGTCGACAAGAGGGTCGACCAACCTCTCCCGGCCTAAGCCTCGCGACAATGAGGCCACTAGTCGCAGCGCTGACCCCGGTCCTAACCGTACTCGGGGCGACATCCCTGCTGACCCAAACCGTCGACGCTCCACCGCCGGCGGACCTTCACGACAAGAGCACGGCAACCGAGAAGTCGTCCCCCACCGTGCCCCGGCCGGTGGCGGCGGCAACGACCCCGACGGTGGCGGCGGCGACGGCGGCGGCCTCCAACCACGGGGCCAACAAGAAAGGCCGGGAGGCGGCGGCAGCCCGCGGCGGCCGCGGCCACGCGCATAGCCACGCCTCCGTGCCTCCCATGGCGGGTACGACGCTCGTCAGAGGATCAAGGAGTTGCGGGAGAAGAAGTCGGCCACCACTGCTGAAGGCGACGGCTTCCCCGCCTTCTCACCACGGCTGCGCAACCTCCTCCTCCCCGACAAGTTCAAGCCTTTGGGGATCACCAAATACGACGCGAAGCAGGATCCCATTCAGTGGCTCCGATGCTACGCTCTCTCCATCGAGAACGCTGGCGGCAACGGCGACACCAAGTGCCTCTACTTCCCCTTCTCGCTCGGATCAAGCCCCACTCACGTGGCTCGAGTCGCTGGACAAGCACTCAATCGACAAGTGGGACCAGCTGAAGGAGCAATTCACAAGCAACTTCGCGGGCGCCATGGGCCGTTCGGGTACTCGCATGGACCTTGCCATGATCAAGCAGGAACAAGGCGAGACCCTCCGCAAGTACATGCGCCGCTTTTTCGACAAGCGCGCTACCGTCGTGGACGTCACCGACAAGGAGGTCATCGACCTCTTCCAGGACGGACTCTACCATCGCCGCACCTTCGAGGACTTCGGTCGACGCCGCCCCAGGTCCATTCCCCACCTCAAGGACATGATCACGTCCTGGGCGGATGAAGAGGACAAGGCCAACGCCAAGTACGACGCCATCCGCGGCAAGTCCAAGCGAGAACCAAGGTGGCGGCGGCAAAGCAGCAATCCAAACCAAGGCGGCCGCAACAACAACAACAACAACAACAGGCTTCTCGGGTTCTAATCGCAAGCGCAAGCCAGACAATACCGTCGCGGCTATCCAGCGTCCTCCGAAAGGGAACTCGAAGAAGAACTCCGGCGGGTTCAAAGACCCGCCGAAGGAGAAGTGCCCGTGGCATCCAAACGGCAACCACACTACCGAGCGGTGCTACCGGCTCGGCATGCACTCAAGGATACGCCGGAGCCACCGCACCCTCACGATCGAAGAACAAGAAGAAGGACGGCGACGACTTCCAAGAACCCGAGAAGACCGTCAACGTCCTCTTCGGCGGACTACCCGACGGGCGGGAGCGAAGGCTACTCGCCGTGAAGTGATGTCCATTGAACCGGCGGTTATGACCCCTCTCGGGTGGTCGAGACACCCATTACCTTCTCCCGCGCGGACCAATGGACCAGCTTCTCCGAACCGAGACGTTTCCCCCTCGTCCCGAAACCAACAGATGGCGGGCTCTAAGCTCAACAAGGTGCTCATCGACGGCGGAAGCGGGCTCAACGTCCTCTTCACCAAGACCCCGAAGAAGATGAACCTTGACGTCACCCCCATGCTCGACAAGAGCAAGCATGCCTTTCTACGGCATCGTCCCGTGCAACGCGGCTATCCCACTAGGCTCGGTGGTACCGCCGCTACCTTCGGGGCGTCTCGCGACAACTACCGCACCGAGTACATCAAGTTCGAGGTCGCGGATATCGAGACTTCCTACCATGCCATCCTCGGCAGACCGGCCATCGCCAAGTTCATGGCGGTGCCCCACTACACATACTTGGTGCTCAAAATGCCAAGCCCAGCTGGCGTACTCTCCCTCCAAGGGGACTTGAAGATCTCTCACGACTGCGATACAGAGGCCGTGGTGATCGCTTCAACGAATCAAGCACCCACCCCAATGATGGAGGTCTACGCCGCGTCGAAGAAGCTTGCCACAAGCGAACTCGACATCCCAGAGAAGTCTGACAGCGCCAACAAGCCTCGGCCACCCGAGGAGGTGCTCGTCAAGCCGGTCGACCTCGGAACAGGCGACCCCACCAAGACCACCACCATCGGGGCCGGCCTCGACCCCAAATAGGAAGACGCGCTCATCAGCTTCCTCCGGGCTAACCGCGACATCTTCGCGTGGAAGCCAGCGGACATGCCAGGAGTGCCCAGGGAGCTGATCGAGCACTGCCTCAACGTCGACCCAAAGGCCACCCCCAAACGACAACACCTCCGACGCTTTGCCGACGACAGACGGGACGCCATCAAGAAGGAGCTCGCCAAGCTACTCGCCGCTGGCTTCATCAGAGAAGTCTTCCATCCTGAGTGGCTCGCCAACCCCGTCCTCGTCCGCAAGAAGAACTCGAACGAGTGGAGGATGTGTGTCGACTACACCGACCTCAACAAGCACTGCCCCAAGGACCCCTTCGGGTTGCCGCGGATTGATCAAGTCATCGACTCCACGGCGGGGCCGCGACTCCTGCTCGCTTCCTCGATCGCTACTCCGGTACCACCGGATCGCAATCAAGGAGGAAGACCAGGAGAAGACCGCGTTCATCACCCCGTTTGGCGCGTCATCGCTACACGACCATGTCTTTCGGGTTGAAGAACGCCGGCGCTACCTACCAACGGGCCATCCAGGCCTGCTTCAAGCGGCAACTCAACAAGAACGTAGAGGCCTACGTGGATGACGTGGTTGTCAAAACCAAGGACTCCAGTACCCTCATCGACGACCTTGAAGAGACCTTCGCATCGCTACGCGAGTACCGCTGGAAGCTTAACCCGAACAAGTGCGTCTTCGGCGTCCCTTCGGGCAAACTACTCGGCTTCATCATCAGCCAGCGCGGCATCGAAACCAACCCCGAGAAGATCTCCGCCATCACCTGCATGAAAGCTCCTACGAGCATCAAGGACGTCCAGAAGCTGACGGGGTGCATGGCGGCATTGAACAGATTCATCTCGAAGCTAGGAGAACGGGGTCTCCCCTTCTTCAAACTACTCAAGCACCACGAGAAGTTCGTGTGGACCGGCAGAGGCGGACCAAGCCCTTGCCCGGCTCAAGGACTTCCGTCGAAACCGCCAGTCCTCACGGCTCCCTACAAGGGCGAGCAGCTACTTCTCTACCTTGCTGCGACTACTCACGTGGTCAGTACTGCTATCGTTGTCGAGCGGCAGGAAGACGGCCACGCCTACCCGGTCCCGGGCGCCCAGTCTACTTCGTCAGCGAGGTTCTATCGAGTCCAAGGCTCGCTACCGGCCCGTGCGAAGCTTCGTACGCTCTACTCATCACCTCGCGGAAGCTACGACACTACTTCCGGGGAGTACTTGGTTTCCGTCGTCACCGACTACCCGCTCGGCGACATCCCGAGGAACCCGGACGCCACCGAAGGATCTCCAAATGGGCTGTCGAGCTCGGCGCCCTCACCATCGACTTCAAGCCACGCACAGCCATCAAGTCGCAAGCTCTAGTCGACTTCATGGCGAGTGGCGGGAGAATCAGCTACCTACTCCCACTGTGCGACCGGAGCATTGGGTGATGTACTTTGACGGCTCACTCAACCTCGAGGGCGCAGCGCGGGAGTGCTCCCCGATCTCTCCAACGGGCGAACAACTCAAGTACGTCCTGCAGATCTTCTGGAAGGTCTCAAACAATGAAGCCGAGTACGAAGCTCTCCTACACGGGCTCCGCCTCGCGGCTTCACTTGGCATCAAGCGGCTACTAGTCTATGGCGACTCCGCAAAGTGGTCATCAACCAAGTCAACAAGTCCCGGGACCGCAACAAGGAGAACATGGACGCCTACGCCTAGAAGTCCGCAAGCTCGAGAACAAATTCTATGGTCTCGAGTTCCATCACATCGTCCGCGACAACAACGTTGCAGCGGACGTCCTCTCGAAGCTCGGATCCACCCGCGCCCAGGTACCCGCGGGCGTCTTCGTCCATGAGCTTCACGCGCCATCCATCCCGGAGCCGGCGCCACCGACCACTGTCCCAAGTAACCACCCAGCTGGACAGGAGGTCATGATGATCGACGAGGACTGGAGGCAACCCTTCATCGACTACCTCAGCGAGCAGAAGGTCCCCTCCGACAAAAACGCAGCCGAACAACTCATCCGCCGCGCCAAGTCTTACGTCCTCGTCGGCGACAAGCTTTACAAGCGAGGCGCATCTTCCGGAGTACTCATGAAGTGTGTCCCTCGCGATGAAGGCAAGGACATCTTGGAGGAGATCCACAAGGGCGTCTGCGGCAACCACGCGTCCTCGCGCACGCTGGTCAGCAAGGCCTTCCGGCGAGCTTTCTACTGGCCCACAGCTCTGGGCGATGCCGAAGAACTCGTCAGAAGGTGCCAAGGATGTCAGTTCTTCGCCAAGCAGCAACACGTCCCAGCCTACAAGCTAGTCACCATACCGCCAACCTGGCCCTTTGCCTGCTGGGGGCTCGACATGATTGGGCCACCGCCAACCGCGCCGGGGAGGATTCAACGGGGTACCGGTGGCTATCGACAAGTTCACCAAGTGGATCGAGGTCAAGCCGGTCACATGCCCCAAAGGCGACGAGTACTCGACTTCCCTGGATGAACTCGTACACCGCTACGGGCTACCCCACCGCATCATCACGGACACCGGGGTCCAACTTCAACAACCACCGGCTTGGGGGAGTACTGCGAAAACAGCGGAATCGACGTCAGATACGTCTCAGTCGCCCATCCACGGGCCAACGGACAAGTCGAGCGCGCCAATGGGATGGTGCTCGACGCCCTCAAGAAGCGGCTACATGACGCTGCAAACTCAAAAGGGGGCAAGTGGATCAAGGAACTACCCAACGCACTCTGGGGGCTGCGGACTCAACCGTCCAAGCCAACGGGGCAATCCCCCTACTTCCTGGTCTACGGTTCCGAAGCCATCCTCCCTGCCGATGTCATATGGAACTCGCCAGCAGTGGAGCACTACGACGAAGGCGTCTCAGAAGACAGCAGACGAGTTGATATCGACAGCCTCGAAGAAGCTCGCTGTGCCGCCCTCGTCCAATCAGCAAGGTACCTGGAGGGTATCCGACGCTACCACGATCGCAACGTCAAGGAACGCTCCTTCAACGTTGGAGATCTTGTCCTCCGCCGTATCCAGAACACGGAAGGACTTCACAAGCTCGGCTCCCCACTCGGGAAGGCCCCTTCACCGTGGCCAAGGTGACCGGCCGGGCTCCTACCGCCTCCAAACACTTGAAGGCGAAGAAGTCAACAACTCGTGGAACGTCGACCGGCTTTGTCGATTCTACGCCTAGTCCACACGACTACCCCGGCTTCATGTCTACACGACTTCATCAACACCCCTTGCCGCAAGCGACCCTCGGGTCCCGGCTCCAAGTCTCGGACTACCCTCCTCCGTGTCCGGCCCGTGCGGCTACCTACGGACCACGGGGCCGCGACGAGCATCAAGGACTCTAGCGGCGGTCTACCAAGAGACCACACTCCAAGATCCGGCCCCGCACGGCTACCTACGGATCCGCGATCCGGCCTACACGGCTACCTACGGATCACTCACCGTAAGCGGCTACCCGCTCCCGGTACTACTCGAGCCGTAAGCGGCCTTCGGGTCCAGGCGACTCCTTGTAACTACGGCCCTGGCCACCCAGGTGTACCTCTTCAGTAATAAAGTTCGATTGTTCATCAACTTCTTTACTGCCTACTCCCTGCGACGGGACTACTAAGCCGAGTACTACTACTCGCACCTACTCCACGATGGGCGCTCCGCACTCTGAGATCGCGGTTACGAGTACTCATTGATGGAACATCACATTTCATTGATACATGAAAAAGTTCATTACAACTGTTTCCTATACAACTACGGCTACTAGCTATCTATGCAGGGCTACTGGAGGTTCAACTTATCGGCTACCGCTCCGCGATGGGAGCCATCTCGCTCCAAGCAACTCGCGTCTCGCTCATCCGAGCAGTTGGCGGCTACCCCACCGGCGACTACCTCCACCGGGGCCTTCCGGAAGTATAACTTCATGAAGGCCAGCACCTGCTTCGGGATTGACTTGTCCATGTGCTTCACGTAGGCGGCCAGCCGGCTTGGCGCCTCACGAAGTCGATCCGCCAACGGAGCAATCTTGGGGCCGCCCGGGTGCGGCACCAGGAGCCTCGCGATCGGGAGGGCAGCCTCTTCAAGGTCCTTCAGCTGGGCCCGGAGCGCCTCGCAGTCTTCGTTCAACTTCTGCAAAGATTTGTAGCAGTTGACGAGATCCCGGTCAGATGCAATTCGCAACTCCATGTGCTTCTCACACTCGAAGGCCAGCTCCTTGTAGTCGAGTTCAAGTACCTGTCGGGCTTCTTGCTCCCGGTAGAAGAGATTCTTCATGCTGACCTCCGAGCCTTTCAGCCGCTCCACCTGGCTTTCGAGTTCTGCAACACCGGAACACAACAACGGGTCAGAGCTTGATGACTCCCAACAAGTACCCGACAAGTCAAGAGACATACCTTTATTCTTGTTGCGGAGGCCTTTGTTCTTCCGCACCAGCTCGTCGCCCTTCGCCTGCAAGTCCATCACATCGTTGTGGTACTTGGCGAAGGCGGCGTCAAGCTTCGACTGCATGGCGGCCGCATGCTTCCTCGACTTCACGAGCTGCTCCTCCAGGGCTTCAGCTCGCAGTACCGTGTCGCCGTAGCCTTGCAGTAGATTCGACTTCTCGCGGGATCGCTCCGCGACGTCCTGCACAAGACAAGTCCAAGTCAAGCCGAGTACTCAACGCAAAGGGCTGACTACTAGGGAGGCAACGGCCACGTACCTTCATCCACTGTTCGGCTCGCCGCATCGCCTCCAGATGCTGCGCCAACACCGCCGGCTCGACGAGATCGTCGGCAAGCAGCTCAATCCCGCCACGGCTACTCGACGTAGCCTCCGTCATTGGCGCCGAGCGGATAGGCTCCGCGTCTTGGATCTCGGGAGATCGGATCGCCACCTCCAGGGCAACCCCTGGCGACGTGGTAGCCGCCTCCCCCTCGGCGGACTTCTCGACGGTTTCCCCCATGGGCTCGGGGGCTCCTACCGTAGCCTCTGGGGCTTCTGGTGTCAACTCCTGCATGGGCACCCCTGCAGGGATGTCACCTCCTTCGGCGCCTGTCACCAAGGAACACGCGCATCAGTATCTACGACTACTCTTTTTGGGGCTCTACAGCCTCAGGAGGAGTACTCACCTTCGACTACGACCGCCTCCGGCAGCAGCGCTTCGGCAGCTGGGGGCTCGGTCACGACTTGGGCTTCTGGAGCGGGCTCCTCGACGAGCGGCGCGGCCTTTTCTGCTTCTGCTGCCGTGGGCTCCTCTCCGTCCCAGCTCAAGTCCGTGGATCTCCTGCACAAGTATCAACAGAGGGTCGTCAGATAAAATCGACTGCTACAATGAGTACTACTCATGAAGGCGTGGTACTTACAAGTTCGACCGGACGATAGTCACGGCCGGAGCACCGAGGATGCTGGCGATATCAACCAGTCCACCCTCGGCGGGCGTTTCTTCCTCCGCCTCTCCGACTACCGCCTCCTCCACGGCGGCGGCGGCCGGCGCAGAAGTTTTCTGCGTCCCTGCGGCTTCCACCTCTTCAACGGCGGCAGCCGCGGGTACTCTGCTCCCTTCTGGGGCAGGGGGCTGGCGCTCCAGCTGCGCCAGAAGTTCTTCGACAGTAGGGGCTGGACTTCGGCTTCCAGCCGGTTCCCCCACTGTGGGCCACATGCCCTCATCGCCTTCCTCCACGGGCTCTGCTGGTGGCCTCTCCTGCACACAAGGACGACTACTCGTCAGCACCGTACTCGATCACTGGGTACTCGACTACTTTGCTCAAGATGATTTACCTCTGGAGGCGTGGTCTCTGAGACCTTCATCTTCTTTGCTACCCGCTTCTTGGCGGGGTTGCGCGGCTTCCTCGGCGGCGCAGCAAGGCTAGCCTCCAGGCTAGCCGGAGGGTCCTGGATGAGAGGCACATGAGGCAAGCCCGGGCGGCTAAACCTCGACCGCAGCTGGAAGCGGTCCTGCAGCGTCTCCTCGTCCTCTTCGTCATCGGAGGTATCCTCCACGATGACGGGATCGTCGTCGTCTCCGACTACTCGGCGCTCCTTCATCTTCTCCACCGTTTGGATCTCGATTCCGCTCGGTGGTGGCTGCGGCTCGGAGACAAACCGCTTCACATCATCCTGCGCAAAAGACACAAGGCGTCAGCAACTCTGCTACAAGCGCCTACTACTGCGGGGGGGGGGGGGGGGGGTACGGCTACTCACCTCGTTGGGCGGGCGCGCGGCGGAGTACTCCTCGACAGGGCACGCCGTGTACTCCGGCATGTCCTTGAAGATCCTCGACAACCTCTCGATGATGTCGTTATCCTCAATTTCGCCCCCCGGCATCCGCGACGTGTCGTCGTCGCCGGTGTACTCGAAGCCCATCGTATCCCTCGCCATCAGCGGCTGGATCCGGCGCTTCATGAAGCTGAAGGCCACGTGTTCGGCCCTCAGTCCCGCATCCCGCAGAGTCTTGATGCGTGCTAGCAACTCCGGGAGCTGGAGCCCCTCCTGCATGGTGGGCTCCGTGTTCCACCACTCTTGGTGCCCGGGCGCGCCGCCCGCTCGGCTTCGGTAGCTCGGGATGGTGGTTCGTGATGTAGAACCACCTCGTCTTCCGATCGGTGTTGGAGTCCACGAGCTTGTACGCCAGTGCGCTCCGCGGCATCCTCCCTCGAGTGGATCCCGGCCCCTCCGACTACTGCGGGGTTGGAGGCGGCGGGTCGCGGCTTCACGCGGAAAAACTTCCGGAAGAGAATCCAGTGCGGTTTGATTCCCAAGAAAGCTTCACAGAAGTGGACGAAGACGGAAGTGTGGAAGATACCGTTGGGGTTCAAATTGAGGTACTCGATGCCATAGTACCTGAGAAGCCCCTTGAAGAAGTCACTCGCTGGGAGCGCAAGACCGCGCTCCACGAAGCGCGCGAACATCGGGATTTCGTCTTGTGCCTTCTCCATCGGATAGGGATCTCCTGCGGCGGATCTCCACATGTCGATCTCCTTCTCCCTGATGAACCCGCTGTTCAACAGGGTCAGCAAGTCTTCGGTCTTCACCTTCGATTTTTTCCACTCGCGGCTCGGGTCAGCGCGCGGTGGAGATGTGGGCGGCGCCGCTCCGGTGCCGGCCGCGGCAGCCTCTGCATGGCTCCTCTTCTTCCCGCCGGCCTTCGACGTCTTCGACGGGGACGGCTTCATCCTCCAAGTGCAAGGAGTCTTCACTCGCATCCGCTCGGGGGCTACCCTACAGCTTTCGGGTGGCGATGCGCTCGGATCTACTACGGCGGCGGCGCTCGCTGGAGTGGATCTACTTCAAGATTCAAGTGGCGAATGACTGCGGCTCACTTGGGTGAAAACCCTAAGGGTTTCGGCTTGTATTTATAAGCCAAAACGCCTCCGCAACGGGCGGCTGGATAAGTCCACGCGCGGCTGACTCAGCGGCTGCGCGTGACTCTTCGCATTCTACTAGTCGACACGCCTCACCTCGGGGGCTCGGCTACTTCTACTCGACTACCTGGGATGCGGCTAGTCTCGAGAGCATCTCAGGACACATTCTCTAAGAAGACCCTTCAATTCGAGAGGAAGTACTCGACTCAAGGCTCGGGGGCTCCGTGCCACGTGTCCTTCGGTTTTTTCTCCGGATTTTTCGGGATTTTCTCGCCAAGACTTCGGATAGATCCTTAGCCAGAGCCCGCGGCTCGAGGCTCGGGGGCTACTACACGTGGATTGCGGTTCTGCAAATCGCATCTTCTTGACGGCTCCGGCTTCAAGACAAGGCAGGCATTTTTTGAAGACCTTCGAAGGTAGATTTCGAGGACGCTTGGGACTACTCGAGAAGACTTCAAGATTGCTCAAACATCGGTACCGGAGTACATTCCAGCCTCGGGATGCTTCGACTACTCTTGAGGACTTTTAACTTGTAGCACTCAGGGACGCTTGAGGACTACTCGTTAAGGCCTTCAAGACTACTTGAAGCTATCCTTCTCGACTACAAAGTACTCGGGGGCTTGTCGTATGGTCCTCCCTGGGCCCACTACCTCGGTGGGTACCAGGACCGACTACTCGGAGGGCCCCTGGGACTACCCGGCTTGCGTTACACAGCACCTGAAGGCGTGGAGCACAAGGACAACACAGGAGTAGTACTCGGTTAGGACTCTGTACACGTTCCGCACTGTATAGAGGTCTCCTAGACGTACTCGACTAGTACTCTCTTCCTACTCCGACTTGTAACCCTGCCTCCCGGACTATATAAGGCGAGGCAGGGACCGATCTTCATCATCCAATCTCATCTCATACAACCCACGGCGCACTATTGCACCATCTTGTAATCGTGCCCTATCAATCCAGAGCTACGCAGCATACAGGACGTAGGGTATTACGCACCTCGCGGCCCGAACCTGTCTAAATTGTGTGTCGCGTGTCTCTTCCTTCGGGTTACCGATCTCGGCGAGTCATATTCATCTACTTCGGGTACTCCCCGTAGTAGGTTGCCGGTCCAAAACACCGACATCAACATATACCTAAACTAAGCTCACATGCCCAAATTTAGCTCAACATAGCATATAGATTAATTTATATGAAAATGACAAATTTCATCCTAGCTTATCAACATTAAATCCGACAAAAAGATTTGCAATTATTTTTGGTCTCAACTTTCTACTACAACTCAATTATGTCAAATCTAAGCCTCTAGCCAACGCATAGGTGTAGATTCAAATTATTTTTCATATGTTGAATTTAAACTCCTACATTAGATTAAATCCAAAACACAACCCAAAACACATCATAAAATCACATCCAACCTATCAGAGGTACTACTCACCAAGACAAAGCCCTAGGGTGCACTGGTGCTTAAAGAAAAGTTTAGTAAAAGGGGCCATACAAAGCATCAAGCTTAATCTAGCATAAAGATTACATAATTCATAAATAAAAATCTACACATCAAACTCATGCCAACTTTGGTCACAAATCTAGACATGCCATAAAGAGTAACATATCCAAAAGTCAAGTCCATAACATGTGTATATTTTAAACTACACCAAAAACACATCAAACTGAGTTTGAATTTTTTATTAAAAACTACACAGAAAAACCTGATACATGCTTTCTAGAAAAGGTAGCTTTCTTCACCTGGAACCCAACACAATTGGATTTGCATTTTTACGATTTTTCTACGATTTTTAATGGATTTTTGAAGTTGCAGAGAAAACCATAATAACACATTTACAGCCAGACCTTTGAATTATCTTTTCAGAATTACAGATAGGCCCCTGGTTTATGGAAACAACCCTAGCAAGATTGCAATCACAGCCAGGGATAGAAGTGGTACGGATATAATCCGTTCGACCAACCGACCGAAAGGGCCAGACACTCAAATGGTAAGACCGTATTTGAATTCGAACATTTAATATCTGTAACTATCCGTACCGCATTAGTATCCGGAAATTCAATGTTGCATTTTTATGATCCAAATATGATGAATATCACTATTCGACAAAAAAAGATTATTTGTGTCCATATTCGATCCGCGAATTCTTTCCGAGAAAGAAAAAATATTTGTATCTGTATCCGCAGTATCCGTCCGTATCCGATCTGTTTTCATCACTAATCACATCAATGTAGTCCATATAGGCACAAGTCTCACTACTGGCGGATTCCGGTTGGGCCCTCACTGGGAAGCGGACCTAGGGGCACATGCACCAACTTAGGGGTGGTAGGAGGTGGTGGAGACGGCGGCTCGGCCTGGAGCTACGCCGGTGGTGGCCGGTGGCGATGAGGTGGCCGAGTGGCCCGCCGACGCTCGAACCCCGGCTCAGTGCGGCACAATGCGGGGCCAAGAGTGGAAGGGGAAGCTTCCCTAGGTCGTGCAGGAGGTGTAGGAGTGGAAGGGCAGCGGTAGTTTGAAGCAAGAGGCTGAGCTTCGCGGCGGTGGCGGCGTCTATGGCATGCTGGCAGAGGGGAAAACGCCGAAGGCGGCCCGTGCATGGGTTTTGAAAGGGTACGACGTGCGCATGCACGGCATGACAGCTAGGACATGCGCGTGGGTGTGGGGAGCAGCCACTTGGTGCGCGGCGCGTGGCCGGCTCGGCGCTCGCGTTTTGTGTGGGCGCGGCGCACAGGGGGGTGGCGAGGCGGAGGGTCCACGGCATCGAGTGGGTCCACAACGACGTTTCCACAGCCTCCGTAAACCGGCGCTCACGCAACTCGACGTGTGGCAGGACGGTGCTGGCGCGCGCTCGCACTCCAGTGCGGCGTGGACGTCACTCAGCCTTGTTTTCAAATCTATTTACGCCTCTAAGAAAATGCATAACTTCCGAAATTGTCAACGAAGTGAAAAATCTCCAAAACTAAAAGTTGTAGAGGAGTTATAGACCTACAACTTTCACAAAGGGCGTCATATGTTTTGATCAACGGATTCGTGGCAAAAACACGTTGAACTTTCAAGAATTCTCGGCCCCGGTTCACTGTGCGCAGAAACTTCAACTCAAATTTAAGTGGCTTTGCACTCAAAATTGGAATGTTCGCCAATTATGAAAAATGTGTTCCCAGAGATAACGAAGAACTTTTATATTGGCCGATTTTGAACTTCTATAGTGAAATTTGGAGAACACTCAAGGAACCAAATCAGCCCTTTTGGATCTATAGGGGTTTGACCAAGAATTATGATTTTGACCAAGGTCTTTTGTGCAAACGTGTGCCAAATCATGTCAAACATGTTTAGGAGCCAATTAAACTTGATTAACACAACTAATTAAGGTATTTATCTTTAATAAACACCTAGGGTGTTACAGCCTACCCCCCTTGAAAGAAATCTCGTTCCAAGATTAGGAATTAAAAGACGAAATTAGGGGTAGAAACGTATGGTATCTAGGTTGAAGAAAACCTGGAAGATTTTCACAATTATGAAGCTATGGTTAACCTCAGAATCTAATATTATTGTAATAGGGTGACCTCGAATAGAGAATATACCCGTCAAGATGGATGCTCCGGCTGGAGGATCAACCACTGTGGTGAAGTTTAGCCTCCTCTGCTTCACCTGAACATTTTGCTTATTGTCCTGATTTCCAGACTTTGAACCTTGCCCTTAATTCTGCTGATTCTGCCGCCTAGGGTGGGTACACTTGTTGGAATAGTGCCCCAGATGTCCACAATTATAGCAACGACGATCATCATTGTTGCAGGCAGGTGGTGGTGTATTAGGCTTGGAAGCTGGCTGCTGGGTATTGTGAAAGCCGAAATTGCCAGAAGGCTTATTTTGAGACGGCTTCATCACCCAACATCTTGATGAAGATGGCTGGGTGGAACCCTGCACATTCTTCTTCACCAACTTGAATTTCTTTCCTTGCCCACTTCCCGAAGCTTGATTAAATATCTTCTTCTTATCCTATTGAGCCCTCTTCATGGCGTCCTCCTGAGAGATAGCCATATTAACCAGCTCAGGATAAGTGTCAATCTTGATTAGGTTCAACCTCTCATAAAGTTCACCATCAAGACCCTCACGGAATCGATCCATCTTCTTTTTATCAGTATCCACATGATAGTCCCCGTACTGGCAGAGACTGCTGAACTTTTGAGCATACTGATAGACGGAGTCAGAGCCTTGTTTGAGGGGCATCAACTCCCTCATCTTTCTATCAATGAGCCCTTAGGGATATAGTGCTCTTTGAAATCCTTTTTGAATTTAGCCCAAGTGATCTGGTGGCCCTATAGCTGCATTGATTTAAAATGCTCCCACCAAATCAGCACTTCACCCCTAAGCTGCTTAGCGGCGAAGCCGGCCTTGTTCTCCTCTGAGCATGGAAGCACAAACACAGAGAACTTGGCCTCTAGGTCCGTGACGAAGGAATCAGCCTCAAGTGGCTCTTCAGCTTTAGTGAACAAAGGAGGCCTCATTGCCCTGAATTTGTCATAAGACATCACTACATTTGGCCCATCCTTATTATGGCCTTGAATGTGCATAGGATGCTGCAACCTTTGAGCAATCTGCTGCTGAGTTTGGAGGATCTGGCGCAATACCTCAGTTTGGGCAGCAATAAATTCTTCTGAGGGTGTCAAAGGTGGAGGCGCAGGAAGACCACCATTACCTCCAGCACCCCCAGAGTTACTGTGTGTGTTATCAGCCATCTGAAAAGTTGAACTTTCATGAGGTACATATTCAAAGCTTGCTCCAAATAATAACAAGTAGAATATGCATAAAGAAATTCAGACTTATGAAAAATTCAGAACTTAGACAGCACAACAGTCCGGAGTATAACATTCATAACTTTGTGTACAAATGTCAAAGATTCCTAAATTTTGGTCAGCATGTGTAGAATTACATAAGCTTCAAGTTTTGTATTCAACTTCAGGACAGATTTAACTTTTACTGGGGTCGAAAAAATCATTTACCAAAGCTCTGTCTAGCAGTTTTGGACAACAAACAGAAGCTTACTAACAATTCGTTATTTCTCAAACTACACATGCAAAAATGCTGAATTGTGTTGAGCATGACCATCACAAAATTATGAACCAATATGATATTCATGGTTTTTTCTATATCCCAAATGAAGATAACCTAAAAATTTGAATTTCAGAGATCACTAGTTCTGAAATTCAACAGGACAGAGACCTAGTGTTTTGGGTATAACTCCCAAACTAAAAATCTAGGGACCTTGAGCTTTCTACATGAGGTAGATAGATACCTAAGGAGCATTTTTGGAATTCAAAGGTCGAACCAATTCAAATTGGAAAAGGGTCAAACTGATCAAGTTTTAGAGTGTTGTTGCCCAGAAATTTTCAGCAGGACAGCGCTTCACTAAAAAGATCATATCTCAAAGATTAAGAACCCTATGACCATGAGATTTTGACAGCACAAAGTAGGCTATATAAGGATCATTCTTGGTATAGATTGTGTTGGAAGAATTGAAAGGACCTTGGGATGCCTAGAGGGGGTGAATAGGATCACTTCAAATTTCTGAAACAAATGCAGCGGTTAAAACCTCTGTCGGTACTACCGACACGGTGCCGGAACTACCGAGGGGTCAGTATTTCCGGTACCGGGCCGGTACTAACGACAGGTCAGAGGTGACTAAAATGAAATTTGAAATGTAAAGCGATTCTAGCAATTCTATTTGAATCAAAGGTTTAGTTTAGAAGCTAAGAACCACCTGCAGCCAAAGATATGAGTTGGAGCACAACCAATTTAGAGATCGAGCTTAAACAAGTTCTAGGGTTAGAGAGAGACAAAGAATTCAAGCAAGCAAATGGAGACACAAAATTTAATCCGAAGTTCACTCCCATAAAGGAAGCTATGTCTCCGTTGAGGATCCCACAAAGGGAGGGCTATCACCAAGAGCCTCTTTTCCTCACCCAATCGCCACAAAGGAAAATTGGTGCTCACTAAGAATTCTCCACCAAGGAGAGGGTAATACAAACTATCCCGGGTGCTCCACACCAAGAGGGAACTCAACGGGGTCCGCATAACCGTCTAGAAGCAAGCTTCAAGAGTAACAAACACGAATCAATTGCCCGGAGATGCTTCAAGTGCTCTTGAGATGGGGAGATTCGAAGGGGCTCTCGAAGCTTCTCTAATCCTCACTAGGAATCACTTCTCTACCCAAACCCTAGCTCAAAGGAATCAAATCTTGGCTCTAGGGGAAAGGGGAGAAGTGGAGTGAATGCTCAAGTGAGGGTTTGTCTCGTGGTTGGTCAGCAAGAGTGAGGAGAGAGAAGAGGGGTATTTATACTAAGCCCTCAAAACTAGCCGTTACTGTGCAAAAATGTGTTTTATCTGTACTTTCGACATAGGGTAGGAACTACCGAGGGGTGCTGCAGAAACCCAACAGTGGAGCCATATCGGTAGTTTCGACCACGGGTCGGTACTACTAAGGCCCTGGCTAAAACTCGCTAGTGAGGCTTTATCGGTACTACCGACCCGGTGTCGGTACTACCGACAAAAGCAAAGAGTTGAAGGAAAGGAAAGCATTTGTGAGCGTGTCGACTCAATTCTCTTCTCACTCACTTGGGTCATCTCCTAAAGCACTTTTAGCATCTCTTGGCTATCAATTCGCATCCCCATTTATAGTACGGTGTTTCCTATACTCAAATTCAAAATCAAAATCAAAGTAAGCCTTGACTTGAGTTGAAAACACCGAATTGGAGTTGGGAGCCTTCTTTTGGTTAAAACCATGATTTTCAATAAAGTAAATCCTGCACACATCTTTTTCAACCATTAAATACAACAAATTGTGTTTGTCACTATCACCAAAACAATTAGGGGCCAAGATGCACTTTCAATCTCCCCCTTTTTGGTGATTGATGACAACACAATTCATTTGCAAATAAAGATGTGTGTATCCAACAATTTAAAGTAAAACTCCCCCTAAATGTGTGTTTGGTCTTTTATGGAGGCCCCAAATACCTATCACACATTTAGAAGAAACTTCACTATCAATTTGCATACACAAGTGCATAAGTGTGATATAATAAACATGATGCATTTGACAAGGTATACAAACCAACAAAGTGAGAAATAACAACCACCAAGCATCAAAAATATATAAGCGAGGTTCCACACTAGCACGATTAAGTCTTACAAATTTTAAAAGGTTCTAGGTTCACCACATCACCATACATCACACCACACAAATAGTTCGTACATGTCCACAACCTAAGATAGATAGATAAACGAGCGGCAAGATAAGATAAGATAAGATAAACACTCCCCACATGGTCAAATTGTGAGCTCACTTCCCCTTTGGCATCAAGCACCAAAAAGAGGAGGCCCTTCAATCATCACTACCATGGGGAGAGTGGGTTGCCGGAGGAGAGTCGTCTTCTTCGGTCTCACCACCACCAAAGTTCTCATTGTCGATGTCGGCCGGGGAGCTCCATACATCATGGATGTGTTGGCGTACACCTCCCAAGGGTTGTAGAAGACCGGTGGAGGAGGGAAGTCCATGGGCTCGCGAACGGGAGAGTGCTCAATGTTGGCTTCAGTGAGTAAGTTCTTTTGGCAAGTCTCCAACTTGATGAGCTGCTCATCCACATACTGCCTGTGAGCACGAATTTCCTGAGCATTGTGCTTCCCGACATTAAAGAAAGCGAAGAGACCCTGAGAGGGGAAGTTGAAGATGCTCTTATTCTTGCCGGGGGGAATGGTGACTCTAGAAGATGATGGTCCACGAGAACAGGATGGAGGCTCATAGGAGGATGGGTCACCTGAGGAAGGGCCATCTGAAGAAGTAACTCTAGGAGGGGCATGCTTGCCCAACTTAAAAAGATGCTCAATGTTCCCCTTGTTAGGCTTGTACCAAGTGTGAATCTTGTCGGTGCATATGTCAACTCTTGTCACCGCATACTGACAACTCTTGTTTGCGGACACTGAGCACATAATGATCTCCGCACATATGAAGTCAAACACACTAAACTTCTCTTTACCCGGTGCCATCCTCACAAGAATATCCTTGGCAATGTTAGAGATGTTGTAATTGTCACCTATTTTAGGAGTGAGAGTGTATCGAAAGAGTTGGTTTAACATACTATAGACGGGCTTCATACCATGTGTGGTACCAAACTCAACTTTGCCAAATGTGGCGTCATAAATGAAAGCCATCTCACTGTCTAGGGGAATCTATCCACCATGTATCTTAGGACGACCAAGATCCTCCTTACCAAAGCCAAGAATCTGAGCAAACCTCTCATAGGAGACCGAAAGGGGCTTGCCTTGCAAGAGCCAATGAAAGGTCTTGGCCTCACGACAAACATGAAGATTTGCATAGAATTGGGCAATCACTTCCTCATTCCTATCACAATTCATAGCCATAATCGAGGTCATCTCTTTAGCATGGCAAATGTCAATGACCTCATTGATGACCGGAATGTTGAAAGACCGCAAAGTCTCCCAATTGATAGACTTCATATCCACGGTCATGTGCTCCTTGCATAGAACAACTGATTCGTACCAATCGGTGTTGAACTTGAGCCAAAAACGAATATCTGCATCAAACTCTTTTTTCCATTAAGTGGGATCGGAGTACCTTTCCTTGTACACATTGTGTGTCCCACTCGTCAACCATCTTCAAGATGCCCATTGTAGTTGCCAGACGGGGATGTTTGGATGGCCTAAGCACATAGTCCGCAAGAGAGTCCAAGGATATGTCTTCATAGTCATCATAGTGGTCATCCAGTTCATGGGCTGGCTTGGTGCGAGCATGGTGACCTTGGCTAGTAGAGCGATGAGGAACAGCTAGAGGATTTGTACGACCACGACCACGTGGGCATTGAGCACTCCTGGCCACCATCATCTTCCTTTGAGCAAGAGGAATGTCATCCTCATCAGAACCGTCTTGGATCACTTGTTTGTCGGCACGACCCATCTGAGAAAGTGTGTAAGGATTGCATAAGATGGATGTTTAGAGTTGAATTGAGTTGACTTGGTTCATGGACTGAACCCCCTGTGACAGGCGCCTGTCGATACTACCAACCTGGGGTCGGTACTACCGACGGGGCCTGCTACAGTGCGGTCGGCCCATGAATCGAGAGATTCAACCAACGAAAAACTATGAAATCATGGGCAAGTGTTCTAGGATGGATATGAAGATGATTCCCTAAAGCATTCCTCCTAGAAACAACGGCATTGGGAGATCGAGCAAAAGAGGATTTGAAAGAGATACCTTGAATGTTCCTACGCGAATCGAGGAACTCCCGGCGAGGATCAGATGTTCTGAAGGGTGGGGAATCCAATGGAGTGGCTAGTTTGAAGTTTTCACAGTTGGATTTTGAGTTCCCCTCACGGATTTGAGAGAGGAGAGTGAGAGGGGCGGCAACAGTCTTGAAGAAGAACCCTAGGAGAGGTTGTCTGGTTCGACGGGTATTTATACCCCTTCGCGGTTCATCGGTAGTACTGACATGGGCTCGGTACTACCAGGGGTCCAAGAAAACTCAACCAGAGAGTTTATATCGGTATTACCGACGGCGAGTTGGTTCTACCGAGGGTCTTATCGTTAGTACCGACAGGGCATCAGTACTACCGCTGATGTTGCAGAATTCCAAACATTAAGCTCATATCAGTATTATCGGCCTCGTGTCGGTAGTACCGTGGTTTTTCGAAATTCCAACAGTGAAGGCTTATTAGTACTTCCGACCTTGTGTCGGTAGTACTGTGGATCTTCAGAATTTTGAAAAAGGATTGAGAGTAGAGCAGAAATGGATAGAGAGAAATAGCTATGGACATGTAGAGCAACCATAGTGATTGTGATTAGACACAATCAATCAATCAAAGTGATAATCACCAAACACTATGGGAAGAACCAAATTTTGCAAGACACACACAAGGTGAAGAAAATCATAACAATTTTCTCTCTATCTAGGCATCAAACAATTTGTGTTCAATAAATCAAGCCAAGTTACGAGAATCCAAGATGTTTAGCTCACTTATCAAAGCACAAAACCTTTGCTTATCTAGAGGGTTAGTGAAGATATCGACAAGTTGCCTCTCGGTGCTCACATGACGTAGAGCAATATCTCCCTTAGCCTCATGATCCCTTAAGAAATGATGTTGAGTATCTATGTGCTTTGTTCTAAAGTGTTGGACCAGATTGTTTGCTAGCTTGATGGCACTCTCATTGTCACACAAGAGTGGAATCTTACTAAACTCACAACCGTAATCACTCAACATTTGCTTCATCCACAAGAGTTGTGCACAACAAGCACCTGCCGCCACATACTGGTCTTTAGTTGTGGACAGAGCAACCAAATTTTGCTTCTTTGAGCTCCACAACACCAAAGTCCTACCAAGAAATTGCCAAGTCCCGGTTGTGCTCTTTCGATCTACTTTGCAACCACCATAGTCTGAATCGGAATAGCTAAGTAAATCAAAAGTGGTATCCCTTGGGATACCACAAGCTAAGGTTAGGAGTGTGTACCAAATATCTAAAGATTCTCTTAACGGCCATTAGATGACACTCCTTAGGATTAGCTTGAAATCTTGCACGCATGCACAAATTAAGTATTATATCGTGCCTAGATGCACAGAGGTAAAGGAGGGAGCCAATCATGGAGCGAAATACCTTTTGGTCGACCGACTTCCCTTCTTCATTGAGATCAAGATGTCCATTAAGTGGCGGTCTTATGGGCTTGGAGTCAGCCATGTCAAACCTCTTGAGCATATCCTTTACATACTTCTTTTGACACAAGAAAGTCCTTTCCTTCATTTGCTTGTTTTGAAACCCAAGGAAGAACTTCAATTCACTCATCATAGACATCTCGAATCTCTTGGTCATGATCCTACTAAACTCTTCACAAAATTGATCATTAGTAGAACCAAAGATAATATCATCAACATAAATTTGGCATACAAAGATATCTTTTCTATTTATTTGAATGAAGAGAGTAGAATCGGCTTTGCCTATCTCAAAACCGTTCTTGAGAGGAAAATCATTAAGGCATTCATACCATGCTCTAGGAGCTTGCTTAAGCCCATAGAGTGCCTTATGGAGCTTGTACACATGGTTGGGGAAGTTTGGATCTTGAAAGCCCGGTGGTTGCTCAACATATACTTCTTCTTGGAGAGGTCCATTCAAGAAAGCACTCTTGACGTCCATTTGACGAAGCTTAAAGTCATGATGAGTAGCATAGGCCAAAAGGATATGAATCGATTCAAGCCTTGCTACCGGTGCATAAGTGTCTCCAAAGTCCAAGCCTTTGAGTATATCCTTTGCCAACAAACATTGCCTTGTCCTTTGTGACGACACCAAATTCATCTTGCTTGTTCCTAAAGACTCATTTGGTGTCGATCACATTTTGCTTTGGTCTTGGCACCAACTCCCAAACTTCATTTCTCTTGAAGTTGTTCAACTCTTCCTCCATGGCAATAATCCAATTCGGGTCCTCAAGAGCTTGTTCCACACTAAGAGGTTCCAAAAGGAAACAAACGAGTAAAATGCACAAAAGTTTGTCAATCTTGAGCAGTTGTTACCCCTCTTTAAATTCTCCCAAGTATGTTGTCGACGGGATGATCCCGTTGAACCATTTGATGTATTCTTGGGTGTAGTCCTTGAGATTGACGTTGAATGGGTCCATCATCATCATCTTCAACTTGTGGAGCTTCTTCTTGAGCTTCACCACCTTGTTCTCCCCCTTGATCAAAGCCCCATCCATGATCGTCACCATGAACTTGACTTTCTTCTTCATGAGCTTGAGAACTTGGTGGTTCCACTCTTGTTGATGATGGTGGATCTTGATTGCTCATTTCACCCGGAACTTGAACTTGATTCTCACGAGGCATCACTTCACTGCTCCCCATTCTAAAGATTGATACACTTTGGGGTTCTTCATCATCTACAAGGTTTTCACTAACTTGCTTTCATTGAGAGTTGTTCGATTCATCAAATTTTACGTCTACTGTGGTCTCAACACAATCGGTGGTTTTGTTGAAAACACGATAGGCATGTTCGTTAGTTCCATAACCAATGTGAAAACCTTCATCAATCTTGGATGCGAACTTTGAGGCTTTGGGTTTCTTGTTAAGTATGAAACACTTACACCCAAAGACCCTAAAGTAATGCACATTAGGCTTCTTACCGGTGATGATCTCGTATAGAGTCTTGTTCAAGTACTTGTGGAGGTAGAGGTGGTTGGCGGCATGGCATGCGGTGTTGATGGCTTCCGCCCAAAATAAGTCTAGAGTCTTGTATTCATCAAGTATTGTCCTTGCCGCTTCAATCAACGTACGGTTCTTCCTCTCAATGATGCCATTTTGTTGAGGTGTGTATGGAGCGGAGAGTTCATGCTTGATGCCTTCTTCATCTAGGAACTCTTCAACTTGAGTGTTCCTAAACTCCAAGCCGTTGTCACTCCTTATGTTCTTGACCTTGAGCTCAAATTCATTTTGAACTCTTCTAATGAACTTCTTGACCACTCCCTTGGCTTCACTTTTATCTTGCAAGAAGAATACCCAAGTGAAATGGGGAAAGTCATAACAATTACTAAACCATATTTGTTACCACCGATGCTTATGTAGGCAATTGGTCCAAACAAGTCCATGTGTAGTAGCTTCAGTGGTGTTGATGAAGATAGGATGTTTTTGGCGAGATGATGAGCTCCAACTTGCTTCCCGGCTTGACAAGAACTACACAACCTATCTTTCTCAAAAACAACATTTGTTAGTCCTAGGATGTGATCATCTTTTTGAAGTCTGGCCAAGTTCCTCATGCCAACATGGGCTAGCCGGCGATGCCATAGACAACCCAAGTTGGATTTTGCCAGTAAGCAAGCCTTAGGGTCCACCTTCACTTTTGTGAAATCCACATAGTAAAGTTTTCCCCGTAAATGACCCGCAAAGACAATAGAGGAATCCTCCCTTCTAGAGACGTCACACCCTCATGGGTAAAGATACAATTGTAACCTTTCTCACAAAGTTGTGAAACCGACAACAAGTTGTATCCTAACCCTTGGACATGATAAACATCTTCAATTGAATTGGTTGTTGAGATAGCAACTTTACCTAGACCGACCACATCTCCTTGACCATTCTCACCATAGATGATAATTTCTGTAGGGTTGTCATAATGATCAAGGGATGCAAATAAGCCTTCATCTCCAGTCATATGATTAGTGGCACCACTATCATTCAACCATGCGCTTCCACTGGAGGAGTAGGTCTACAAAACAAGTTTAAGCTTTTAGTTTAGGTACCCAAAAAGATTTGGGTCCTTGGAGGTTAGATGCATAAACTTTTGCAACCCACACACTCTTCCTTATAGCCTTCTTAGTGTAGGCCCCAACATACTTGACCACCATTTTACCATTGTGGTCCAAGGTCACAACATAATCACAAGTGTAGTTGGGAGAGGGCTTGTGATCGACCACATTCTTCGATACCTTAGGTGGAGAATTAACCCTACCATCTCCTTTTGTGGTGTTCACAACCTTTGGCTTTTCCTTTGTTGTGGTAGAGGTGGTGACTCCATGGGCAATATTCATGATGGTGTTGAGGTAGGCTCCCTTGTTCCACAAGGGGATCTCATGCCCTTTCACCACCACTCTACCATTGACCTTGTTGTTCTTGTAGTGCCCAAGTCCTTGCTTGTCAACCACCTTAGGAATGGACTTGACACCGTTCTTGCCTTGTGTGACCAACATGTTCAATCGGTCTATCTCTTTGTCTTTGCTCTTAATTGTTTCCTCAAGTGCATGGTTAGTCTTGAGAGCATTTATATCAATATTGGAGCAAATAGAACAACCTTTGTTAGTGGAGGCACTAGAGTCAAGTGTTGTCTTATGATTGGCTTTGGTGCTTTTCCAAAGAGTGCTATAGTTTGCTTTAAGAATTTTATGTTTCTCTGTCAAGCATGAAAAGCTTGATTCAAGATCACTATGAGTAGCATTTAGGGAAGCTAGAGATTCATTTTCCAAGGTGTAATCCTTTGACATCCTCTTATTGGAGTTATTAGCCAAGGACAAGTCCATGGTCAACTTCACCTTAGCCGCCTCTTCGGCAAGGCGTCTCTCTAAAGCTAGGTTTCTTTCCTTCTCAAGGATAATCAAGTCTTCTTGCTCATGGCGAGACACTTTCTTTTTCTCTAATTTCTCCAAAAGCCTTTTTATTTCTTTATAGCCCTTATTACTAAATTGCTTTATCATGTTGGCCTCAATTTCCTTTTCATCATCTAGATCATCTATGTCACTAGGTGTGGATGAAGAGGTGAGAGAGGATGAGGTGGTAGTTTCTTGTACCTTGCTCCCCCTTGCCATGAGGCAAAAGTGAGAGTGGTCCACATCGTCGGAGAAGCTGTTGAAGAGGCGTGCTGAAGATGATTCTTGTGCCATGGCACTAGTTGTCATGCCTTGCTTCTTTGGTTCCTCATCTTCATCACTAGAGTCCCATTGTTGACCCACATGAGCACGCCCTTGGTACTTGTTCTTGTACTCTTTGCTCTTCTCCTTATATTTCTTCTCTTCCTCATTCTTGTTCTTGTTCTTGGGACACTCGGCAATAAAGTTTCCATACTCTCCACACTCATAGCATTTCCTCTGAGGCTTCTTCTTTCTGTCATCACCGTCTTTCTTTGATGCTTTAATAAACTTCAAGAATTTCTTGTACTTCCATATGGCAAAGGCGGTTTCTTCATCCGTGCTTCCTGCATCACTAGTATCTTCCTTCTTAGTCTTGGAAGTCTTTGTCTTTACTTCCACCACTTCACTAGAGCTAGCATTGAGGGCTAAGCTCTTGTTCATCTTCAAGCTTAGAGACTTCTCCACATCTTGGTCAACTAGCTCTAGATGCAAGATTTCTCTAAGGAGTTGATTGGGTGTCATCTTGTAGTAGTTTGGATCCCTTCTTATCATTGCCGCTAAGTTCTTGTTCTTAGGGGCAAAAGCTCTGTGGCAACCCCATCCGAGATAACTCCGTACTATCGCCTAAACCACTCCATTTGGTCATCAAGTGATAATAAAGAATCATCCCGTTGAGTGTTGCTGGGTTTACGCCTGGTAAATCACTTGAAGAACGTATGCATTAAAACTCCCACGAAGGAGAGTCCAGAGTGCCTTACAAACTAACAACAAATTCCCCGTAGGGTCCATTATTACAAACCATAGTTCTTGACATGAAAGTAAATGGTTCAGATTTTATTAAAATGGCGGAAGATAACTAAACGGTACGATCAACATCATAGGAGGCATGTCCATGATGCAATCACTTGTCATCATCCACCCATTCCAGCTCCCAGCCGGGTAGAATCTCTCCAGGCCACACATCACATGCATTACCTGGAAACAACATTTAAATAGCAAGGCTGAGTATACTAATACTCAGCAAGGCTTACCCATCTAAAAGAAAGACTTTACCTCTAATCATGCAAGGCTTTTGGCTAGTGGGTTTGTTTGCCAAAAAGCTACTAAGTAGTGAATCCTTACTTTCACATTTTAGCTCAGGTTCTAGTAGGAGTAATCATTACTAGATAAGCAACTATCTCAATCATAGTTGTACAATACAATTAATCAAATAATAATCTTCACAAAGTTCCATCATAAAGGGATATCATGGCCAGTAGATTAAGTAGTCTCAGATAACGGTGACAGGCTGACACGATTGATTTAAACCTTGCAAGGTGGACCTAAACACATGGGAGGTGCCCTCACTAAGAGTTCACCAACCAGGCGGTTCCCGTCATTCCTCGGATTGGGATTAGAAGTTACAGTCTCAAGTATAAGGTTTACTAGGCTACGCCACCAAGGTCACCCAGCCTCACGCAAGTACTCGGGTGGCGAGCCCGAGGCCGCAACCCTAAGATTAGTAGCGCAAAGTTATCTAACCGTCTCATTTAGGTACTAAGCTTACCGTGCCCATTTCCGACAAGTGCTTAGTACTTTCAAACACTTAACTAACGAAGCCACTGGACCGGAGCCCAAATCGCATCCTCTTACCACATGAGCAATCAATTTATAAATATGGTGATTCCATAAAGGAGATCCTATTCTCGCGAGTGACGAACTTCACTCGACTTGTACCGGATCCTTAGAGCATAGCAACTAGCGACCTAACATGCTAGTAAAAGATCATAGGTACTTAAGGATCATGCAACTAGGGCTTCAATCAACTCCTGAATGTAAATGCACATAAAATAACAATGATAAATTCAGAAGTTTAAAATAAACACATAGGTTAATGATTAAATCAGGGCTTGCCTTCATCAGCACAAGCAGTCACACAACCTTTCGAACTTGTGACGCCCCAGGTTTTCAACTGGGTTAATTAACCTTAAAGATCTGGTAAACCGAGTTGACCTTGGTCAAACGACAGTCAACTTGGGCCATCACCTCGAAAACATCACCAACCCTCCCTAATGACACCCCTTGGTCACCTAGTGGTCAAGGTTTGGTCAAACCCTAGTCAAAACCCCTTACACACCCTTTGACCCTGCTATGTCATCTGGAACTTTTGCCGCGCTCTCCAAATTTTGCCTAAACACTTCAAATTCTCCCAATACGAAAGTTGTGTAGTTTTTTGAGGGACACAACTTTCATGTTGAGTGGCATTTGAGATTTGAAGCGTAAATGGGTGAAAACCGTGATCAATGCAGTTCAGCACTGTTCATCAGCGCCATGAAAACAGCCAAGTTGGCATGCATTTTGTGCACAAATGGTTGAGAAAACCCCCATACGCCCTTTGTAAAAGTTGTAGAGAGTAGTGAGATCTCTAACTTTGTTATTTACCTCTTGGGGACTTTAGTTCAAAAATCTGGAGAAAAAGTCATTTGAACAGGGCTGCCTCGAGGTGTTTTTGCGCCAGAACACGTTCCCGCGCGACGTCGTGCGACGAAGACACCAGAGCACGCACCCGCATGCTGACTAGGTCCGGACGCCGAGGGGCACACTCTCCCACATGTGCACAGTGGGCCCACCTCAGTCGCACCGCCCTTCTAGCCCTCTTCCCTTGCGCCACGCGCCACGCACCTACAGGCGGAGCCGCACCGACCTCCGCCGCCCGGCCAACCATGTCGCCGCCGTACTCCGCTGCACGTCATCGTCTCTCTGCGCCCATACCGTGACCATGTCGACGATGTGGCCTGCTCGAACCGCCCTTCTTGCTCGCCCTCCTTTTCAAGAGCCGGAGCTCGCCTGCCGCGCGCGACGCCGCCGCTCCCTAGAGCTGTCGCGGTCTGCCAGTGAAGGTCGCACGGTGAGCCCCACCTTCCGGCCCTCGTCGCCGCCAACCAATCATGCTCATACCTCCACTAGGACCGCCTGGAGCTTTCTCGACCATGTGTGGTCCAGGCCGGGCTGCCTGCTCGCCGAAGCGAAGCTCCCAGCGGCCGCCATGGCCTGCCACCATCGAGCTCTCTCGCCGGAGCACCTCCCGCCGCCTCCAACCCCTCAAATCGACCATAGGTGAGTCTCTCATCGTCCCCGGCCACTTTCCCGGCCAATCCCGGCCCTCCCTTGGCCGGATTCTGGTGATCCCCGCTATTGGCCGCGCCCAGGGACCCAATTGCATGATGAGGACATCACCAACGACTCGAGTACATCTACATCCGCACGAGCACGAGTCCAGGCACCATCCTCAGTCGGGCCAATTACGCGAGCTCGTGCGAGGGAATTGAACTACATTTTAATTTTAAAGAACGAAGGCACGGAACATGGTTCAGCAGGATCCAAGGAAGGGCGCCCCTCTCTGACGGCGCAGCCTCAGCGCGCCGTTTTCCTACCTGCGACGCAGCCTTCCACGCAGGGAACCACTGGCGCCGTAACTCCTTCACATAGCTTTTGACGCAGGCGTGGGACCCACCAGGCGCTGTGTTTTCTTTTCCCTGCGTCACCCTGGCACGGGCCTGGCCTCCTTGATGTGTTCACGGATTCGCCAGGAGGGGCGCGTGGCGACGACGGGTCACCAGGGGGGCGCGTGGCGATTTCTTTTTTTCTGGCGCGAGTTTTGCTGGCGGCACGTGGTCCCACCGTGACCCTGCATGCGACTCGGGATGCAGGCGCCGCCGTCTGGATTTTTTTGTGTGACCTAGAATTCCTTCCGGTCCCTATTTAATTAGATCTCTTTTGTATTTGGAGACTTGAGTTTTGTTTTACAACTAGCTTTAGCTACACCGGACCACGCACAAATACGTGCGTCGTTCTCTCGTAATTCGAACTCCACCTTCGAGTAATATTAAGATTGCTCGCCTCAGATTCTTGTTCGTTCTTCGATTGCGCACAGGAATCGATCTTCGTGATCAGGCTGATCTTGCACCAGCAAGGTTGGTAACCATCGGGAGTTGGTTCAGCGATTGCATTGGCGCCTCGAGTTTCGCTCGTCGTAGTCGGATCGTGAGGGTCAACTTCCACCGAATCGGATTTATCTCCACTCACCGAAAGATCGGGCACTCCGACCCTATCAAGTGGTATCAGCTTTCCAGGTTGATCGGTGAGTTTATCGAGTGTTTTCAATACCTACAGTCCACTAAACCCAAATAAAAATTCAGGTTAAACCTTGTCCCAGCACCCTTCTTCGCCTTGCACCTTCTTTCAATTGTTGCATTGTTGAATTTGCGTGCTTTCGCGTTGATAGTTGCTGGTTACTTTGTGTTTTTCTTCCTTGTTTTTCTCTTCCGTCGCCATCCACCGCACCGTTTTCTCTTTTCCCTCTCTACGCTCGCCGCCGGCCCGGGGACATCGCGCCGGCCCTAGCTCGGTTCCCGACCGATTTCTTTGTTTCGGTTTGGGTCTTTCCAAAAAAAAAACAAAAGAAAGAAAGAAATCCCGGCCGATCACGCCGCACCCGCGCACACACGCGCTTTCCGTTTCGGTTCGGATTCTTTTCCTTTCCCCGCGTGCGTGAGTTGGCCCCGACCAAAAAAAAAAAATACCGAACCGGACCCGACCAGGTGTTCGACGTCCTGTGCACCGTTGTTTCTTTGATAGCCTTTTCTGGTTGGAGTCCGAGTCGGCCTAAAAAAAAACAAGAGTAAGACCGATACTAGTTTGGGAACCGGCCAGTCACCTTGGTGCGTCGTCACTCATCGCTTCCTCCTTTCTTTTCCTCTCGAGTTTGTTTTTTTTTTACTTTTTCTCCTCCTTGTTTCTTTTTGCACTTTGTTTCCAGCAGCGGTCGTTACGCATTTTAGCACTCTTATTCAACTTTGCATTATTGTTAGATTGTGCTAATCCTTATTTTGAGTGCAGCCTACCCAGAACTCCACATATTCCTGCGACGAGTCGACTTTGTTTCTCCGGGCAATCGCTCCCCCAATCTTTCGCGAGTTCCACCGGTTGGTTGCGGATCGCCCCCGTGTGCGTGGTAAGAACAGAGATAAGAATTTGATAACAGCATTAGTTTGAGCGCCTTTGTGAGCCGTTCCACCCTGTGTTGGCATTCGTCTTTGTTTTGTGTTTGCGCTAACCATGTCAGGCGACACCGACAAGAACGAGTTGCAGGACATGCGTACTGAGATTGAAGGCCTTGTCACCGACATCCAAACCATGCACGAACGATTGGACTCCACGGTTACTACGGCCAACGAGCGGTTCGACCAGCTCGACCTCGCGCAGACAGCCACCAAGACGACGCTCGACGCCATCGTGTCCCGACTCGATGCTTTGAACACGGTGGTAACGGATTTGGTGGCCCAAGGATGTGTGGGTGACGATGAGCAAGAGGATGCTGACCGCCGCGGCAAAGCCCGCCGTGTACCACGCCGCCCCGCTGGTAACGACTCCTTCTCAAAAATCAAATTTAAAATTCGACCCTTTAATGGCAAATACGATCCTACTGCATATCTTGATTGGGAGTTAGAAGTTGAACAAAAATTTTCATGTCATGATATTGCTGCTACCTCTCAAGTTAAGGCTGCCATTAGTGAGTTTACTGATTTTGCTTTAATCTGGTGGCGTGAGTATAAGAATAAAAATCCTACTGCTATTCCGACCACTTGGGAGCAATTAAAAACTGCTATGCGACATCGCTTTGTGCCTTCATATTATGCCCGTGATTTGCTTAACAAAATGCAGCGATTTCAGCAAGGTTCTCAGTCTGTTGAGGACTATTACCAGGAGTTGCAAAAAGGTATGATTCGTTGTGGTATATTGGAGGAACCCGACGCTGCAATGGCACGCTTTCGTGGTGGTTTGAACCGCGAAATTCAGGACATCCTTGATTATAAAGAATATGTTGACATGACCCAATTATTTGAGTTTGCTTGCAAAGCTGAGCGTGAAGTGCAGGGACGCCGCTCGAGGACATATTCTAACACTTTTGCAGGTAGAAATTCGTCGTCCAGTTCAGCACCTGCCCTTCCTGCGCCATCCACACCTACACCACGTGAGAAGCCAGCTACGCAGGCAGGAGCCACCCCAGCCACAGGCACCACTCCATCTACAGGAGCAGCATCCACCACAGGTCGTACACGGGATATCACGTGTTTTCGTTGCGGCGGACGTGGCCATGTGGCTCGGGATTGTCCGAACAAGCGCACATTACTCCTTCGCGACAATGGTGAGTATTCTTCAGCTAGTGATTCTGACGACTTTGCCCATACTGTGCTTGCCACTGACCATGCAGCTCAGACGGATATACATGTCAATCCGGGAGACGCGGATAGGTACGAGAGTCTTGTTGTGCAGCGTGTTCTTAGTACACAGGTTGCCCCCGCCGAGCAGAATCAGCGACACACTCTATTCCATACGAAGGGTGTTGTACATGAGCGGTCGATTCGCATCATCATTGACAGCGGGAGCTGCAACAATTTGGCTAGTACTACGATGGTCGAAAAGTTGTCATTACCCACTCGTAAGCATCCACATCCATATTACATTCAATGGCTTAATGATGGTGGCAAAATTAAAATATCTCAATCGGTGCGTGTTCCGTTTTCTATAGGTGCTTACTCTGATTATGTTGATTGTGATGTTGTTCCTATGGAAGCATGCTCTTTGTTACTTGGTAGACCTTGGCAATATGATACTGATAGCTTGCATCATGGTCGTTTGAATCATTATTCTCTCATGTTTAAGGGTCAGAAAATAATTATCCATCCTATGACACCTGAACAGATTGTTAAAGATGATCTTGCTCGAACTGTTAAAATTGCTAAACAACAGGAAACATCACCATCCACTTCTGATAAATCTGAAATTAAATTAAATGCTCATGTTCTACTTGCTACACGTGCTGATTTGGCTGATATTCGAGATGCTCCTTTGCCTTGCTATGCGCTTGTATGCTCTAGTGTGCTTGTTTCCCTTGATGACACACCATCTGTGCATATTCCGCCTGCGGTTGCTAACCTTTTGCAGGAGTATGCTGATGTTTTTCCCCAAGACTTGCCATCGGGTCTTCCACCGCTTCGTGGCATTGAGCACCAGATCGACCTCATTCCCGGTGCCCAGCTTCCAAACCGCGCCCCATACCGTACAAACCCGGATGAGACCAAAGAAATTCAGCGTCAGGTGCAGGCACTGCTTGATAAGGGTTACATTCGTGAGTCTCTTAGCCCTTGCTCGGTTCCTGTGTTACTTGTTCCTAAGAAAGATGGTTCATGGCGTATGTGTGTAGATTGTCGTGCTATTAATAACATCACCATTCGTTATCGATATCCTATACCACGCCTTGATGATATGCTAGATGAGCTTAGTGGTGCCACTCTTTTTACTAAGATTGATTTGCGTAGTGGTTACCACCAGATTAGAATGAAACTAGGTGATGAATGGAAAACGGCTTTTAAAACGAAATTTGGCTTATATGAATGGTTGGTTATGCCGTTTGGATTGACAAATGCTCCCAGCACTTTTATGCGCTTAATGAATGAAGTTCTACGGCCTTTCATAGGATTGTTCGTTGTTGTCTATTTTGATGATATCTTGATTTACAGCAAGTCCATGGAAGAACATTTAGGACATTTGCGTGCTGTTTTTGATGCGTTACGTTCTGCTAATTTATTTGGTAATCTGGACAAATGCATATTTTGCACGCAACGTGTCTCGTTTCTTGGCTATGTTGTGACTCCGCAGGGCATTGAGGTGGATAGCAGCAAGATTGATGCCATTCGCGAGTGGCCTACACCGACGACGGTCACGCAGATTCGGAGCTTTCTTGGACTTGCCGGTTTCTATCGCCGATTCGTTCGTGATTTTAGCTCCATTGCGGCGCCTCTACATGAGCTTACAAAGAAAGGCGTGCCGTTCACTTGGAGTGATTCGCAGAGGTCGCATTCAACACGTTGAAAGATAAGTTAACACACGCTCCTCTTTTGCAATTGCTCGATTTTGGTAAAATATTTGAGCTTGAATGTGATGCCGGTGGTATTGGGTTAGGTGCTTTGTTTTGTTACAAGAAGGCAAACCGGTTGCTTATTTTAGTGAAAAATTGAGCGGTGCTAGTCGCGATATTCTACTTATGATAAAGAACTTTATGCTTTAGTGCGTACTTTGCAAACTTGGCAAGCACTATCTTTGGCATCGTGAGTTTATTATTCATTCTGATCATGAGGCTTTAAAACATATTCGTACCCAAAATAATTTGAACCGTCGCCATGCTAATTGGGTAGAATTTATTGAGTCCTTTCCTTACATCATTAAACATAAAAACGGGAAGGAAAATGTGATTGCCGATGCTTTATCTCGTCGCTATGCCATGTTGTCTCAGCTAGATTTTAAAATCTTTGGTTTACAAACTATTAAAGATCAATATGTCGATGATGCTGATTTTAAAGATGCTTTTGTCCATTGTATGTCGGGAAAACCTTGGGGCCAATTTCATATACAGGATGGGTTCCTGTTTCGCGCTAACAAGCCGTGTATTCCAGCCCAGCTCGGTTCGTCTTTTGTTGTTACAGGAAGCGCACGGAGGTGGCCTTATGGGGCATTTTGGCGTTTACAAGACGCATGAGGTGTTGACCGCGCATTTCTTTTGGCCCCGGATGCGCCATGATGTTGAGCGTCTCGTTGCACGCTGCACTACTTGTCAAAAAGCTAAGTCCCGATTGAACAACCATGGTTTGTATATGCCTTTGCCTGTTCCTACTTCCCCTTGGCTTGATATCTCGATGGATTTTGTTTTGGGACTGCCTAGAACTAAGAAGGGGAGGGATAGTATTTTTGTGGTTGTTGATCGTTTCTCGAAAATGGCTCATTTTATACCCTGTCATAAGACTGATGATGCTAGCAATGTTGCTGAATTATTTTTTCGAGAGATTATTCGTTTGCATGGTATTCCTAATACAATAGTCTCTGATCGTGATGCTAAGTTTCTTAGTCATTTTTGGAGATCACTTTGGAATAAATTGGGAACTAAATTGCTGTTTAGTACAACTTGTCACCCTCAGACTGATGGGCAAACTGAGGTGGTTAATAGGACTTTGTCAACCATGCTTCGGGCTGTTCTAGGTAAAAATTTAACACGTTGGGAAGATTGTTTGCCTCATGTTGAGTTTGCTTATAATCATGCGACACATTCTTCTACAAAGCTGAGTCCTTTTCAGATTGTGTATGGTTACATTCCTCGGGCGCCTATTGATTTATTTTCGCTTGATGTCGAGGACACCCCGCATTTAGATGCGGTTGCACATGTTGAACAAATGATTAATCCGCATGAACAAACTCACGCAAACATTGCCGTCTGCTAATGCTAAATATCGGGTTGCTTGGTAGTAAAGGTAGAAAACTTATTACTTTTGAACCTGGTGATATGGTTTGGTTGCACCGCGCAAAGATCGTTTTCCTACTTTGCGTCGTTCTAAACCGATGCCTCGTGCCGCTTGGTCCTTTTAAAGTGCTAACCAAGATTAATGATAATGCTTATATCCTTGACTTGCCTGCGGAGTTTGGTGTTTCCACTAGTTTTAATGTTGCAGATTTAAAACCGTATGCGGGAGAAGATGATGAGTTGACGTCGAGGACGACTTCAGTTCAAGAAGGGGAGCATGATGAGGACATCACCAACGACTCGAGTACATCTACATCCGCACGAGCACGAGTCCAGGCACCATCCTCAGTCGGGCCAATTACGCGAGCTCGTGCGAGGGAATTGAACTACATTTTAATTTTAAAGAACGAAGGCACGGAACATGGTTCAGCAGGATCCAAGGAAGGGCGCCCCTCTCTGACGGCGCAGCCTCAGCGCGCCGTTTTCCTACCTGCGACGCAGCCTTCCACGCAGGGAACCACTGGCGCCGTAACTCCTTCACATAGCTTTTGACGCAGGCGTGGGACCCACCAGGCGCTGTGTTTTCTTTTCCCTGCGTCACCCTGGCACGGGCCTGGCCTCCTTGATGTGTTCACGGATTCGCCAGGAGGGGCGCGTGGCGACGACGGGTCACCAGGGGGGCGCGTGGCGATTTCTTTTTTTCTGGCGCGAGTTTTGCTGGCGGCACGTGGTCCCACCGTGACCCTGCATGCGACTCGGGATGCAGGCGCCGCCGTCTGGATTTTTTTGTGTGACCTAGAATTCCTTCCGGTCCCTATTTAATTAGATCTCTTTTGTATTTGGAGACTTGAGTTTTGTTTTACAACTAGCTTTAGCTACACCAGACCACGCACAAATACGTGCTGTTCTCTGTAATTCAGAACTCCACCTTCGAGTAATATTAAGATTGCTCGCCTCAGATTCTTGTTCGTTCTTCGATTGCGCACAGGAATCGATCTTCGTGATCAGGCTGATCTTGCACCAGCAAGGTTGGTAACCATCGGGAGTTGGTTCAGCGATTGCATTGGCGCCTCGAGTTTCGCTCGTCGTAGTCGGATCGTGAGGGTCAACTTCCACCGAATCGGATTTATCTCCACTCACCGAAAGATCGGGCACTCCGACCCTATCATTGCAGAAGATGAAAATCCGCCTAAAGGCCTAACTGTGAAATCTAGGGACTTGTTCGTAAAACCAAAAGTCAGACTTTGACCCCTTGTGTTGAACCTTGGAAAATCATATAAAATCATAGAAAAATCCAAAATATGCAACACCAGTTTTGTTGTGCTCTGTGTGACTAGAACTACCACTTTCACAAAACTTGTATATACTTTTGAGCTTCAGTTTCTGCATGAAAAATAGAAAACCATTTTTCCTAGATCTGTTGTGTAGCCAAATCCATATTTGATCTTGAGCTGGATTTTGGATATGTTGTGGAGACTAGCCTGTGAAGGTCCTGTGCCAAAAGTTGCACAAAGTTACTGAAGAAATCTTTTTATAAAAATTATCTTGTGATATTGTCAAATCTGCCTAGATGATTTTTTGTAGCTTAAAATATAATTATTTTTGAGCCCTACTTCTGGATATTGTCTTGTTATGCTAAAATGAACCTCTAATGAATTTACCCAGATTTTATCTCTGATAGAAATATTATTTCCAGATATATGCTTGTTTTTATTCATAAATGTGTATATCAAGATCCCTAATAGCTATAAGTTTGTTTGTTGGTTTCTTAGGCTTGTTTTAGGCCAGAGCATGTGTAGGAGAAAGTTTGGATTCATTTCTATTATATTTATTTTTATATGCATTAATCCTTTAAATGCTAGCTAGAAATGCCTTTATTTGAGTGTATTTATTTTGCAGTGGATCAAACTTGTTGCTTACTGTACAAATTTGGTGTCCCCTGGTCAGTAGGACCAGTGGGTACTATAGCGCAAGTTTTGAAGTGTGATTGGTTGATTAAAGGTTGAAAACTAGATTAATCTAGTGAGGGAAAAATAGGAAAAACCAATTCTTTTGTGCATCAGCTATATAAATGAGATAGGAAAGTACTTTGTGGCATAAAGGTAACTTTACTTGCTATCTTGCATTTAAAGTAAATACTCTTTTATAGATGTGCACACAATCACCATAAAGAGAAGACTAATTAAGCGTTTTGATTATCTTTTTAAGGGAAAGGATTTTAATACTTTTGTTAAGGTGAATATGGCCAACCATATACCCCTAGTGGTTGTTGGCTACTGTTGGTTATTTGAATTAAATTAATCACCCTCCTAATCACTGCATTGCATTCTCCGTGTAGAAGTCCCCGACGGTAGCTATACGCTCGTACCGGCTGACGAGGACGAGGGAGCAGGAGGCGACGTGCACTACGTGACCGTAGAGCGAGACCCGGACCAAAGTCCGGAAGGTTGTCTGTCTTCTTGTGCTGACGAAGGCAAGCCCCGGTTTATTCATTAACCTATGTGTTTCTTTAAACTTTTGAATTTATTTGTTGTTATCTTATGTGCATTTACGATCAGGAGTTGAATTGAAACCCTAGTTGCATGATCCTTAAGTACCAATGATCTTTTACTAGCATGTTAGGTCGCTAGTGGATATGCTATAAGGATCCGGTACAAGTCGAGTGATGTTCATCACTCGCGAGAATAGGATCTCCTTTATGGAATCACCATATGTATAAATGGATTGCTCATGTGGTAAGAGCATGGGATTTGGGCTCCGATCCAATGGCTTTGTTGGTTAAGTGTTTGAAAGTACTAAACACTTGTCGGAAATGGGTACGATAAGCCTAGTACCTAAATGAGGTGGTACGGGGTTTTACTATCACTACTCTTAGGGTTGCGGCCCCAGGCTCGCCACCCGAGTGCATGCGTGAGGTTGGGTGACCTTAGTGGCGTAGCCTAGATAAACCTTGTACTTAAGACTGTGAGCTATTATCCCCAATCCGAAGAATGACGGGAACCGCCTGGTCGGTGAACTCTTAGTGAGGGCACCTCCCGTGTGTTTAGGTCCACTTGCAAGGTTCAAATCAATCGATTGTCGGCCTCTCATCGTTATCTGAGTCTACTTAATCTACTGGCCATGATATCCCTTTATGATGGAATTTTGTGAAGATTATTATTGATTAATTGTTTGTACAACTTTGATTGTAATAGTTGCTTATCTAGTAATGATCACTCCTACTAGAACATGTGCTAAAATGTGAAAGTAAGGATTCACTATTTAGTAGCTTTTTGGCAACCAAACCCACTAGCCAAAAGCCATGCACGATTATAGGTAAAGTCTTTCTTTTGGACGGGTAAGCCTTGCTAAGTATTAGCATACTCAACCTTGCTTTATAAATGTTGTTTCTAGGTAATGCATGTGATGTGTGGCCCAGAGAACTTCCACCCGACTGGGAGCTGGAATGGGTGGATGACAACAAGTGATTGCATCATGCATAGGCCTCCTCTGATGTGATCGTACCGTTTAGTTATCTTCCACTGTTTTCAATAAACTCTGAACTATTTACTTTCATGTCAAAAGAACTATGTTCGTAATAATGGACCCTACAGGGAATTTGATGTTAATTTGTAAGGCACTCTGGACTCTCCTTCATGGGAGTTTTAATGCATACGTTTGATCCTCTCTGTGTTTTCAAGTGATTTACCGTGCGTAAACCCGGCAACACTCAACGGGATGATTCTTTATTATCGCTTAATGACCAAATGGAGTGGTTTAGGCGATAGTACGTAATTATCTCGGGTGGGGTTGTCACAGTTGGTATCGGAGCATCCGTATGCACCGAAGTGATTAGATTAATACTAATCACATGATTTACAATAAAACTTGCCAAGATTGATTGGATTTTGAAAATTCATTGAATCGTTAAGGGATGATCTAGATCGAGAGGCCCTAGGGGGAATTTTGGGTTCTTTAAGGTGGCATAAGAATCTATGGTTTATTTTGCTAACTTCCAGCACTTTACTTCATGTCAAACTTACTTTCTTGCACAACCAAACTAGATGAGCCACGTGTTTTATATGTGTGCTGTTCCGCATCACGGGAATTGTGAGGGTTGATGGAGTGATCCATTCCACGGATCCCATCTTCGCGTCTGGTTATGAGTTGTGATGTCACCACGTTTATCCTACGTGTGCATTCTGCATGTCGAATATGCGAGGTAAGGATACACTCCATTCAAACGGAGGGTGTCTGAGGTTAGACGCTGTCCATGCAGCGGCTTGACGCATGGATACCGTTTCTATAGTGAACTGTACTGTATGTGGACACTTTCGTGACGTGCTGGCATGGAAGGTTCGTTTTCTGCAGGTACACTAACAACGTTTCGTAAGTCGTTAAGTGCGAATCGAGTAGCTCCGACTAGTTATTATAAGGAGAGTCGTTTATAAGCTTGCCACCGGCACTAACTACGTCCTTTTGGATCCATGTGTGTGAGGTCGTTTAAGGCGTGTACATTCATGATTAAAATCTTGTTGAACCTAAAAGTGGTATTTGCTTGTTTGAGTAATCTTTCCTAGGGTGATTGCTTGATCTTAGATAGGGTTTTTCTCTCTTTTGATCTTAGGCAAATTTCTGGTAGATTCTGTTTCTGTCATTTCTCAGTTTTTAGAGCCCAATCTGTAAGTAATCTGACTATAAATCCTTTAGAAAAGTTGGTTCTTATTTAATTGATCATCTACTGTGAATTCCTCAGGATTTTAGGAATTTTCTACCAGGAGTTATGCTCAGTTTAGTGAGTCTCTGTCCTGCTGTTTTTCTGGGTGACCCTTCTCTGAAAATGCAATTTTTCAAGTATGTTCCAATCCCATCTAGATCTACCTTTGAATACCAAAGTGGGCATGATTATGCCACTAAGTTGCTGGTGAAATTTGGGAAAATTTTGGGACTCTGGTGTTGGAATTGGGAATTTTTGTTCCCCACCGCCAGAATAAGACCCCCGTACCAAATTCTTCCACACGTGACAACCTTAGCTTGTGATTCCAAGTTGGATATCAAATTGCTCCATACCTTTGCATTGGTTTGAAATTTTGAGTCATAAATCCTCGTAATCTTGAGCTTAGCGCATGAAATTCTTAGTTCGAGAATATTGCGGTTGCCTGAGTCAAACTTTTGTCCAGTTGGGTTTTCGTCATACATGTCTGCTTGTGAGAACAATCTTATGAATGTGTATTTAATTGAAGCTCAATTCTTTCAGATGGTGGGACCAACATGCAGCTCTCTAGATGGTTTTGGTGTGTCGAGTAGTGGTAGCGACCTACCACCCCCACCACCCAGGACGATGGTAGAGGCGTTATTTACGTCTATGGTTGAGCAGACCCACTTAGGCAATTTGTTGGTGGATCATATGAAGGAGAATCAACTCAACACCTCTGACTCTCTACTACCACCATCGAAGCTACCAATGGACCTTACAAAGGAAGAAGGGAAAAGTCGAAGCCACAAGCGAGCATTCCCCAAAATGGATTTGAGTGAGTGGGGGAATTAGCTTAAAGGAATTTTGTCCTCGCAAGGGCAAACAAAGTGATGACAGCGGCAAGAAGCCACGTCAACAAGCTTCCAAGGCTAAGGAACTTCCACCCCGCATTTGCTATAATTGTAGATAACCCGGGCATTACGCCAATAAATTCCCGAACCCTAGGAAGAACAAGCCCCATCCACAGAGGCAAGGCTCCAAATCAAATAAGAGTCATCACGACAAGAAACCAAATATTCAAGGGAAGCCAGATCAGTGTAACATTATGGGCATTGTTTCTACTTGAGAACACCTCTCTCTATGACTTGCCATCATTTGTTGTTTGTGAACAACCCACCGTAGACTTTTGATGGTAATGTTTATGCTTCTTGATGCCCTAAGCTACCCTTGCTAGCGACATCCTTATCTCAATCGTGTTTGACCTTGCAAGCTTGAACGTCTTCATCTTGATCTCTATCACAACTTTATGAACACATAAAACATGATAGAAAGAGTTAAATTTTGTTGGTATGCTTTGAGCATCATCGTGTCATGCATGGGTTGCACCCTTAATTTAATAAATTCGTGGGCATGGAAATGCATTGCATAGCATGTGCATTTGAGAACCTTGGATGGACTAACATGCATACACATTGAAGGTTTCAACCTTCCTCCTCTATCCTCCTTATGGCTCATGAGATTGTTGTTCCATGACCAAAGGTGCCGCGACGGAACCTAGTGCATCATGTGTGTTGCAGCCATGTGATTACCACTAGGGGCATGCTAGGTATCTTGGTTGGGGAGCATGCAACTCACCGCAAATCCATGCTTTCCACTCTATGTTATCCTCTTGTTACTAGCTAACTGTATGGGTAAATAAGTCATGCTAACAAGCATCACGAGCATCATATACCATGAACATGTGCATCCCTCACTATGCATCATGGCAAGTGCACCATATGTTCATATGCACAAGCATCATGTGCTCATCTGCATGTGCTTCACACACTCTATGCACCACAACATGAGCATTAACATGTGCACCACTCCATTGTTTGCACCGGTAACATAAGGAATGTGTCAGCAAAACTTACCAACTAAATAAAATGTGAGCAAATATCGTCTGACATTGTTGTACCAACCCTTCCTTTCAAGTCATTCACATTGCTATCTGTAAACAACTCCGTGTAACCGCTCCTTATGACCTTGCCATCCTTTATTGTTTCTATGGACCAATAACCTTGGACGTCTGGTGGTGGAAACCTTGATCCATCATTACACCTTTGTTGCTTTCCAAAAATGAATTCAGAAATTTTAGTAGACAAATTTTGGCAAATATTTGTTTACTAGTCTTCCTTTTCTTCATAGAAATCTCTTTTGGTAATCACTTCTCAACTTGGTCTCCTTTTGCCTAATCTCAAAGTTCTCTTAGCATCAAATCAAATCAACCGGCTAAGTTGAGGAGGTAGGAGCCAAGTTTTGGGGGCAATCAAGGTTCTCGAAGAGTCAAGGCATGAGAGTCCTCTATCACTTATCAATCCATGATCTGTTGATCATAACTTCCAAATCCTAGAAATCAAGAAACTAGCAAACAAATGATCGGTAAAATGTTTTTCTAAATTCTCCTCGTTACGATCTCACCATCACAGTCAATTCTTCCGACTGTTGGACCCCATTCTTTTCGGTGTCACGATGGTACGACGTCGTAGAGACGCTCTGCCATCTCTTTTCCCGCGGCCACGATCACGTCGCCGAGACCTCACGGGCCGACCATTATCGAGCCCCGTGTTGCCACCGCTGGATCGCTCCGCTAGTCCCTACCTCAGTCGATTGGGATGACCGTTGTGTTCTGTTGAGGTATAAAAGGGAAGCCCTCCCGCGGTGTCGCCATTACCAAGTCTCGTCTCCTTTGAGCTCGACATCATCATCACTCTGGTTCTCCTCCCGGCTAGCTTTTTGGCCAACCCGCCACTAGCCCATCTCTGTTGTTGCTTTGCCCGCTCACCGAGCAAGTTGTTTCGCCATCTTCGTCGACAACCTCCAGAAGCAGCTCGGAAGAAGACCGAGAGAAGAACCCCAGCCTACATCGCTGACCATGGATCAGTTCATGGAGATGTTCGAGTCCCTCCGATAGACGCTTGTAGCGATGTACCTCTGCATCATCGGTGGAGTTTGTCTTATTTTAGTTTTTCATGTACACATTCATCGTCCGCTTCCTCATGAACTGCGTTGAAGTAGTGAGAAGAGCACCATGTATCTTTTGCCCATCTGAATTCTCGCTATTGAGAAGTGTAAGCGAGTACGTCTTCCCCTATGTAACCCTGTTGGATTGGTTTGCTCTAATCTTGTTGTCAAATCTCGGGACGAGACTCTGTTTAAGGGGGGTAGGCTATGACGCCCCAGGTTTTCAGCCGGGTTAATTAACCTTAAAGATCCGGTAAACCGAGTTGACCTTGGTCAAACGACAGTCAACCTGGGCCATCACCTCGAAAACATCACCTACCCTCCCTAATGACACCCCTTGGTCAACTAGTGGTCAAGGTTTGATCAAACCCTAGTCAAAAACCCCATAAACACCCTTTGACCCTCCTATGTCATCCGGAACTTTTGTCGCGTTCTCCAAATTTTGCCTAAACACTTCAAATTCTCCCAATACAAAAGTTGTGGTTTTTCGAGGGACACAACTTTCATGTTGAGTGGCATTCGAGATTTGAAGCGTAAATGGGTGAAAAACTGTGATCAATGTAGTTTGACACTGTTCATCAGCGCCATGAAAACAACCAAATTGGCATGCATTTTGTGCACAAATAGTTGAGAAAAACCTCATACGTCCTTTGTAAAAGTTGTAGAGGGTAGTGAGATCTCCAACTTTGTTATTTACCTCTTGGGGCACTTTTGTTCAAAAATTTGGAGAAAAAGTCATTTGAACAGGGCTGCCTCGAGGTGTTTTTGCGCCAGAACGCGTTCTAGCGCGACGTCGTGCGACGACGGCGCCAGAGCACGCACCCGCGTGCTGACTAGGCACGGACGCCGAGGGGCACACTCTCCCACATGTGCGCAGTGGGCCCACCTCAGTCGCACCGCCTTTCCGGCCCTCTTCCCTTGCGCAACGCGCCACACACCCATAGGCGGAGCCGCACCGACCTCCGCCGCCCCGGCCAACCGTGTTGCCGCCGTACTCCGCTGCACGTCGTCGTCTCTCTACACCCATACCGTGACCATGTCGACGACGTGGCATGTGCGAACCGCCCTTCTTGCTCGCCCGCCTATTTAAGAGCTGGAGCTCGCCTGCCACGCGCGACGCCGCCGCTCCCTAGAGCTGCCGCGGTCTGCCAGTGAATGTCGCACGGTGAGCCCCACCTTCCGGCCCTCGTCGCCGCCAAACAATCATGCTCATACCTCCACTAGGATCGCCTGGAGTTTTCCCGACCGTCTGTGGTCCAAGCCGGGCTGCCTGCTCGCCAGAGCGAAGCTCCCAGCGGCCGCCATGGCCTGCCACCGCCGAGCTCTCTCACCGGAGCACCTCCCGCCGCCTACAACCCCTCAAATCGACCCTAGGTGAGTCCCTCATCATCCCCGACCACTTTCCCGGCCAATCCCGGCCCTCCCTTGGCCTGATTCCGGCGATCCCCGCTGTTGGTTGTGCCCAGGGACTCAATTGCAGAAGATGAACTCCGCCTAAGGGCCTAACTGTGAAATCCAGGGACCTATTCGTAAAACCAAAATTCAGACTTTGACCCCTTGTGCTGAACCTTAGAAAAATCATATAAAATCGTAGAAAAATCCAAAAATTGCAAAACCAGTTTTGATGTGCTCTGTGTGACTAGAACTACCACTTTCACAAAACTTGTATATACTTTTGAGCTTCAGTTTTTACATGAAAAATAGAAAACCATTTTTCCTAGATCTGTTGTGTAGCCAAATCCATATTTGATCTTGAGCTGGATTTTGGATATGTTGTGGAGACTAGCATGTGTAGGTCTTGTGATATTGTCAAATCTGCCTAGATGATTTTTGTAGATTAAAATATCATTATTTTTTAGCCCTACTTCTGGATATTGTCTTGTTATGCTAAAATGCACCTCTAGTGAATTTACCCTAATTTTATCTTTGTTAGAAATAGTATTTCCAAATATATTCTTGTTTTTATTCATAAATGTGTACATCAAGATCCTTAATAGCTATAAGTGTGTTTGTTGATTTCTTAGGCTTGTTTTAGGCCAGAGCATGTGTAGGAGAAAGTTTGGCTTCATTTCTGTTATATTTATTTTTATATGCTTTAATCCTTTAAATGCTAGCTAGAAATGCCTTTATTTGTGTGCATTTATTTTGCAGTGGATCAAACTTGTTGCTTACTGTACAATTAGGTGTCCCCTACTGTTGGGCAAGTTTTGAAGTGTGATTGGTTGATTAAAGGTTGAAAACTAGATTAATCTAGTGAGGGAAAAATAGGAAAAACCAATTCTTTTGTGCATCAGCTATATAAATGAGATAGGAAAGTATTTTGTGGCATAAAGGTAACATTACTTGCTATCTTGCATTTAAAGTAAATACCCGTTTATAGATGTGCACACAATCACCATAAAGAGAAGACTAATTAAGCTTTTTGGTTATCTTTTTTAAGGAAAGGGTTTTAATACTTTTGTTAAGGTGAATATGGCCAACCATATACCCCTAGTGGCTGTTGGCTACTATTGGTTATTTAAATTGAATTAATCACCCTCCTAATCACTGCATTGCATTCCCCGTGTAGAAGTCCCCGATGGTAGCTATACGCTCGTACCGGCTGACGAGGACGAGGGAGCTGGAGGAGATGTGCACTACGTGACCGTAGAGCAAGACCCGGACCAAAGTCCGGAAGGTTGTCTGTCTGCTTGTGCTGACGAAGGCAAGCCTCAGTTTATTCATTAACCTATGTGTTTCTTTAAACTTCTGAATTTATTTGTTGTTATCTTATGTGCATTTACATTCAGGAGTTGAATTGAAACCCTAGTTCCATGATCCTTAAGTACCAATGATCTTTTACTAGCGTGTTAGGTCGCTTGTGGCTAAGCTCTAAAGATATGGTACAAGTTGAGTGATGTTCGTCACTCGCGAGAATAGGATCTCCTTTATGGAATCACCATATGTATAAATGGATTGCTCATGTGGTAAGAGCATGGGATTTGGGCTCCGGTCCAATGGCTTTGTTGGTTAAGTGTTTGAAAGTACTAAACACTTGTCGGAAATGGGTGCGATAAGCCTAGTACCTAAATGAGGCGGTACAGGGTTTTACTATCACTACTCTTAGGGTTGCGGCCCCGGGCTTGCCACCCGAGTGCATGCGTGAGGCTGGGTGACCTTAGTGGCGTAGCCCAGATAAACCTTGTACTTAAGACCGTGAGCTATTATCCCCAAACCGAAGAATGACGGGAACCGTCTGGTTGGTGAACTCTTAGTGAGGGCACCTCCCGTGTGTTTAGGTCCACCTTACAAGGTTCAAATCAATCGATTATCGGCCTCTCACTGTTATCTGTGACTAATTAATCTACTAGCTATGATATCCCTTTATGATGGAATTTTGTGAAGATTATTATTGATTAATTGTTTGTACAACTTTGATTGCAATAGTTGCTTATTTAGTAATGATCACTCCTACTAGAACATGAGCTAAAATGTGAAAATAAGGATTCACTATTTAGTAGCTTTTTGGCAACCAAACCCACTAGCCAAAAGCCATGCATGATTAGAGGTAAAGTCTTTCTTTTAGACGGGTAAGCCTTGCTGAGTGTTAGCATACTCAGCCTTGCTTTATAAATGTTGTTTCCACGTAATGCATGTGATGTGTGGCCCGGAGAACTTCCACCCGGCTGGGAGCTGGAATGGGTGGATGACAACGAATGATTGCATCATGGATAGGCCTCCTCCGATGTGATCGTACCGTTTAGTTATCTTCCGCTGTTTTCAATAAACTCTGAACTATTTACTTTCATGTCAAAAGAACTATATTCGTAATAATGGACCCTACGGGGAATTTGATGTTAATTTGTAAGGCACTCTGGACTCTCCTTCGTGGGAGTTTTAATGCATACGTTTGATCCTCTCTGTTTTTTCAAGTGATTTACCGGGCGTAAACCCAGCAACACTCAACGGGATGATTCTTTATTATCGCTTAATGACCAAATGGAGTGGTTTAGGCGATAGTACGGAATTATCTCGGGTGGGGTTGTCACAGGACTTTGGTCTTGGTTTTGCTCTACGGACACGTAGTGCACGTCTCCTCCTGCTCCCTCGTCCTCGTCAGCCGGCCTGAGCGTGTAGCTACCGTCGGGAACTTCTACACGGAAGATGCATATGCAATAATTAGAGGTGTAATTAATTTAATTTAATAAAAACAGCAACAAACAGTCCACAAGGAGCATATGGGTGACCATATTCACCTTGACAACAATATTCATCACTTTTCCTTTTAAAGATTATTAAGAAGGCTTATTTATTCTTCTCTTTATGGTGATTGTGCACACATCTAAAATAAATGCTTAATTTAATTGCACAAATAGGAAGGAGGGAGTTTCCCACTCTTAATTCATTTTCCTAACCCATCCATAGGGTTCAAGCACACAAAGGAAAATGTTTTCCCATTTAATTCACTATCAAGCCTATAATGGTTTTCTATTTTATTCAACAAAAAGCTTTATAAAAAGCCAAACTGGTACCCACTGGTCTCACTAACCAGAAACAAGTTATTTGAACAGCAAGCACACAAGTTGGTGCTTTGAAAATAAATATACAAAGAATAACATTTCTAGCTAGCATAAAAGAGATAAATGCACAAAAAAATAAATATAGCACTTCTGGAGCCAAACTTTCTCCTACACCTCCTCTGATCTAAAACAAGTCTAGAAAACCAACAAACACATCCATAGATATTATAGATCTTGAACTACACATTTATGATTAAAAACAAGCATAAATAAGGAATAAATATCTCTAACAGTACAAAAATCATGATTAATTGAGTAAAGGTGCATCTAGGCATACATGACTATTACCAGAAGTAGAGCTCAAAAACCTGTGTACTTTTTGCTACAAAATCATTAAGGTAGAAAAGGCATAAACACAAGATAAATCATAATGAAAGATTTACTTAGCATCTAGGCGTACATGACTATTACCAGAAGTAGGGCCTACACATGCTTGTACTCACAACATATCAAAAAATGAGCTCATGAACATGTGTAGGTTTTGCAGTACAACAGATCTAGGTAAAATGGATTTAAATTTTTCATGCCAAAACTATAACTCAAAAGTATATACAACCTTTACAAGAGATGCAAGTCTACTCATAAGGAATACAACAAAATTGGTTTTGCATTTTTAGAATTTTTCTACGATTTTATATGAATTTTACAAGTCACTGGACTAAAGCACAAAGAAACTAAGATAAGATCCTTACGAACAGGTCCTTACTTCACAGAAAAACCCCTAGAAAGAATCGTAACCTTGCAATGCAGTCCCTAGGCTAGGGGCGGCACGGCCGACCGAAATTTCGGCGACCTCGCCAGCGGTCTTGGCCGGGGAGTGGCTGGGGAGGATCTAGGGTTGGCCAGGGATCGATTTGCGTGCTTGGTGGTGACAGGGAGGCGCCTGGAGGGCGCAGCCGGCGGAGCAAGGTAGCGGTGCCGCTGGAGCTCGGGCTCCGGCGAGGGGGCATCGCGGCCAGGGCAACAAGCATGCACGGCAGCTCTATTGGGTCCTAGGGAAGATGCCTAAAAGGCTGGACAGCTGGGAAAACAAGCGGGCACAGGAGCTCAACGTCGACGGCCATGGCGGAGCGGCGGCTCTGGGCAACGATGCAATGCGCACGGCCGGCGAGCTTCGGTCTTTAAATAGGCGGGCTAAGGAAGTCAGTTCGCACAGCGCCACGTCCACGATCACGTCACGGGATGGGTAGCAGCATGGGCGATGGCATGGCAGCGTGCTCGGCCGAGTACGGCGGCGACGTGAGTGGGCGGGTGGCGTGGTCGGTGCGGCTCGGCCGATACGCACGACGTGTGGAGCAAGGAGACCGGGCCGGGATGGCGGTGGGGCATGGTCGGTCCCACTGCGCATGGACCAATGGACGTTGGTCGGCCTCGGCATGCGGGCCCAACGGGGCCGCAACGTGGGCGATGCGCGACGTCAACGCGGCCGACGCGCTCTAGAGCGCCCAGTGCCAAATAGTTTCGGCTTAGCCTGTTTTGACCGAGTTAAACTCCAGATTATGCAACACAAGTGCTCCAAGGTGTGAATAGGAAAGTTGTAGATCAGCTCACCCTCTACAACTTTTAAAAAGGCCGATAGGTGTTTTGATCAACATATTGGGCACAGAAGACATGCCAACTTGGCAGTTTTCATGGCGCCGATAAATAGTGTTGAACTGCATTGACCAAGCTTTTTCACCCATTTATGCTTCAAATCTCAAATACCACTCAACATGAAAATTGTGACCCTGAAAAAACTACACAACTTTGTATTGGGAGAATTTGAAGTGTTTAGGTGAAATTTGGAGAACGCGGTAAAAGTCCTGGAGTCAACATAGATGTCAAAGGGTTTTAGCTAGGGTTTGACAAAAGTTGACCAAGCTTGACCCAAAGTTGACCATTAGTTGATCATTAGTGATTGTCGGCTAGGGTTTCAAGGTGATGACCCAGGTTGACCCAGATTTGACCAAATTCAACACGTTTAACCGGATTGTCTAGGTCATTTGTGTCAATTATCCTTAATTGAAAACCTGGGGCGTCACAAGCTCTTAGCAACTTCTTTGTAACTTTGAAGTCATCCCAATCTTGTCTTCTAAGAGCCCTAATGTCCGAGACAAGGAGCATGAGCCTATCATACATTTCTCTTATGGTTTCCCCATACTTCATGACGAATAGCTCAAGCTCTCCATTGATTAGGTCCATCTTCTCTTGCCTCACATGTTCGGTTCCCTCATGTGCTTCCTTAAGTGTGTCCCAAATCACCTTGGCAATTTGGATGTTTTGAACCTTGTTGAATTCTTGGGCACACAAGGATCCCGTGATGACTCCTGTTGCTTGCACGTTATGGTGAAGGTCTTTGTTGACGGATAAAAGACGTATCCACCTACGATCCGCAAGCGTACGGACATACACCTTTTTCACCACGGGATTCCCAAGGTTCTTGTCAATCCGCGGAGCAAGGGGATTACAAGCGTTTGATCTACCTCTACTCAATAGCTACTCCAACCATATCAAAGGTTAAACTAGAAAATGACTACACTACACTAGAGAGAACGATTAAGCAATAAAGATAGGAGACACTCGCCCATGGGTCTATGATACTCGAACATGCAATCGCTTTAAACATGAAAACCAATCTAATCTATCGGGGGTTGTGATCACGGTTTCGCCCTTTCCCTCCCCCCGTACTGTCACTACGCGGAGGTATTCGTGACTAGACCTATGATGGACACGGTGTATTGAATTGATCCAAGGGAGCATTGGGATCCATACTTCCTTTACGGCACGGTAGCTAACCTTAAGCATCTAAGCACATTCAACACAAGATGATAGATAGATAATCCGATAAGGTACGATTACATCTTCAAGACCGTTTACAACCCATGGACGAATAAGGACATTACACCATCAAGGTGCTAGACATAGCACTATTGATCATGGTCACCCTTCCGACGGTGTCTTCCTTCTTCTCCACTTGTGGGTGCTTCCTTCGAGATGGTCGATCCCCCTCCGGAGATCTCCCTTCTCTCTCTAGCTTGTGGATGGCCTCCTGGTGCGAATGGCTCTCTCCCCTGCGAATGGCGGCGCCTCCAGAACTTTAGGGTTGAAAATTTTTTGGGTGCAAGGAAAGGGGGGCCGAACCGACCCCCGGAGTGGGCCAGGCCGGCCGGCCTGGGCCAACCGGCCCAGGCCCACTTTGGCCCGGTTCGGTTGCCCCTTCGCTCCCGTGGGTCCTCATGCATTTCTGCACTTTCCCCCCTCCACTTGCACTATTTTGAAGATGTCATCCTTGCGTCCAAGATGGAGGTTCTCTTTGCATGAAGTTTGGTCTTTTACGCTTCAATCCCCGGGGGTGTTCCTTCGTAGCACTTCGTTCCTTGCCACTATTGGAAGTGATTTCATCAAGCTCATGAACACGAACAAGACTCCGTAAATGCTCCTTTGAACTTGTTGTGAATCCGTCCTTTATGTCCATGTTTTCCTACATAAACACAACACTTCCAAATGCATGCACATAGATGAACTTGTTATATGATTAGTGTGCCTAGCAGTGGGTTAGTTCCATAAACAAATCCAAACCAAGGTGTAATGAACATGTTTGGTGTACCAAAATACACCGTCAACATTGTCGGTGTTTTAGACCGACAACCTACTAAGGGGAGTACCCGAAGTAGATGAATGTGGCCTCGCCGAGATCGGTAACTCGAAGGAAGAGACACGTGGCACACAATTTAGACAGGTTCGGGCCGCGAGGTGCGTAATACCCTACGTCCTGTATGCTGCGTGGCTCTGGATTGATTGGGTGCGATTACAAGATGATGCAATCTGGTGCGTATGAGCGAGATGATCTAGAGAGGGGTCCCTGCCTCGCCTTATATAGTCCGGGAGGCAGGGTTACAAGTCAGTTCAGGGAGAGAGTACTAGTTGAGTACGTCTAGGAGTCCTCTATACAGTGCGGGACTTGTACAGCTTCCTATCCGAGTACTTCTCCTCCGTAGTCCTTGTGCTTCACGCCAGCAGGTGTCGTGCAGTGCAAGTGAGTAGTCCCAGGGGCCCACCGAGTAGTCGGTCCTGGTACCCACCGAGGTAGTGGGCCCAGGGAGGTCCATAGGATAAGCCCCTGAGTACTTTGTAGTCGAGAAGGATAGCTTCGAGTAGTCTTGACGGCCTTAACGAGTAGTCCTCAAGCATCCCTGAGCGCTACAAGTCAGAAGCCCTCAAGAATAGTTGAAGCATCCCGAGGCTGGAATGTACTCCAGCTGATGTTTGAGCAATCCTGAAGTCTTCTCGAGTAGTCCCAAGCGTCCTCAAGTGCTGCCCTTGAAGGTCTTCAACAATGCCCGTGTTGTCCTGAAGCCGAAACTGATATGGAAGTGTGATTGCAAAATCGCACTCCATATGGAGTAGCCCCCGAGCCTTAGGTTGAGTTGTAGACTCTGGCTGGGGGTCCATATGAAGTTTTGGCAAGAATGTCCCGCAAAATCCGGAGAAAAAACCGAAGGCACGTGGCACGGAGCCCCCGAGCCTTGAGTCAAGTACTTCCTCTCGAATTGAAGGGTCATCTTGTAAAATGTGTCCTGAGCTGCTCTTGAATCTTGTCGCTACCCAGGAAGTTGAATAGAAGTAGCCGAGCCCCCGAGACGAGGCGTGTCGACTAGTAGAAGTTGTAGAGTCAGGCGCCGCCGCTGAGTCAGCCGTCTGGAGACTTATCCATCTGGCCATTAGAGGAGCCGTTGTTGACTTATAAATAGAAGCCGAAACCCTTAGGGTTTTTCACCCCACACATTTGCAGCCATTCCCAGCAGATCGTGCCAGGAACCACCGCCAATACGCACTGCCGCCGTTGAGGGGAGAGTAGATCCAAGCGCGCCGCCATTAGAGACCACCACCGTAGCCCCCGAGTGAATGTGAGTGAAGACACCGTGCACTTGGAGAATGAAGCCCTCGCCATCGAAGACCTTGAAGGCCGCCGGTGGGAAGAAAAGGGCTCGCGAGGAGGCCACCGGATCCGCCGCGGGGACATCGCCACCGGTGTCTCCGCCGCGACCAAATCCGAATCAAGAATGGAAGAAATCCAAGGCCAAGACCGAAGATCTGCTGGCGCTTCTCAACAGTGGATTCTTGCGGGAGAAGGAGGTTGACATGTGGAGAGCCGCTGCAGGGGATCCGTACCCCATGGAGAAAAGCCCGGACGAGATCCCTATGTTCACCCGGTTCGCGGAGCGAGGGCTGTCTCTCCCGGCCAGCGACTTCTTCAAGGGGCTGCTGGGGTACTACGGCATCGAGTACCTCAACCTCAACCCCAACGGTATCTTCCACACCTCAGTCTTCGTACACTTCTGCGAAGCTTTCTTAGGGATCAAGCCCCATTGGATCCTTTTCCGAAAATTCTTCCGAGTGAAGCCCCAGCCCAGCGCCAACAATCCTCGAGTAGTGGGGGGAGCCGGGATCCAGATGCGAGAAGACGCTGCGGAGCAGTACCTCTCGTACAAGCTTATCGACTCCAACCAAGATTGGAAGTCGAAGTGGTTTTACATCACCAACCACCACCCGGAGCTGCCGCAGCCAAGCGAGAAGCAGCCGAAGCACCGGCCATGGTGGAACTCGGAGCCAACAATGCAGGAAGGTATCCAGTTGCCCGAGCTACTGGCGAAAATCAAGGTGTTGAGAGAAGCCGGGCTGAGGGCCGAACATGTGGCCTTCAGCTTCATGAAGCGAAGGGTGCAGCCGGTGATGGCCCGCGACACCCTAGGGTACCAGTACACCGGCAACGACGACACATCGCGGATGCCCAGTGATGAAGTAGATGATGACAACATCGTTGACAGACTGGGGAAGATCTTCAAGGATATGCCGGCGTACGCACCGTGCATCGTGCCTGAATACTCCGCCACGCGCCCGCCAAATGAGGTCGGTAGCCGTACCCATTGTCGAGTACTCATTACCTAAGAGTAGTCGTGCTGATGTATTGTGCTTCTTGCAGGATGACTTGGTGAAGTTTGTCTCCGAGCCGGCGTCGCCTCCTCAACTTGTCGAGGTCCCAGAGGAAGGGAAAGCCAAGGCCAAGGAGCGGCGTGAGGTTGGTGAGGGAGACGACACAGTAGTCGTCGAAGACACGTCTGAAGAAGATGATGAGGAGACACTACAGGAGCGCTTCCAGCTGTGGTCAAGATTCAGTCGCCCTGGATTGCCGCATATTTCTCTCGTTCAGGATCCACCGACTAGCCTGGAGGCTAGTTTGCCCACGCCTCCAAGGAGGCCGCACAACGTGGCCCGCAAGCGCGTGGCCAAGAAGTTGAAGGTCACAGAGACCACGTCCCAGGAGGTAAGCCGTCTTGAATAGGGTAGTCGAGTACTTATGTCTCGATGTTGTACATTGATGAAAAAATTCCCTTGCTTGCAGGAGATGCCGCCTTCCGACCCCGTAGAGCAGGGTGACGAAGACGATTGGGACACAGTGGGAGAGCCAGCTGGAGCCAGCCAGAGCTCGGCCCCCACCGTAGATGAACTCTTGGCGCAGTTGTCGCGCCAGCCCCCTGTTGCTGAGGAGGGTACTGCACCGGCCGCTGCTGTTGCTGAGGAGGCAGCGGCTACAGAGGCCCAAGAGGAGGCGCCCGCTGAGGCTGGGTTGGTTGATATCGCCAGCATCCTCGGCGCCCCAACCGTGACGGTGGTCCGGTCGAGCCTGTAAGTCCTTATCCTTCCCGAGTAGTACATTAGATTTTGTAGTCATACTGGGTTGACAACCGGCTTGTGTACTCTGCAGGAAATCGACAGACTTGACCTGGGAGGGAGATGAACCCACCACAGCGGTGGCTGGAGAGGAAACCGCGCCGCCCGCTGAGGAGTCCTCTCCCGCCCCTCAGGCAGAATCCGAGGCGCCGGCGATGGAGGCTACCTTGCCCGAGGCCAGCATCGTAGACGGTGAGTACTTTGCTCAGGTGCAAGTAGCCCCGAAGAGTGGTCGTATCCGCCAGGTATGACTGATCCAGTTGTCATTTTATTGACAGGTGCCGAAGCCGAGGGAAGCGCCATTCCCGAAGCGGTGCCCGTTGGAACCCTGGCATCGGAGACCCAGGAGGCTACCGGAGGAGCCCCCGAGCCGATGCAGGTGGCCGTTGAAGAAGCCGCCACGACAGCTGGAGGAGAGCTCGACGACATGCTGTCAGAACTGGCTCTGGAAGTAGTCGTTCGCTCGCCAGAGATCAAGGACGCGGAGCCAATCTGCTCGGCGCCAATGTCTGGAGCCGCGACGAGTAGTCGTGGAGGGATCGAGCTGCTGGCGGATGACCTAGTCGACCCAGCGACGGTAGCTCGTCACCTGGAGGCGGTGCGCCAGGCCGAGCAATGGAGAGTAGTCGACACCTTTGAGTAGTCAATCCTTTAGTGTTGAATACCCAGTTAACATATGTTTTTTGTTGTAGGACGTCGCGGAGAGGTCCCGGCAGAAGTCCGACAAGCTTCAGGGGTACGGCGATACAGTACTCCGGGCCGAGGCCTTAGAAGAACAGCTTGTGAAGGCCCGGAACACGCCGCTGTGATGCAGCCGAAGCTGGATGGCGCCTTCGCCCAGTATCACAACGACATCCAAGATATGCAGGCAAAGAGCGACGAGCTGGTGCGGAAGAACAAGTCTCTCCGCAACAAGAATAAACGTACGCGACCTCCTTGTCGGGTACTCGTTGATAGTAGCTTGATGTAGTCTGACCCGCTTTTGCCTTGTTGATTGCAAAGCTTGAGACCCGCGTCAACCAGCTGAAAGCCTCAGAGAGCGACATGAAGAACCTCTTCTACCAGGAGAAGGAGGCCCGCGAGAAACTGGAGTATGATTATAAGCAACTTGCTTACGAGTGCGACAAGCACATGGAGCTCTGCATTGCGTCGGATCGTGACCTTGTCAACGGCTACAAATCTTTGCAGAAGCTGAACGAGGACAGTGAGAAGCTGCGGGCTCAACTCAAGGAACTCGAGGAAGCCGCGCTCCCCATCGCGAGGCTACTGGTGCCTCACCCTAGCGGTCCGAAGATAGCTCCTTTGGTCGACCGGCTGAGGGAAGCTCCCAGCCGCTTGACGACGTACGTGAAGCACTTGGCAAAGTCGATCCCCAACCAGATCCTAGCGTATATGAAGTCGTACTTCCCAAAGGCTCCTGTTGAAGTAGTCGCCGGCGGACTAGCCGCCAACTGCACCGACGAGCAGTACGCGGAGCTGCTGGAGCAGTTGGCGCCCATTGCTGAACAAGTTGCCAAGAAGCTCAATCTCCAGTAGTCCTGTAAAGTTAGCTCGTAGTAGTAGTTGTGTATAAACAAAGTTGTAATGAATTTGTTTAAGTATGAATGAAGGAAACTTCCATAAATGAGTACTCGTTATCGGGATCTGTGAGTGTGGAGTCCCATAATGGAGTCATCGCGAGTAATCGTACTCGCCAGTAGTCCCGTTGAGGGAAAGAGACAGTAAAGCAGTTGATAGATAATCAAACTTTATTACTGAAGAAGTACACCTGGATGGCCAGGGCCGTTGTTACAAAGTAGTCGCTAGGACCCGGAGGCCGCCTACGGCTAAGTAGTGCTAGGGCGTATGGCCGCTTACAGCAGTAGATACGTTAGTAGCCGTGTAGGCTGGATTTAGAAGTACATGGTCTCTCAGTAGACCGCTGCTGCAGTCCTTTGTCGCTCGTCGCAGCCCAATATCCGTTAATAGCCGCGTGGGCTGGATCCTGGAGTGGAGTAGTCCGGAGACTAGGGCTTGGACCTAGAGTCCGCTTACGGCGAAGGGGTCTTTGAGTAGTCGTATAGACTGGAGCCCCCGGTGTAGTTGTGTAGACTAGGCGTAGAATCGACAGAGTTGGTCGATGTTCTACGAGTTGTTGACGTCTTCGCCTTCAAGCGTCTGGAGGCGGTAGGAGCCCGGTCCGGTCACCTTTGCAACTGTGAAGGGACCTTCCCAGGGCGAGATGAGCTTGTGTAGTCCTTCCGTGTTCTGGATGCAGCGGAGGACAAGATCACCAACGTTGAAGGAGCGTTCCTTAATGTTGCGATCGTGGTAGCGTCAGATACCCTCTAGGTACCTTGCTGATTGGACGAGGGCGGCACAGCGAGCTTCTTCGAGTCCGTCGATGTCAACTCGTCTGCTGTCTTCAGAGATTCCTTCGTCATATTGCTCCACTACTAGTGAATCCCACATGACATCAGCAGGGAGGATTGCTTCGGAGCCGTAGACTAGGAAGTACGGGGATTGTCCCGTTGGCTTGGAAGGTTGAGTACGCAGCCCCCAGAGCGCATTGGGTAGTTCCTTGATCCACTTGCCTCCTTTGGTATTGGCAGCGTCGTGTAGCTGCTTCTTGAGAGCGTCGAGCACCATCCCATTGGCGCACTCGACTTGACCATTGGGCCGAGGATGGGCAACTGAGACATATCGGACGTCGATCCCACTGTTCTCGCAGTACTCCCAGAACTGGTGATTGTTGAAGTTGGAGCCCAGGTCTGTGATGATGCGGTGGGGTAGTCCGTAGCGATGCACGAGTTCATCCAGGAAGTCGAGTACTCTGTCAACCTTGGGGCATGTAACCGGCTTGACCTCGATCCACTTGGTGAACTTGTCGATGGCCACCAATACTCGGTTGAATCCACCTGGCGCAGTTGGAAGTGGCCCAATCATGTCGAGCCCCCAGCAGGCGAAAGGCCAGGTTGGCGGTATGGTGACTAGCTTGTAGGCCGGGACGTGTTGTTGCTTGGCGAAGTATTGGCACCCTTGGCACCTTCTGACGAGTTCTTCGGCGTCGCCCAGAGCTGTGGGCCAATAGAAAGTTCGTCGGAAGGCCTTGCTGACCAGCGTGCGAGAGGACGCGTGGTTGCCGCAGACGCCTTTGTGGATCTCCTCCAAAATGCCCTTGCCTTCTTCTCGGGGAACGCATTTCATGAGTACTCCAGAAGATGCGCCCCGCCTGTAGAGCTTGTCTCCGACGAGGACGTAGGACTTGGCACAGCGGATGAGTTGCTCGGCCAAGTTCTTGTCCGACGGAACCTTCTGCTCGCTGAGGTAGTCGATGAAGGGTTGTCTCCAGTCCACGTCGATCATCATGACCTCCTGGCCAGCCGGGGGGTGCGGTGGGTCAGTGGTTGAGGACCATGTGTGGTTCGAGGACCGATGGATGGTCGTTTCCTTGTGTGATGAGTGATTGACAATGTTGTGTGGACTGATTCTTGGCTAAGTATTGCAGGTGCAGGTTGCGGCTTGACTCGTGTTGGTGCAGGTGAAGAACAAGCGCGAAAGGTCGTTGCCGGTGAGGCCTCCAGGTGTGGAGAAGACAAGTAGGCTTCATTCGAGGGACCCGGTGGCCAGCGGGGTCAAGTGCGGGCCGCATGGTGGCATGAACAACAAGATGAAGTCGTGGACGGTTTCTTGGTAGAGCCTCAAAACCAAGGTCGAGCCGGGACTACGTGGGAGCCGAGTCATGAGTGGAGATTGGCGGAGGCTACACCGAGTTCGCGGGGTTTGCAGTGGTTCACCAGAAAACCACTGGGTTACTCGGTTGAGCCTACAAAACCGAGGCCGAAGACTTGACGAGGAGGTGCGGCCACCCAGGCCGGTTCAACCGCCCAGGAGGGGCGGTCAGACCGCCTGGGGCCGGTCAGATCCCCCAGGCCGGCCTAACCGCCCGGGGGGGCGGTCCGACCGCCCGCCGCCGCGCCGAGAAGCTTCGAAGCGGAGGACACGCGTCGGGATCGCAAGGCTTGCGTCGAGGCTAAGCGAGGGTTGCGGTCGCCGGGCATCCGTCCGATGGTGAAGACATGAAGACTTCCAAATTCGCCCTCGAGGGGCATGTATCCCTAGTTATTAGTGAAGGGTAGTTTAGTCTTTTGGGTGCCTCCATATATACTCATTAGATGGGTGGATGGCAGCCAACTCTTGGAACCCTAGCTCATTTTGTTTTTCCATTTTCGTTCTCCATTTTCCCTAGTTTTTAGAGGACTAGCTTGAGAGCTTCATGTCAGATCTAGAGAGAGGGATGGATGTTTGGGTGGCAAGCTAGACCTTGTACGAACCTTTCATGGCATGTATAGAAGGTTTGGCGTTGTTCATCATGGTGGTTTTCCCGTCTCTTTTGTGTTGATTTTCGGAGCTCTTTTGGCGGTGTTTTGAGGACGATTTCTGGGGGTTTTTGGTGGGTGTCACGTATGAGGTTCTTGTGCCTCTTTGGCTGGTGACTTTGCCCCCAAATCCCTTTTTGAATCGGACTCGATTTGGTGGTTTCTCGAGTTGGGCGAGTTCTTGACCTAGAGAAGCGATTTCTTCGATTCCTCTTGATTGTGAGCGTTTCGGGTCGATTCCTTTGAGGTAGAGGTTGCCCAGGAGGTAACCCAGCTATTCCCGAAGTTTGGCTACAATCCGTGGAGTGATTCGGGAGATCGGGCGCGAGGAAGTTGAGGTTTGACCCGCGGGTTTCTGGAAGGGGCGGTCTAACCGCCTACAGGGGGCGGTCTAACCGCCCTGGGTGTTTCCGGGTCAAAGTTTTGTTTCGCCGGATTTTCCTCTGTGTTTGTTCGCTTGATCGGAGGAGTGTCCGGGTGCAATTTGGAGTCGTTCTCTTGCGTTTGCTAGGTGTTCTTGGTCGGGGTTCGTTGCCGGGTACGAGAGGTTAGACCGCCCCGGATAGCCGGTCTAACCGCCCCTAGGCCCTTGGGTGGAGTTTTGGTTTTCGCCAAGATTTTCCGGTAGCTAGCATGGCCTTGACCGGAGATCTCTCGTTGGTGAAACCGTGGTGAGTCTTGGTGCTCGGAAGAGGCGTTTCGGAGGATTTCTTGGGCGCCACGTGGAGGCGGTCTAACCGCCCCCTATACCCGGTTTAACCGCCCCCTGCGGTTAGCCGGCTTTCGAGTTGTTTCGGCTGTCGATCTGCGTGTGTGTTGTGGTTGCTGGTAGAGTTTGTTCCTAGGACCAGTAGCACTCCAGTAGCTACGTGGTTTTGGCAAACGGAAGGTTGAAGTGCGGAGCGTGTGATTTCGGGGGTTCGACCGAGCTAGTTCATCTTGTCGGAGTTTCAATCTCCCTCGAGAAGAATTTTTATCGGCTCCCATTCCCCCCCCCCCCCCTCTCTGGTCGCCTATTCGGTCCTTCAAGTGGTATCAGAGCCGGTTCGGGTCTTTGTTGACTCTAACCGCCTAAGATCCAAGGACGGCGTACCGAGAACGGGGGTTCGGGTCCTCCACACTTCGATGGCAAGAACTACCAGATGTGGAGCAAGCGGATGGGTGCGTTCCTCCGCGGAAAGGGTCAGCTTCTTTGGGATATCACGGTGGACACAGGCTATGTCCAGCCGATGGATTTCCTTGCTCCAGGGTCGAGAGACAGATTCGACGCCAACAATAAGGCGGTCGACTACTTGTTTCGTGCTTTGTGTCATCCTGAGTTCGATCGGGTGCACACCGAGCACTTGGCTTGTAGGATTTAGGCAGTGTTGAAGGAGGCTCATGTTGGGAACGCCCAGGTTCAGGCACGGATGTATGCGACCTACCGGAGAGAGTACGAGAACTTCACTCATCTCCCCGGTTAGTCCATCGATGCCTTGTTTCAGAGGTTCACGGTGGTTGTGAACAACATGAGGGCCAATGTGGACGTGCTCCCGTACGATGATCATGATAGAGCGGTCAAGCTCTTACACTCTTTGGATCGTACGATTTGGGGCGGAAAGTTCGAGGCCATTGTCGAGTCGGAGAAGTATGACACTCTGACGGTGAACGAGCTGTTCTCGAAGCTCAAGTCGGCTGAGGGGGATAGGGGCATGACTGCCAAGCTCGAGGGACCGACTGATTCCCATAGTCTTGCCCTCGTTGGTGGTTCGAAAGGAAAGGCTAACACTAACCCATCCACCAGGATGTTCTCTTTTTCCTCTTTGATGTCTATGCCAGATGAGGAGTTCGACGAGCTTGGAGAGGACGAGCTGGCGCTTCTGACGAGGCGGTTCGAGAGGCTCCACGAGAACCAAGTGAACAGGAGGAGGAACACGAGGACATGCTTCAAGTGCGGAAGATTGGACACTATTTCGCCGAGTGTCCAAAGGTGAACAGCCACGACAAGCACAAGTTCAAGGACAAGAAGAAGACCAAGAAGAAGGATCATGGACATGAGAAGAAGACGCGGTCTCGAGAGAAGATGAAGAGATCAAGCGACATCGAGTCTGATTCCGAGGACACGTCTTCAAGCTCAAGTGATGAAGACGAAGAGGATGACAAGAAGAAGAAGAAGAAGAAGAAGAAGAAGAAGAAGAAGAAGAAGAAGAAGAAGAAGAAGAAGAAGAAGAAGAAGAAGAAGAAGAAGAAGAAGAAGAAGAACCTCGGCAAGTATCTCAACGGCCTCTGTGTGACGGGCCTAAGCCTCAAGGACGACTTCTGCGGCATGGCTCGTAGTTCGACCAGCAAGAGAAGCCAGAAGGACGCCTCGGATTTGGATTCCGAGGATGAGGTATGTGATGAGCTCTCTTCTTTGCGCAAGAAGAATGAGGAGTTGGTTGACTTGCTTGATAATCGCGATCACATGCTTAGAGAGGCTAAGAAGCTTAGGAAGGAGCTTAGATCTTTGCTCGAGGATGCTAGGACTAGAGTGGCTGAGCTAGAAACACAGGTTCTTGATAGCAAGCTTGAGATTGATTCGCTTAAGGCTAGTCCTGTTGTTTCTGATGAAAATGATTGTGCGGATTGCTCTGCTTTCCTAGTTGACTTGACTGATCTTAGGGAGAAGTATGCCTCCAAGTGTGAGGAACTAGATGTGCTTAGGGTTGAGTTGGCTGAGCTACAATCTAGACCCACTTTGCTTGGTGCTTGCACTTCTTGCCCTGGTTTGCATGAGAAAATTGTTGAGCTTCGTTCTCGCATTGGTTCGCTAGAGGCTGATTTGAAAGTGCCTATTCCTACTTCTTGTTCTACATGTGAGTTGCATGCTATGAAGAATTTGGATCTTGCAAAATGTGTTGGTCGCTTGCAAGATGAGAATGATAAGTTGCGTGAAGCGCTGAGTTGGTTGTCGAGTCAAGAACCTCAGCTTGGTATGATGATTGCTAGCTGTAAGCGCTTTAATGGTTGGGCTTTGGGATTGGATAAGGTTGGTGAGGGCAGTGGTGAGAGAGAAAGGAAATTTGGGAATGTTTCAGTTCCACCACAACCCACACCCAAAGATAAGTTTGCATCCAAGCCAAACCAACCGAGAGAAAAACCGAGTGAGAAGGCAAGTGAAAAGCCTAGTGAGAAACCAAGTGGAGAGCCTCTCCCCAAGCTTAAGCCCAAACCAATCCTTTTCCATTGTAAGTTTTGTGGAAAGGATGGTCACAAGAGAGAGTTTTGCTATAAGAGAAAGAGAGAGGCGAGAATGGCTAAGGAGTGGGCGAACAAGGACAGGTACCACCCTTCTCATGGTGTGCCTGAGCCTCGTATGCCACTGCCTAAGGGAAGGGGCTTTGTGCGTAAGGATCCGGCATGGGGAGATGAGAAATCCCGTAGCCGTGGTGGTGGTCTGGAGAGGGCGGTCAGACTGGCCTGGCTAGGCGGTCGGGACCGGCCCCGCCCGGGGGAAGGGCGGTCGGGGCCCGCATGGATAGGCGGTCAGACCGGCCCTCCCCGCATTTCGGCGCGTTCGTTTTCGAGGTCATGATGCTGGTGGTTTCAGTTCCCTTGGTCATGGTGCAGATGGTAGACACTTTGAGTCTGGTGGCGTTGAGTTTGCTGGACGTTCTCCACCTCGTGATCAATACGAGTTTCGGAGAGGTCGCAGTTTTGAGTCTCAGAGGGGCTACGGACCATGCTTTCCCTTTCGTGGTACTCGTACTCCTTCAGTGAGACGGGAGTGGTGTTCCCATGGTGGTTCCAGGTTTGATAGATTTGACTGGATGGATCGCTGTATTGATAGGCAGGGTAGGATGAATGTTGCTAACCCTACTTTTGAGGAAATGGCCCGACACTGGTTTCACACCTTTGGGACTAACCCCAGTGTTGAGTCATTTGCTCGTTCTCGCTCTTGGTTTTGAGTTGCAGGTGGAAGGCCTGGAGAACATTTGGTTGATATCAGGGGTGGTTTTTCGGCCTCATACCCCGGTGGTGACATGGAGGTACATCACTTTCGGGGATGGTGGACAAGGATGAGTGACTTCTGAAGAACTGGTAAAGGTAAGTGAATTTGTGACCTTCAAGTGTGTGGCCTTGGTCAAGTCACTTGGTTCTTTTAGCTCTTTGCCCTATCTCATGTGTGTAAGGTGAGCTTTGTGTGCTCTTTGGCCTTAATGCATGAGTTTAGGGGGAGCTTGTGAGGTTTGTGCTCTTTTGCTCTTTTGCCGGTGGTGTCGAGCCCTTTTTGCCTCCCCTCGAGGAGCCGGTGGTTTGTGAGCTTTGTGTGTGGGAGCTTCTTTGTAGCATATGTATAGCTTTCCTTTGTGCATTTCTTGCATTTTGCATGGCATATGTAACATGATGTATAGGCATCCTTGTATCTTAGATTGCATGCATTGGATAGGAAAAGCTTCTCCTATATACATTGTTCACCATGGGTTGCTATATATGTTCTTGTGAGCTTGTTTGGTATGCTACGGTTAGTTTGGCTTAGCTCTTGATGATCTTGATGAATGATCCATGGTTGGTGGCTAATTTTTTGAAAAAATGTCACATATATGCTCTCTCATGTGTAAATGCCTCTATATGATCTTGACATGTTTTAGTGGCTTTGCTATGCTTAATTTGTGGTTGGATAGCTAGTTTATTGATCATATGGGACCAAAGGCTCATTTGCCATCATGAATGTTTAGCCCTCTTGCTTCATCTTGTGGAGGGGCATAAGTTCCTTTTTGTCGCAAAGACATTTCATGTACCAATTATGAATCTGAAAATGAAATGAAAAATGCTTGGAAAATATGCTCCCATGTCATATGTGATGATTTTAATTTGCTTTGGGTGCTAAACCGTTGCATGATGCCTACCAATGAGAAGTCTCATACATAGAAGTAGGCACATGGCTCGGTGGCTTTGACATGACATGAGGTGCTTTTGGGTGTTTATGATGGTCTTATGATTAGAATGGCTGTCCTAGCATGAAGTTTGAGTGGCTTTGCCATTTTGATATGTTTTGCTCATGTTTAGGTATTTGCTTATGAGAGAGTAACTTTTCGCAAAATTACTCAAATCCTTTTTAGCCTTGTCCAATGATTGTGAAACTTGGTGATCACGTAGTTAAGGTCATTACGAACCTGTCGAGTATGTAACTTGCTCATTTGGACTTGTGTAGCTCCTTGTGATGAATTTTGTATATTCGAGAAGCTATATGTTGTAAAGTTTCGCATTTTGCCTTGATTCATGCATTGTCAACAAGGGGGAGAAGTTTGTGCATGATTTGGGCACCTGGGAGTGTTTGGAAGGTGTTCCAATTGGTTCGGGCAAATTTTGGGCAGTTTGGTGCAGGGCCGGTCTTTTGGGGCGGTCTAACCGCCCCCTAGGCGGTCAGATCAGGCACAGGCGGTCTAACCGCCCTGGGCAGTGTGAGCAGGTTTTTGCTCTTTGTTGCATTCCCGCGTTGCATTGCTGCATTTGTTCAGGGGGGAGTGTGCTTTGGCTCAGGGGGAGCTTGCATTTGTGCAGGGGGAGCTTTTTGTGGTGTTCGAGCTCTGTTTCGGTGGTTTGCGCTCTTTGCTTGAGCCGTGTTTTGTCTCGGATGTGTCGAGCCGTTGCCCTTGCCTAAGGGGTCCGAGACTTGTCTTCTTCAAGTGATCTTGCTCTCTGCCTTTCTTTGGCTTTCGATCGCTTGTTGAGGTTTCTTTTTATTTGTTTCTTTTCTTTTCCTTTTCTCTTGTGTTACTTCATGTGAGTGTGTTGTCAATGCACTCATCAAGGGGGAGATTGAGGACCATGTGTGGTTCGAGGACCGATGGATGGTCGCTTCCTTGTGTGATGAGTGATTGACAACGTTGTGTGGACTGATTCTTGGCTAAGTATTGCAGGTGCAGGTTGCGGCTTGACTCGTGTTGGTGCGGGTGAAGAACAAGCGCGAAAGGTCGTTGCGGTGAGGCCTCCGGGTGTGGAGAAGACAAGTAGGCTTCGTTCGAGGGACCCGGTGGCCGAGCGGGTCAAGTGCGGGCCGCATGGTGGTATGAACAAGCAAGATGAAGTCGTGGACGGTTTCTTGGTAGAGCCTCAAAACCAAGGTCGAGCCGGGACTACGTGGGAGCCGAGTCATGAGTGGAGATTGGCGGAGGCTACACCGAGTTCGCGGGGTTTGCGGTGGTTCACCGGAAAACCACCGGGTTACTCGGTTGAGCCACAAAACCGAGGCCGAAGACTCGACGAGGAGGTGCGGCCACCCGGGCCGGTTCAACCGCCCGGGAGGGGGCGGTCAAACCGCCCCGGGGCCGGTCGGATCCCCCGGGCCGGTCTAACCGCCCGTGGGGGCGGTCCGACCGCCCGCGCCGCCGGCGCCGAGAAGCTTCGAAGCGGAGGACACGCGTCGGGATCGCAAGGCTTGCGTCGAGGCTAAGCGAGGGTTGCGGTCGCCGGCATCCATCCGATGGTGAAGACATGAAGACTTCCAAATTCGCCCTCGAGGGGCATGTATCCCTAGTTATTAGTGAAGGGTAGTTTAGTCTTTTGGGTGCCTCCATATATACTCATTAGATGGGTGGATGGCAGCCAACTCTTGGAACCCTAGCTCATTTTGTTTTTCCAGTTTCGTTCTCCATTTTCCCTAGTTTTTAGAGGACTAGCTTGAGAGCTTCATGTGAGATCTAGAGAGAGGGATGGATGTTTGGGTGGCAAGCTAGACCTTGTACGAACCTTTCATGGCATGTATAGAAGGTTTGGCGTTGTTCATCATGGTGGTTTTCCCGTCTCTTTTGTGTTGATCTCGGGCAAGAGCCCCTACCCGGCGCGCCAGTTGTCGGTGTTTTAGACTGGCAACCTACTAAGGGGAGTACCCGAAGTAGATGAATGTGGCCTCGCCGAGATCGGTAACTCGAAGGAAGAGACACGTGGCACACAATTTAGACAGGTTCGGGCTGCGAGGTGCGTAATACCCTACGTCCTGTATGTTGCGTGGCTCTAGATTGATTGGGTGCGATTACAAGATGATGCAATCTGGTGCGTATGAGCGAGATGATCTAGAGAGGGGTCCCTGCCTCGCCTTATATAGTCCGTGAGGCAGGGTTACAAGTCGGTTCAGGGAGAGAGTACTAGTCGAGTATGTCTAGGAGTCCTCTATACATTGCGGGACTTGTACAGCTTCCTATCCGAGTACTTCTCCTCCGTAGTCCTTGTGCTTCACGCCAGCAGGTGCCGTGCAGCGCAAGTCGAGTAGTCCCAGGGGCCCATCGAGTAGTCGGTCCTGGAACCCACTGAGGTAGTGGGCCCAGTGTCGGGGACCGCCCTAAGGGTCCCCTTAAACAATGGGAGAACCCTCACTTAAATCCCTGCATCAAAATAAGCTAAGCCTAACCATGCAGGAAACTAACCATGCAGGACATGGTCCATGCGGCGAGACTCCGGGAGGCCCACCAAGACGGCCCGTCCGGAAGACCCCTCGAGCGAGGCTCCGTCTCGCCCGAGGGCACACCCCTCCTCGAACGGGCTCCGCCCCGTTCGAGGGGCACCCCCCCTCCTCGAACGGGCTCCGCCCCGTTCGAGGGGCGACCCTTCCCTCGAGCGGGCCGCGCCCGCTCGAGGGCGCGCTCCCCCTCGAAACGAGTCCCGCCTCGCTCGAGGGTCCGCTCCGCCCTCGGCGGGGCCCGCCACGCTCACGGGCGCCCCCGCACGCGTGCGCCGGCCCCGTACTTGGGCATTTAACGCCCGACGCCGCGGGACGGCGCCATCATGCGCCCGGGGCTCACGCCCGGTGCCGCCGCACCAACTCCCCGAGGGAGGAGCCCATCCCCGCCACCGTGGGGTGGAGCGTGCGGTACGGCCGGTGTCGCCCCGTGACACCGTGCGCACGCTACTGTACGGCTAACGCGCCCGACCCTCGAAAGGGGGCCGGCGCACCCTCGACTCCACTTTCCCGTGACCCTGCAGGTTAGGTGAGGGGCGCTAGGCCGGTGGGTGGCCATCCCGGCCACTGTAACGGCGCGGCCGCCGTACCCACGCGTGCGGGCGCACGCCTGACTCCGCAGGCGCACGCCCGAGCACTGCAGCAACCACTCCACCACCGCAGGGCTCATTGGGAAGGAACACCGTTCTGCCCGCTCCTGTACCCCGTACCGATCATCATCAGCACCTCCCTCGAAGCCTATCAGAGAACGCCATCACCATCTGCCGCCTCCTACCCTCGAACCGCCACTGTTCGGGTACGAGGTAGGCCATCATGGCCGGATCGCAGCGAAGATCGTCCGGACGGCCGCCCGCTCTACTCCGTAGCACGACGTGCTCCCACACGTAGCTAGGTAGCGCGGCGTGCATGTAACTCGCCGCCCCCTTGGCCTATAAAAGGGGAGGCGAGCCCCCAGCCGCGGGGGGACGGGTCCCAGAGGAACAAGGACAGTCGAGCATAACGCACCGTGCACTCACTCTCTTACTCTCCCATAACATCTTCAGCCACTCACCAGGGACTTGGAAGCCACGCTTCCTCTCCCGCCTTGCTTGTACTTGCCCCACTACAAGCACCCCCGGTGCCGAGCAATATAGTGTCACGAGCACGCCACTGCTGGACGTACGGCCCCCTCGGCCGGAACCAGGATAAAACCTTGTGTCATTTGTTGCTTAGCATCGACCATTGAGGGATAGACCTAGGCGCTATCTACTGGTTAGTGTCGGGACCATATTCCGCACCGACAGTTGGCGCCCACCGTGGGGCAAACGAGCGCCTAAGGTCATTTCGCTAACTCCCTCCATGGTGATCCGTACTGAGTACCGTAGCACCCGCTACAACATGGGTAGCTCGGACCCTCTTCCGCCGGGTTCGAGATCCGCTTCGGGGACTTGAACTTCCGTGCCACGGGGAACGGCTATCTCATGCGCCTCACCAACCGTGAGGAGCTCCGCGCGCGCCGCGAGGCCGAGTCCGCTCCGGCCCCGCGCGCCGCACGCACGACACCGGCGCGAGCGCGCCGCAGCACGGATGCCGCGGGCCCGTCGACGCCGCAACGCCGTCGTCGCTCCGGGCTACGCTCGCGTCGGGGCGCGGTCCGAGCGGCGGTAGGCCGAGCGCGCCGCCGCCCAACGCGGTGCGCCCACCGTCACGACGACCGCCACCAACCCGGGCGGGACCGCGTGCGGTCTCGGACCGCGCATCCCCATCGGGCCGCGTGGCGCCACTACGGCCTACAACGCCAACGTCAACTCGACAATGCGCGGGGGTTCCGCCCGGTCGGCACGTCTTCGTCGCCGGGGATCCCGGCACTTCGGCACGGGACGAGTCGTCCCTGGGCTCCGTCGACACGATGCCACCCGCCAACCGCCATGGGTACGCAAGAGTGGGACTTCTCCGGTGTGCGGACCCCGGCCGCGTTCGGTGCGCTTCCTCGACGCCACGGACTACCGGTTCGGCCGCTCCGACGACTCCAAAGACCGGGAGCTACGACCCCACGCGGGAATGTTGCGCCGTCATCACCAACGACCCGGCCAACGCCGCCGGCGCGGCGGGCGCCGGAGATGGGGAAGTCACGCCGGCCCCGGGGGGTCGCCACGCGCCCGGCCGCGGGGCCAAGCGCACCCGCCGGGGCCGACGTCGACGCGCAAACCGGCCCAAGCTCGCGAGCTCGAGGCCAAGCTGGCAGAGGAGTACCGGACAGTGCGGCTACTCCGCGCCTCGATGGCAGGGGAGGCCTCCGCGCGCGGCGAACGCGCGCGGAGCTGGGCCGACAAGTCCGTGACCGCCTCAACCCCGTCCCCAACGTCGACAACGCGGATACTCCGCCACGGGCGAGCCAAAAGCTCATCGCCGCCGCGACACCGCCGCGCGCCATGCCGCACCCCTCGACCCCCGAGGCTCGAGACATGCACCGCGAGGTGCGGACCCTCTTTGAGCAGGGCGGCCGTCCGCCAGGCCGAGAGCTCGCGCCTCACGCATCCGCCAACAGGGGGACGCGCGGGGTGATGATCCGGCACCAGGGGGCGAACCCTCGGTGCATGTGGGTCAACCTGCTGACCAGGGGCGCACGCCGGCCAAGGAGCGGCTCCTTGACACACGCAGGGCGCTGGATGGAGACGCCCGCAACGTCATCAACGCCAGGCGCACCAGCAAGGCGGACGCGCGAGCGGCCAGGGGCTACCACCCTCGAAGGGGTGGACGTTACGACAGCGGTGAGGATCGCTCCCCAACGCCGGAGCCCCCGGGCACCCGTGTGTTCAGCCGGGAGATCCGCACGGCAGCGTTCCCCCAGCGCTTCCGTCAGCCCTCGACAATCGTCAAGTACAACGGGGAGACGGACCCTCGTGTCTGGCTCAACGATTACCGCCTGGCCTGTCAGCTGGGCGGGGCCACCAACGACGAAGTGATCATCCGCAACTTGCCCTTGCATCTGGGCGATGCGGCCCGGACATGGCTCGAGCACTTGCCCGCCGCCCGGATCCATAACCTCGGGACGATCTAGTCCACACCTTCGTGGGCAACTTCCAGGGCACATACGTGCGCCCACGGGAACTCCCGGGGATGCCGCGCTCCCCGCACGCGAAGCCGGCGAGTCGCCGCGGGACTTCATACGGCGCTTCTCCAAGCGCCGCACGTAGCTCCCCAGCGTGGCACAATCCGAGATCGTGCACGCGTTCCTCGAGGGCACCACGTGCCGGGACCTTGTGCGCGAGCTGGGACGCAGCCCGCCCACGGACTCGAACGAGCTGTTCGACATTGCCACCCCGCCCCGCCTCCGGAGAGGAGGCCGTGGGGGCAATCTTCGACGGCAAGAAGGGCAAGCGCTCCGAGGACACGCCCGCGGAGGGCAGCGGGTCCAAGGAGCCGCGCCGCAACGACAAGCGGGGCAAGAAGGGGAAGAAGGCCGCGCCGCGAGGCGCGCGAGCAGGGCGCAACGGCGGCAACGCCGAGGCCCTCGCTGTTGACCCGGCCCGACGGGGCCCTCGACCGGCTCCTCGAGGCCCGGGGGTGTTCGACGACATGATGAAGAAGCCATGCCCCTACCACAAGACCCCCGTGAATCACACTCTTGAGCAGTGCGACATGCTCAAGAAGTTCTACGGCCGTGCCGCCGCGAAGGAGGCAGAGGCCAAGAAGGATGGGGGCGATGGCGACGCGGGTGGTTTTCCCGCTGTCGAAAACGTGTTCCTCATTTTTGGGGGACCTACTGTCGACATGTCAACCCGGCAGCGCAAAAAGGAGCGGCACGAAGTCCTCACCGCAGAGAGGGCACCTCCGGCCTTTCTCAACTGGTCGAAGGATGCCATCACCTTTAGCCGGGATGATCACCCAAATCGCATCCCGAACCCGGCCAAGATACCCCCGGTGGTCGATCCCATCATTGGGAACGCCCGGTTTTCGAAGGTCCTTATGGACGGAGGCGTAGCCTCAATATCCTCTTCGCGCATACATTGCGCCCGATGGGGATTGGGTGGACCGAGCCGCGGCCCGGCACGAAGCCGTTTCACGGCATCGCGCCCGGCAAGCGGGTTCAACCTCTCGGGCATCGATCCGCCCGTCCGGTTTGGGACCCCCAAGAATTTCCGCAAGGAAACCCTCACCTTCGAGGTGGTGGGATTCAAAGGGGCCTACCATGCCATCCTTGGGCGACCATGCTATGCCAAGTTCATGGCGGTCCCCAACTACACGTACTCGAAGATGAAGATGCCGGGTCCAAACGGCGTCATCACCGTCGGGTCGTCGATCGAGCATGCATTCGACCGCGATGTCGAGTGCGTGGAACATGCGAGAGGCGCTAGCGCCGGATGAAGCGCCGGTAAACACACCGGAGAAGATGGTCAACGACGACCTCGCCTCCGCCGCCAAGCACGTCGGCACGTTCGAGGCCGCCGAGCAAACCAAAGGGGTCCCCCCTCGACCCGTCGCCCCCGAGGGCAAGGCTTTGAGGGTCGGCTCGACCCTCGATCCTAAATAGGAAGCAGGTGCTCGTCGACTTCCTCCGCGCCAATGCCGACGTCTTCGCGTGGAGCCCCTCGGACATGCCGGGGCATCCCGAGGGAGGTCGCCGAGCACTCCCTTGATATCCTCGCCTAACGCCCCGCGCCGTTCGGGGCGGCGGCCGCGCCGCCTCGACGAGGAGCGGCGACGGGCGATCGGAGCGGAGCTGCGGAAGCTCCTCGAGGCCGGATTCATCAAGGAAGTGTTCCACCCTACGTGGTTAGCTAATCCCGTGCTTGTAAAAAAGAAAAATGGGAAGTGGAGGATGTGTATTGACTACACCGGCCTCAATAAAGCATGTCCAAAAGTTCCTTTTCCTTTGCCACGCATAGATCGATAGTTGATTCCACATACCGGGTGTGAACTACTCTCGTTTCCTTGATGCCTATTCGGGATATCACCAAATAAAAATGAAGGAGTCCGACCAGCTCGCGACTTCGTTCATCACACCGTTCGGGACGTTCGTTACGTCACGATGCCTTTCGGCCTCGAAACGCGGCGCAACATATCGGCGCCGCATGCAAGCACATTTTTGGGGACCACATCGGGCGGACGGTCGAGGCTTACGTAGACGACATCGTCGTCAAAACCGGGAAGGCGACGACCCGGTTAGCGATCTTGGCATCGCGTTCACCGCTCGCGGGCCAACGGGGTCAAGCTCAACCCCCGAAAAAATGTGTCTTTGGAGTGCCGCGGGGCATGCTCCCGGGATACATCGTCTCCCGGCGGGGAATCGAGGCCAACCCCGAAAAGGTCGCGGCCCTCGAGCGAATGGGTCCAACTCGGGACCTCAAAGGGGTGCGAAGGTATTGGGGTGTCTTGCCGCCCCGAGCCGCTTCGTCTCGAGGCTCGGTGAGAAGGGCCTCGCCCCTCTACCGGCCGCTCAAGAAGCACGAGCGCTTCTCTTGGACCGCCGAGGCCCGAGGAAGCGCTCGACAAGCCGAAGGCGTCTCGACGCACGCCCCAATCCTTACGCCGCCGCGAGACGGCGAACCCCCTCCAACTCTACGTGGCCGCAACCACCCGGGTGGTCGGCGCCGTGATCGTCGTGGAGCGCACGGAGGAAGGGCATGCCTTGCCCGTGCAGCAGGCCGGTCTACTACATCGCCGAAGTCCCGTCGGACACGAAGACGCGCTACCCCCAGGTCCAGAAGCTGTTGTACGCGGTAGTCCTCGCGCGACGCAAGCTCCGCCACTACTTCGAGGCCCACCCAGTTACGGTGGTCTCTTCCTTCCCGCTAGGAGAGATCATTCGCAACCCCGACGCGGCAGGCAGAATTGCCAAGTGGTCCGTGGAGTTGATGGGCGAGACGCTCGCCTACGCTCCGCGCAAGGCCATTAAATCGCAAATCCTAGCCGACTTCGTCGCTGAGTGGACGGACACACAGCTGCCGCCCCCCCAGATTCGAGCAGAGGCTCGGACTCGTTCTTTGACGGCTCGGTGATGAAGACGGAGAGCGGGCGCGGGCCCCGCTCTTCGTGTCACCCCTCGGGGAACACATGCGCTACGCGGTGCGCCTCCACTTCCCCGCGTCTAACAATATGGCGGAATACGAGGCCCTTCTCTGCGGCCTCAAAATCGCCATTGAGTTGGGTATCAAGCGCCTCGACGTGCGAGGGGATCCGCAGCTCGTGATCGATCAAGTCATGAAGAACGCGAGCTGCCACGACGACAAGATGGAGGCCTACTGTAAAGCCGTGCGAGCCCTCGAGGACAAATTCTACGGCATCGAGCTTAATCATGTACCCCGCCGGTACAACGAGGAAGCAGACGAGCTGGCAAAAATAGCGTCCGGGCGGATCACCGTTCCCCCGAACGTTTTTGCGCGCGACATCGCGCAGCCCTCGGTCACCTTCGAGCCCTACCCCTCGAGCGACGGCGGACCCTCGGGGGCTCCCTCGAATCCAGCGGGTGCGGAACCCATGGAAGAGGACCCCTCGAACGAGGCGTACGTGCTCTCCCTTCTCGAAGGGTACGGCTCCCACGAGGTCGATGCGATGGATACAGAGCCGGCTCCTGTCCAAGCGGATTGGCGTGAAAAGTACACCGCCTGGATCGCTCGAGGGGAACTCCCCGAAAACCGGGTCGCAGCCAGGCGCATCGCCAGGATGGCCAAATCCTTCACCCTCGTCGACGGCGAGCTGTACAAGCGCGCCGCGTCAGGCATCCTCCAGCGATGCATACCCATCCCCGAGGGGCGCGAGCTTCTACGGGACATCCACGCGGGAATTTGCGGCCACCACGCCGCGCCACGCACCCTCGTCGGCAACGCGTTCCGCCAGGGCTTCTATTGGCCTACCGCGGTCGCGGACGCCAACGAAATCGTGCGCACTTGCGAAGGGTGCCAGTTCTACGCCCGCAAGACCAACTTGCCCGCTCACGCCCTGCAAACGATCCCCGTAACATGGCCATTCGCCGTGTGGGGGTTGGACATCGTCGGGCCCCCGCGGAAGGCGCCCGGGCTTCACCCACCCGCCGGTTGCAATTGACAAGTTCTCCAAGTGGGTGGAGGTGCGCCCCATCACGAATTTGAGGGCTGAGCAGGCGGTCACGTTCTTCACCGACATCGTCTACCGCTTTGGAGTGCCAAACTCCATCATCACGTACAACGGGTCCCGGTTCACGGCCGGAAGTTCTTGGAGTTCTCGCGACAAGTTCCACATCCGCGTGGATTGGGCAGCTGTGGCACACCCACAGACCAACGGCCAAGTGGAACGTGCCAACGGCATGATTCTACAGGGCCTCAAACCCAGAATTTTCGACCAGCTCAACAAATCCGGCCGAAAATGGCTCCAAGAACTACCAGCAGTCGTGTGGAGCCTAAGGACCACCCCAAGCAGAGCCACCGGGTTCACCCCGTTTTTCCTAGTCCATGGCGCGGAGGCCGTCCTCCCCACGGATCTGGAATACGGGTCTCCCAAGGTTCGAGGCTACAACGAGGACGCTAACCAGCGAGCCCGCGAGGACTCGCTGGATCAGCTCGACGAAGTACGCCTCGTGGCGTTGATGCACTCCGCAAGATATCAACAGTCCCTACGGCGCTACCAAGCGCGCAAGATACGTCGGAGGGATTTCGGCCGAGGGGGCTCGGTCCTAAGGCTACGCCAAGACAACCGAGGGCGCCACAAGCTATCGCCCCCATGGGAGGGACCCTACGTCGTGGTGAAGGTGCTCAAACCGGGCACGTACAAGCTTGCCAACGAGGACGGCGAAGAACTCACCAACGCTTGGAACATCCAACAGCTACGTCGCTTCTACCCTTAGCTAGGATTTCCAAGTATTTTCTGTTGTAAAAACGCACGGCCAACGCCCCAGTTGATGCCACCTATGTAAATACTCCAAATCTAATAAAAGGGCAACTCGGCTTTCCTCTGAAACCCAAGTCACCCTCGGGGGCTACTGCGGGGGGGCACCCCCCCCCCCCCCCCCCCAAATGGTCCCATTTTTTTCGCGCAAAAAACGTAACAACACGCGCTAAGTTTGTTTCCCACTTCAACCTCGAGCCATGATTCGAACAGGCGTTGGGCGGCACGGGCCGGAAGGAGCGTGCGAGCCAGAGACAGCCTACGCCGCGTGGCTATGGCCCGTCTCTCTCGCCTCCAACCCAGCGGGCCCCTGCGAAAAGCGAACTCCCCTAACTAGAATCTACTCAGATAGAAGAAGAAGCAAAAAGCGCAATAAGCAAACGATTTCATTTACAAACAATTGCCCATGTTCATGAAATGACTTGTTTATTTACAAGAGGCCACGAGGCCAAAAATCTGATACACATGAACAAAAAACGGGCCCAGCGCCCAGGTGCTTTCAGGCGGATGGAGCGGCGCAACGATCGGCGGCGTCCGGAAGAGGAATTCTTCGAAGGCCTCGGCGAGCGACCCCGGCGGCGTCGAAGAACAAGCGCGTCCGCGCGCCCTCCATGGCCACCTCGCCCTCGACGCCCTCGGGCACGATGTAGCCCTCGCCCACCGCCTCGAGGTTGACCTCGTAGTGGGATCGCACCACTCCGAGGGCCTTCTCGCACGCCAGTGCAACGCCCGCGCATCCGCTCCGTGACGTGGCCGCCGAGGGCGCGCAGCGACCGGCCGCCGAGCCGTCGGCCCGGGCTTCGCCTTCCTCGACGACGCGGCAGTCTCGAGGGCCGCGTCCCGCGCCCTCCCGCCTCCTCGCTCGCAGGAGTTGTAGGAAGCTTGCAGGGCCTCGGCCCGCCCAGCAGCGTGCCCCAAGGCAGTGCGCAAGCCTGGAACCAACAAGACGACAAGAAATCAGAAAGGGGGAAACTAACCCTCTAAAGCAAGAATTAACAAGCAGGGTCAAATAGTAACTTACCCTCGACTTGTCTCCTCCCCAGATCGAGGTCGCGGCGCGCGGACTCAAGCGCCGCCTCGAGGCGCTGGATGGTCTCGCCTTGCTCGACGAGGGCCATCTCCTGACTGGCACTGCTGATGCTGAGCGCCAGCGCCTCGTCCTCAACCTTGGAGAACGCGGCGTTCCGCTCCTCCCGCCGACCTCTCCGCCGCCCGCGCGCGACGCGCTCCCGCTCCCGGCCGGCCGCCGGCGTCGCCAAGGGCAGCTCGCTCCCTCGCCGGAGCCGCTCCCTCGCCCCCCCGGCGGCGACGCGCTCCTCGCCGGAGCTGCCCCCCTCGCTGGCGACGAGGGCCGTGGCCTTGGCGTCGAGGGCGGCCCCGGGTCGTCGGCCTCCTTGGCACGTTGCTCCAACCCGCGCGCGCCCGCTCCTCGCCCGCGCGCCGCGCGCGCCCGCGCCCCTCGAGCGACGTGCGGAGCTCCCCGGTCTCGGCGCGAGCGCGTGGCCACCTCCGCCTCCCGTGTGGCGGCCGCGCGTCCGCGTCTTGTCCGTGTCCTCGCGCGCGCCCACGGCGCCTCGTCGCGATCGACGAGGGCCGCGCGGATCCGCTCGAGACTCGAGTGACGCGCCGTGCCCTCGCACGAGCTCTCGGGGAGCACGTCGCACCATGCCATCGCCCGGTACACCAGCCAACTGTCCGGCGTCCGGAGAGCATCCGCAAGCGCGTCGAAAGCGCTGCATCGCTCCCGGAGCTGGCGAGCCTCGGCGTTCACCTGGTCGAACGCGCTGTACTTGTCACGAGCGCGGCGCTCGAGCTCCTGGCATCCACACATCGAATCTCGTAAGTGTCGAGGCTCGAATGCGCACACGGAAAGAGAAAAAAAGAAGGGAGACGAGCAACGCGTGGCTCACCCGGAAGACGATCCAGCCGGGCCGCCGTGGACCGCCGGCCGCCTCGTTCAACGCGCGGTTGAGCGTGGCGCCATGGCTCGAAGCTGCGCCCCCGCAGCTCCCTGCTCCCCTACGGGCGCGGCAAACGCCGGGGGATCCTCCACGGCCCCCCCCCCCCCCCCCCCGCCCGAGCGGGGGTGGCCGGCGTGGGAGGACGAGGCCTCGGCAGACGTGCCCCTCGGCCCCCCCACTATCATGTGACCCTCGTGCCGCCTCACGAGGGCCCCCTCCTGGGGCTCGGGGAAGCTCGCGGGCCAGCTGGCCCACTGGTTCCACCCAGGCGGCGGGGAGTCATCCGAGAGCTCCACCACCTCCGCCTGGAGACCGCCGGCGGGAGGAGCCGCCTGCTCCGCCTCCGCTGGCACCTCCACTGCGCCCTGCGGCCACGGGCGCCCGACGTGGCGCCGTCGCCGCCACCTCCGCCGTGCCGCCGCATCCGCGGCGCCCCCGCAGGTTGCGCCCGCTCCGCCTCCTCCGCGGGGCCGCCACCACGGGCGGCACCTCCCACCCGTAGCCACCGCCGCGGCCGCGCCCTCCGTGGCGACCGCGCGCCGCCGCCCCCGGCGACCTCGGTTGCGCCGCGGCGGCCGATCCGCCGGCCGGGCTCTCGAGGCCCCGAGGGGCGGGGCCTTGCGAGCTCGTGCCCGCCGCCGCGCTTGTCCCCGGGCGCGACCCCCTCGACGAACGCCGCCGGTGGGGATCGACGCGTCCGGTCCCCGCACGCTTAGCGGGTGCAGAGAGGAGGGACGGTTGGCACCGCCCTGCGCAAACAAGAACGGAGGATTAGAGCATCTAATAACCAGCGAACTAAAGCCAAACAAAGGAAGAACAGGTTCCTTACCTCGCGGAGGAAAAGGCCCGCTTCCTTTTCCTCGAGGCCTCTGATGAGGCCGGCGCAGCGGCCGCGCCGACGCAGCCGCCTCCCCGATGGCGCCGGTGCACGCACGGGCACGCCCGCCCCGCGCGAGGGCGCGCGCCCGGTGCCGCACCCCCCGACGACGCCGCGAGGCGCGGGGGCACGCTCGCCCCGCGTGCGGGCACGCTCCCGACGCCCGCCCCTCGACGACGACGCCGCGCGCCGCGGACGCGCTCCGCCGCGCGCGGGGCACGCGCGGCCGCGCGCGCGCGGGGGGGGGGGGCACGTCCGCCGCGCGTGCCTCCACGGCACGCGCCGGCACCCCTCCGCGGCGCGTGCCGCCCCCCGACGATGATTGCCTGGCGGCGGGCGCCGGTGCGCCCGCCCGAGCAAAATCCCCCCCCGACGCCGGCGCGGGTTCCGCGACGGGCGCGGGCGGCCACTCGTCCGAGGGGCCCTCCCCCTCGGACTCTTCCTCCTCGTCTCGCTCCGAGGACGAGGGCTCCTCGATGTCCGGGGAGGAGAGCCCCGCTCCTCCCGCCGCCGGTACTCCGCGGACCGTGCGTCGCGGCGCGCTTGGCGCCGCCTTGCGTGTTCCCTCCTCGCGCGCCGCCCGCTCCTCGCTGCTCCGCCGCGCCGCCCGGCCGAGCGCACGGGGAGTCGGGGGTGGGCGGAACGGACTTGGCGGCGCGTTGAACCGCACCGCACTGCGCGCGAGAGCGACAATGGCGCGTCGAAAACAAAAGCAGGACCAAGGACTAAAACAGAATCAAAAACCACACTCACCAACGGGCCGGTGGGAAGCATCTCGATATCCCACGGGGGCCGACCCGCGGCGCCGGCGTCCGGGGTGTCGACGGCGCTCCGCGCCCGGGTGAGCGCGTACGGCCGCTCCGGGCCGCACGGGGAGCATCCGCGACCCTCGCCGTGTCGACGGGGTTGGCCGCCTCCGTCATCTCGAAGATGCGCAGGGGCCTCTCCATCGACCCGCACGACCCGCCGGTGGTGGAGGAAGGCAAGGACGCCCATCGCGTTGAGCCCCTCCTTCGCCAGCCGCCGCAGGGCAGCAAGGACGGACTCCTGGCGCGCCCGATGATTGGCCGTAGGCAACCCGTAGCCCCAGGAGTCCGGCCTCTTCTTGAACACCCGGCCGGTGTAGGGAGGGAGGCCGGGCTCAGCGTTGCGCAGATAAAACCATCCCCGCTCCCAGCCGGCGTTGTTCGTCGTCATGGTGCAGGGGATGTAGAAATCTTTGAGGCCGCCCCGCGCGGCGAGCGACATCCCCGCGCCGCGCGCACCGCGCGGCGAGTCCCTCGGCTCCGACGTGGGGCAGCGTGATGAGCTCCCCGCGGAAGAGGTGTACCCGCAGCTCCCAATTAAGCGGGATCCCCCGGGAGCCTTCGCGCACGCCCACGAACGTGGCCGCTCGCGAGATAGCGTTGGGGGCGAAATTGTGCGGCCCCACTCGTAGTGGTAGCACAATGCCCGCATGAATGTGCTCGCCGGCGCGTGGAAGCCGCGCTCATGGTAGCGGAGGAAGCTCACCACGTAGCCCTCCGCGGGTTGGGCTCAAGGTGCGCCGCCGGCGGCACGATCCACTCCCCGCCGGCGCCCTTCCTCGTTGGCCGACAAGCGGCCGGCGGCGACCAGCCGCCCGGAGGGCGAGCCGGGTCACGGTCGACCTCTCCCTGTGCGTACGGCTCCAGGACCCCCGATCGGAAGCCGAGGCGGGCGCCAGAAGGGGGGACGAACGGAGTGCAAGGGCCGAGGACAAGGAAACGAGGAAGAAGCTCTAGCAGGCGAGCCGCGCGACGGCAAGAGTGAGGCGAAGGCGAAGGGACGGAGGACCGAAAACGGTGAGAAGCCAAGGTAAAAAACCGCCGTCCCTTCCTCCCCCGCGGTTTATAGGCAACGGCGAGTTCTCCGGAGCGGACGCCCCCGCCGCATCAACCCAGGGAATCTTTCCATCGCGTCGACCGGCGGGCCCCACCACGACCGCCGCCGGCTCTAACACCGCAAACGTGTCATCATTACGGCGAGACCGGCGGCAACCGAGGCAAAACCGTCACGTCCGCCGGCCACGCGGCGCCCACTACGCGCGCGCGCGCGGTCGCGCCGCCAAAAGGCGCGCCCGCCGCCGCAAAACCGCGGCCACGACCGCAAGGCAATTAAATGCCCGGGCCCCTTGCCAAGCAAGGCCCACGCCACGTAGAACCCTCGAGCGGCATGACCCTCAACTCGAAACAAGGCGACCCTCGATGGGATATCGGCGTGAGAAGGCCGCCGGGACCTCGCTCGATGTAGAGCGGACCACCGCGGCACCCATGCCACGTAGGACCCTCGAGCGGCATGACCCTCAACTCGAAACAAGGCGACCCTCGATGGGATATCGGCCGTGAGAAGGCCGCCGGGACTGCTCGATGTAGAGCAGACCACCGCGGGCACCCATGCCACGTAGGACCCTCGAGCGGCATGACCCCCAACTCGAGACGATATCAACCCTCTGAAAGAAGGCACACGCGTAAGAGGATCGCCCAGGTCACGCTTGAAATAGAGCGACACCGAAAGCACTCATACCGCGCCGAGCGCCAACAAGCACCTCGAGGGCCGGCACGCCCCCGGACCCTCGACCGCCGCAAACGCGAAAAGACGGGGGGTCCATGCACGGCCCCGCACGGCCTTGCGATCGAGGTTCGAAGCCCGACCCTCGACGGGTTCGAACGGGCGCCCCGGATCACGAGTTAGGGACGACGAGGGCACGCGCATTCGAGCCGTTCCTCGAGCCCGTCGGCTCGAGGGTGCCCCACATGTCGTGTTCGAGAGCCGGCGAGGGCGGCTAGCGGGGGGATCCCACCGAGGGAGAGCTTCCGCGCCCTCGGTCCCTAGCGAACGGGACCGAGCCCCACCTAGCAAACCCACGCAAGCGCTTCCATGGACGTGTCTCCGGACCGCGCGGCCTACCCTTATCGAACGGGGCATGGACGTCCACTTGAACCACCCGCTAGCGGCTCGATGAGGAATCCGCGATTCGCGACCCGCTCGATGGGAGTCGTGGAAACCTCACCCTCCGTCCCGCGGAGGGACGGCGAGGGCGCGTTAAAAAACAAGTCGTCGGCTCGACCCGATCGCCTCGAACGAGCCAAGGCTCGGGGGCTTGACGCACGGCTACACCTCCTTGAAGTTGCACCCGCCGGAGACAAGGTGACGGGGAGCGTGCACCCCCGATGCCGCCGAAATACCGCCGATGCCTGGTTGGCATATGTGCCACACCTTTCGACCGAATTGCTCGCGGTTAACCCCTGCGGGGAGAAGCCCACACTCTGCGGGGCTTCGGGAGGCTAGACCCGCGGGTCCGCCGACGCGGCCCCACGGAAAGCATTCGCAAACAAGGAGGGAAGAACGTCCTATCGGTAGGTTCCCGCATCCGCGGGAGCCTCAATGGCAAACCGCCGGATGCTCGGGGGCTGCGTCGGGGACCGCCCCTAAGGGTCCCCTTAAACAATGGGAGAACCCTCACTTAAATCCCCGCATCAAAATAAGCTAAGCCTAACCATGCAGGAAACTAACCATGCGAGACATGGTCCATGCGGCAGGACTCGGAGGCCCACCAAGACGGCCCGTCCGGGAAGACCCTCGAGCGAGCTCGCCTCGCCCGAGGGCACACCCCCTCCTCGAACGGGCTCCGCCCCGTTCGAGGGGCAACCCCCCTCCTCGAACGGGCTCCGCCCCCGTTCGAGGGGCGACCCCTTCCCTCGAGCGGGCCCGCCCCCCGAGGGCGCGCTCCCCCTCGAAACGAGTCCCGCCTCGCTCGAGGGTCCGCTCCGCCCTCGGCGGGGCCCGCCACGCTCACGGGCGCCCCGCACGCGTGCGCGCGGCCCCGTACTTGGGCATTTAACGCCCGACGCCGCGGGACGGCGCCATCATGCGCCCGGGGGCTCACGCCCGGTGCCGCCGCACCAACTCCCCGGGGAGGAGCCCATCCCCGCCACCGTGGGGTGGACCGTGCGTACGGCCGGTGTCGGCCCGTGACACCGTGCGCACGCTCCTGTACGGCTAACGCGCCCGACCCTCGAAAGGGGGCCGGCGCACCCTCGACTCCACTTTCCCGTGACCTCCGCAGTTGGGTGAGGGGCGCTAGGCGGTGGGTGGCCATCCCGGCCCGCGCGGCGCGGCCGCCGTACCCACGCGTGCGGGCGCACGCCCCCGACTCCGCAGCGCACGCCCGAGCACCGCAAGCAACCACTCCACCACCGCAGGGCTCATTGGGAAGGAACACCGTCCGCCCGCTCCCGTACCCCGTACCGATCATCATCGGCACCTCCCCTCGAAGCCTATCGAGAGAACGCCATCACCATCTCCGCCTCCTACCCTCGAACCGCCACGCGTTCGGGTACGAGGTAGGCCATCATGGCCGGATCGCAGCGAAGATCGTCCGGACGGCCGCCCGCTCTACTCCGTAGCACGACGTGCTCCCACACGTAGCTAGGTAGCGCGGCGTGCATGTAACTCGCCGCCCCCTTGGCCTATAAAAGGGGAGGCGAGCCCCCAGCCGCGGGGGGACGGGTCCAGAGGAACAAGGACAGTCGAGCATAACGCACCGTGCACTCACTCTCTTACTCTCCCATAACATCTTCAGCCACTCACCAGGGACTTGGAAGCCACGCTTCCTCTCTCGCCTTGCTTGTACTTGCCCCACTACAAGCACCCCCGGTGCCGAGCAATATAGTGTCACGAGCACGCCACTGCTGGACGTACGGCCCCCTCGGCCGGAACCAGGATAAAACCTTGTGTCATTTGTTGCTTAGCATCGACCATTGAGGGATAGACCTAGGCGCTATCTACTGGTTAGTGTCGGGACCATATTCCGCACCGACACCCAGGGAGGTCCATACGACAAACATCTCCCCCACGCTTAGCTCTTGCTCGTCCTCGAGCAAGTACTCATAAAAGAACTTCGTCCAAGGCATTGTAATCGTGTTCCGCTAAATCCTTCTTCACAAGTTAGTCAATCTTTTATCTTTAATACATAAACATAAAGTAATGATCATCATACATAAACATGGGTCTTTATAATCTTTACCACGTCAAGATTTACCCCACAACTAAGACTCTTCACTCGAAGCGTTCAATCTCAGCCATGCTTACTTCTTTGCTTCTATTGGAGGGCTTTTATGATTTTCAAAATAAAATTGCTGCAACAAGTGTTAAACAAAAACCTTTTTCCAATGTAACACCCTAAATTCCACTTCTTGACTTTGATTAAAATTTGCTTAGCAACATTTCGATCTTGCTTAAGGAATATAAGGATGTTGTGCGCTTATAGGCATTTAATCATTTTTATTAATTAATTAAAGAAATATAGGAGTTTGTTGTTGCATTCATGCTGGTGCATTGTTTTTGGGTGTTTGGATTCAAACCTTGGTTTGAATTCAAAACTTGATTGCTTATTTTACTAGAAATTGAAAACAAGAAATAGAAAGAAGAAAACCAGCCTCCTAGTCCTGTTTTCGCCGCGGCCCAACACTGTGAAGTCCTCCGGAGGCTCCTCGGCTTTCTTCCCGCGTCCGCGCTCTCGCAGCCCAGCCCAGCCGGCTTCGGCCCGGTGGCCCGCGCGCGCGCCGTCGCCGCCCGACGCCGGCCGGCGAGGCCCGCTTGTCGGCGCCTACCTCCCGCCGCCGCCCGGTCTCCGACTCTCGGGCACGAGCCCGAGTCCGGCCGCCGCTCGATTCGACGCCACGGGCCCGCGAGCCGGTGCTCGCACCGCCGCCTATTTAGGTGCGCCGCCCCCGTCTGCGCGAGCGCACCCGCACCCCCCGAACCCTAGCAGCCTTGCGCCGCTGCCGCCCACAACCCTAGCTCGACAGCGCCGCCGCTCGGTTTCCGCCCGCTCGCCGCCGTCTTGCCGTCGTCCGGTCACTTGGAGCTGCTCAGAGGAACCGCCGCGATGTAAGGAGCCATCCGGTGCCGTTGGTTTGGATGTTCGTGCTCCACGCCGTCGGCTCGTCTTCGCCGGAGCGCCGCCACCGCCGCCCCGTCCGTCGTGCGCCGGCCGCGCGTCGCCGCCGCCACGGGATGTTCGGTTGAGTTCGCAAGCGCGTGCTCGACGTTTTGGTGGAGGACCCGTAGCCAACGGTGCACCCCGCCGCCGGTGAGGCCCTTGCGCCGCCGGCTCGCCGGCGCCGCGCCGCCGCTTGCCCCCGCCGCCGCCGCACCCCCGCCGCCGTAGCGCCGCTCGCGCGAGATCGGGACCGTCGATCCCCGAACCAGCGGCTCAGATCGCGCCACGTCTTTGGTCAGACCGGCCCATACCGGTCAACCCTAACACCCCTACCCGCATTAGATCCTGGCCGCTCGATTTAGATCCCGTGGCCCAGATCCACCCCCATAGCTTTAACCGCGCGCTTTTGCTAAAGAAACCCTGAGATTTTCCCTATTCACAACCCGGTCCTTCTACCTTAGGGAACCTTTACGTTTAAGCCCTGTTTTCTTCTGTTTTAGCCCGAAAGCTCCAAATTCTTTACGGTTTAGTCCTAAAACTTGTTTTAATCATAACTTTGTCGTTTTAGCTCCGTTTTTAGCGTTCTTTATGTCCACGCGATCGTCTCGACGAGTAGAATAGTTTTCTGTTGCTTTTGCTACTGTTTGAGATGATTGGTGTACTGTTTCTTATTTATTTCCATTGTTTGCTTGTATGTGATGTGTGGAGCGTAGCGTACGAGCAATTCGGGGACTTCGCCGCTGTTGAAGAGTATCAAGACCCTGAGCAGTTTCCGGTGCTGGTAGAAGGCAAGTCCTTGCTGCATTCCCGTTAAATTCCTATCACAACATGCATTTTAATTACACTGTTGTTTATTATTGCTATGCATTAACTTGATGGGTCCTATTGCTAAGGTTCGACTAGCTTTGTTATCCTATGCCTTGATCAACCTGGGTTTACTTTATGTTGGGTAGCACTTGCTAGCGCTTTATGTGGTTTTGGGATGGTTTAATGAACACTTGTTAATATGGCTTTATTTATGCTATCATTCATGTAATGCAAGAACACTTTACGTTGTTAATCGGAACATGGAGAACCACCCGGGAAAACAAGATACTACCACAAGACATATGGCTCTGTCTTGGCTTATTAATTAGTGAACTAGGTGTTAGGTATGCTTTACCTGATAAGGGTTGGGGGCCGGCGGGTAGTGGCGTATGGACCTGCTCGGGCGCAGGTGTGGGCTTAGCTAAGACACGGTACTCGTCCGGGAGCTTTATACGTTGCACTGACCAGGTAACCTAGCGGGCAGCCTTCATCTGGGGATCTTTGTAATGGCCTCGTAGCGTCCCTATGCAATCACACCTCGGAAGTGTGGTATGGTGCCTTGCAAACACCGCATGGTTGGGTCTAAAACTCTTTTGGGTTTTTACGCGACTTGTGGGTAAAGATGTACAACCTCTGCAGAGTGTAAAACTAACTAGTTAGCCGTGCCCACGGTCAAGGGCGGCCTGGACCCTCACATGATTAATTCTATGGAAGATGGAACTTTTAAACTTGTGCATTACATTTTATGGATCTGTTGCATTTTATTATCTGGGTTTGGTATATACTTACACTTGCTAGTAACAGTTGCTTAATAAAACTTGACCAACTAAAATGCTTGACTTGCTTATGAGCCAACAACTTCCACCATAAAGCCTTGCATGTTGTTATAGAACTTTTCCCTTGTTGAGTACGACATGTGCTCATGCTTGTTGTTCATTTATTGCATCTACACTACCCGGCTGCTGCTCAGATGGGCGTTTTGAAGACTACTATGATGAGTTCGATGGGTTCTAGGCGTCCGTTCTCCAGTCAGCTGCCTGTGGAGGACTTCTACGTGTGTTTCTTTTCCGCTGTTAGCTACTCGAACGATTGTTTAGTTGAGACATTCGGTCATGTAATAACTGTTTAATACTCTCTTTACGCTTTACACTGTGTTTTGGTATTCACTGCGTCGATGCATGTGTGTAACTTGATCCTGGCGCACATGTATTCTTGCATTCGGGTTTGTCCTTAAATCCGGGTGTGACATCCAAGCTCTCTCATGTCACTCATATAAAGTGGCTATCCTAAACAAGTTTTATAAAACTCTTACCTCCCATAAGTCTCTCATATAACATGTAAAGTGGAGCTGTAGGTATGGCTAGCACAATCAACACAAGTATTGTCAAACTAAGAACTTCCTCTAATGGTTGTTTACCTTTCTAAGCAAATGATCATGAGAATTAATCCTTATGTGGGGATATCAATGATGAGAAGATATAGAATGGTGGACATGTGCAAGGGCAAAAGAAAATATGACTACGAGGCTCCGATGACGTCCTCGTTGTCGGATTGCACATGCTTGGAAAAAGAGTGAAAGTTTCATCTCTCAACAATGTGACATCCTTCCTTGCACTTTATTTTTCTTCTTTTACTTGATTTATCATTCTCATATCTTTCTTGCCACTCCTCTTTTCTCTTTCTCTTCTTTTTCTTTCATTCTCTCATACACATATTTTTTTACTTTTTTATTTTTTTTCTTTCTTTATTTTCCATACACATATTTTTCTCTTTATTTTTCCCTCTCTTGACATCTTTTTCTCTCTTTTCAAAGCTCTCAACTCCTCTCTTTCTTCCATGCACACAATCTGAATTTTAAACAAAAACCATGCTAGAGACAAGACGAAACTTTGAAAGTAGGTTGTATTCAAGGAATGCGGTGTACAAAAGAGATGTATAGGTTCGGGTATGGAATTCGGCGATGTACGGGACCTCCGATGTGAAAGTCATGTTACCGAATGCATGACGAGGCTAGCAACAAAAGATAAGCACAAGGATATGATCATTGCTTGAAATTAAAACTCCCAAGAGAGAAGGATCCTAGCCCAACTCATCGTGCTAATCGCACTTATGGTGGAGCGAAAAAAATAAGTTTGGCTTTGTATAGGATTTTTTTTCTTACTCTCAACTTGGAAAAAGAGGTTTTGCTAACCTTTATTACAAGGGTTTTTAGATAATTTTCAGAATTGAATTCCTCCAACTTTTAGCATTGAACATAGCACAACCAAAGTGTAAAGCTCAAGATCGAAGTGTGGTATGGGTACTTTTAGAGGTAGCAATTCTACTAAGCACCACGGTAAATGTTTTTCAAACCACACACTTATGTTCATATATCAAAAACTAAAGATGAACGAACGAGTAAATCAAGATAAGCATTACACAAGACACAAAATTCAAAGGACTCTTTTTATTTAATTTTCTTTGACGCAAACACTAAATTAAGACACTTGCAAAAAAATTAAAGCACACTCAAAAACTAAAGACTCTTAAACTCTAAAACTCTCTCGAAAACTAAACCGAACCAATCTAAACTTGAAGTTCAAAAACTAAAGGCTAGCTAGCTAGCTCTCCCCCACGCTAAAATCATACGACGTCCTCATCGTATCTTACAAAAATCCTAAGGGGAAAACTAAACCTAGTGGTACTTCCCGCAACTATTGCACCACTTTCCCTTCATGTTCCGAACCATGCCAAAAAGTTTGCGCACGTTCCGATTCAGGAACTTGTAGTCGTCTTCGACCACGCATTCCAAATCCTCCAAACGCTGCCTCATTGCCTCCATGGCCTGGAAACATTCGTCGACCGATGAGTAGAGCTTCAAGATGGGATGAAGGCAAGCCGCACAACACATCAGATGCATCCCGAAAGGGTCGTCATCGCCAGGGTCGTCACCGTCGTCGTCGTCGCTATTGTCGTTGCCATCATTATTGTCGTCGCCGTCGTTGCCGTTGCCACCACCGTTGGGGCCTTCGGGAGTCTTCTCCTTGGGCACCTCTTCCCAAATGTACAAATCATTATCATCTCTTCCGGCGGCCGCCCATGAGCTCGGGCTACGATCGTTGGAGTAGTTGCTATCTCCATAGTCTTTGGGCTCAGGTAACACCTCCTTGTAGTCCTTCCGCTTCATGCCTCGGAGGCGCGCCGGCCTTCGAACGGGAGTAGGGACGTTCTCCTCTTTGACGGGGTTGCGAGATGCGATAGCTCCGGTCCGGACACGCCCTCCACAACGGATGCGGGCGGTCCTCTTCATCTCGACGGGTAGCTTGAGCTTGCATCGCTTCGCCTCCTCCATCGATGGCTCCTTGGCGCCTTGCTTCAACTCTACGTTCCTTGGGGACACCATGGCTGCTGTGTGGGTGCAAAAGATTGCTAGATGGGATGGGTTCCCGAGCTCCCAATTCGGCCAAATAAATAGTCTGAAAAGGAAAACCCAAGGCGCTACTTTGTTTCGCAAACCTTTGTCATTGTCAGTCAACTAAGGTTGGCCCTCGGCCCCTTGCGAATCCGTAAATCAGAGAGCATGCCGCAAAAAAAAGGATGGTCCCCTATGCATTGAATTCTTTCGGGAACGAATCGAATTCAAGTACCTGACCCCCCATCATGGTGAACCTCTCCTTGTGATCGGGATGAGGTATATGCCTCCCAGCCGGGGGCGGATCGAATCGGAGTTTCCTTAGGTAGACACCGACCTACAGTTCTCCTTAAACTTCTGTGCTTGGTGGAAAAGAAGCAAACAAAGTTACGCTCGCTTGTTGGAAACCTCATTTTCCTTATTCAAACTTCCCTTAAAATTTTCTGACCGGAGAAGGAAATCGAAAAGGAGCATTCCGGGGAAAAACCGAGGCGAACCTCCGCCGGGGCCCCACTGGGCCGGTCGGACCGGGCCGGCCGGCCCACCCTGTTCCGAGGGCCGGTCCGGCCCGGTTTCCCATGTACCACCCTTTTTCGCTTTCTTAGCCCATGAGAAAAGATTGGCCCAGTGAATCTTCGCAAGAAACTCCAGAAAAATAAAAGAAAAACTATTTACAAAAATTCATACCATGTTTTTCGTCCTACGCTGGACGTTTGGGCTCTTCTTCCATGGTGAAAACATCAACATGGTGAAGGGGCACGACGTCGGGTTTGTAGTAAACCTTAAGTCGTTGACCATTCACCATGAATTGATCACCTTTCACATCCATAATGGTTACCGCTCCGTTGGAGAGCACCGAATGAACAACATAAGGTCCATCCCACTTGCTTTGCAATTTCCCCTTTCCGAAGGTTTTAAACCTCGAATTGTAGAGGAGGACCTTATCTCCTTCTTTAAACTCTTTCTTCTTCAACCATTTATCATACCACCTTTTAATTCTCTCTTTGTATATGCTTGCATTTTTATATGCTTTCAACCTCATCTCCTCTAGCTCGCTTATTTGAATTCTCCGTTTTACCACCGCGGCATCGAGATCAAGGTTCATCTCTTTGATCGCCCAATAGGCTTTATGTTCCAACTCAACTGGAAGGTGGCAAGCTTTTCCATAGACGAAATAATAAGGGGTCATACCTATCGGTGTCTTGAGCGCTGTTCGATACACCCACAAAGCTCCGTCTAATTTCTTTGACCAATCCTTGCCTCCCTTCTCTATGATTTTATTGAGGATGCTTTTTAATTGCCTATTCGATGTTTCTGCTTGTCTGTTGGTTTGTGGGTGGTAGGTCGTAGAGACCCTATGTTCAATTCCCAACTTGGACAAGCACTTTTTGAAATTCTTCCCGGTAAAGTGAGTTCCTCCATCGCTTATCAAGATTCTCGGTGTACCAAAACGAGGAAAAATCATGCTCTTGATCATGGCAATAGACTCCTCCGTGGAAGCTTTACGACATGGCATAGCCTCTACCCACTTAGATACATAATCAACCATGACTAGGATATGCTCATATCCATGCGAATTTTTGAAAGGCCCCATTAAGTCGATTCCCCACACATCGAATAAATCGATTTGTAGATTATATCTCAAGGGCATAGAATTTCTTTGAGAAATGTTTCCTGTTCTTTGGCATTCGAGGCATGATGCAACGTATCTTTTAGTATCTTCATGCATCTCCGGCCAATAGAATCCGCTAGACCACACTTTTGCTTCGGTCCTAAAATGGATATAGTGTCCACCGTACTCCGCCGAGTGGCACTTCTCAAAATTTCTAGCCTCTCTTCTCTTGGCACACATCTTCTCATGACTCCATCATTGCCAAGTTTGAAGAGGTATGGTGCATCCCAAAAGTATTTCTTACTTTCGGAGATTATTCTCCTTTGAGAGTTTCTATCTAGATGGTCAAGAGGCATCTTCCGAATCGCTCGCATGATATCAATCATCCAAGTGTCTTTATCGAGCACTCGATAGAGGTGGTCATCTCTCATCTTGTCCTCTATGGGCTCTTTATCATCAGACAAATGATCGGCCACAACATTCTCCACCCCCTTCTTATCACGAATTTCAACATCGAACTCTTGGAGAAGAAGGATCCAACGGATCAATCATGGTTTAGCATCTTTCTTAGCCAAGAGATACTTGATGGCCGCGTGATCGGTGTAAACAATGACCTTCGAGTTCATGATGTAAGATCTGAATTTTTCAAAGGCGAATAAAACCGCTAGCAACTCTTTCTCCGTAGTGGCATAATTTAATTGTGCCTCATTAAGAGTTTTACTAGCGTAGTAAACAGCGTGAACTCGGCCTTCCTTTCTTTGACCCAAAACCTGTAAGGAATCGGATGCTCGTTAACCTAAGAGGGGGAGGGGGTGAATTAGGCTACTTAAAACCATAACCTATGGCTTCACTATTTTTGCACAAAGGTTAACTAGAACATACTATCTATATGTGCAACTAAGGTTGTTCTAGTGTAAAATTCCCATCCCAAAACAAGGTTTGCAACCTATAGCCAATCCTAGCATGATACTACTCTAGGAAAGTAAAGGCAAGCAAACATTGCAATAGAGTAAATGCGGAAACGTAAAGGGGATGAGAGGAAGCAAACTCTTGACACGCGATTTATCCCATGGTATCGGTAAGCACTAAGCCACCCCTAGTCCACGTTGAAGCACTCACACAAGATTATTGCTTCCTAGTCACCAAGTCTCTCCCAAGAGCACCACTTGACTCGCCACAAAGGCTAGCCACTTAGGCAGTTGCCAAGCTCCCTTGGTCACCTTGATGCCGCCTCTACTAAGGAGCTTCTCCACCAAGGAAGGGGGTCTCCACGTCCCCCGCATAAAGTGTCCTCGCTGCTCCACACCAAGCCGGAGGGTCGATGACGATTGCTTCTTGCGAACCTTGTACAACTTGATTCACTCAAGAATCACCTCACAAGGTTGGCACAACCTTGCACTCACTCAGCTCTAAGCTAAGCCTAGCACTAAGCACATACACAAAACATGTACAAGTCTAAGGATGAGCAATTTAGCACTTGGATGGATTGGATATGATCTTCAATGTGTCTTGAACTCCTCTGCACTTCCACACAATCCAGCCTTTTCAAATGGGCGAGTGGAGGAGGTATAAATAGCCCAAGGAATCAAACTAGCCGTTGGCTAAAAGCTGCTGAAAGTAGTACCGTCGGATGATCCGACGCTATCTTTTTTCCGGGCGTCGGTTCATCCGGTGCTACTAGCCGTTGCCTCCACCGCACATGACTTCTCTGACACAACTGCTCCGACGTTATGCACCAACGGTGCGTTAGTTCATCCGGTGCTAAAGACCCCGCGTCCAAGTCGCCTCTGTTAGCTTCCACGCAACCGTCGGATAGATCGACGCTTCATCTTGACCAAGGTGTCGGATCATCCAGTGCTGAAGGCTTCGTCCTGGCGCATCTCTGTATGAATTCAAACTGAGCGTTGGATAGACCGACGGTGTCCCCACTCAGACCGTCGGATCATCCGGTGCTACTGTCTTCGCTGCTCTTCCTATGCAACTCGTCCAACGCTACTAAAAATTAGACCGTCGGTTCATCCTACGGTACCTAGGGTTTCACCCTGTGTACCAACTCGTCCGACGATTGCACCGACGCTTACTAAATTGATACCGTCGGTTCATCCGACGGTGTCTTTTCTTTTCCTTTTCTTGCTCGGTTTTGACCCTTGATTTTCTCATTTTGGCATGTGATTTTCTTGCATCCTTGGGACCTAGAGATGTCTACAAAGACATGCTAAAACAATATGGTTAGTCCCAATGATCACGTTGTCATGAATCACCAAAATCAAACTCGAACTAATGGCATATGAGGCCATGTTCGCTACAATCTCCCCCTTTTTGGTGATTTATGACAACACAACCAAAGCAAGCATAAATTTGCAAATATTGACAGAATTAGAACCACTTACACTTGCTTGGATGCTTACCATCATCCAAACTCCCCCTAGATCAAACTTCCCCCTTTTTGATCTTCTCTTCCTATGTTCACATTCTCCCCCTTTGGTCTCATATCCTTGGAACCTAGCTTGCTTTGGTCTCACATTCTCCCCCTTTGGAATAAAATCTCCAAAAAAGTCCAAAGCAAAATGGCTCCAAGAAAACTAGCAAGTTCTAGCACACATAGCTCAAGGAGAAATGTTAAATATAAGGGAGAAAGCCGCATGAACCATGATCCATATGTATGATATCAATGAAGATACCACATGTAAGAATGACTAAAGTGGATCACTAGCTCATGAGACTAGCATGATACAAACTAAGCTCCCCCTAAGTGTGTGCACAAAAAGATGGTGTGAAAAACAAGTGCACAACTACAAACTTGTAAGCCAAGGAAGCTTAGAACATATCATGCAAGGAGGTAGCTTAAAGAACAAGAGATAAAACAAATAGGTTCTTGTAACATTACCGCTTGTAGATATCACTTGTAGTGTTTTGATCATTGCATACCTCCTGGGGGTTGATCCTCTTTACCTTGTTGGCACCACATTGAGATGAGCCACTTGGAAATGATATCACTAGGTGACACCACTTGAAAGAATCTTGCATAGAAGACACTTGGGGTAGCACAAGGATTAGGAATGTATGAGTACATTGCCTTTGAACTTATATAGAGACATAAGCTCGCAAGGACATAACTCAATAGCATGAAGCTCATATTGCTATATTCACTCGTTTAGAGATGTTAGATCACATTGAGAGTGAAATAGCATTCTCTTAGAATGAAGTACCGCACCGGAACGCGTCACTAAGGGACTACATAAGATAAGCTTGAAACAATGTTAGTCCCATAACCAAACCATAGGATGAGCTCCCCTTAAATGTGTGCATTTAGTGTTTGAATCACCAACTAAATGTATGCACATTGTTTATGACAACAAAAGGGAAGCTAACCCTATAGCTTGTTCATGATGCAAAGAGATAAATATGAAAACATGCACCATGAAAGAACAAGTGTAGCTTTCCTACACACTAATCAAACCATGTAGATTGCTCATGGGTTAGCACATGATACATGCAACCTACCATATGTAAATATTGCAACAAATGCAACCTAAACAAGGCAATGGAGCTACAATGATACAAAAGATAGCTACTAGTTTCCATTACCTCAACCGGGGATCTTGGGCAACACATGTCCAATTTTCAAGCTTGGCTTATAGGCTTGAATCTTCTCATCTTGATTGTGCCAAGCCTCCCAATTCCCCGTTCTCATGGCGTTCAAGTGGCCTTTGGAACCCAAACCATTTGAGGCCCCTTCATGTTAGTGATGACTTCCTTGGGCACCCAAATCGGTTGGTTCCAACCCCGCTCCTCCTTCATCTTCCCAACCTTGTGTGCAACCACCTTGCCATTAGCCTTCTTCTTGATGACGTAGGTGTTGCTCTTGGTCTTGTTCTTGCGGTTGGGCTTGGTGTAGATGAGTGAGCTCTTGATGGTGGGGTTCAACTTCTTCTTTGCGCCCTTGTCCATCTTCTTGACAAATTGAGGGCATTTGTAGAACTTGTGCCCTTCTCCATGACACTTGTAGCAAGTCACGATTGCACCCTTCTCAAGCTTCTTCACCATGGGATCACGGTTATCTTGAGAAGGTTGGACTTTGCTCTTCATGTCTTGAGAGGTGTCCACTTGTTCTTCATCGTTCTTGCCCTTTCCCATCAAGCTTGCCAACCTCTCTCGGAGCCATTTCACTTCTTGCTTGAGCTCATCATTTTTCTTGCCTATGAGACAATCACATGTTTCTACAACAACATTCTCATTGCAAGATGGTGAGCAAGATTCATCAATTAAATCAATGCAAGAAGTTGAAGCATCTACCTTGGAGATAGGAATTGCACAAGGGATAGATGATTCATCAAGCTCAAAGGAATTACTTGTTTTAGTCTCATTGATCTCAAGCTTAGATTTTAGCTCATCACACTCCTTGCTAAGCAATTTGAATTTGCACAACAAATGTTCATAATTTGTAGCAAGGGTTGCACTAAGATCATTGAGAGCGTTGAGTTCTTTAATTCCATTAGCTTGTTTCTCAAAAATTCCTTTTTGCTCATGGACTAGCTCAACAAGATCATCAAGAGAGGCGGTGTCAGATTCATCTTCACTTACATTGCTTTCCATACCTTTGGCCATAAGGCACATGTGTAGTGATGATCAAGGACCTTGCATGAAGCGGGTGGTGAAGTTCTTTCTTGATTCATCACTTGAGTTAGAAGAACTTGATTTTCTACCACTTGTCCACTCACGGACGGCGATAGTTGCTTTTTGCCTTGGTCTCCTCTCTTTGACCACCTTCTTCTTGGGCTTGTGCTCGATCTTGGTGAACTTGATGTGTTGATGATGACGCCCTTCTCTCAAGTGGACGTTGTAGCCGCACATGTTGACTTTCTTCACATACTTGAAGATCTTCTTCACATACTCGGCCACCATGGATTCAACCTCTTCATCACTTGAGGAATCTCCATCGTTACCATCATCACCATCATCCTCGCTTGAGCTTCCATGAGTAGCCATCCTACTCAACATCTTCTCTTGTTGGCTTGGCTTGTAGTTGGAGAGGATGGTTCTTGGGGCTTCTCTTGGGGCACCTTCTTTGACTTGGGCATGAGTTGAAGCTCATGTGTCATGATCTTGCTCAAGATATGAGATGGCTTCAAATCTTCGAGCTTCTTCTCGTAGATGATTGCCTTCACCAAGTCATAATCGGGCTTCCGGAGACTTTGAAGGATCTTGCGGTTGATGTTCAAGTCCGTGATGTCCTTCACACCTAAAGCATTGATCTCATTGACAAGCACATTTAGGCGTGAGTACATAGATTCGGCATTTTCATTTGCAAGTTGCTTAAAGCTATTGAATTCCTCAAGGAGACAACCGTAGCGTTCATTAGCAACTTCTTTTGAACCCTCATTTTGCTCCTTGATGGTTTTCCATAGCTCATGAGCATTTTCACAAGTAAAAACTCTATTGAAAACACCTACATCTAGTGAGGACAAAATGATACTCTTAGCAATCACATCAAATTGTTTTTCTTTCTTAGTACCATTTTTCATGCCCTCATCGGTGACTCTCCAAACATCAAGGTCCTTTGCTTGGAGATAGGCCTCCATGAGAACCTTCCACCGAGAGTAGCCCGTGCCATCGAAATGTGGAGCCAAACCTAAGGTATCCACCCCTTTCATTCCTCTATAGAGCAACTCACTAGGCGGTGAAGCCTAACCGTTCCAATGAGCCGGTTTTCACAATTTACCAATCGAATTTGTGTTTCCTTGTGAAGGAAGTGAGTCCCGGCTCAGATACCACTTGTAAGGAATTGGATGCTCGTTAGCCTAAGAGGGGGAGGGGGTGAATTAGGCTACTTAAAACCTTAACCTATGGTTTCACTATTTTTGCACAAAGGTAAACTAGAACATACTATCTATATGTGCAACTAAGGTTGTTCTAGTGTGAAATTCCCATCCCAAAACAAGGTTTGCAACCTATAGCCAATCCTAGCATGATACTACTCTAGGAAAGTAAAGGCAAGCAAAGATTGCAATAGAGTAAATGCGGAAACGTAAAGGGGATGAGAGGAAGCAAACTCTTGACACGCGATTTATCCCATGGTATCGATAGGAACTAAGCCACCCCTAGTCCACGTTGAAGCACTCACACAAGAGTATTGCTTCCCGGTCACCAAGTCTCTCCCAAGAGCACCACTTGACTCGCCACAAAGGCTAGCCATTGAGGCACTTGCCAAGCTCCCTTGGTCACCTTGATGCCGCCTCCACTAAGGAGCTTCTCCACCAAGGAAGGGGGTCTCCACGTCCCCCGCACAAAGTGTCCTCGCCGCTCCACACCAAGCCGGAGGGTCGATGACGATTGCCGGTGAGCCACTTAGGCCCCAAGGCTTCCAGCGAACCTTGTACAACTTGATTCACTCAAGAATCACCTCACAAGGTTGGCACAACCTTGCACTCACTCAGCTCTAAGCTAAGCCTAGCACTAAGCACATACACAAAGCATGTACAAGTCTAAGGATGAGCAATTTAGCACTTGGATGGATTGGATATGATCTTCAATGTGTCTTGAACTCCTCTGCACTTCCACACAATCCAGCCTTTTCAAATGGGCGAGTGGAGGAGGTATAAATAGCCCAAGGCATCAAACTAGTCGTTGGCTAAAAGCTGTGAAAGTAGTACCGTCGGATGATCCGACGCTATCTTTTTCCGGGCGTCGGTTCATCCAGTGCTACTAGCCATTGCCTCCACCGCACATGACTTCTCTGACACAACTGCTCTGACACTATGCACCGACGGTGCGTCGGTTCATCCGGTGCTGAAGACCCCGCGTCCAAGTCGCCTCTGTTAGCTTCCACGCGACCGTCTGATAGACCGATGCTTCATCTTGACCAAGGCGTCGGATCATCCGGTGCTGAAGGCTTCGTCTTGGCGCGTCTCTGTATGAATTCAAACTGAGTGTTGGATAGACCGATGGTGTCCCCACTCAGACTGTCGGATCATCCGGTGCTACTGTCTTCGCTGCTTCCTATGCAACTCGTCCGACGCTACTAAAAATTGGACCGTCGGTTCATCTGACGGTACCTAGGGTTTCACCCTGTGTACCAACTCGTCCGACGATTGCACCGACGCTTACTAAATTGATACCGTCGGTTCATCCGACGGTGTCTTTTCTTTTCCTTTTCTTGCTCGGTTTTGACCCTTGATTTTCTCATTTTGGCATGTGATTTTCTTGAATCCTTGGGACCTAGAAATGTCTACAAAGACATGCTAAAACAATATGGTTAGTCCCAATGATCACGTTGTCATGAATCACCAAAATCAAACTCGAACTAATGGCATATGGGGCCATGTTTGCTACAAAACTGCGCCTACGGCATAGTCACTTGCATCACACATGATCTCGAAAGGTTGGCTCCAATCCGGAGGTTGAATAATGGGAGCACTCACCAAAGCACTTTTCAAGGTCCGGAATGCCACTCGGCACTTCTCATCGAAGTCAAAAGCCACATCCTTTTGAAGAAGATGCGTTAAAGGCTTAGTGATCTTCGAGAAGTCCTTAATAAATCTTCTATAGAATCCGGCATGGCCTAGAAAGCTTCTCAAGGACTTAACATCCGTCGGAGGTGGGAGTTGCTCAACCGTCTCTACCTTAGCCTTGTCTACTTCAATGCCTCTCTTTGATATAACATGTCTGAGCACTATTCCTTGCTTAACCATGAAGTGGCACTTTTCCCAATTTAACACCAAGTCTACCTCCGCACACCTCGTGAGGACCTTATCCAAGTTTGCCAAGCAATCCATGAATGTCTTCCCATAAACAGAAAAATCATCCATGAACACCTCGACAATTTCTTCGGTGAATTCCGAGAATACGGCCATCATGCAACGTTGAAAAGAGGCTGGAGCGTTGCATAGACCGAAGGGCATCCTTCTATATGCAAACGTTCCATAAGGGCATGTGAACGTTGTTTTGTGTTGATCATCCAGGTGAATGGGAATTTGCATGAACCCCGAGTACCCATTGAGAAAGCAAAAATAAGCGTGGTTTGCTAATCTCTCGAGCATCTCGTTAATGAACGGTAGGGGGAAGTGATCTTTCTTCGTTGCTTTATTTAGCTTTCGATAATTTATACACATCCACCACCCGGTCACGGTTCTTTGCGGTATCAACTCATTCTTCTCATTCTTCACCACGGTTAAACCTCTTTTCTTCGGTACACAATGTACCGGACTCACCCATTCGCTATGTGGAACCGGGTAGATGATTCCGGCATCAAGTAACTTGATGACCTCTTTCCTTACTACCTCTCGCATGACATGAGTTAGCCTCCTTTGGTGGTCCACCACGGGCTTACATTGGTCTTCCATTGGTATACGATGAGTGCAAAAGGCTGGGCTAAGTCCTTTGAGATCATTGATCGAATATCCAATCACCTTCCTATGTTTTTTCAATAAAATCAGCAACTTCTCATTTTCTTCGGGACTCAACTCGACGCTCACAATGACTGGATAAGTCTTATTTGGGCCCAAATTTCATATTTTAATCCTTTGGGTAAAGGTTTAAGTTCTACCTCGGGCACTTGTGGCTCCTTGGGTTTAATTTCTCCTATGTCCTCGAAATTTTCTTCCTCCACGCTTCCATTTTGTGGTTCTAAGCCTTTTGTTGCCTCATCTAGTTCTTCGTCTTGTTGATCGTTAACTTGATTTTCCATCGCTCTTTACAGTGGGTCTCTAAGGGTTTCAACGAAACAAAGACTATCTACCTCCTCTACTTCGTCTTCGAGAGGAAAGGATGTAGGGTGTTTAGAAACGCGAAGAAAGTTATATGTGTACTTCTTTCCATTAAGGTTCATTGTTACTTTGCCTTTTGTGGCATCCAACACGGCATCAACCAACTTAAGAAAAGGCCTACCTGGGATTATGTGATCATGATTACTATGGTAAGCATCAATAAAAAAGAAATCGGTTGGTATACATTTTTCAGAGATCTTTACATTCATGTTGCAAGCAATACCTAGAGGTCTAATAGTTCTATCGTCTCCCATGATTAATTTCGTTGATGTTGGAGCTAAGTCTAGGTTGTGGTCTTCAACTTTATCATAAATTTTAGAAGATAGGACACTTACTTGGGCTTCGATGTCGCGCAAAGCTTTGCATTGAACTCCATTGATGTCGCAACTCAAGTGTGGTGTCGTCTTCTCTTCTTCTTCGGATCCTATCACGTAAACTTCGGCGAGGCGAGCATATGGCGATGCTTCGGGCTTGATCCCCATGATTCTCTTCACCTCGGCTATGTGTTCAGAATCCACTTCATCATCTCCAAAGAGCTTTTGAAAGATCTCACCAGTGGTTTCAAGGTCGTATGAATCTTCCGATTTCTTCTCCGGTGGGAAATCCACTTCCAATGCTCTTGCCATCCCCTTTTTATTAGGGAATGGTCTTCTCTTATCGGATAATTCTCCGTAATCGATTGGAACCCAATCCATTGGTTCGAACTCCCTTAGTGGCTTCGCGCTTGACATGCTTCACTTGTTTGCTTCATTTGATTTGGCGAAATCGATGATCGGGGTAGTTCTTGACTTGGTGTACTCTTCTTCAAGATTTTCCGGGATTGGCTCCTCTTTTGTGACTTTTGGGGTTGCCTCTTTAGAAAACTCAGCACACTTCTTCTTCCTTGAATTGTATTCCGGCTCTTCCGCAAGTCTTGTTTCCCAATCTCTTCGCATGGCAGCCGCTTTACTATTTTTTTGTAGAAGTTGAGCGGCTTCCATGAGTGTTTTCTCCATGAGATCCCCACCTGCACACATTTGGACGTGTTGCATGCAACTAGGGGTTAGGGAAAAGAAAAATGTATGCAAGAGTACGTCACCGGAGAAGCCGAGTCTTGGTCCTTGTTCGATCAACTCATTAAACCTATTCCAAGCTTGGTCTATTCCTTCCTCTTCTCCTTGTGTGAAAGTGATCAATTGCCTCCTTAGATGTTGAACATTTCTAATTGGAAAGAACTTCTCACAAAACTTCTTTGTCAACTTGTTCCAATTGCCTTCAACTTCAAAGGACGCAAACGAGTACCACGTCTTCGCTTCACCGGCAAGTGAGTAAGGAAAGAGATTCCATTTGAACCATTCATCGGGAACTCCTTCTTGACGCACCGTGTTGCATAGCGTCGTGAAATGCCTTATGTGTCTATATGGGTTCTCTGTAACCATCCCTTCAAACGCGTTTGCCGCCACCATCTCGATGATCTTGGATTTGATTTCATACTTGGTCGCTTCGAGCTTCGAATCCGACTCTTGTACTTTTATGTCTTCACATCGAGGACTAGCGTAATCCCTTAGTGATTTCTCCGGTTGTTCCACGGGTTGATTGACGAACGCCATCTAGACAACAAGATAGAAACAAAAACAAAAACAAACAAAGTGGTTTTCAAGGTAATATGTATTAGATGTTAGTAAACAAAAGATAAACTAAATATAAAACAAAGTTAGATGCAAACCAAACGATGTAAACTAGCTTGCTCCCTGGCAACGGCACCAGAAAAAGGGGCTTGTTGACGGATAAAAGACGTATCCACCTACGATCCGCAAGCGTACAGACCTACACCTTTTTCACCACAGGATTCCCAAGGTTCTTGTCAATCCGCGGAGCAAAGGGGGTTACAAGCTTTTGATCTACCTCTACTCACTAGCTACTCCAACCCTATCTAAGGTTGAACTAGAAAACGACTACACTACACTAGAAAGAACGATTAAGCAATAAAGATAGGAGATACTCGCCCATGGGTCTATGATACTCGAACATGCAATCGCTTTAAACATGAAAACCAATCTAATCTATCAGGGGTTGTGAGCACGGTTTCGCCCTTTCCCTCCCCCGTACTGTCACTACGCAGTGGTATTCATGACTAGACCTATGATGGACACGGCGTATTGAATTGATCCAAGGGAGCACTGGGATCCATACTTTCTTTACGGCACGGTGGCTAACCTTAAGCATCTAAGCACATTCAACACAAGATGATAGATAGATAATCCAATAAGGTACGATTACATCTTCAGGACCGATTACAACCCATGGACGAATAAGGAGATTACCCCATCAAGGTGCTAGACATAGCACCGTTGATCATGGTCACCCTTTCGACGGTGTCTTCCTTCTTCTCCACTTGTGGGTGCCTTCTTCGAGATGGTCTATCCCCCTCCGGAGATCTCCCTCCTCTCTCTCTAGCTTGTGGATGGCCTCCTGGTGCAAATGGCTCTCCCCCCTGCGAATGGCGGCACCTCCAGGACTTTAGGGTTGAAAATCCTTCGGGTGCAAGGAAAGGGGGGCGAACCGACCCCCGGAGTGGGCCAGGCCGGCCGGCCTGGGCTGACGGCCCAGGCCCACTTCGGCCCGGTTCGGTCGCCCCTTCGCTCCTGTGGGTCCTTATGCATTTATGCACTTTGCCCCCTCCACTTGCACTATTTTGAAGATGTCATCCTCGCATCCAAGATGAAGGTTCTCTTTGCATGAAGTTCGGTCTTTTACGCTTCGATCCCCGGGAATGTTCCTTCGTAGCACTTCGGTCCTTGCCACCATTGGAAGTGATTTCATCAAGCTCATGAACACGAACAAGAATCCGTAAATGCTCCTTTGAACTTGTTGTGAATCCGTTCTTTATGTCCATGTTTTTCTACATAAACACAACACTTCCAAATGCATGCACATAGATGAACTTGTTATATGATTAGTGTGCCTAGTAGTAGGTTAGTTCCATAAACAAATCCAAACCAAAGTGTAATGGACATGTTTGGTGTACCAAAATACACCGTCAACAGTCTTGCTCATACTCAATTGTGAGGGCTTCTCCTTCGGTGGGGATTGTCACACCTACAGCTACAATCTTCCAAAGAGAAGGGTGAAGCCTGTTGAGGTGCATTTGCATATCATAAGCCCATTTGGGATAGTCTTTCCCATCGAAATGAGGAGGCTTTCCTAAATGTACGGAATAGAATGTTTCATTAGAGTTGTTGCCCGGAAATTGTGCGTAGTGGTGGGGCACTTCATAGTAGCCGGAGTGAGTGTACTTGGCTTTCACCTTCTTGATCATCTTCTTGAGGAGCTTCTTGGCCATCTTCTTGGCCTTCTTCTTCTTCTTAGCTTTTCTTTTCTTCTTCGCCGCCTTCTTTGCCGTATCATCATCATCTTTGACATCTTCATCACTTGAGACGGAGTTCGAGTCGGAGTCGGATGAAGAGTCATCAGAGCTTTCTCTGCTGGATCAGCTAGGGGCCTTCCCGGTGACTTGTTGGGCTGCCTTAAGCTCTTTCTCTTGAGCTTCCTTGGTGGCGATTTCTTCGATGGATTGGTTGTCTCCACTCCCTGACATCTTAATCCCTTAGCGGTTAAGCCTAAATCAAGGGATAGGCTGTGATACCAATTGAAAGGACCTTGTGATGCTTAGAGGGGGGTGAATAGAATCACTTTAAATTATGAAACAAATGCAGTGGTTAAAACCTCTGTCGGTACTACTGACGCGGTGCAAGAACTACCGAGGGGTCAGTATTTCCGGTACTGGGCCGGTACTATTGACAGGTCAGAGGTGACTAAAACGAAATTTGAAGTGTAAAGCGATTCTAGCAATTCTATTTGAATCAAAGGTTTAGTTTAGAAGCTGAGGACCAGGAGCGTCCCGGTGGTCGATGGATGACCGCTCCTCAGTGATGAGTGATTGACAATGGGTGTTGGACTAACTCTTGGCTCAGTGCGCAGGTGTAGGCTGCGGCCTAGTTCGTGTTGTTGCAGGTGAAGAACGGGCGCGAAAGGTCTTCAACCTTGAGGGGCCTCCGGGAGATGGAGAGACAAGTAGGCTCGGTTTGAGGGACCCGGTGGACGGCGGGACTAGGTGCGGGCCACATGGTGGCGAGAGGAGCAAGACGAAGTCATGGACGATCGAGCCGGTGCACGGTGGCGGTCGAGTCAAGGGGCTTGGCGGGAGGCCGGGCCGAGCACGCGGGGTTTGGTGGTTTGCCCACAAAACCATCGGAGGACGGTTTCTTGGTTTGGGCCTCAAAACCAAGTCCGAAGACCCAACACGACGGAGACGGGACCCGAGCGTGTCGGGAAGCTTCGAAGCAGAGGACACGCAGCAGGATCGCATGGCTTGCGTTGGGCGGACGCGGGGTGCGGCGAAGGCGTGGCCGTCCGATGGCAAGACCCACAAACATTACATAAGTGCCCCAGCGTGGGTTGTATCGCCAGTAGTTGAGTTAGGGGTAGTCGAGTCATTTTCCACACCGGCGGGACCCGATATATAAGCCATGAGTGTGTGTGGATGGCTTCCTCTCTCGATGACTTAGGGTTTCATTTCCCCCTCCTCTTTCTCATTTTCCTGGACTATTTTCTTCTCCATTTTTCTCTAGGCTAGCATGAGAGCTTCATGAGAGATTTGTTGGGAGGGATGGATGCTAGGGCGGCATGCTAGACCTTGTGAATCTTTCCTGGTTTGTATAGAAGATTTGGCGTTGTGTTTTCCGTGGTCTTTTTCGTGCTTGTTTTTGGTGCCTTTGTTCTCGGTGTGATTCCGCGGATTTGAGTGGGTTTCTCCCCGGATTTCTTTGAGGGAAACATGGATGGATGTCTCGTGCATATTTGTGATTGATCTTGTTCCCTCAAACGCTGGGAAACCACTTCGATTCAAGGATTTTCGTTCGGTGCTCTAGTCTTTGGTGGTGCTCAAAGGATTCGCGATTCCCGGTGATTTAGGGAGTTAGGAGGCAAGATTTTTGGGCTATAGCATCCTTGTGTGATGCTTTTCAAGTCCCCAAACCCTTGTCTTCACAGCTTCTACCATTTGGGAAATCCGATGATGATTTGGGGGAGTTGACCATAGAGGTCGGGCTGTTTTCAGTTCTGTCCGTGAGGCGCGGACAGTCCGCGAGGGACCGGCGGACGGTCCGCGAGGAGCGAGTTCTTCCCATGTTCTTCGTGTTCTTGCTCGGCTTAGCTTTCGATCCGTCGTGGCTTTGAGTTTTCGTTGGGCAAGGTTTCAGACAGTCCGCAGCAGCGGGCGGACGGTCCGCGGGTGCCTGGCGGACAGTCCGCGTGCTCCCCGCGGACGGTCCGTTATCCGGGGTCGTCTCTGGAGGTTCTGTTAGCTTTTTCGAACGGTCCGCAGCACAGGGCGGACAGTCCGCGGTGTGTGTGCGGACAGTTCGCGGCAGCAGGCCGGACGGTCCACTTGGCCAGTGCGGACGGTCCACCCCTCCTGGCCGGACGGTCCGCCAGAGCCTGGGTGCTTTGCTTCTTGGTTCGATTCCTCCCTTCCTTTCTCGTGCTTCCGCGTGTGCTTCAAGGAATCGTTCCTAAGACTGGAGGTTGATCCATAACCTCGTTGTCTTGGCGATTGGTGTGTGATTCGATCCATCGCTTGTGTGTGACCGGGATTTGACTAGGGTATAGGCCGGGTTCTTTGAGAAGAATTTTTACCGGCTCCTATTCACTCCCCCCCTCTCTAGTCGCCATCTGATCCTTCAATTGGTATCAGAGCTTGGTGCCGGATTCTTTGTGACTTTGACAAGTCTTGAGTCCTAAGATGGCGTACGTTGAGCGGGGCGGTCCGCCGCACTTCGATGGAAAGGGTTACCACAAGTGGGCGACTCGTATGATGATCTTTCTTCGTGGCAAGCTGTTGGATTCCATTGTGCTTGACAAGACCTATGCTATTCCGGTCAACATCCATACTCTTATGGTGACCGATGCCGGTGCTAAGGCCAAGTATGAGGAAAATGCAAAGGCCATTGATCACTTGGTCCGGAGCTTGTGTGATCCTGAGTTTGAGCGTGTTCGCCATTTGAATCTTGCTTGGCAAATTTGGGAGAAGTTGTTGGTTGCTCACGGTGGTGATAACCATGTGAAGGCTCGCCTCTTTGTCTCTTACCGGATGCAATATGAGAACTTCACTCAACTTCCCGGTGAGGACATTGATGCGATGTTTCAGAGGTTCACCACCATCGTGAACAACATGAAGGCTAATGTTGAGGATTTCCCTTACACTGAGCATGATCAAGCTTTGAAGCTCTTGCATGTCTTGGACCCAAATGTTTGGGGTGCTAAGGTTGAGGCCATCAAGGAGTCTGGGCAATACTTGACTATTGAGTTGGATGACCTTTTTTCTAAGCTCAAGTCGGCTGAGGTTGACAGGAAGTTGCAATCCAAGCATGAGGGCTCAACTGACCATAGTCTTGCTCTTGTGGGCGGATCAAAGGGCAAATCTAACCCTTCTTGTCGACAGTTTTCCTTGTCTTCTCTTATGTCTATTCCAGATGAGGAGTTTGATGTGCTGGGCGAGGAGGAGCTGGCCTTGCTCTCAAGAAGGTTTGATCGACTACACGAGAGTCAGAGGAATGCAAGGCGGAGCTCAGGGACGTGCTACAAGTGTGGCAAGCGTGGACACTTCATCGCCGAGTGCCCGGAAGTGGAGGAGAACAAGTACAAGATGAGCGAGTACAAGGCGCACCCAAGGCGTGAAGACAAGTACTCCTCCAAGGGCAAGCACTTAAGCAAGTCCAAGAGCAAGGACAAGGACAAGCGGCGACCGAGCAAGGGCGGTTACAAGAAGGACAAGGCAAGAGCCATTGTGGCCGGTGCAAGCGACGTCGACTCAAGCTCAAGCGACGCGCAGTCAAGCTCAAGCAGTGAAGATGAAGACGCCGAGAGGTGCAAGGGCAAGAAGAGTGCAAGCCGGAACCTCAGTGGATTGAGCTATATGGCGCTTGAAGGCTTTTGTGGCATGGCTCATAGCTCAAGCAGCAAGAAGTGTCGGGGACAGCCCTAGGGGTCCCCTTAAACAACTGGGAAATCCCCACTTAAAACCCACGACAAGCCAAAGCTAAGCGCACCTCACTTAAACACATGAGGCAGGGCCCACGCCGCGGTGGCCCCGACGGCCCACCAGGACGGCCCACTCAAAGATCCCCTCGAGCAGGCTCCGCCTCGCTCGAGGGCGCACGCCTCCCCCTCGAGCGGGCTCCGCCCGGTTCGAGGGGGTGCGCTTACCTCAGGTAGGCTCCGCCTCGCTCGAGGGCCTGCTCCGCCCTCGAGCGGGCTCCACCTCACTCGAGGGCGCCCCGCACACGCACGCCTGCTCCCGTACGCGGGCATTAAATGCCCTGACAACGGCGGGGGCGGCGCCATCATGCGCCGGGGCTCGTGCCCGTGCCGCCACACCAACTCCCTAGGAGGGAGCCCATCCCCGCCACTGTGGGAGGAACTGTGTGGCGTGGCCGGTGCCAGTCCCGTGACGCCGCGCCACCTGCTCCGGTACGGCCAACGCGCCGAGCCCTCGAAGGGGGGCCGGCCGCACCCTCGACTTGCTTTCTTGTGATCTTGTAGGGTTAGGTGGAGGCGCTAGGCCGGTGGGACGCCATCCCTACCACTGTTAACGGCATGGCTGCTGCCCCCGCGTGTACGGGCACACGTCGGGCGCTGTGGCAACAACGCCAGCGCTGTTGAGCGTGCGGGAACGGGATGCCACCTTACCTGCCACTGTGCCTCGTATGGACCGACGTCAGCAACTCCCTCAAGCCCGTCAAAAGACATCACAGCCGTCCGCTTCTCTTCTATCCTCGAAGCCGCCACTGTTCAGGTACAAGACACGCCATGATGGCCGGATCGCTGCAAGGATCGTCCGGGCGGCCGCCTACTCTACAGCATAGCACATCACGCTCCCTCGCGTAGCTAAATAGCGCGGCATGCATGTGATTCGCTCTCTCCTTGGTCTATAAAAGGAGGACGAACCCCCCTGCCGCAGGGGACATACGGGGAGACAAGACAGAAAACACAACACAACGCAAGACAGGTCGCACCACGCTCTTGCTCTCCAGCCACTAGACCAGGGACTTGGGAGCCACGCTCCCTCTCCCGCATTGCTTGTAGCAGCCCCACTACAGGCACCCCCGGTGCTGAGCAATATAGTGCCTTGAGCACACCACTGCTGGACGTACGGCCCCTCGGCCGGAACCAGGATAAACTCCGTGTCTCTTATTGCTTAGCATCGACCATTGAGGGATATACCTTGGCACTTATTACTGGTTAGTGTCGGGACCACATTCCGCACCGACAGTTAGCACCCACCGTGGGGCAATCGAGCGCCTAAGGTCAATCCATCGTCAACTCCCTCCATGGTGATCCGCACTGAGTATCGTGGTATGCGTTACTGCATGGGAAGCTCGAACCCCCTCCCCGCCGGTTTTGAAATCCGGTTTGGGGGCCTGAACTTCCAGGCTACGGGGAACGGCTACCTGATGCGCCTCACCAACCGTGAGGAGCTACGCGCGCGGCGCCAGGCCGGGTCCGCCACGGTTCCCGCTGCGCGCACCGCCACGACGCAAACGCCCGCCCGCACGGACGCCGCGGGCCCGTCAACGCCACGACGTCGCCGCCGCTCCGGCCAACGTTCACGCCGGGCGCGGTGCGAGCGACGGCAAGCCGAACACACCGCCTCCCCAATGCGGCGCGCGCCGTCAGCACCGCAACCACCGCGCCGGTGGGGCAGCACACGGTCTCCGGACCGCGCTTCCCCATCGGCCTACGCGGTGCCACGACAGCCTACAACGCCAACGTCAACACGACGATGCGCCGGGTTCCCCCTGGCCATCACGTCTTCGTCGCCAGGGACCCTGGCGCCTCCGCGGGCGATGAGTCATCTCTAGGCTCCCTTGATGCGCTGCCACCCGCCAACCTCCACGGGTACACGGAGTGGGACTTCTCCGGCGTACCGGACCCAGTCATGTTCAGGCGCTTTCTCGACGCCACGGACTACTGGTTCGGGTGCTCCGACGATTCCAGCACCGGGAGCTACGACCCCGCGCGCGAATGCTGCGTCGTCATCGCCAACGACCCCGCAAATGCCACCGGCATGGTGGGCGCTAGCGATGGGGAGGTCACGCCCGCCCCGGGCATCGCGCCGCGCCGGGCGGCGAGGCCGAGCACCCCCGCTGGGGCCGACGTCGACGCGCAGTTAGCCCAGGCTCGCGAGCTCGAGGCCAAGCTGGCAGAGGAGTATCGTACGGTGCGGTTGCTCCGCGCCTCAATGGCTGGGGAAGCTTCTGCACGCAGCGAACGCGCGCGGGAGCTGGGCCAACAGGCCCGCGACCGCATCAACGCCGACTTCAACGTCGACAACCCGGACACGCCTCCACGGGTGAGCCAGAAGCTTGTCGCCGCCGCAACGCTGTTGCGGGCCATGCCGCCCCCCTCGACCCCCGAGGCAGCAACCTGCACCGCGAGGTGCAGGCCCTCATTGAGCAAGCGGCCGTTCAGCAGGCCGAGAGCTCGGCGTCACGTATTCGCCAACAGGGGGACGCACAAGGCGACAGGGCCACACAGGGGGGCGAACCCTCGGTCCATGCGGGTGGGGGCGGCGCAACCCGCCAACCCAGGACGCACACCGGCCAAGGAGCGGCTCCTCGACGCGCGCGGGGGCGGCGGGACGGTGACGCCCGCAACGTCATCAACGCCCGGCGTACGAGCAAGGCAGATGCGCAGGCGGCGGCAGGCTACCACCCTCGGCGGGGTGGGCGCTACGACAGCGATGAGGACCGCTACCCGACGCCGGAACCACCGGGGACCCGTGTGTTCAGCCGGGAGATCCGCGCGGCGGCCTTCCCCCAACACTTCCGCCAACCCTCGACCATCGTCAAGTACAACGGGGAGACGGATCCCCGCGTGTGGCTCAACGACTACCGCCTGGCGTGCCAGCTGGGCGGGGCCACCAACGACGAGGTCATCATCCACAACTTGCCCCTACACCTCGGTGATTCGGCTCGGACATGGCTCGAGCACCGCCCTTGACCAAATCCACAAGCGGGACGATGCGGTCCGCACGTTCGTGGGCAACTTCCAGGGCACGTACGTGCGCCCCAGAAATTCCGGGACCTACGCTCCCCTGCACCCGAAGCCGGCGAGTCGGCCGCGGGACTTCATACGGCGCTTTTCCAAGCGGCGTACGGAGCTCCCCGGCGTGGCGCAATCCGAGATTGTGCACGCCTTCCTCGAGGGCACCACGTGCGGGACCTCGTGCGAGAGGCCGGGACGCGCCCGCCCGTGGACTCCAACGAGCGGTCGACATCGCCACCGGCTTCGCCTCGGAGAGGAGGCCGTGGGGGCGATCTTTGACGGCAAGAAGGGGAAAGCGCTCGGGCGATGCGCCCGCGGAGGGCGACAAGTCCGGGGAGCCCCACCGGAAGGACAAGAGGGGCAAGAAAGGAAAGAAGCCGCGCCGCGCGGCGCGCGAGCAGGGGCGCGACGGCGATGATGCCGAGGCTCTTGCTGTTGACCCGGCTCGACGGGGCCCTCGGCCGGCCCCTCGAGGTCGGGGGGTGTTTGATGACATCTTTGAAAAAGCCATGTCCTTACCACAAGACCCCAGTGAACCATACCCTCGAGCAATGCGACATGCTCAAGAAGTTCTATGGCCGCGCCGCCGCGAAGGAAGCGGAGGCCAAGAAAGACGGAGGAGATGGCGACGCCGGCGGCTTCCCCGCCGTGGAGAACGTGTTCCTCATCTTCGGGGGACCCACCGTCGACATGTCGACCCGCCAGCGCAAGCGGGAGCGGCACGAGGTCCTCGCCGCGGAGAAGGCGCCTCCCTCCTTCCTCAACTGGTCGGAGGACGCCATCACCTTCAGCCGGAAAGACCACCCGAACCGCATCCCCAACCTGGGCCAGTACCCGCTGGTGGTCGACCCAATCATTGGGAACGCGCGGTTCTCAAAAGTCTTGATGGACGGAGGCAGCAGCCTCAACATCCTCTACGCGCATACGCTGCGCTTGCCTTGGGGATCGGGTTGGACCGAGTGCGGCCCGACGCATGACGCCGTTCCATGGCGTCGCGCCGGCAAGCGAGTCCGGCCCCTCGGGCGAATCGACTCGCCGGTTTGGTTTGGCACCGCGAAGAATTTCCGCAAGGAAACGCTTACCTTCGAAGTGGTGGGGTTCAAGGGCGCCTACCACGCCATACTTGGGCGGCCACCGTTACGCCAAGTTCATGGCGGTCCCCAACTACACCTACTTGAAGATGAAGATGCCGGGGACCAAACGGCATCATCACCGTGGGCTCGTCCATCGAGCACGCATTCGACTGCGACGTCGAGTGCGTAGAACATGCGGAAGCACTAGCGGCGGATGAAGCGGCGGTGACCACCTTGGAGAGGATGGTCAACGAGGACCTCGACTCCGCCTCCAAGCACACCGGCAACTTCGAGGCCGCGGAGCAGACGAAGGAGGTGCCCCTCGACCCCGCGGTCCCCGAGGGCAAGGCGTTGAGGGTCAGCTCCACCCTCGATCCCAAATAGGAAGTGGTGCTCGTCGACTTCCTCCGCGCCAATGCCGACATCTTCGCGTGGAACCCCTCGGATATGCCAGGCATCCCGAGGGAGGTCGCCGAGCACTCCCTTGACATCCTGCCTCATGCCCGCGCCGTGCAACAACGGCTCCGCCGCTTCGACGAGGAGCGGCGACGGGCTATCGGAGCGGAGCTGCGGAAGCTTCTCGAGGCCGGGTTCATCAAGGAGGTGTTCCACCCAACGTGGCTAGCAAACCCTGTACTTGTAAAGAAAAAGAACGAGAAGTGGCGGATGTGTATAGACTACACTAGTCTTAATAAAGCATGTCCTAAAGTTCCTTTCCCTTTGCCACATATTGATCAAATTGTTGACTCAACGGCTGGGTGTGAGTTGCTCTGCTTCCTTGATGCCTACTCCGGGTATCATCAAATAAAGATGAAAGAGTTCGACCAGCTCGCGACTCGTTCATCACGCCGTTCGGGATGTTCTGTTATGTCACGATGCCGTTCGGCCTCCGAAACGCGGGTGCAACGTATCAGCGTTGCATGCAACACGTTTTCGGAGATCACATCGGACGGACGGTCGAGGCGTACGTGGACGACATCGTCGTGAAAACCAGGAAGGCGGACGACCTGGTTGGCGACCTTAGCATTGCATTCGGCTGCCTACGGGCCAACGGGGTAAAATTAAACCCCGAAAAGTGCGTCTTTGGAGTGCCGCGAGGCATGCTCCTAGGATACATCGTCTCCCAACGGGGCATCGAGGCCAACCCCGAGAAGGTTGCAGCCCTCGAGCGAATGGGCCCGATCTGGGACCTCAAAGGGGTGCAAAAGGTCTTTGGGGTGCCTTGCCGCCTTGAGCCGCTTCATCTCGCGGCTCGGCGAGAAGGGCCTGCCCCTCTATCGCCTTCTCAAAAAGCACGAGCGCTTCTCCTGGACTGCCGAGGCCCAGGATGCGCTTGATAAGCTAAAGGCGTCCTTGACCCACGCCCCAATCCTCACGCCGCCGCAGGACGGCGAACCCCTGCAGCTCTACGTGGCCGCAACCACCCAGGTGGTCAGCGCCATAATGGGGTGGAGCGCACGGAGGAAGGGCACGCCCTGCCGGTCCAGCGGCCGGTCTACTACATCAGCGAGGTCTTGTCTGACACCAAGACGCGCTACCCTCAAGTCCAAAAGCTGCTGTATGCGGTGGTCCTCGTGCGGCGCAAGCTTCGCCACTACTTCGAGGCCCACCCCGTCATGGTGGTCTCCTCCTTCCCGCTAGGGGAGCTCATCCGCAATCCTGACGCGGCGGGCAGGATCGCCAAGTGGTCCGTGGAGCTGATGGGCGAGACGCTCGCCTATGCCCCGCGCAAGGCCATCAAGTCCCAGATCCTGGCGGATTTCGTCGCTGAATGGACGGATACGCGGCCGCCACCGCCACGGATCCAAGCGAGTCTTCGGACTGCGTATTTCGACGGCTCGGTGATGAAAACGAGGGCGGGCGCGGGCACTGCTCTTCGTGTCGCCCCTCGGGGAGCACATGTGGTACACGGTGTGCCTCCACTTCCCCGCGTCGAACAACATGGCTGAGTACGAGGCCCTCCTTTGCGGCCTCAAGATCGCCATTGAGATAGGCGTCAAGCGCCTCGACGTGCGGGGGGATTCGCAGCTCGTGATTGATCAAGTCATGAAGAATGCGAGTTGCCACGATGACAAGATGGAAGCGTATTGCAAGGCCGTACGAGCCCTCGAGGACAAGTTCTCCGGCATCGAGCTCAATCACGTGCCCCGCCGGTACAACGAGGAGGCGGACGAGCTGGCTAAGATCGCGTCCGGGCGGATCACCGTCCCTCCGAACGTTTTCGCCCGTGACATCGCCCAGCCCTCCGTCGTCTTCGAGCCTCACCCCTCGAGCCACGCGGAACCCTCGGGGGCTCCCTCGAATCCAACAGGCGCGGAGCCCATGGAAGAGGACCCCTCGAACGAGGCGTACGTGCTCTCCCTCCTCGAGGGGTATGGCGCTTACGAGGCTGATGTGATGGAGATCGAGCCAGCCCCTGTCAGGGCTGACTGGCGCGACAAGTATGTCGCATGGATGGCTCGAGGGGAACTCCCCTCGAACCGGACCGAGGCCATGCGCATCGCCAGGATGGCCAAGTCCTTTGCCCTCGTCGATGGCGAGCTGTACAAGCGCGCCGCCTCCGGCATCTTGCAGCGGTGCATCCCCATTCCCGAAGGGCGCGAGCTCCTGTGGGACATCCACGCGGGAATCTGCGGCCATCACGCCGCGCCCCGTACCCTCGTTGGCAACGCCTTCCACCAAGGCTTTTACTGGCCTACCGCGGTCGCGGATGCCAGCGAGATCGTGCGCACCTGCGAAGGGTGCCAGTTTTACGCCCGCAAGTCCAACCTCCCAGCTCATGTCCTGCAGACCATCCCCATAACATGGCCATTCGCCGTGTGGGGGCTGGACATCGTCGGGCCCCTGTGGAAGGCGCCCGGGGGCTTCACCCACTTGTTGGTCGCGATCGACAAGTTCTCCAAGTGGGTGGAGGTGCGCCCCATTACGAATCTCAGGGCGGAGCAAGCGGTGACGTTCTTCACCAACATCATCCATCGCTTTGGAGTGCCAAACTCCATTATCACCGACAACGGGTCCCAGTTCACGGGCAAGAAATTCTTGGAGTTCTGCGACAAATTCCACATCCGTGTGGATTGGGCAGCTGTGGCACACCCGCAGACCAACGGCCAAGTAGAGCGTGCCAACGGCATGATCCTACAAGGCCTTAAGCCTAGAATTTTCGACCAGCTAAACAAATCTGGTCGGAAATGGCTCCAAGAGTTACCGGCAGTCGTGTGGAGCCTAAGGACCACCCCCGAGCGAGCCACCGGGTTCACCCCATTTTTCCTAGTCCATGGCGCGGAGGCCGTCCTCCCCCACGGACTTAGAATACGGGTCGCCCAGGGTTCGAGGCTACGACGAGGACGCAAACCAGCGAGCCCGCGAGGACTCACTTTGGACCGGTATTTGGACGAAGCACGCCTCGTAGCCTTGATGCACTCTGCAAGGTACCAACAGTCCCTCAGGCGCTACCAGGCACGGAAAATACGCCGACGGGATTTCAGCGAAGGGGATCTGGTCCTAAGGCTACGCCAAGACAACCGAGGACGCCACAAGCTATCACCTCCGTGGGAGGGACCCTACGTCGTGGTGAAAGTGCTCAACCCAGGCACCTACAAGCTGGCCAACGAGGACGGTGAAGAGCTCACCAACGCTTGGAACATCCAACAGCTACGTCGCTTCTACCCCTAGCTAGGATTTCCAAGTATTTTGTTGTAAAAATCACATGACCAACGCCCCAGTTAGTGACAACTATGTAAACGTCATAAGTCTAATGAAAAGGGCAACTCGGCTTTCCCCTGAAACCCAAGTTACCCTCGGGGGCTACTACGGGGGGCTTCCCCCCAAAATCGTCCCATTTTCGCGCAAAAACGAAACAACTCACGCGCCCTAAGTTTGTTTTCTACTTCGGCCGCGAGCAAAAATTCGAACAGGGCGCAGGTAGCCTAGCGGAAGGAGCGCGCGAGCCAGAGATAGCCTACGCCTCCGCGAGGATACGGCCCTTCTCTCTCGCCTCCAACCCAGCAGGCCACCCGCGAAAATCGAACTCCCCTAACTAGAATCTACTCAGGAAGAAGGAGAAACAAAAAAGCGTAATAAACAAAAGACTTCACTTCACATTGGCAAATGTTTATGGCAAAAATAATTTGTTTATTTACAAGGGCCGCACGGCCAGCATACTGATACATTAACAAAAACGGGCCTAGCGCCCGGCTGTCTTCAGGCGGCTCGAGCAGCGGCGTTAGCAGCGTCCGGGAAGAGGAACTCCTCGACGGCTTCGGCAAGTGTCCCGGCGGCGTTGGCAGCGAGCGTGTCCACGCGCTCCATCGCCACCTCGTCCTTGACACCCTCGGGAACGACGTAGCCCTCCGCCAGCGCCTCGAAGTTGACCTCGTAGTGAGATCGCACCACCCCGAGGGCCTTCTGGACGCCAAGATGCAGCGCCCGGCGCACGCGCCCGGTGACGTGGCCGCCGAGGGCGCGCGGGCGGGCGTCTAGCGAGCTCCCAGCCTGCGCCTCACCCTCCTCCACGGCTCGGCAGGTCTCGAGGGCCGCAGTGCGCAACTCCAACAGCTCCTGCTCGGAGGAGTTGTGGGAGGTTTGCAGCGCCTCGGCCCGCTCAGCCGCATGCCCCAGCGCGGTGCGCAAGCCTGAAGTTGTCCGGTGAAGAAGAAGTCAGAAAAGGGTGCAAACCCCCAAAGAGAAACCCAACAAAACAGGAGTCAAACAGCGGCTCACCTTCGACTTGCTTCCTCTCCACCTCGAGGGCGCGGCGCTCGGCCTCGACCGCCCGCTCAAGGCCCTTGAGGGTCTTGCCTTGCTCCTGGAGGGCCATCTCCTGGCTCGCGCTCGTGATGCTGAGCACCATCAGCTCGCCCTCGAGCTTGGAGAACTCGGTGTTCCGGTCCTCCCGGCGACACGCGCCGCCTCGCGAGCGACGCGCTCCTGCTCTAGCGCCGACCGGGCGTCGGCAAGGGCGTCCTCGCTCCTCGCCGGAGCCGCCCCTCGGCCCCCCGGCGGGCAGTGCGCTCCCGCAGAAGCTGGTCCTCAGAGACGGCGAGCGCCGCGACCTTGGCGTCAAGGGCGGCCTTCAAGTCGTCGGCCTCCTTGGCCCTTTGCTTGAGCACGCACGCCTGCTCTTCACCCTGGCACTGCTGCGCCTGCGCCCCCTCGAGCGACGAGCGGAGCCCCCGGTTCTCGTTGCGGACGCCGGCCACCCCCGCCTCCCGCTTGGCCGCCGGCGTGCGCATCTTCTCCGGGTCCGAGCGCGCTGCCCGCAGTGCCTCATCCCGGTCGATGAGGGCTGTGCAGACCCGCTCGAGGCTAGAGGGATGCGTCGGGTCCTGCCTCGCGCTCTCATGGAGTTGATCGCGCAGGGCCATGGCCCGGTACGACAACCAGCCGTCCAGGGTCCTGAGGGCGTCGCCGAGCGTGTCGAAGGCGTCGCACCGCTCCCGGATCTGGTGGAGCTCGGCGTTCACCTGGTCGAAGGCGCCGTACTTGTCGCGGGCGCGGCGCTCGAGCTCCTGTCACCAACAAGACAGAACTCTTAAGCATCATGACGCAAGAATCGCGCGCAGAAAACGAGAGAAAAGGAAAGAAGCGAGCAACGATGCCCCACCTGGAAGACGCGCCACGCGGGGCCGCCATGGACCCTCAGCGCCTCGTTCAACGCTCGGTTGAGCGTGGCGCCATGGTTTCGGAGCTCCCCCCACAGCTCCTGCTCTCCCTGAGCATCGGCGAACGCGGGCGGGTCGCCAGCGAACCCCTCTACCGAGGCGGAGTGGCCGGCGCGGGAAGATGAGGCCTCGGCACCATGTCCTCGGCCTCCTGCCACCATGTGGCCCTCACGCCGCCTCACGAGGGCCCCATCCTGGGACTCCGGGGAAAGCGTGGGGAAGCTCACCCACTGGTCCCACCCAGGCGGCGGGGAGTCATCGTCCGGGATCTCCACCACCACCGCCCGGGGAGCCGCCGGCGGGTCCCGCCCCTCGCGTCGGCCCCGCCATCGACGCCTCCGCCCGCGCCTCCGTAGCCATGGGCTCCCCCCGCGCCGGCGCGCGGCCATCGCTTCCGGCCGCGCCCGCGGCCGCGGGCGCCCGACCACCCTCCTCGGCCGCCGCCGCCGCCCGCGCCGCCGCGCGACCGGCCGCCGCGGACCGCGCTTCCGCCACAACCGGCGCCGCGGCCGCGCGTCCACCACGGCCGCGCCGCGGGCCGCGCCTCCGCCACGGCCCGGCACCCGCCGCTCTTCGGCGGCCGCCGGCCGGGCGCGGCGGCGGTCCGCGCGGGCCCGTGGCCTTGAGGCCTCGGCCGCGCCCCGCGAGCTCTCGCCCGCCGCGGCCCGTCGCACTCGCCCCCACCCGCGGCGCCCTTGACGAGCGCCGCCGGGTGGGAACGGACGCGTCCGCCCTCAACACCTTGGCCGGTGCGAGGGGAGGCATGGTCGGCACCACCCTGCGAAATCACAAGTAACTAATCAGAATCCTTAGTTGTCAAAAACACAACCTCGCAAAGGAGCAAGCCCCTTACCTCGAAGAGGAGAAGGCGCGCTTCCTTTTCCTCGAAGCCTCGGCGGATGACGCCGGCGCGACCGGCGCGGCCGCCGCCACGCCTCCCCCCGCCCTCTCCGCCGCGAGCGCGGCCCCGCCCCCGTGCGCGGGCACGCTCGTCGCGCTCGCCTCGCGGCGCGCGCCGGCACCTCCGCGGCCCGCGCCGCTCTCCGTCGATGATTGCCTCGGTGGCGGGTGCCTCCGCACCCGCCCCGAGCGATGTTGCTCTTGCCGCCGGTCTTGGCTCCGGCGACGGGGGCGCGAGCTCCCACCTATCCGGGGCCCGCCCCCCGGTCTCTTCCTCCTCATCCCCCTCCGAGGACGAGTACTCCTCCGTCCCCCCCGGAGAGGAGAGCCCCCCGCCGCTCGCGTAGCCGTACTCCCTCGCTCGCCGCTCACGGAGCTCGCGGTGCCGCCTCGTGCGCTCTTTCTTGCGCGCCGCCCGCTCCCGCTCCCGTTGCTGCGCCGCCCGACCGACCGCGCGGGAGTCAGGAGTGGGCGGAACAGACTTCGCGGCGCTCAGACTCACCAGCTGCAAGCAAAACACCAAGGCATGTCAGCAACCTGAAGTGTCAGCGAGGCCACAGGCGAAGTCAGGAATCCCACTTACCAGCCTACCGGTGGGGAGCATCTCAAGCTCCCACGGGGACCGGTCGCTGTGCAGCAACCGGGTGTCGACGGCGCTCCGTGCCCGGGTGAGCGCGTACTCCTGCTAGAGGGGGCTCGGAAGCATCCGCGACCTCGCCAGCGCAACGGGGTCCGCCGCCTCCGTCATCTCGAAGACGCAGAGCGGCCTCTCCATTAGAGGCACGACCCGCCGGTGGTGGAGGAAGGCGAGGACGGTCGCCGTGGTCAGCCCGCGCGCCGCCAGGTTCCTCAGCACGGCCAGGAGCGAGTCCAGCCGCCTCCGATGCTGGACCGTAGACACCCCGTAGCTCCAGGAGTCGGGCTTCTCCCGGAGCACCAGACCGGTGTAGGGGGGAGGCCAGGCTCGTCGTTGCGAAGATAGAACCACCCCCGCTCCCAACCGGCGTTGTTGGTCGTCATGGTACAAGGGATGTAGTCGTCCTTGTACTGCGCCCGTAGAGCGAGCGACATGCCGCCGGCGCACACCGCGCGGCGGGTCCTCTGCTCCGTCGTCGGCTGCGTGAACAGCTCCGCGCGGAAGAGGTGTACCCAGAAATCCCAGTTCACTGGGATCCCCAGGTACCCTTCGCAGACGCCCACGAACGTGGCTGCCTGCGAAATCGCGTTCCGCGCGAAGTTGTGCAGCTCCACGCCGTAGCAGTGGCAGAGCGCCCGCATAAAGCGGCTCGCCGGCGTTGCGAAGCCGCGTTCGTGGAAGCGGATGAAGCTCACCACGTAGCCGTCCGGCGGGTTGGGCGCGCGGTCCCCTGCTGGCGGCACGATCCATTCCGCCGGCCGGCCCTCTTCGTTCGCCGCCAGCTGGCCGGCGGACACAAGATCGCCAAGGGCCAACCACGTCACCGACGAGCGCTCCCACGCGCAGGGATCAACGATCGTGAGGGGCGGAAGGGGCGCCATGGAAAAAAGCGAAGGAACCGAGAACGAAGGACGGGAAGGAGAAGAAAGGCTCCGACGGCAAAAGAGCACGGTGGTGCGAACAGGGCACAGACAGAAGCGCAAGGGGCGAGGATGGCGAAACGCTAAGGTAAAAACTGCCGTTTTTCCCTCTCCTCAGATTTATAAGCCGTGGGCGTGCTCTCCGGGGCGCACGTCCCGCGCGCATTAACTGCAGGGAATATTTTTCTCGTTGACGGGCAGGCCCCACCACGGCCGCGGCGGTCACGCCACCGCAGACAGGCCATCATCACGGTGAAGAACTGGGAGATCCGTGGCAGGCGGTCACGTCCGCCCGCCCACGCCGCCCACTACGCGCGCGGCCGTGGCGCCTAAAAAGACGCGCTCGTGACGCGAAACCGCAGCCTGGACTGTGGAGCATTAAAAGGCACGGCCCTTACCAAGTAAGGAGGACCCTCGAGCGGCACGAGCTCCAGGCTCGGGAAAATTTACCCCTCGAATAGATGCAGGTGTCAGACGGTTACCACGGAGCACGTCTGAAATAAAACGGGTACCGCAGGCACCGACCCCGTACCATCTTACTGATCAGCGCCTCGAGGGCTGGCTCGCCCAGACCCCTCGAGGATTCGCAGATGCCAGGCCGGGAGCGCTTAGCCGCCACCCCGCACCATCTTACTGATCAGCGCCTCGAGGGCTGGCTCGCCCAGACCCCTCGAGGATTCGCAGATGCCAGGCCGGGAGCGCTTAGCCGCCACCCCGCACCATCTTACTTATCAGCGCCTCGAGGGCTGGCTCGCCCAGACCCCTTGAGGATTCACAGATGCCAGGCCGGGAGCGCTTAGCTGCCGCCCCGCACCACCTTACTGATTAGCGCCTCGAGGGCTGGCTCGCCCAGGCCCCTTGAGGATACGCAGATGCAAAGACGGGGCTGCCTAGGCGCCACCCCGCACGGCCCTACTGATCAGAGGTTCGAAGCCTGACCCTCGACGGGTTCGAACAGGCGCCCCGCATCACCGCAGTCGGGGACGACGAGGGCACGCGCATTCGAGCCGTTCCTCGAGCCCGCCGGCTCGAGGGTGCCCCACATGTCGTGCTCGAGAACCAGCGAGGGCAGCTAGCCGGGGGATCCCACCGAGGGAGAGCTTCCGCGCCCTCGGTCCCTAGCGAACGGGACCGAGCCCCACCTAGCAAACCCATGCAAGCGCTTTAATGGATGTGTCTCTGGACCACGCAGCCTACCCTTATCGAACGGGGCATGGGCATCCACTCGAAGATTTTCGCGATTGAGGAATCCACAATTCGCGACCCGCTCGATGGGGGTTGCGGAAACCTCACCCTCCGTCCCGCGGAGGGACGGCGAGGGCGCGTTAAAAAACAAGTCGTAAAGCTCTACCCGATCGCCTTGAACGGGCCCAGGCTCGGGGGCTTGACGCACGGCTACACCTCCTGAATTGCACCCACCGGAGATAGTGCCAGCAGCGCGTGCGTCACCGAAGCCGGCTGAGACATTGCCGACGCCGGTTGAAACATGTACCACACCCCCTGGCCAAGTCTCGCGGTCAACCCCTACAGGAGCACCCACGCTCCTGCAGGGCTTCGGGGGGCTAGACCCGCGGGTCCGCTGACGCGGCCCCACGGAAAGCGTTCGCAAGACCAGGAGGGAAGAACGTCCTATCAGTAGGCTCCAGCATCTGCGGGAGCCTCAATGGCAAACCCACAGATGCTCGGGGGCTACTGTCGGGGACAGCCCTAGGGGTCCCCTTAAACAACTGGGAAATCCCCACTTAAAACCCACGACAAGCCAAAGCTAAGCGCACCTCACTTAAACACACGAGGCAGGGCCCACGCCGCGGTGGCCCCGACGGCCCACCAGGACGGCCCACTTAAAGATCCCCTCGAGCAGGCTCCGCCTCGCTCAAGGGCGCACGCCTCCCCTCGAGCGGGCTCCGCCCGGTTCGAGGGGGTGCGCTTACCTCAGGTAGGCTCCGCCTCGCTCGAGGGGCTCGCTCCGCCCTCGAGCGGGCTCCACCTCGCTCGAGGGCGCCCGCACACGCACGCCCTCGCTCCCCGTACGCGGGCATTAAATGCCCCGACAACGGCGGGGGCGGCGCCATCATGCGCCCGGGGCTCGTGCCCCGTGCCGCCACACCAACTCCCCGGAGGGAGCCCATCCCCGCCACCGTGGGAGGAACGTGTGGCGTGGCCGGTGCCAGTCCCGTGACGCCGCGCCGCCTGCTCCGGTACGGCCAACGCGCCGAGCCCTCGAAGGGGGGCCGGCCGCACCCTCGACTTGCTTTCTTGTGATCTTGCAGGGTTAGGTGGAGGCGCTAGGCCGGTGGGACGCCATCCCTGCCACTGTTAACGGCATGGCTGCTGCCCCCGCGCGTACGGGCACACGCCGGGCGCTGTGGCAACAACGCCAGCGCTGTGGAGCGTGCGGGAACGGGATGCCACCTTACCTGCCACTGTGCCTCGTACGGACCGACGTCAGCAACTCCCTCAAGCCCGTCAAAAGACATCACAGCCGTCTGCTGCTCTTCTATCCTCGAAGCCGCCACTGTTCAGGTACAAGACACGCCATGATGGCCGGATCGCTGCAAGGATCGTCCGGGCGGCCGCCTACTCTACAGCATAGCACATCACGCTCCCTCGCGTAGCTAAATAGCGCGGCATGCATGTGATTCGCTCTCTCCTTGGTCTATAAAAGGAGGACGAACCCCCCTGCCGCAGGGGACAGATGGGGAGACAAGACAGAAAATACAACACAACGCGAGACAGGTCGCACCACGCTCTTGCTCTCCAGCCACTACACCAGGGACTTGGGAGCCACGCTCCCTCTCCCGCCTTGCTTGTAGCAGCCCCACTACAGGCACCCCCGATGCTGAGCAATATAGTGCCTTGAGCACACCACTGCTGGACGTACGGCCCCTCGGCCGGAACCGGGATAAACTCTGTGTCTCTTATTGCTTAGCATCGACCATTGAGGGATAGACCTTGGCGCTTATTACTGGTTAGTGTCGGGACCACATTCCGCACTGACAAGAAGAGCGAGAAGGAAGACAGCGACTCCGACTCGGAGGATGAGGTAAATCGTGACCCCGACTCTTTGCTTGATGAGATCACTAGGTTGAATGGCTTGTTTGACAACCGTGATATTGTGTTGAGAGATGCTAAGAAGATGAGGAAAGATCTTAGGGCTCAACTTGAGAATGCTAGTGAGAAAGTAGGAGAGTTAGAGTCCAAATTGCTTGAATTGAAACTTGAGAAGGACTCTTTGAAACTTGCTCCTACTACTCCTGATGAGGTTGAGTGTCTTGAGTGTGATGCATGGTTGAATGAGATCAAGTTGCTTAATGAGAAGAATGCTTCCACTTTGGCTAAACTAGATGCTCTTAGGACTGAGTATGATGAGCTTAAGTCTAGACCCACTTTGCTTGGTGCTTGTAAATCATGTCCTACTATGCATGCTAAGCTTGTTGATGCTCGTTCTACTATTAGCACTTTCGAAGCTTCTTTGAAATCTCCTGTTGTCAATGCATGCTCTAGCTGTGATGAAGTTACTTTGCGCAATCTTGAACTTACTTCCCGTTTGGATGTCATCTATGAGGAGAATGATTATTTGAGGAAGGTGTTGGGTTGGTTGTACGGCGGGAACCTCAATTGAAAATCATGATTGAGGAGTTCAAGAGAGCGGATGGTCGTGGTTTGGGTTTTGAGAAGTTGGGTGAGAAAGTGGGAGAGAACAGTGGGGAGAGTGTGTATGAGTGTGTTGAGTCTAACCCCGAGTTTGAGGTGATCGGAGACATCCAAGTCCCACTTCCAAAAGCACCCAAGAACTCTTTCACACCAAAGCCCAACCACCTTTGCAACAAGCTTGACACAACTCAAGATCCACCCAAATTCCCACCTAAGACAAATGACTTCCAGAAACCGGTGAAGTTTGTGAGTGAGAAGGGTGAGAAGACTGGAGAGAAGCCAGAGCCAAAACCAAAACCCATCCCCTTCAGGTGTGAGTATTGTGGCAAGGAGAGGCATCTAGCAGAGTTTTGCTACAAGAGGAAGAGGGATGAGAGGCTTGCTAGGAAGCAAGCAAACCGGAGACGAGTATCGCCGGCCTCATGGTATTCCCGAGCCTAGAGTGCCACTTCCACGGGGTGTGGGAAGTGTGAGGAGTGTTGGTAGAGTTGGAGCTCGAGTGATAGGTTCCCACGGAGAGGTGGTGGTGAGAGGTTTGTTAGGAGAGATGATGGTGTGCGTCTTTGGTGAGAGGTTTGGTCGGGCTCGTGATGGTTTTGCTGGACGTCCCCCTACTCGTCCTCAATACGGGTTTAGGGGAGATGATCACAGCTTTGGGTTCCAGAGGAACTACGGACCACATTTTCCCCCTCGTGGTGCTCGTACTCCTTCCATGGGACATGGGAAGTTTGGTGGCAAGGGAATGATGTTTGCTAACCTCTCTTTTGAGCAGATGGCTCGACACTGGTTTAACTTTCTTTGTGCTAACCCCAGTGTCGAGTCGCTAGCTCATTCTCATTCTTGTTTCTGACTACAGGCAGGAGGCTTGGAGAACATTTGGTTGATCGACTCCGGATGTTCTCGACACATGACCGGAGATAAGAAGTGGTTCTCCAGCCTCACCCCAGTGAAGGAAAAGATGTACATCACATTTGGGGACAATGGACGAGGAAGGGTGATTTCGAGGGTGTTGTGCATGTGAGTGACAAGGTAACGTTGAAGAGAGTTGCTCTTGTGAAGTCTTTGGGTTTCAATTTGCTTTCGGTTTCTCGGTTGCTTGATGAGGGTTTTGAGGTGCGTTTCAAGTCGGTGAGTCTCGTTTCTTTGGATTCTCGAGGTGATCTTGTACGTATGATCATCCCCGAGGGTCGATTTTCGGGGCTGATTTCTCTCGTTCTTTGGGTCTGCTTTCGCCGTTTGATGGGCGGTCCTTCTTCGATTTGTGGAAATGGCATAGGAGGTTGGGACACTTGAGCTTTGATTTGGTTTCCCACTTGAGTGGTCTTGACCTTGTCCGAGGATTGCCGAGGTTGAAGCTTGAGAAGGATTTGGTTTGTGCTCCGTGTAGGCATGGCAAGATGGTAGCCACTCCCCATCCACCCCTGACCGATGTCATGACCGAGCGTCCGACAGAGCTGTTGCATATGGACCTTGTTGGGCTAGCTCGAGTTCGCTCGGTGGGTGGGAAGTGGTATGTCCTTGTTGTAGTGGACAATTACTCTCGCTATGCCTGGGTGTTTTTCTTGGAAGACAAGAGTGAGACATTTGGCTTTGTCCGAGATCTGATCGTGAGGTTGAAAAACGAGAGGCATGGGAATGCTATTCGAGCTATCCGCAGTGATAATGGCTCAGAGTTCAAGAACTCTCGTTTTGATGCCTTTTGTCGTGATCTAGGTCTTGAACATCAGTATTCAACCCCTTATGTGTGACAACCCGCCCAGGAAAGTACCGTACTATTGCCTAAGACCGATCCACTTTGGTCAATAAGCAATAATAAAGTACCATCCTGTCGTAAGTCGTCGGGTTAACGCCCGGTAAATCACTTGAGAGCACAAGGATCGAATATATGCATTAAAACTCACTCGAAGGCGAGTCCAGAGATACAACAACATTCAATTCCAAATTCGTACCCCGTAGGGTTTATTTATTACAAACCATAGTTTTTGTCATGACAGAATAGTTCAGAGTTTTTCAAAAAGCAGCGGAAATAACCTAGCGGAAGCAAAGTCACCACGGGAGGCCATCCATGATGCTTCAGTAGTCGTCCTCCACCCACTCCAGCTCCCAGCCGGGCGGGATCTCACCGGGCCACACATCACTGAAGGCATTACCTAGATCAACACATTATAGCAAGGCTGAGTATACTAATACTCAGCAAGACTTACCCGTCGGTGATATCTACTTCACCAAAACTAGACCATGAAAGGCTTTTTGGCTACTGGGTTGCTTTTGCTAAAAAGTAACAAAGAGTAGGTCCTTACCTTCAAGATTTTAGCACAAGTTCTAGTAGTTTAGTCATTACTACATTAGCCAACTAGTACAAACAAAGTTGTACAATACAATTAATCAAGCATAAAGTTCATCAACTTCCATCATTAGGGATCACATGACTAGTGGAGTAAGTAGTCTCGGGTAACGGTGAGAGGCCGACAATCGATTGATTTAAAACCTTGCAAGGGAGACCCAAACACACGGTCGGCTTTGCCCCCCGCGAGGACAACTCCCCGGCCGTCCCCATAAATCCTCGGGTCGGGATCGAATCTTACGAGTCTTTGGTGCGAGGCTATCCGGCATACCCCGCGAGATACCGGAGTCACCATACACCACCGGTGGCGAGCCGTGAGAGCGAATCCCAAGAGTAGTAACGGTAGGATCCCTAGCCGCCTCATTATGGTACTAGGTTTACCGGCCCCATAATCGGCATGTGCTTAGTACGTTCAAAAACTTAACCCACATAACCACTGGACCGGAGCCCAGATCCCATGCTCTTACCACGTGAGCAATCCATTTAAGGATATAGTATGATTCCTATCTAGGAACCTATTCTCGCGAGTGAGGTCATCACTCGACTTGTAACGGTCCTATAGCTTAGCAGCTATCGACCTATCATACTAGTAGGGACCAACGGTACTTAGGGATCATGCATCTAGGGTTTCATTCAACTCCTGTACGTAAATGCACAATCATTCATAGATAATTGAATAAAGAACTTTGAAAACTGGGTTAGATGCACCGGAGCTTGCCTTCGTCGACTAGGTTAGCTTGGGCACCCTCGGTGTCGAGTCCGTCCACGTCTTGCGAGAGAACCTTCGCTCCGCCTTCCTCGGTTTCGGGACCAGGGAGTAGTCTCCGTCCGGAAGATCTACACGGAATGCAATGCACTTTAGGTGATGTGATAGTTTGTTGCCCTATCCAACTCTAGTTGGTCATATCCACCTTGACAAGCATTCAATTAAGGTTTCTCTTTTAGGAAGGTTAGGGAATGTACATGGGTTACTCTTTTATTCCATATTTGAATAAAGGTTTTTATTTAAGCTTATCATTCCATGGGAAAGCTTTATTTCCTTTTATCTTCACCAACAAAGGTGTAATTAATATTTTTATTATGAATTAATTTCTTATCAGTGATTGATAATTAATTATCTTTTAATTATATTAAATAATACTCTTCAAAAAGGAAAAGAATTAATTAGGGATTTTTCTTTATTTAATTTCCCTTTAATATTAAAAGGGCATTTAAGCCGTTTATTAACCAATTAAATTACCAAAAATTACATGAGTGTTTCTTAGGTCTACTAGCACCTATCCTGGTCCATTGGACCCACATGTAAGTGTTGGATGCTAGGAAATTAAATATTATTGAAAATAACAAAGGCTAGCTAGTGATTCAACTTAAATGCATATAAAAATAAATAAGCCTCAAAATGATCCAAACTTTCTTGTGCATGCTCTCTGATCCTAAACAAGCCTAAAAAGCTAGCATGTTCACATGGAACCTCTACTGAATTTGGTTTATTAATTTACAAAGGAAAACATTCATTAAACAAGAATAATAATTTCTGTTACTCCTAAATTCATGATCAATTCACAAGATGTGCCTTTTGACATCACAAGACAGTGTGCACAAGTTGGGCTCAAGAACACGAATATATTTAACATGAAAAATCATCTATGCAGTTACGCCGAGAGATGGAAAAACATTTTTATAAAAAGATTCACATGATAACTTTGTGCAATTTTTGGCACATAATCTAGTCTTATCCTAACTCACAACATATCCAAAGCTCGGCTACGGAGAAGCTATACATTTCAAGTTATAACGATTCAAGCATAACACATTTGTAATTTTTCCGCCAAAACTACTTTGAATCTAGCCACAAGTGTACATCAAGTAGGTGGGGTTTAACATCCCGAGACCTACAAAATTTGTTTGAGAATTTTTGGAATTTTCCGTGAATTTCTAGGGATTTTCTAAGACCTTGAACTAAACTTTGTAAGAAAAGTTAGATAGGCCTTTCACAGACTAGTCCTGCACTTTTACTTAAAACACCCTAACAAGGGTTGGATCTCTGCAATTGGGTCCCTGGCCGGCCGGCGGCACGGGCAAAGCCAAATTCCGGCTAGCGGCGGCGATCCCGGCCTGGCAAGCGGCCGTGGAGGACCACAAGCTCACCTAGGAGGGCTGGGTAGGTGCGGTTGGGGCGGAGAGGGCTTGCACGGCGGCGCTCGACGGCGACCAGCGAGCACGGCGGCGGCGGCTCGGGTTCCGGCGAGGAGAGCACGGGCTAGGACAACACGCGGCTGCGGGAGTTGTATTAGGGGCTAGGGAAGCTCGTGGGGTGGTTGGCCGGTGGGGAGAACGAGCGGCGATGGCGCGGGCGGTGGCCGCCGGCGGCGCTCACGGCGGCTCGGTGTGCTTTGCGGTGTGGAAGCCAAATTGACGCAAACAAGCGCGCTTGCGGGCGGCACAGGTGCTAAGGAAGCGAGGCGAGGGCTTGGACGGCGGCGAGCGCGAGCCGGGGGCTGCGGCGCCGGCGGCGGCGATGGTGGCGGCGGCAATGGCGCGGGCGGCTCGGTGCGGCGCGCGGGGAGAGGCGAGAGAGCCTTTATACCCGGCTCGGGCGGCTGCGGGTGACGCACGGGTGACGGCGGAGATGCCGGCCGGTGCTACGGCGGCTCGAGGCGCGCGCGTACGGCGGCGACGCCGCCGACGGACCGCCGGTCCGTGGCGCGCGCGCGTACGGCGGCGCGTGCCTCGGGGCACCTCGGGACGAGCACCTAGGGGCGCGGGGCATCGGGGAAGGAGCACGGCACGGACGTCGAGACCTCGGGCGGCGCGGGCACGGACGCGGGGCAAGGCGGCGGCGGGCGGCGACGGCGGCGCACGGCGCGCGTGACGTCGCGGCGCGACGCGCTCTGGTTCTTAGCAGTGACACTGGTGCTGTGTTCAAGCCACTTTTTCTCCAAAATTTTGAATACAACTTGACCAAACAATGAATACCAAAGTTGTAGATCTAAGTACCGGCTACAACTTTCCCAAAGGTTGTATGGGGTTTTACTGTCTAGATTTGAATCTAGAGGAATGTCAACTTTGAATGCCAGCATGATTCTGTCAACAGTAGAATGCGGCTTGCAAGGGCTTTTTCACAATTTTCCCCTCCAAATCAGCAATGCCACTCTACATGAAAGTTGTGTCCCTCAACAAGATCTACAACTTTCTTAAAGGTAGAATTTTAAGTGTTTAGGTGAAATTTGGGGAACGCGGCAAAAGTTCCGGCGGACACTGTGGACCTTTGGGTGGCAAGGGGGTTTGACCCACCCTTTGACCATGGGTTGGCCCCACAAGTGTTTTAACTATTCACTAGGGTCACTAGGGGTGTGTTAAGGAGTTTTCATGGGTGAGGGCCCAGGTTGACCTAGGGTTGACCATTTGACCGGCTAATCGTGTCATTAGCGTTAAAGACGGTAATTAAAAACCTGGGGCGTCACATTATGTGCCCCCTCAAAATGGAGTTGTGGAAAGAAAAAATCGGACTCTTTGTGAGATGGCTAGGACGATGCTCGATGAGCACAGGACTCCTAGGAGGTATTGGGCTGAGGCGGTCAATACGGCTTGTCATGTTTCCAACAGGATTTTATTGCGAGCTTTCAAGAAGAAGACCTGTTATGAGCTTATGCATGGTCGGGAACCCAAGGTGAGTCATTTCCGAGTCTTTGGTTGCAAGTGCTTTATTCTTAAGAAGGGAAAACTCGACAAGTTTGAGGCTAGGTCTAGTGATGGGATTTTCTTTGGATATGCTAACCATTCTAGAGCCTATATGGTGCTTAACCTTGAGACTAACAAAATCATGGAGACTTGCGAGGTAACCTTCGACGAGACAATGCCATGTACCTCTCTTGGCTTTGAATGTGCAGGTGACGAGGAGATGGCCGAGGACCTCTTTGAAGAGGAGAAGGATGAAGCTGGAGATGATGATGGGGAGAACCATGCGCCTGAAGCTAAGTGTGTACCTACTACTTCCCCTACGACCACTACGGAGCGTGGACCATCTACTTCATGGACAACGACGGTGCGACAAGAGGACCAGGTGAGAGAAGCTGAAGGTGAGGGGGAGGTAGTCTCGAGGCGTGAGGCTCCCCGGCGGATTCAAGAAGTGCATCCCCTATCGAGGATCATTGGGGACATCGACGAACGTACTACATGGTCAAGGTCTAGGAATTCCTCTCATTTCGCTCATGCTGCATTTGTTGCCACTTTTGAGCCCAAGGACATTGGACATGCTTTATCTGATGCAAACTGGGTCAATTCTATGCATGAGGAGTTGGAAAACTTTGAGAGGAACCAGGTGTGGGAGTTAGTTGAACCACCTCCAAATTGCCATCCTATAGGAACCAAGTGGGTTTGGAAGAACAAAGAGGGAGAGAATGGATGGTTGTGAGGAACAAGTCCAGACTTGTTGCTCAGGGATATAGTCAGAAGGAGGGGATCGACTATGAGGAGACCTTTGCTCCTGTGGCCCGTCTTGAGGCAATTCGAATCCTTCTAGCCTTTGTCGTGGCTAAAGGGTTCAACTTGTTTCAAATGGATGTGAAAAGTGCTTTTCTGAATGGGGTCATAGAGGAGGAGGTGTATGTGAAGCAGCCACCGGGGTTTGAGAGTGAGAAGTATCCTCACAGGGTGTACAGGTTGAAAAGGGCTCTGTATGGGTTGAAACAGGCGCCCCGGGCTTGGTATGGGAGATTGAGAGGTTTTCTCGGTGAGCGAGAGGGTTTGTGATGGGTACCGTGGATAGGACCTTGTTTCTCCTCAAGCATGGGAATGACTTGTTGATTGTGCAGATATACGTGGATGATATTGTCTTTGGTGGCTCGTCACATAACCTTGTTGCCAAGTTTGCAGATGAGATGAGCAGGGAATTCGAGATGAGCATGATGGGCGAGTTACAGTACTTTCTCGGGCTGCAAATCAAGCAAGTGAAGGATGGAACATTCGTGCACCAGACCAAGTACACGAAAGACATGTTGAGGAAGTTCCAGATGCAAGATGTGAAGCCGATGTCGACTCCCATGGGGAGTACGACTACTTTGGATGCGGATGAGGACGGAGAACCAGTGGACCAGCGGGAGTACAGGAGCATGATCGGCTCCCTCCTCTACTTGACGGCGACGAGGCCAGACATACAGTTCAGTGTGTGTCTGTGCGCTCGTTTTCAGGCCTCGCCGAGGACATCACATCGACAGGCCGTCAAGAGGATTTTCAGGTACCTACAGTCTGCCCCTGGTCTTGGCCTTTGGTACTCTTCCTCCTCAACTCTTTCTCTTCATGGTTTTTCCGATGCGGATTTTGCTGGTTGTCGAGTAGAGAGGAAGTCTACTTCTGGTACTTGCCAGTTTCTTGGGTCTTCGTTGGTTTCATGGTCTTCCCGCAAGCAATCTAGTGTAGCTCAGTCTACCACCGAGGCAGAGTATGTTGCAGCCGTGAGTTCTTTGTTCCCGAAATTTGTTATGGATTTCATACACTTTGAGAGACTTTGGTGAGGAGTGCACCCAGATCCCACTTCTTTGTGATAGCACCAGTGCCATAAGCGTAGCGAAAAACCCCGTGCTTCACGCCAGAACCAAACATATAGAGGTGAGGTACCATTTCTTGAGGGACAATGTGGAGAAAGGGACCATTGTGTTGAGCCATGTCCCTACCCAAGATCAGCTTGCAGACATTTTCACAAAGCCTCTCGACCAAGCTACATTTGTGCGCTTGCGGGGGAACTTGGGGTTTGTTGCCCTTTCTAGTTGATTCTTGGGGGATTTCCTTTTTGTACCATATGTATCATACCATGTTTACTTTGATGTATATACATGCTTTACTTGATGTATAAACCATGGTAGGATAGCCATCTTGTTATATATCATATTGCATTTGTATCATATTGCATTTTATGATGATGAGCTTCTATTATATGCCTTATTTGAGTCTCTTTGGCTATTTGTGAGATATTGGTCATATGTGTGGAGAAATGGCTATGTGAGGCTATGATCTTGGAATATTTGAGATATATATGTTGTGAGATAGCCCTTTTTGAATCAAATGCTAATCTTGACTAAATTTGAGGAAATGTGCTCCACTCATGTGTAGTAGTGTATCCATGTCACGTTTTGGTCTAAATGTGCTTTCTATGCTTAGATTGTGCTTGGATGTCTTTTTCTTGCATTTGGGCCAAAGGCCGAATATCATTGTGAATGTTTAGCCTATGTTGCATTCATGGGGGAGCATAAGCTTCTTTTTGCCGCAAAGGCACTTCATGTACCATGAAATGAATTAATCTTGAAAAGAAGTGTGTATGCTTGAAAAATGCTCTACCCACCATGTTTATGCTTAAAATGTCTTATCTTTCACACATGGGTGCCAAACATGTTGCATGATGTTCACCAGTGGAGAAGTCTCCCCGAAGTGGACACATGGCTCATGAGCTTTAACATGACATGCTTTGCTTTATGGGTGTTTGCAATGATCTTTTGTTGAGAATTGGATATCCTTGTATGATCTCTGGATGATATGCATGTTTTTGGCTCGAATATGACATGGATAGGCTTTTACATTTCAAGTGAGCCATCTTTTGATACAATTATTCAAATCTGAAAATTTGCTTTGTCACATGCCTATATTTCCATATATTACTTGTGGCAATGCTTTAACTATGTTATGATCCATATATGTGCTCTTTGTCTCATTTCTAGCCTTCGTCACTAAATTTGGCCTATTTGAGAAGCTCATGTAGATGTTTATATGCTTTGTTTTGCATTTCTACAATTTCACCTTGATTCATACATTGTCAACAAGGGGGAGAAGAGGTGAGCTTAATGCAAATTCAGAAGAGGTGAGCTAAAATTTGGAAGTTTGCATCCACATGTTCAGAGGGAGCTTGCATTTGTTCAGGGGGAGCTTTCTTGCTGTTTTCGGTGTGGAGTTTGTGCTTTGCTCGGGTTGTGACCTTTCTTTGCCTTTCTTTGGTTTTGGTCATGAGTTGCGCTTCTTTGTTTTTCTTTCTTCTTTCTTTCCTTCTCTGAATTTCATTTCGCGTTGTGTGTTGTCAATGCACTCATCAAGGGGGAGATTGAGGACCAGGAGCGTCTCGGTGGTCGATGGATGACCGCTCCTCAGTGATGAGTGATTGACAATGGGTGTTGGACTGACTCTTGGCTCAGTGCGCAGGTGTAGGCTGCGGCCTAGTTCGTGTTGTTGCAGGTGAAGAACGGGCGCGAAAGGTCTTCAGCCTTGAGGGGCCTCCGGGAGATGGAGAGACAAGTAGGCTCGGTTCGAGGGACCCGGTGGACGGCGGGACTAGGTGCGAGCCACATGGTGGCGAGACGAGCAAGACGAAGTCATGGACGATCGAGCCGGTGCACGGTGGCGGTCGAGTCAAGGGGCTTGGCGGGAGGCCGGGATGAGCACGTGGGGTTTGGTGGTTTGCCCACAAAACCATCGGAGGACGGTTTCTTGGTTTGGGCCTCAAAACCAAGTCCGAAGACCCAACACGACGAAGACGGGATCCGGGCGTGTCGGGAAGCTTCGAAGTGGAGGACACGCAGCGGGATCGCATGGCTTGCGTCGGGAGGACGCGGGGTGCGGCGAAGGCGTGGCCGTCCGATGGCAATACCCACAAACATTACATAAGTGCCCCTGCGTGGGTTGTATTGCCAGTAGTTGAGTTAGGGGTAGTCGAGTCATTTTCCACACCGGCGGGACCCGATATATAAGCCATGAGTGTGTGTGGATGGCTTCCTCTCTCAGCGAGTTCTTCCCGTGTTCTTCGTGTTCTTGCTCGGCTTCGCTTTCGATCCGTCGTGGCTTTGAGTTTTCGTTGGGCAAGGTTTCGGACAGTCCGCAGCAGCGGGCGGACGGTCCGCGGGTGCCTGGCGGACAGTCCGCGTGCTCCCCGCGGACGGTCCGTTATTCGGGGTCGTCTCTAAAGGTTCTGTTAGCTTTTTCGGACGGTCCGCGGCGCGCGGCGGACGGTCCGCGGTGTGTGTGCGGACGGTCCGCGCGGCGGCGGACGGTCCGCGTGGCCGGTGCGGACGGTCCGCCCCTCCCGGCCGGACGGTCCGCCGCAGCCTGGGTGCTTTGCTTCCTGGTTCGATTCCTCCCTTCCTTTCTCGTGCTTCCGCGTGTGCTTCAAGGAATCGTTCCTAAGGCTGGAGGTTGATCCATAACCTCGTTGTCTTGGCGATTGGTGTGTGATTCGATCCATCGCTTGTGTGTGACCGGGATTTGACTAGGGTATAGGCCGGGTTCTTTGAGAAGAATTTTTACCGGCTCATATTCACTCCCCCCTCTCTAGTCGCCATCCGATCCTTCAGAAGCTAAGAACCACCTGCAGCCAAAGATATGAGTCGGAGCACAACCAATTTAGAGATCGGTTTTAAACAAGTTCTATAGGGTTAGAGAGACAAAGAATTCAAGCAAGCAAATGGAGACACAAGAATTTAATCTGAAGTTCACTCCCACAAAGGAAGCTACGTCTTTGTTGATGATCCCACGAAGGGAGGGCTATCACCAAGAGCCTCTTTTCCTCACCCAATCTCCACAAGGAAGATTGGTGCTCACTAAGAATTCTCCACCAAGGAGAGGGTAATACAAACTATCCCGGGTGCTCCACACCAAGAGGGCACTCAACGGGAGACGCATAACCGTCTAGAAGCAAGCTTCAAGAGTAACAAACACGAATCAATTGCTTGGATATGCTTCAAGTGCTCTTGAGATGGGGAGATTCGAAGGGGCTCTCAAAGCTTCTCTAATCCTCACTAGGAATCACTTCTCTACCCAAACTCTAGCTCAAAGGAATCAAGTCTTGGCTCTAGGGGTAAGGGGAGAAGTGGAGTGAATGCTCAAGTGATGGTTTGTCCCGTGGTTCGTCAGCAAAGAGTGAGGAGGGAGAAGAGGAGTATTTATACTAAGCCCTGAAAACTAGTCGTTACTTTGCAAAAACGTGTTTGATCGGTACTTCCGACATAGGGCCGGAACTACCGACGGGTGCCGCAGAAACCCAACAGTGGAGCCATATCGGTAGTTCCGACCACGGGTCGGTACTACTAAGGCCCTGGCTAAAATTCACCAGTGAGGCTTTATCGGTATTACCGACCCGGTGTCGGTACTACCGACAAAAGCAAAGAGTTGAAGGAAAGGAAGCATTTGTGCGCGTGTCGACTCGATTCTCTTCTCACTCACTTGGGTCATCTCCTAAAGCACTTTTAGCATCTCTTGGCTATCAATTCGCATTCCCTTTATAGTACGGTGTTTCCTATACTCAAATTCAAAATCAAAATTAAAGTAAGCCTTGACTTGAGTTGAAAACGCCGAATTGGAGTTGGGGGCCTTCTTTTGGTCAAAACCATGATTTTCAATAAAGTAAATCCTACACACATCTTTTTCAACCATTAAATACAACAAATTGTGTTTGTCACTATCACCAAAACAATTAGGGGCCAAGATGCACTTTCAAGAATATGTTTGGAACTATATTTAAAAATTCGAGTTTTCAGCCTAACTCAGGATTTTGACAGCATTTCAGCATGACCTTGCCTAGCAAATTTGATGCTAACTTCACTTTTAAGCATCCTAAAATCATGAGAAATTCAGAGAGCAATCATAACTAGGTGATGATCAATTTCCCTAAAGAGAACCTAGCCAGAAAGTTTCTAGATAATCCTTATAAAAATTTGGATAGCATCTAGTTACAATATTTGCTTAACACCTCATCAAAGCATCAAACTAGCATGATTGGTCCTTAAGAAACACAAATTAACCAGAGACCCAACAACACATGATTTAAGTTCAGTTTTGGTTTGATAGCTTTTCCATGATGCAAAAAGCATCCTAAACGTCCTTACCAAGCATCTAAGCTTAAAATCGAAGTTAGTGCTGGTGGCAAGGCATATATACGTCTCTCCCCATAATAGCTAGTCGAAACTATTCGTTTCTTAATTACCATACCTAACAACTATGGTTAGTGTACCTGCAGAAAATCACAGAACATTCAGAACCTTTCGTGTCAGCACTCATGAAAGCATCCACATTCATTACCGTTCACTATAGAAACGACATTCATGCATAAAGCCGCTGCATGGACAGCGTCCTATTTAAGACTCTGACGCGACGTAAGTGCCCATTGGAATATGCCCCACTCATCCCTCATGGACTTTCCCGTGGTACCATCACGTACGGACAAACGTGACAAGACGCAGACGCGACATGGCACACATTGGAATAGGTCCCACTAGTCCCTCACAAGACTTTCCCATGGTACCATCACGTATGGCAAAATGTGACGAGACACAGACGTGACATGGCACCCATTGGAATAGGTCCCACTAGTCCCTCACAGGACTTCCCTGTGGTACCACCACGTATGGAAAAACGTGATGAACTAGTATTGTTGTGCAAGAAAGTAAGTTTTGACAGGAATATAATGTGCTAGAAGTCAGTTTAAATACACCATAAAGTACTAGCCACCTGAAAGAACCCAAAAAGTCCCTCTAGGGCCTCTCGGACTAGTTTAAACCTTAACATCCTACGCACTTAGAAAAATTCTTATTTTTGGCAAATTTTATTCCAAAAACAAGTTTTTAAGGTATTATTAATACTCTGGTGCATATCATCGCTCTGGTACCAGCTGTGACAGAACCGCTCAAAATAATTCTGTATTATCACCTCAACCGGTCCACGTGGCCATTAAGCAATAATAAAGAAGTATTTTGTCACCTCTGCCGGGTCATGCCCGGTGAATCACTTACAACAGGATCGCTGATATGCGCAATGCCCACACGAAGACGGGACCAGAGTACACTTCAACATTACACAAAAGTCCACAAGGTTACATTATTACAAACCAGGTTTTCATACATGAAAGTAAAGTGCTTCAGAGTTTAAACAACGGAAATAAAACTAGCGGAAGATACACATGGGAGGCCATCCATAGAGTATCACTCATCGTCAACCTGCTCCCACTCAAGTTCCCAACCATCTGGAATAGAGCCAGGCCAGATGGGGTTACCTGAAAACCAAAAATTAAGCAAGGCTGAGCAAACTAATACTCAGCAAGACTTAGCTGACAAAAAGAAAATACAACAAGACATGCAAGGCTTTTGGGCTGGTGGGTTTGTTTTGCCAAAAGTGACTAAGAGTTGATCCTTAATTTCAAATTTTAACTCATATTCTAGTATGTAACCATTCTAGGTGAGCACCTGTACTAAACAAGCATGTTGTGCAAACAATATTAAACAGACAACAATATTAATGCAACTATTCCATAAATACATGGGGTAGCCAGTGGTCAAGCCAACTCAGGTGACGACGAGTGACCGACGATCGATCGAATTATATCCTTGAAAGGTAAACCCAAGATACACGGAAGAAGGTAGACCCTACGAAATCAAATAAAAGCGAATGCATGGTCTACCCCGACCAGGCGGTTCCCGTCATTCCCTAGATTAGGGACAGACGCTACAGTCCTAAGTACAAGGTTACTGGAATACCCTCACACGACACGTCCAGACTCACATATGCACTACCGATAGCGAGCCGGGAGAAGCATATCAGGAGTAGTAGCGATAAAGTCCCTGCACTAGTTCATTAGGTACTAGGCTTACTGGTCCCATTCCCGACAAGCACTTGGTACGTTCAATAGCTTAAACCAGCACAATGCTACTCGGTTGAGACCGAACCCATTTCTCTTACCACATGAGAGAGTCAATTTAACCAACTTATGATTCCAACATAAGTAACCCATATCTCGTGAGCAATGAGTCATTACTCAACTTGTACCGTGTCCTTAAAGCATGGCACTAGCATCCTAACATACTAGTATAAGAGCATAGGAATCCTAAGGATCATGCATCTAGGTTTCAAAATAACTCCCGAAACGTAAATGCACAAATAAAACATAAGTACTGAAAAGGTAAAATAGATGAGTTTATCCAAAAAGGTTATATGCTCTCCGGGGCTTGCCTTCTTCTATTTCAGCACTAGCCTTGGGCTCTTCTGGACTTTGGTTCAGGCCTTGCTGCACACTAATCTGGTTCACTTCACCAACAACAGTCCCATCTCCCTCCTGGGTGAGTGTGTACGTACCGTCCGACAAATCTACACGCACACATGCATATGCATTAGGTTGTGTGAGACTGGTTAATTAATTAAAGGTTAACTTTGACGGTGACTGTGTACATATATAAGAAAATTAATTTAATTAACTTCACAAAACAGCAAGGGCGTCAGTTTGAATAGATTCACATCACCACATTTCAAAATGAAACAAAAAGATGACAGTTTGTTATTTACTGGAAATTTATCTAGCCTTTCATCAAAATTTCATATAAAATTAAATACACATCCATTGGTCCTAAATTTTGGTACACAACAACATATACCTACATTGAGCTCACATGCCAAAAGTTGGCTCAAGATAGCTTATAAATTAATTTATACGAAAATGACAAATTTCAGCCTAGTTTATCTACACTAAATCCTACAAAAAGATTTGCAATTATTTTTGGTCTTAACTTTCTACTACAACTCATGTCAAATCTAAGCCTCTAACCAAAGCATAGGTGCATATTCAAATTATTTTTCATATTTTGAATTTAAACTCCTACACTAGATTAAATCCAAAACACAACCCAAAACACATCCTAAAATCACATTCAACCTATCAGATGTACTACTCACAAATACAAAGCCCTAGGGTGCACTGGTGCTTAAAGAAAAGTTTCCTAAAAGGGGCCATACAAAGCATCAAGCTTAATCTAGCATAAAGCTTACATAATTCATAACTAAAAATCTACACATCAAACTAATGCCAACTTTGGTCACAAATCTAGACATGCCATAAAGAGCAACATACCCAAAATTCAAGTCCATAGCATGTGTATATTTTAAACTACACCAAAAACACATCAAACTGAATTTGAATTTTTAATTCAAAAACTACACAGAAAAACCCGATGCATGCTTTCTAGAAAAGGTAGGTTTCTTCACTAGGAACCCAACAAAAATGGATTTGCATTTTTTTTATTTTTCTACAATTTTTAATGGATTTTTGAAGTTGCAGAGAAAACCCTAATAACACATTTATAGCCAGACCCTTGAATTATCTTTTCAGAATTACGGATAGGTCCCTGGCGCAGGGCTCACTGTCGGTGGCAGATTCCGGCCGGGCCCTCACCGAGAAGCGGACCTAGGGGTGCGTGCACCTACCTAGGGGTGGTAGGAGGTGGTGGAGACGGCGGCTCGACCCGAAGATGCACCGGTGGCAGTGAGGTGGCCGAGCGGCCCGCCGACGCTCGGACCCCGGCTCGATGCGGCACAATGCGGGCAAAGAGTGGAAGGGGAAGCTTTCCTAGGTCATGTAGGAGGTGTGCGCGTGGGCCTGGGGAGCGGCCACTTGGCGCGCGGCGTGTGGCCGGCTCGGCGCTCGCGGTTTGTGTGGGCACGGCGCACAGGGGGATGGCGAGGCGGAGGGTCCACGACGTCGAGCGGGTCCACAACGACATTTCCACGACCTCCGTACACCGGTGCTCGCACGACTCAACGCGTGGCAGGACGGTGTTGGCGCGCACTCGCGCTCTGGCGCGGTGTGGACGTCACTTGACCCTGTTTTTAAATCTTTTTACGCCTCTAAAAAATGCATAACTCCCGTAATTGTCAACTAAGTGAAAAGTCTCCAAAACTAAAAGTTGTAGAGGAGCTATAGACCTACAACTTTCACAAAGGGTGTCATATGTTTTGATCAATGGATTCGTGGCAAAAACGCGTTGAACTTTCAGGAATTCTCGGCCCCGGTTTACTGTGTGCAGAAACTTCAACTCAAATTTAAGCGGCTTTGCACTCAAAATTGGAATGTCTGCCAATTATGAAAAATGTGTTCCCAGAGATAACGAAGAACTTTTATATTGGCCGATTTTGAACTTCTATAGTGAAATTTGGAGAACGCGCAAGAAAACTAAATCAGCCCTTTTGAATCTATAGGGGTTTGACCAAGAATTATGACTTTGACCAAGGTCTTTTGTGCAAACGTGTGCCAAATCATGTCAAACATGTTTAGGATCCAATTAAACTTGATTAACACAACTAATTAAGGTATTTATCTTTAATAAACACCTGGAGTCTTACACTCCCACTTACAGTCCTACATCACCAAGCTACAGCCCTACATATCCTAGCTACAGTCCTACATCACCGAGCTACAGCCCCACCTTGCCGGTTTATAGCGCTATCTCCCCATCATACAACCTAGCATCACCTGCATACAACCCTACCTCGTCTGGATACAGCCCAACATCACTAAGTTACAGTCCTACTTCGCCGAGGTACAATCCTTCATCGGCCAAATAAAACTAGCTAATTGTTAAATGTATTCTATGTGAAAATAAAAAGCACTTAATAAAAATGAATGAAAGAAGAAACAATGCTACTAGCTAAATAACAATTTGTTTTTAAATTTAAAGTGTGTATATATATAATAATAATAATAATCTCTTAGCTCCTCATAGCTAGCCACCTAGAAGTAAAAGTACTATTTTTTCTCTCTCTAAACCATAAAACAATGGAAGTAGATAGTACATTTTGTGTAGGTCTACTATTTTCTTTATCTCGTTTCCTAATGATCATATTTTCTATAAACTAACTTCTAAATTAGCTAAATGTAAAATTAATTCTATGTCATTATATCTATAACTAAAATACAATTTTCCCTATATAAAAAACAAAAAAAAGAGAATGTTTTATAAAAAATAAAGAACGAACAATGCTAGTATCTAGCTGACTACTTATTTCTAAATCTAGAGTATATAAAAAACCTCATCTCTTAGCTCCTATGTAGAAATTGAAATTTCTATTTTCTCCATCTCTAAATCATAAAACAAAAGTTAATCACAACAAATGAAGAGAGGATGAAGAATCAAACCTTGACAACACTTTTGAGGAGAGAAGTCTTCACAGATTGATGAAGAAAAAACAATTCGGCAACACCTCCATAGGTTTGAGGCGTAGCGGAGAGGAGGAGCTTGAGCTCTCGGTATAGTGAATAATGGCTCGGGCAGGTAGAGGAAGAAGAAGTAGTTTGGTTTATATGGCACCACCCTTTTAATCCCGAGTGGTGTCACTGCCCTAGACTAAGGGGTGCCTCTTTAGTCTCGGGTGGTAACACCACTCGGGATTAAAGACCAATGCCATTCATTGCTTCAAATAGCCGTTGGACGCCCCATTGTTCGAGTTAAAATTTTTCTGAGCATGGGCTCCTCCTATTTTCTGGGGCTACAATTTTTACCTTCAACTCCAGCAGCAACCCCTATTTTACAGCCCCTACTTACATATTGTCGGTGCGGAATATGGTCCCGACACTAACCAGTAGATAGCGCCTAGGTCTATCCCTCAATGGTCGATGCCAAGCAACAAATGACACAAGGTTTTATCCTGGTTCCGGTCGAGGGGGCCGTACGTCCAGCAGGGGCGTGCTCGTGGCACTATATTGCTCAGCACCGGGGGTGCTTGTAGTGGGGCAAGTACAAGCAAGGCGGGAGAGGAAGCGTGGCTTCCAAGTCCCTGGGAGAGTGGCTGAAGATGTTGTGGGAGAATAAGAGAGTGAGTGCACGGTGTGTTGTGTTCCACTGAACTTGTTCGTCCCCCCGCGGCTGGGGGCTCGCCTCCCCTTTTATAGGCCAAGGGGGCGGCGAGTTACATGCACGCCGCGCTACCTAGCTACGTGAGGGAGCACGTCGTGCTACGGTGTAGAGTGGGCGGCCGTCCGGACGATCTTCGCTGCGATCCGGCCATGATGGCCTACCCCGTACCCGAACAGTGGCGGTTCGAGGGTAGGAGGGCGGCAGATGGCGGTGGCGTCCTCTGGTAGGCTTCGAGGGAGGTGCGATGATGGGCGGTACGGGGCACGGGGAGCGGGCGAACGGCGTTCCTTCCCAATGCGCTCCGCGGTAGCGGAGTGGTTCTTCCGCGGTGCCCGGCGTGCGCTGCGGTGCGGGCGTGCGCCTGCACGCGTGGGTACGGCAGCCGCGCCGTTACAGTGACCGGGATGGCCATCCACCGGCCTAGCGCCCCCTACCTAACCTGTAGGGTCACGGGAAAGTGAAATCGAGGGTGCGCCCGGCCCCCTTTCGAGGGTCGGGCGCGTTAGTCGTACTGTAGTGGGCGCACGGTGTCACGGGACTGACACCGGCCGTACCGCACAGTCCATCCCACAGTGGCGGGGATGGGCTCCTCCCTGGGGAGTTGGTGCGGTGGCACCGGGGCGTGATGGCGCCGTCCTGCGGCGTCAGGGCGTTAAATGCCCAAGTACGGGGCCGGCGCACGCGTGCGGGGCGCCCGTGAGCGTGGCGGGCCCCGGCCGAGGGCGGAGCGGACCCTCGAGCGGGGCGATACCCGCTCGAGGGGGGAGTGAGCCCTCGGGTGGGGCGTGATCACCCGAGGGGGGAGTTGCCCCTCGAACGGGGCGGAACCTGCCCGAGGGGGAGTGCGCCCTCGAGCGAGGCGGGGCCTGCTCGAGGGGACTTCTAAGAGGGTTGTCTTGGTGGGCCGTCGGGGTCCCGTCGTGGGCCGTGTCCTGCACGGTTAGTCACCTGCATGGTTAGGCTTAGCGTGTTTTGACGCGGTTGCGGGATTAAGTGGGGGTTTCCCCGTTGTTTAAGGGGACCCCTAGGGTTGTCCCCGACAGTAGCCCCCGAGCATCTGCGGGTTTGCCATTGAGGCTCCCGCAGATGCTGGAACCTACTGATAGGACGTTCTTCCCTCCTTGTTTGCGAACGCTTTCCGTGGGGCCGCGTCGGCCGGACCCGCGGGTCTAGCCCCCGAAGCCCTGCAGGAGTGTGGGTTCTCCTGTAGGGGTTAACCGCGAGAACTTTGGTCAGAAAGGCGTGGCACATATGCCAACCGGCATCGGCGGTGTTTCAGCCGGCTTCGGGGGTGCACGCTCCTCTGTCACTGTCTCCGGCGGGTGCAATTTCAAGGAGGTGTAGCCGTGCGTCCAGCCCCCGAGCCTTGGCCCGTTCGAGGCGATCGGGTCGAACCTGACGACTTGTTTTTTAACGCGCCCTCGCCGTCCCTCCGCGGGACGGAGGGTGAGGTTTCCGAAACTCCCATCGAGCGGGTCGCGAATTGCGGATTCCTCTTCGAGCTGCTAGCGGGTGGTTCAAGTGGACGCCCATGCCCCGTTCGATAAGGGTAGGCTGCGCGGTCCGGAGACACGTCCATGGAAGCGCTTGCGTGGGTTTGCTAGGTGGGGCTCGGTCCCGTTCGCTAGGGACCGAGGGCGCGGAAGCTCTCCCTCGGTGGGATCCCCCCCGGCTAGCCGCCCTCGGCGGCTCTCGAACACGACATGTGGGGCACCCTCGAGCCGACGGGCTCGAGGAACGGCTCGAATGCGCGTGCCCTCGTCGTCCCTAACTCTGTGATTTGAGGCGCCTGTTCGAACCCGTCGAGGGTCAGGCTTCGAACCTCTGATCAGTAAGGCCGTGCGGGGCCGTGCCTGGACAGCCCCGTCTTTTCGCGTTTGCGGCCGTCGAGGGGTCTGGGCGAGCCAGCCCTCGAGGTGCTTGTTTGCAGCACGGTGCGGCATGAGTGCTTTCGGTGCCGCTCTATTTCAAGCGTGACCTGGGCGATCCTCTCACGCGCGTGCCTTCTTTCAGAGGGTTGACATTGTCTCGAGCGGGGGCTCGGCCGCTCGAGGGTTTTGCGTGGCATGGGTGCCCGCGGGTGCTCGCTCTACATCGAGCAGGTCCCGGGCGACCTTCTCACGCTGATATCCCATCGAGGGTTGACGTCATTTTGAGCGGAGGGTCATGCCGCTCGAGGGTTTCACGCGGCATGGGTGCCCGTGGTTGCCTGCTCTACATCGAGCAGGTCCCGGGCGACCTTCTCACGCTGATATCCCATCGAGGGTCGCCTCTGTTTCGAGCCGAGGGTCATGCCGCTCGAGGGTTTTACGTGGCATGGGTGCCCGCGCGTTGACCGCTCTACATCGAGCAGGGTCCCGGCGACCTTCTCACGCCGATATCCCATCGAGGGTCGCCTCGTTTCGGCGGGGGTCCGCCCCGCTCGAGGGTTCTCCTTGCTTGGCAAGGGACCCGGCATTTAAGTGCCTTGCGGTCGTGGCCGCGGTTTTGCGACGCGGGCGCGCCTTTTTAGGCGGCCGCCGCGCGCGCGCGCGTAGTGGGCGGCGCGGCAGGCGGACGTGACGGTTTTGCCTCGGTCGCTGCCGGTCTTCGCCGTAATGATGACCCGCCTGCAGTGTTATAGCCGCTGCGGTCGTGGTGGGGCCCACCCGTCGACGCGATGGAAAGATTCCTGCAGTTAATGCTGGCGGGGCGTCCGCTCCGGAGAGCTCGCCCGTCGGCCTATAAAACTGCGAGGAGGAGGGGACGGCGGTTTTTTACCTTAGCGTCTCACCGTTTTCAGTCCTCCGCCCCTTCGCCTTCGTCATGCTCTTGCTACCGCGCGGCGTCGTCGTTAGAGCTTTTTCTTCCGTCTCCTTGTCTTCCGTCCTCGCATTCCTTCGTCCTTCCCCATGGCGCCGCCCGAACTTCCTCTCAGGGTCCTGGAGCCATATGCCTGGGAGAGGTCGACGGTGACGCGGCTGGCCCTTGGCGAGCTGGTCGCCGCCGGCCAGCTGGCGGCCAACGAAGACGGGTGTCCCGCGGAGTGGATCGTGCCTCCGGCGGCGCACCACGAGCCCAACCCGCCGGAGGGCTATGTGGTGAGCTTCGTCCGCTACCACGAGCGCGGCTTCACCGCGCCGGCGAGCACCTTCATGCGGGCGATGTGCTACTACTACGGGGTGGAGCTGCACAACTTCGCCCCCAACGCGATCTCGCAGGCGGCCACGTTCGTGGGCGTCTGCGAAGGGTACCCCGGGGATCCCGATCAATTGGGAGCTCGGGTACACCTTTTCCGCGCGGAGCTCATCACGCAGCCCCACGACGGAGCCAAGGACCCGCGCGCGATGCGCGCCGGCGGGATGTCGCTTGCCCCGCGGGGGCAATTCAAGAACGTCTACATCCCCCCGCACCATGACGACGAACAACGCCGGGCCGGGGAGCGGGGGTGGTTTTACTCGCGCAACGCCGAGCCCGCCTCCCCCCTTACACCGGCCGGGTGTTCAAGGAGAGGCCTCGCCTCCCCGGGGCTACGGGGTGTCCACGGCCCGGCATCGGGCGCGGCGAGGGGTCGGTCTGGCCGCGTTGCGGCGCACGGCGAAGATGGGGGCCGAACGCGATGGGCGTCCTCGCCTTCCTTCATCACCGGCGGATCGTGCCGTTGATGGAGAGGCCGCTCTGTATCTTCGAGATGACAGAGGCGGCCAACCCCGTCGACCTGGCGAGGTCGCGGATGCTCCCGACGCCCCTCGAGCGGCCGTATGCGCTCACCCGGGCGCGGAGCGCCGTCGACACCCGGTGCCGCCGCCCGCGGGTCGGACCCCGTGGGACATCGAGATGCTCCCCCACCGGCCCGTTGGTGAGTGTGGTCCTTGATTTTGTTTTAGTTCTTGGTCTCACTTTTGTTTCCCCGACGTGCCATTGTCGCTCCCGTGTGCGGTGGGTGAAATTCAACGCCGCCAAGTCCGTTCCACCCACCCCCGACTCCCGTGCGCTCGGCCGGGCGGCGCGGCGGAGCGGCGGGGAGCGGGCGGCGCGCAAGAGGGAGCACGCGAGGCGGCGCGCCGCGCGCCGCGACCAACGGTCCGCGGAGTACCGGCGGCGCGAGGAGCTGGGGCTCTCCTCCCCGGATATCGAGGAGCCCTCGTCTTCGGACGAGGACGAGGAGGAAGAGGCTGAGGGGGAGGGCCCCTCCGACAGGTGGCAGCCTGCGCCCCCGTCGCCGGAACCCGCGCCGGCGTCAGGGGCGGCTTCGCCTGGGGCGGGCGCACCGCGTCCGCCGCCAGGCAATCGTCATCGAGGGCGGCACGCGCGCGCGGAGGTGCCGGCGCGTGCCGCGGAGGCACGCACGGCGACGCGCGCGCGCGCGCGTCGCGCGTGCCGCGCGCGCGGCGTCATCGTCAAGGGGCGCGACGGCGGCGGCGTGCGCGCGCGCGGGGCGAGCGTGCCCCCGCGCGCGGTGGCGCCTTCGGGGGGGTGCGGCATCGGGCGCGCCCGCGCACGGGGCGGGCGTGCCCGTGCGCGCGGCGGCGCGCGTCGGGGAGGCGCCGCGGCGCGCGCGGCCGCCGCGCCGGCCTCGTCCGCGAGAGGCCTCGAGGAAAAGGAAGCGGGCCTTTTCCTCCGCGAGATAAGGAGCCCGTCCTCCTTCGTTTGGTTTGGTTTGCCGGTGATTAGGTGCTCTAACCCTCCGTTCGTGCTCTGCGCGGGCGGTGCCAACCGTTCCTCCTCTTGCACCGGCCAAGGTGCCGAGGACGGACGCATCGATCCCCCACCCGGCGGCGCTCGTCGAGGGGGTCGCGCCGAGGGACAAGCGCGGCGGCGGGCACGAGCTCGCAAGGCCCGGCCGGGGCCTCGAGGCCCCGGCCGGCGGATCGCCCCACCGCGGCGCGGCCGGCAGGGTCGCCGGGGGGCGGCCGGCGCCGGTCGCCGCGGAGATACGGGCGCGGCGGCGGCCACGGTGGAGGCGCGGCCCGCGGTGGCGGCCACCGCGGAGGAGGTGGAGCGGGCGCAACCGCGGGAGCGCCCGTGGATGCGGCGGTACGGCCGGAGGCGGCGGCCACGGCGCCACGACGGGCGCCCGTGGCCGCGGAGGCGCGGTGGAGGTGCCGGCGGAGGCGGCGCAAGCGGGCTGCGCCCGCCGGCGATCTTCAGGCGGAGGTGGTGGAGCTCTCGGATGACTCCCCGCCGCCTGGGTGGAATCAGTGGGCCAGCTGGCCCACGAACTCCCCCGAGCCCCAGGAGGGGGCCCTCGTGAGGCGGCACGAGGGTCACATGGTGGTGGGGGGCCGAGGACATGGTGCCGAGGCCTCGTCCTCCCACGCCGGCCGCCCTGCCCAGGTGGAGGGGGCCGTCGGTGATCCCCGGCGTTTGCTGACGCCCGGGGGGAGCAGGAGCTCTGGGGCGAGCTTCGGAGCCACGGCGCCACGCTCAACCGCGCGCTGAACGAGGCGCTGCAAGTTCACGGCGGCCCGGCCTGGCTCGTCTTCCAGGTGAGCCGTGGTTACTCGCCCCTCTTCCTTTTTCGTTTTCGTGTGCTGCATTCAAGCCTTGGCGCTTACGGGATTTGATGTGTGGATGCCAGGAGCTCGAGCGCCGCGCCCACGACAAGTACGACGCGTTCGACCGGGTGAACGCCGAGGCCCAGCGGCTTCGGGAGCAATGCAGCGCTTTCGACGCGCTTGCAGACGCTCTTAGGACGCCGGACAGGCCGGCGGCGTACCGGCAATGGCGTGGTGCGACGAGCTCCCCGAGAGCTCAAGGCGGGACACGGCGCGTCGCTCGAGCCTCGAGCGGATCCGCGCGGCCCTCACCGACCGCGACGAGGCGTTATGGAACGCGCGCGCGGACCCGGGAGAAGGCGCGGACCCGGAGAAGGCGTGGACGCCGGCCGCCAACCGGGAGGCGGAGGTGGCCACCGCTCGCGCCGAAACCCGGAGCTCCGCACGTCGCTCGAGGGGGCGCGGGCGCGGCAGGCCGCCAGGCCGAGGAGCGGGCGCGCGGGTTGGAGCAACGCGCCAAGGAGGCCGACGACCCGAGGGCCGCCCTCGACGCCAAGGCCGCGGCCCTCGTCGCCGGCCGAGGAGCGGCTCCGGCGAGGAGCGCATCGCCCGCCGGGGGCCGAGGGGCGGCTCCGGCGAGAGCGAGGGAGCGCCCTTGGCGACGCCCGAACGGCACTGGAGCGGGAGCGCGTCGCGCGCGAGGCGGCGGAGAAGTCGCTGGAGGAGCGGAACGCCGCGTTCTCCAAAGTTGAGGACGATGCGCTCGCGCTCAGCATCAGCAACGCCAACCAGGAGCTGGCCCTCCGCGAGCAAGGCGAGACCGTCCAGCGTCTCGAGTTGGCGCTCGAGTCCGCGCGCCGCGACCTCGATCTGGAGAGGAAGCAAGTCGAGGGTGAGTCACTTTTTAACTCTGCTTGTTGGTTTTTTGCTTTAGAGGGTTCGTTTCCCCCTTTCTGATTTCTTTCCGTCTTGTTGATTCCAGGCTTGCGCACCGCCCTGGGGCACGCCGCTGGGCGGGCCGAGGCCCTGCAGGCTTCCTACAACTCCTCTGAGCAGGAGCTGCAGGAGCTGCGTGACGCGGCCCTCGAGACCTGCCGCGTCGTCGAGGAAGGCGAGGCCCAGGCCGGTAGCTCGCTGGCCAGCCGCCTGCGCGCCCTCGGTGGCCACGTCACGGAGCGGATGCACCGGGCGTTGCACCTAGGCGTCCAGAAGGCCCTCGGAGTGGTGCGATCCCACTACGAGGTCAACTTCGAGGCGCTGGCGGAGGGCTACATTGTTCCCGAGGGCGTCGAGGACGAGGTGGCCATGGAGAGCGTAGACGCGCTTGCTGCCGACGCCGCCGGGTCGCTCGCCGAGGCCTTCGAGGAGTTCCTCTTCCCCGACGTCGCGGACGCTGCTGCTCCTCCCGCCTGAAAGCAGTCTGGGCGCTAGGCCCGTTTTTTGTGTGTATCAGTATTCTGGCCTCGTGGCCTTTTGTAAATAAACAAGTCGTTTCATGAACACGGGCATTTGATGTAAATGAAATCGTTTGTTTATTACGCTTTTTGTTTCTCCTTCTTCCTGAGTAGATTCTAGTTAGGGGAGTTCGTTTTTCGCAGGGGGCCCGCTGGGTTGGAGGCGAGAGAGAAGGGCCATAGCCGCGCGGCGTAGGCTATCTCTGGCTCGCACGCTCCTTCCGCTGTGCCACCTGCGCCCTGTTCGAATCGTGGCTCAAGGTTGAAGTAGGAAACAAACTTAGCGCGTGTGAGTCGTTTTTTATTTTTGCGCAAAAAATGGGACCATTTTGGGGGGGGGGGGATGCCCCCCGTAGTAGCCCCCGAGGGTAACTTGGGTTTCAGGGAAAGCCGAGTTGCCCTTTTATTAGACTTGGAGTATTTACATAGTTGACACCAACTGGGGCGTTGGCCATGTGATTTTACAACAGAAAGTACTTGGAAATCCTAGCTAAGGGTAGAAGCGACGTAGCTGTTGGATGTTCCAAGCGTTGGTGAGTTCTTCACCGTCCTCGTTGGCCAGCTTGTACGTGCCCGGCTTGAGCACCTTCACCACGACGTAGGGTCCCTCCCATGGGGGCGATAGCTTGTGGCGTCCTCGGTTGTCTTGGCGTAGCCTTAGGACCAAATCCCCCTCGCTGAAATCCCTCCGACGTATCTTGCGTGCTTGGTAACGTCGTAGGGACTGTTGATACCTTGCGGAGTGCATCAACGCCACGAGGCGTACTTCGTCTAGCTGGTCCAGCGAGTCCTCGCGGGCTCGCTGGTTAGCATCCTCGTCGTAGCCTCGAACCTTGGGCGACCCATATTCTAGGTCCGTGGGGAGGACGGCCTCCGCGCCATGGACTAGGAAAAACGGGGTGAACCCGGTGGCTCTGCTTGGGGTGGTCCTTAGGCTCCACACGACTGCTGGTAGTTCTTGGAGCCATTTTCGGCCAGATTTGTTGAGCTGGTCGAAAATTCTGGGCTTGAGGCCCTGTAGAATCATGCCGTTGGCACGTTCCACTTGGCCGTTGGTCTGTGGGTGTGCCACAGCCGCCCAATCCACGCGGATGTGGAACTTGTCGCGAGAACTCCAAGAACTTCCGCCCGTGAACTGGGACCCATTGTCCGTGATGATGGAGTTTGGCACTCCGAAGCAGTAGACGATGTCGGTGAAGAACGTGACCGCCTGCTCGGCCCTCAAATTCGTGATGGGGCGCACCTCCACCCACTTGGAGAACTTGTCGATCGCGACAAGCAGATGGGTGAAGCCCCCGGGCGCCTTCCGCAGGGGCCCGACGATGTCCAACCCCCACACGGCGAACGGCCATGTTACGGGGATCGTTTGCAGGGCGTGAGCGGGCAAGTTGGACTTGCGGGCATAGAACTGGCACCCTTCGCAGGTGCGTACAATTTCGCTGGCATCCGCGACCGCGGTAGGCCAATAGAAGCCCTGGCGGAACGCGTTGCCGACGAGGGTGCGCGGCGCGGCGTGGTGGCCGCAGACCCCCGCGTGGATGTCCCGTAGGAGCTCGCGCCCCTCGGGAATGGGTATACACCGCTGTAGGATGCCCGACGCGGCGCGCTTATACAGCTCGCCGTCGACGAGGGTGAAAGATTTGGCCATCCTGGCAATGCGTCTGGCTGCGGCCCGATCCGCGGGGAGTTCCCCTCGAGCGATCCAGGCGATGTATTTTTCTCGCCAATCCACTTGGACAGGGGCCGGCTCTATGTCCATCGCGTCGACCTCGTGGGAGCCGTACCCCTCGAGAAGGGAGAGCACGTACGCCTCGTTCGAGGGGTCCTCATCCATGGGTTCCGCACCCGCTGGATTCGAGGGAGCCCCCGAGGGTCCGCCGTCGCTCGAGGGGTAGGGCTCGAAGGCGACCGAGGGCTGCGCGATGTCGCGCGCGAAAACGTTCGGGGGAACGGTGATCCGCCCGGACGCGATCTTTGCCAGCTCGTCTGCTTCCTCGTTGTACCGGCGGGGTACATGATTAATCTCGATGCCGTAGAACTTGTCTTCGAGGGCCCGCACGGCTTTACAGTAGGCCTCCATCTTGTCGTCGTGGCAGCTCGCGTTCTTCATGACTTGATCGATTACGAGCTGCGAGTCCCCCTCGCACGTCGAGGCGCTTGACGCCCAACTCAATGGCGATTTTGAGGCCGCGAGAGAAGGGCCTCGTATTCGCCATATTGTTGGACGCGGGGAAGTGGAGGCGCCTTGCGTAGCGCATGTGCTCCCCGAGGGGTGACACGAAGAGCGAGCCCGCGCCCGCTCTCGTCTTCATCACCGAGCCGTCGAAGAACGAGTCCAGCACTCGCTGAATCTGAGGGGGCGGCAGCTGCGTGTCCGTCCACTCAGCGACGAAATCGGCTAAGATTTGCGATTTGATGGCCTTGCGCGGGGCGTAGGCGAGCGTCTCGCCCATCAACTCCACGGACCACTTGGCAATCCTACCTGCCGCGTCGGGGTTGCGAATGATCTCTCCTAGCGGGAAGGAAGAGACCACCGTGACCGGGTGGCCCTCGAAGTAGTGGCGGAGCTTGCGCCGCGCGAGGATTACCGCGTACAACAGCTTCTGGACCTGGGGGTAGCGCGTCTTCGTGTCCGACAGGACTTCGCTGATGTAGTAGACCGGCCTTTGCACGGGCAAGGCGTGCCCTTCCTCTGCGCGCTCCACGACGATCACGGCGCTGACCACCTGGGTGGTTGCGGCCACGTAGAGTTGGAGGGGTTCGCCGTCTCGCGGCGGTGTGAGGATTGGGGCGTGCGTCAGAGACGCCTTCAGCTTGTCGAGCGCTTCCTGGGCCTCGGCGGTCCAAGAGAAGCGCTCGTGCTTCTTGAGCAGCCGGTAGAGGGGCAGGCCCTTCTCACCGAGCCTCGAGATGAAGCGGCTTAAGGCGGCGAGGCACCCCAACACCTTCTGTACCCCTTTGAGGTCCCGAATCGGACCCATTCGTTCGAGGGCCGCGACCTTTTCAGGGTTGGCCTCGATTCCCCGCTGGGAGACGATGTATCCTAGGAGCATGCCCCGCGGCACTCCAAAGACACATTTTTCGGGGTTGAGCTTGACCCCGTTGGCCCGTAGGCAGCTGAACGCGACGCCAAGGTCGTTAACCAGGTCGTCCGCCTTCCTGGTCTTGACAACGATGTCGTCCACGTAGGCCTCGACCGTCCGCCCGATGTGGTCCCCAAAGACGTGTTGCATGCAGCGCTGATATGTTGCGCCCGCATTTCTGAGGCCAAAAGGCATCGTGACGTAACAGAACGTCCCGAACGGTGTGATGAACGAAGTCGCGAGCTGGTCGGACTCCTTCATTTTTATTTGGTGATATCCCGAATAGGCATCAAGGAAACAGAGTAGTTCACACCCGGCTGTTGAATCAATGATTTGATCTATACGTGGCAAAGGAAAAGGAACTTTTGGACATGCTTTATTGAGACTGGTATAGTCTATACACATCCTCCACTTCCCATTTTTCTTTTTTACAAGCACGGGATTAGCCAGCCACGTAGGGTGGAACACTTCCTTGATGAATCCGGCCTCGAGGAGCTTCCGCAGCTCCGCTCCGATCGCCCGTCGCCGCTCCTCGTCGAAGCGGCGCAGCCCGCCGCCGCACGCACGGGCGTTTGGCAGGATATCAAGGGAGTGCTCGGCGACCTCCCTCGGGATGCCTGGCATGTCCGAGGGGCTCCACGCGAAGACGTCGGCGTTGGCGCGGAAGAAGTCGACGAGCACTGCTTCCTATTTAGGGTCGAGGGTCGAGCTGACCCTCAACGCCTTGCCCCCGGGGGCCGACGGGTCGAGGGGGACCCCTTTGGTTTGCTCGGCGGCCTCGAAGGTGCCGACGTGCTTGGCGGCGGAGCTGAGGTCGTCGTTGACCATCTTCTCCGGCGTGTTCACCGGCGCTTCATCCGCGCTAGTGCCTCCGCATGTTCCACGCACTCGACGTCGCAGTCGAATGCGTGCTCGATCGACGACCCGACGGTGATGACGCCGTTTGGACCCGGCATCTTCATCTTCAGGTACGTGTAGTTGGGGACCGCCGTGAATTTGGCATAGCATGGTCGCCCAAGTATGGCATGGTAGGCCCCTTTGAATCCCACCACCTCGAAGGTGAGGGTTTCCTTGCGGAAGTTCTTGGGGGTCCCAAACCAGACCGGCAGATCGATCTGCCCGAGGGGTTGAACCTGCTTGCCGGGCGCGATGCCATGAAATGGCTTCGTCTTTGGGCCGCCGCAGTCCAGCCCAATCCCCATCGGGGGCGCAATGTATGCGCGAAGAGGATATTGAGGCTGCCGCCTCCGTCCATAAGGACCTTCGAAAACCGGCGTTCCCAATGATGGGATCGACCACCGGCGGGCACTTGGCCGGGTTCGGGATGCGGTTTGGGTGGTCGTCCCGGCTAAAGGTGATGGCATCCTTCGACCGCTTGAGGAAGGCGGAGGTGCCCTCTCTCGCGGCGAGGACTTCGTGCCGCTCCTTCTTGCGTTGCGGGTCGACATGTCGACGGTGGGTCCCCCCGAAGATGAGGAACACATTCTCGACAAGCGGGGAAACCACCCGCGTCGCCATCGCCCCCATCTTTCTTGGCCTCTCGCCTCCTTCGCGGCGGCACGGCCGTAGAACTTCTTGAGCATGTCGCCTTTGCTCAAGAGTGTGGTTCACGGGAGTCTTGTGGTAGGGGCATGGCTTCTTCATCATGTCGTCAAACACCCCCGGCCTCGAGGAGCCTGGTCGAGGGCCCCGTCGGGCGGGTCAACGCCGAGGGGCTTCGGCGTTGCCGCCGTTGCGCCCTCGCTCGCGCGCCTCGCGGCGCGGCTTCTTCCCCTTCTTGCCCCGCTTGTCGTTGCGGCGCGGCTCCTTGGACCCGCCGCCCTCCGCGGCGTGTCTTCGGAGCGCTTGCCCTTCTTGCCGTCGAAGATTGCCCCCACGGCCTCCTCTCCGGAGGCGAAGCTGGTGGCAATGTCAAACCGGCTCGTTCGAGTCCGTAGGCGGGCGCGCCCCGGCCCTCGCGCACAAGGTCCCCGGCACGTGGTGCCCTCGAGGAACGCGTGCACGATCTCGGACGTGCCACGCCGGGGAGCTCCGTGCGGCGCTTGGAGAAGCGCCGTATGAAGTCCCGCGGCGGTCGCCGGCTTCGCGTGCGGGAGCGCGGCATCCCGAGAGTTCCCGGGCGCACGTATGTGCCCCGGAAGTTGCCCACGAAGGTGTGGACTAGATCGTCCCGATTATGGATGCGGGCCGGCGGGCAAGTGCTCGAGCCATGTCCGGGCCGCGTCGCCCAGATGCAGGGGCAAGTTGCGGATGATCACTTCGTCGTTGGTGGCCCCGCCCAGCTGACAGGCTAGGCGGTAGTCGTTGAGCCAGACGCGGGGGTCCGTCTCCCCGTTGTACTTGACGATTGTCGAGGGCTGACGGAAACGATGGGGGAACGCCGCCGTACGGATCTCCCGGCTGAACACACGGGTCCCCGGGGGCTCCGGCGTTGGGGAGCGATCCTCACCGCTGTCGTAGCGTCCACCCCTTCGAGGGTGGTAGCCTCTAGCCGCTCGTGCGTCCGCCTTGTTGGTGCGCCTGGCGTTGATGACGTTGCGGGCATCGCCATCCAACGCCCTGCGCGCGTCAAGGAGCCGCTCCTTGGCCGGCGTGCGTCCCTGGTCAGCAGGTTGACCCGCGTGCACCGAGGGTTCGCCTCCTGGTGCGGGATCATCACCCCGCGCGTCCCCTATTGGCGGATGCGTGAGGCCGAGCTCTCGGCCTGCTGGACGGCCGCTTGCTCGATGAGAGTCTGCACCTCGCGGTGCATGTCTCGAGCCTCGGGGGTCGAGGGTGCCGGCATGGCGCGTAGCAGTGTCGCGGCGGCGATGAGCTTTTGGCTCGCCCGCGGCGGAGTGTCCGCGTTGTCGACGTTGGGGACGGGGTTGATGCGGTCACGGACTGTCGGCCCGGCTCCGCGCGCGTTCGCCGCGCGCGGGGGGCCTCCCCCGCCATCGAGGCGCGGAGCGGCCGCGCTGTCCGTGCTCCTGCGCCGGCTTGGCCTCGAGCTCGCGGGCTTGGGCCCGGCTGTGCGTCGACGTCGGCCCGGCGGGGAGCGCGCTGGCCCCGCGGCCGGGCGCGTGGTGATTCTTGGGGCGGGCGTGACTTCCCCGTCTCCCGGCACTGCCGCACCGCGGCGTTGGCGGGTCGTTGGCGATGACGGCGCGGCACTCCCGCGCGGGGTCGTAGCTCCCGATCTTTGAGTCGTCGGAGCGACCAAACCGGTAGTCCGCGGCGTCGAGGAAGCGCCCGAACGCGGCCCGGGGTCCGGCACGCGGGAGAAGTCCCACTCCCGCGTACCCGTGGCGGTTGGCGGGTGGCATCGTGTCGACGGAGCCCGGGGACGACTCATCCGTCGCGGAGGTACGGGACCCCCGGCGACGAAGACGTGGCGGCCGAGGTGGAACCCTCGCGCATCGTCGTGTTGACGTTGGCGTTGTAGGCCGTAGTGGCGCCACGCGGCCCGATGGGGATGCGCGGTCCGGAGACCGCGCGCGGTCCCGCCGGGGCGGTGGCGGTCGTCGTGACGGTGGGCGCACCGCGTTGGGCGGCGGCGCGCTCGGCCCGCCGCCGCTCGGACCGCGCCCGGCGCGAGCGTAGCCCGCAGCGACGACGGCATCGCGGCGTTGATGGGCCCGCGGCATCCGTGCCTGCGGGCGCCTGCGCCGGTGTCGTGCGCGTGGCGGAGACCAGAGCGGACCTGGCCTCGCGCTGCGCGCGAAGCTCCTCACGGTTGGTGAGGCGCATGAGATAGCCGTTCCCCGTGGCCTGGAAGTTCAGGTCCCCAAAGCGGATCTCAAATCCGGCCGGGAGAGGGTCCGAGCTACCCATGTTGTAGCGGGTACCACGGTACTCAGTGCGGATCACCATGGAGGGAGTTGGCGAAATGACCTTAGGCGCTCGCTTGCCCCACGGTGGGCGCCAACTGTCGGTGCGGAATATGGTCCCGACACTAACCAGTAGATAGCGCCTAGGTCTATCCCTCAATGGTCGATGCCAAGCAACAAATGACACAAGGTTTTATCCTGGTTCCGGCCGAGGGGGCCGTACGTCCAGCAGGGGCGTGCTCGTGGCACTATATTGCTCAGCACCGGGGGTGCTTGTAGTGGGGCAAGTACAAGCAAGGCGGGAGAGGAAGCGTGGCTTCCAAGTCCCCGGGAGTGTGGGCGAAGATGTTGTGGGAGAATAAGAGAGTGAGTGCACGGTGTGTTGTGTTCCACTGAACTTGTTCGTCCCCCCGCGGCTGGGGGCTCGCCTCCCCTTTTATAGGCCAAGGGGGCGGCGAGTTACATGCACGCCGCGCTACCTAGCTACGTGAGGGAGCACGTCGTGCTACGGTGTAGAGTGGGCGGCCGTCCGGACGATCTTCGGCGCGATCCGGCCATGATGGCCTACCCCGTGCCCGAACGGTGGCGGTTCGAGGGTAGGAGGGCGGCGGATGGCGGTGGCGTCCTCCCGATAGGCTTCGAGGGAGGTGCGATGATGGCCGGTACGGGGCACGGGGAGCGGGCGAACGGCGTTCCTTCCCAATGCGCTCCGCGGTAGCGGAGTGGTTCTTGCGGTGCCCGGCGTGCGCTCGCGGTGCCGGGCGTGCGCCCGCACGCGTGGGTACGACGCGGCGCGCCGTTACGGTGGCCGGGATGGCCATCCACCGGCCTAGCGCCCCCTACCTAACCTGTAGGGTCACGGGAAAGTGAAATCGAGGGTGCGCCCGGCCCCCTTTCGAGGGTCGGGCGCGTTAGTCCATCTTGTAGTGGGCGCACGGTGTCACGGGACTGACACCGGCCGTACCGCACAGTCCATCCCACAGTGGCGGGGATGGGCTCCTCCTCGGGGAGTTGGTGCGGTGGCACCGGGCGTGAGCCCCGGCGCATGATGGCGCCGTCTGCGGCGTCGGGCGTTAAATGCCCAAGTACGGGGCCGGCGCACGCGTGCGGGGCGCCCGTGAGCGTGGCGGGCCCCGGCCCGAGGGCGGAGCGGACCCTCGAGCGGGGCGAGACCCGCTCGAGGTGGGAGTGAGCCCTCGGGTGGGGCGTGATCACCCGAGGGGGGAGTTGCCCCTCGAACGGGGCGGAACCTGCCCGAGGGGGAGCGCGCCCTCGAGCGAGGCGGGGCCTGCTCGAGGGGACTTCTAAGAGGGTTGTCTTGGTGGGCCGTCGGGGTCCCGTCGTGGGCCGTGTCCTGCACGGTTAGTCACCTGCATGGTTAGGCTTAGCGTGTTTTGACGCGGTTGCGGGATTAAGTGGGGGTTTCCCCGTTGTTTAAGGGGACCCCTATGGCTGTCCCCGACACATATGACAAATGGGTCCCACATGTTAGTGTTTATCCTTTCATTTTTTCTCTTTTTCCTTTTCTTTTTGTTTACCTTATCTCTTCCCATCGGTCTCCCTCTTCCTGTGCGCTCCCATCCACCGCCTCCTTCGATTCGGCGGTAGAGCGGGCTACGACGATGACGAAGCTCGGGCTCCGGCGGCCCCTCCATCCTCGCGCGACGCAGTCTGCTCGCCGGTGGCGCCGAGCTCAAGATGGAGGAAGGGCCCAGCGGACAACGCGCGACGGCCGGATCTCGCGGCAACGAGCCATGAGCTCCAACCACAGGCGCGACGCAAGTGAGCCTGCACGGTGGGGCCTGGAGCCCGTAGCGACGGCGTCGGATCTTGTAGCTCCGTCGAGCTCTCCTGTCGTCCACTGCATCCCCTCCCATCCGCCGCCTCCCTTGCTCGAGGGCCGGTTGAGTGCAGCAAGCGAGCTCCGGCCGGGCGCGGTGCGAGCGAGCTCTGCCCAGGCGCGCGTGGGGGGCCAATGGCCAACCACCGGATGAAACAGTGGTAGGGACCTCCCTACACACCCGCAAGAGAAGGCCCGGGAGGGGTAGTAGGGTGTGTGAATAGTGGTAAGGGGTGGAGTTACGACTTTACTGGATTGTGTTTTTTCCTCTGGACTCCTACTTTTGAGTAGGGGCTTGAGTAGAGTTTTGTTGCAGACATGGGCTTCCCGTGGCGGATCACTGTCTGGTCCGGTCCTGACTCCTCAGACATGTGTTCCCCGTGGCGGATCGGCGATCTTGTTTCGCTCCATAGAGCCCGTCAGCACCCTAAACACAGCTTTGTTTGATTTTGTATCATAGAAAATACGAAAGCAGCTGTGTGTGGTTTGTCCGCGCTTGGGAGTTGGGACATGTGTTCTCCGTGGCGGATCCCCGATCTTTCGCTTTAGGATCTCTGCATCTTCCGCAACCCGTCAACACCCTCCCCGGACCGTTGTTGCCGCTCCGGCCTCCGGGCCGCCTCCAAGGCTGGACATCCTATAAGGAAAGCCCCTTCGACTTGGAGCCGCACCGTCGCTCCCTCCTCACCCCACCACCTACCCCCGTCCTCGTGCTGCACGTTATGGAGTCACTCCTCGCCTCGCCATCCGTTAGGTCTTCCCTCGCCGCCGCCGCCGCCTCCGGCACCAGAGGCTGTTTCCCCCAGTCCTCACGCGTCGCCACCATCGCCGGCGCCCACGCCCGCGCCCGCCCTCTCCGCGTCGGCCCCAAGGTACGTCCTGCTGGTCAAGGGTTTGTTTGGCCTTTCTGCTCTGATCGTGTGGGTAATGCGTAGTGGTTTCGTGTTTTTTAGTACCATTTCGTATTTTCTTTCCTCATTTCCTAAGAACGATGTTTGTTTCTAGCTGTGCTTGCTTTTTGGGCCTGAATTACTACCACTAATCACAACCTATCGTTTATCTGCGAGTCAACTCTTGCGGATAAAGACTTTTTTTAATATGATTTTGTTTTGTTTTAGGTCCGTTCCTCGTGTTTGTTACAATTTTTTGTGGCTTATTTAGGACTCAATTCTTGAGGTGCTGGCACAGGACGATATGTTGAACGCAACAGAGTTGGTGCAATGGGAGAACGGCAAGTCGGCCAACGACATTGCGGCTAGCCAGGGGATCCGCATCCGCAGGCACTGCCGCCCCACTTCCTCCTTGAAGATGATTGAGGAGGAGCTGGGGGCTTCTCGCAACATCCTAGAGAAGATCATTTGGGATAAGGAAATTGAAGTAGCTGAGGTATGCAGTTGTAGCTTAAAGGCAAATCAGGTGTACTGTGTACAATTATCCACAGATCTACTCTCTTGCCTGGCCACTCAAATAGTCAAACGACTTGGGAGCTGGATCTGGGATCATTGCAGCCTAGAAATTGAGATGCTAGTCTATTCATTGTACATCTGAATCTTGTTTTCTGATTCTCAATTGATATTAGTTGTCCTACATCCACCTAACATTTGGCTCTTAAAGTGCAAAGTACTATACTTGCACCATTTCTTTTAATGGCAAGGGCTATTACATAATCAGTGTAATTCAACTCAAAGATGCTTGGTGCTATGCATGCACTGTTTCTTCAAGTATTAAATGTTTTATTTCTGTGTGACTCCCTGTCACTAAAGGTTGCATTGATCTAAAAAAACATTAGTCGCATTGATAATGCTCATGTTCTGCAATTGAAATGTTGACCATATTTTTTTAATAAAAATGTGCCACCAATACAACAACAACATAGCCTTTTCTGTATTTCATAAGAAAAATGCATCGTTAAAGTATATTTCATATAAAATATAATAAAGTTATTTTCATATAGTGGATCTACGAACTCTTACATATGCAACAATTACTTTTAATGTATTCATAAGCTTACCACATGGTCTGTATGATGGTTTAGAGATGGTACTGGTCTTGTGCAGGGTCATGCTAAGAAGCCTCTGAAGGAGCTGATCGATGCTGCAGCGAAGGCCCCTCCTTCAAGAGACTTCTATGGCGCTTTAGAAGGCGCCTATAAGCATAATGGGGTGCCTGCATTGATTGCTGAGGTCAAGAAAGCATCCCCGAGCAGGGGTGTGCTCAGGGAGAACTTTAATCCTGTATGTTCTGGACTTGACTGTTGTCAATCCTCAAGTCAGTTTCAGTGGCTGGTTATGTAACTAATATGCCATTTCCTTTTGCAGGTTGAAATTGCTAAAGCTTATGAGAAGAACGGAGCTGCATGTTTGAGCATTTTGACAGATGAGAAGTACTTTCAGGTATATTTTAATTGATTTTGTGTTTATGGGGATCATTGAAGCTGTCTCTACAGGATTCTTTCATTTTTCTTCTGTTGTACAGGGAAGCTTTGAGAATCTTGAGAAAGTGCGCGCCTCAGGAGTGAAGGTACGGATATATTTAGGTTTGTAAATTTGAGGATGATTATGAGTTACCAATTGTTCTCAAGATGCACAAATTTTTATTGTGAATTCAGTGCCCTCTTCTCTGCAAAGAGTTTGTCATTGATAAGTGGCAAATCTACAATGCTCGATCAAAGGGTGCTGATGCAATTCTTCTAATTGCTGCTGTGCTACCTGATCTTGACATAAAGTACTTTCTTCAGATTTGCGAAGAGTTAGGAATGACGGCTCTTATTGAGGTTCGTTGTATTGTACAATTCATTTCTTCGTACCTGCCCATTAATTACAAACTGGCTTCATTGATGAAGAAGTTTAATATTATTCTTTATAGTGGAAATTTACTTGGCATGATAGACAATAGTAATTTTTATGCTTCTATATCAACTTGACAATACAATAGCCCAGTTCACGGGTTTGGCCGAAACAGGCTAACCCACCTGCTCAGCCCAGACCAGACCCAGAGAAACGAATTTCAATGGTTTAGGTAGTTTGCAGGTTGGAACTGTTGTAACTTGGAATGGGGTTGATTTGACGCGGTGAAACCAGGACAAACCAGCTCAACCCATCGTAGTTCCTGCGTTCAATCTCCGTTGCGCAGATGGGTGGGCAAGCGGCGGTGGAGGAGCACACGGTGGTGTGGCAGGAATGTGCTGCTATATGGGCCCATAGGCATCTGCACTCCAAACTCGACTCCATTTCTTTTCTATTCCATTTCCCTGCTCCGCGTCTGTATTTTGAGTCCCTATCACTCTCTCCAGCCTCGCATTACCTCGCTTAGCAAAGCAATACAAGTTTTGCTTGCTCTGTTTGGTCTGCTTGCATTGTTGCTCCATTGCTTGCTCCCTTTCGATTCTTCTCCCTGCAGATTGTGAGCTCAATCTTGTGAGTCTGTATCTCAGTGTCCACCATGGGAAGCTCAATTCTGGCACTGGAAAGCTTGATTTGGGCTATTGCAACTTCAATTCGAGCACTGAGGAACTCAATCCAGTTTGGGTGGAAATCATTTGTGCTGTGCAGGATCAATTTTTGTTGTTCCGCTGAGATTTAAACAGCAGCAATCGCCAAGGCCATTGCTGGCATGATTTTTGTGTCCTGCTGCTGCTGGTAGTGATATGTTGGGAAGAACAAGGTTCAGCTAGGTGACGCCTATGCGGTGATTCCGTGCGATTAGTCGCGAGTCGAGGCCCGTCGCCTCGCCTAGGGGGTAGTCGGACCCCTAGGTGGCCGTGGTGGCGGAGGAGGTCGGGGATGGGCGGCGGAGGCTAGGAACGGCCGGCAGCGGAGGCTAGGAACGACCGGCGGTTGAGGCAGGGACGGATGGCGGCGGCAGAACAGGCAGGGGCGGCTGCAGGAACACGGAGGAGGACGCACCTGAGCCGGTGGCGGTGGAGTTCAACGTGCGGCTGCGACATTTCGAGCGGAGGACGTCCGTGTGTCGGGGGATAGGCGGGAGGAGACGCGGATAAGGTGGGAGGAGAGGTGGGCTGCTGGATTTGGGCCTTTTCATGGGCCTTTTTCGACTTAAGGCCCACTGACTTCTTGTTTTTATGAATGATACTCCCCTTGAATCAATGTATTATGTATAGATTAATTGATTATGGCTATTCTGCAAAACGCCTAGGAACACCTAGGCGCGAGTACTCCCGACTAGGCGCTAGGTAGTGGGTCAGCGCCTAGGTTCCGCCTAGCGCCTAGCTGAACCTTGGGGAAGAAGCTGTGCAGCACTCTGTCGCGCAGCGCTGGCAAGAAAAATCACCAAGTCGTGCAAGCTTTCTTGGTAAAGAAGATTTTTTTCTGGGAAGAACCAAATGATGGGTTCAAACACCATATTAACCGTACTCCGGCCCAGCCTAACCCGGTAGTACCTGTTACGTGCAAACTGTAGAACCGGACTAAGCAGCTTAAACTGCTTGTTATGAATTATGATCTGGGTTGGAAAACCTGAGGAAACCAGCATAACTCACAGATGAACATGCCTACTATACCAGGACCATCTCGCCATTGTGTGTATTTTCATTCAAAATACTGAACAAGTAATTTGTCAAAAATGTCATGTGCATCTTGATAAGGAAATATTGTGGTGCTCCTTGCAATTTCCTGCTGGATTGTATGCTGTGTTTATATTGTGCTTCATGTATTCATTGTTAAGTTTTTAGCTTATCGATGAATAGGAAACATCAGTGTGATTAACTTAATTAGTCTGTGATAAGCCAAACTTAGTTTTGATATTCTGGTGTGGTCTATACTCAAGGTTCATGATGAAAGAGAGATGGAGCGTGTTCTGATGATAAATGGTGTTAAGCTTATTGGCATCAATAATCGCAGCCTTGGTATGGTGTTCTGGTGCTTGATTTTTTTCTATAGACATGTCATCTTTTCAAGTTTAACCTTTGTTATTCCACATAGTACTAATGCTTTCGACATGTGTTTTTTTTAAACCATTTTATTAATTGATCTATATTTTTTCTTGGAAACTATTTACACTGCAGAGACATTTGTTGTTGATACTTCAAACACCAAGATGTTGCTCGAGAAGCATGGGGATAGCATCAGGGAGAAGGGAATTTTGGTAATATCTATGATCTTGGTTGCGAAATTCATTTACTAAAATACTCTCGTCAGTTCCTACTTCCTTGTAATGTAGCATTCTACATTGGCCCAGGGGTACAGAGTACATTTCTTTGGTAGTCCTATAAAGTAGGGAGTACTTCTTTCAATTAAAAACATTGTGTTCTTTATGTACCCCTAATAATATCTAGTCTTTTTTACTTTGTATATTGTACATGCATGCATAGAATGAGTTGTGAGAAATAATGGTTTAGGGCACCCAGGGCATATTGAATTTCTGCATTTAAAATATGCACAAGTAGTTTTGACGGAGAGAGTTGTTGGATGGAAAACCTGAGTGATGTTTCTTCAGAAATGTAAGACACTAAAATACCCACACATGTTTGCTGCCACTACTGTTTTGAGAAACATTAAAATAAGTTCCTTTACAGCAAGAGGGGAAGCAGAACAGATTTTGAAACTGAAACCTACACAAGTTATCTTAAATAGCTAAGTTATGTTCAGTATTACTGTTGTAGTTTTTGGGTTTCTGTACAGGTTTCCTGTCAAACCGGTCTTGTTACGTTGGGGTTTTATATCCTCCTTTTCTTCTTAATGTATCGATATGCAGCTCTCCTGCGTGTGCGAGCAAAATTTTTACTGTTGTAGTGATATTGCATATGGATATGACATTTTTCTAGCTTGCTTTATAATTCTTTATTGGTAGATAGTGTAAGGCTCTTAGGTTTAATAATCTTACCCTTGCTAATTGTTTCCCTGTTCCATTTTTGCCTTCCAGGTTGTCGGTGAATCAGGTCTGTTTACCCCAGATGATGTTGCGTATGTGCAGAATGCTGGCGTTTCTGCTGTAAGTTCTGTTGATTCCATGTGAATTTAGAGATTTCCTCTTCATTACTTTACTAGTACTTCTTTTAAAGAACAAATACATGGTACTAGAAAACTCGCGCGTCAAAGCTTTGCGCAGTTATCTGGCTGCCTATGGAAGAAGTATAATGGGATCAGTAGACCTATTAAAATACTTATTTGCTAACTAAAATAAGCTTTAGTTAAGTCAACCACACGAAAATAGCACCTTGCCTGAAATCATGCATGTTCCAATATAATTTTCGTGTTAGAAAATACTTTACCAATAGAGCTGGTTATTAGAATACAATGCGATACTTTGATTTTGTATCCATGCAATTTAGCAGATAAATTTCATCATGTTAATCATATTTCATACTGAGCTGGCAATCTGAAGGTTTGATCATGATTAGCATGATAAAATTTATCTGCAAAATAAAAGGGAGGATTGTGTTTAAGGGTCAAAACTACGTTAGATGCTACCCTTTGAGCTTATTCTGTGAGTGGGAGACTTTCACTCAGCTTTCAGTATATCAACATACAAAGTACTGGTGGTATTAAGCAGCAATGATAGGTAATCTTACAGTTTCAGGTTGCTAATTTACTCGGTTCTAAACTTCTGTAATTGGGAAATGGCTGATAACTTTGTATCCAAACCGAATTGAGAAATTTCAAAGTTTGACACCTAATTCGAGCACCTAGTTTCTCGACACCTAATTCGTGACCCTTCCAAAATTTGACACCGTGTGCACGAATTGCTTCAATCAAGGGACTCTCTTTCTCTCTTCAGCCCTTGGTGAAAATACGCTTGTGCCCTCTTCTTCCTCATTCTTTCCCGATGCGCTGTTGATCGACCCTTGGCGTGCCACCAGTCATCTTCCTTCATCCGCGAGTTGGCGGAGGTGGAGGTGAGCGGCACGTGTGGGGAAGGTCATGGGCTAGTCGAAGCTTCGCCAGTGGTCGCCGTCGGTTGGCGATTCGAGCAACGCCGCAGGCGCGTCTCCTGCCAAGCCAGCCGGAGCTACACTGCGAGATGAGCCTTCGACCAGGCTAGTTCCCAGCTGTGGGTGAGTTCCCTTGGGCACCCGCGGCTGGGGCGCAGGCTGGCAGGGGTGATGCCCCCCGACAGCGTAGCTAGGAGGGGCCGAGGCCACGCAGGGCTGCGAGACCTCTCGCGGCGAGGTGGAGAGAGGACGGGGCGACGGGGACGGCCGGTGGTGCGCCAGGGTCGATCGGTAAGCTTGTTGGGGAAGAAGAACCAAGGAAGAAGAGGGCACTAGCGTCTTTTCACCAGGTTCTGAAGGGAGAAATAGGGGAGAGTCCCTTCGACTGAAGCAATTGGGGCACATGTCAAATTTGGAAGGGGGTCACAAACTGGGTGTCAAGAGAAACTAGCGCTAGAATTGGGTGTCAAAATTTGAAATTTCTCATCAGCAAACTGTCTAAACCACTAAAGCCATAACTGAAAACACAATAAAAATGCTTTATTTATCACCGAAACGGCTCAATATTCAAGTTAGAATTTGCATGGCTATTACTGGTCACATTTTCTCAGTTTACAAGCTCCCATGCGTGGTTGAACTGAACTAACTGATGTACGCATGTTGCTGTAGGTGTTGGTGGGAGAATCCCTGGTGAAGCAAGAGGACCCTGGACGAGCCATCGCTAGGCTGTTTGGGAAAGAACTTCTGCATTGAAGGACAGATTGTAGTGCTACTTGCTTTGGTAGTGCTAGAGGTCTTAGTAGCCTACTAGCGGAAGCCTGCTTTGAGATAATAATATGTACGCGGAATAGAAATAATGTTGGCTTAGAAGTTTCACTTATGTTTTCTTCCGTTATGAGCAATACATGTCGGTGATTTGTTCATATGGACAACCCATTGAGAATTAAATTGAAGGTTGTTATTTCAGTCAATATGTCAAGGGAAACCTTAGTGGCACTGTATTTAATTAGGCAGGTGGAGTACATCGCCATATGTTACATTCGTTGAAACAGGTTGGTGTTAATGCAACGGTGAAAAAAGTGGCCTTTATGGGTACCTATTGCCACAACTAATTGTGCATTGTGATGGTATCGATTTAGTATTGCGATAGATGTGTGTTTGGTGTCACGAATAGTTATTTGGTTGTGAATAGGCATGCCTGTAGTCATGATGAAATAACTTTGTCTATAATTTAACTTTTGTTGCGATAGCTCGTGTGCCGGTTGCAGAAAATCGTTTGATAGGTTTGATGTGTGTTTGTTGTCATGAATATTTAGTTGGTTGCGATTATGCATGCTTGTGGCTACGATGAAATAACGTTATCTAAAACTTAATCTTTGTTGTGATAGCTCAAAAAAACAAATCGTCGCATCAATTAGCCTCTATTGCTACAATGAATTATGTGAACTAGCGTGTGAAAAGAAATATTGCCCCAGCCTGCTGCGCCCTGGCCTTGCTAGTCGCCACTGCCCCAGCTGGCCGCAACCTCCCACGCACTGGTTGCACTACGGCCTCGGCCGGCCGTGCCAAGGCCGCTATCGTTCCTGGTCGGCGGGACCCGTTGTCGTTCCTGTCCGGCGGGACAAAGCCACAGCCATGCAGGAGCCACCATGGCCCAACATGGTTCGAACCATACACACCAAGGAGCCACCCTTAATGCGTAGGGAGGAAGGAGGAGCAAGGGGTGGCGCGGCAACCCGGCGGTGGGTAGCTGGAGGAGCAAGGGCGACGACGAGTTGCTGGAGGTAGGAGAAGGGGAAGGATAGTATGATCAAAGAAGGCATTGGAGCGGTGTGACTCTATTTGTTAATGACAATTTTCCGAAACCCTTTTACATAATGGCAAAGGAGCGAAAGCCAGTTTTGAGAGTGAGAAATTGCAAATCTCTCGAGGAATATGTTGTTCTACATCATGTCAAATAATGGGGTTGCTTTATATGGCACTTACTATACATACATGAGAGGATTGGAAACAAACTTGTCACCATCATGAGAGGATTGCAAAATTTAATGATTGTATTTTGTAATTACATCGCAATAGTGTTGATCTTTACAGACGCTTACACTGTGAATAACTTCATTTCATGCTCTAGCAAAATCCTGATTTTTCAATATTATGATGCTTTTTTGAATGCATTTGACTGAATGTATCCCCCACTTGACCGCACAATATGTTGCAGCACTGAGATCTAGTTTGCTAGATCGCCCCAACCCATACATTTGTTTGGCTTGGCTTTGCTTCTAGTCTCCATTGTGGTTTCTTTTTGCCTCATGTATTTGAACTTTGTTGTTTGTAAGTAATGTTTGTGTTAGAAGAGAACTGTGTGTCGATGAAAATGGATTGATCAATTACTATTGAACGGTTGTTACAAAATATATACAAGCCCAAGGGGCCAACCTTTGTTGTTTGTAAGAGGGCTCATGGGAGGTGGGAGGGGTGATTTGTAAAAGTGCGTTTGTAAATCATCCCTCCCACCTCTCATGAGTTTTGCACATCACCCCTCCCACCTTCCATAAGTCTTCCCTTGGATCAACATCGTGTGGCTCAGATGGAAGTTTCCATAGTTTACACGGAGAGGTTGGTTTCCACCTGATACATTCCCCTTAATTAAAGGCCTAATGAGCTTTTAAGTATAAGTGATATGTTTAAATTCGAAGAAAGGTGAAAAGGAAAGAAAGGTGACCCCTCATTGTTTGAAGAGGCTTCCTAGGGATCAAGACAAGCTTTAGATTCATTTTCTATTTTGAATTTGAGTATAGGACAAGCCGTACTGTCAAGATGGATACTAATAGTGGCATGGATGAAACCAAGTGCTTAAAGATCTTCTCTAAAACCAAAATCATCCCAGCCACATATGACCTATAGCTAGCTGTCTTAGCCTTGTTCACATCTTTCCCGGAACCTCTGAGTTTTTCCCGGAAGTTTCGGACTGCTCCCAAGTCAGCCTGCTAGAGTCTGCTTTTCCCGGAGGTTCCGGGATCTCGCCCGGAGGTTCCAGATTTTCGAAAATAGCCGTTGTTGTTCCAGATTTGAGGGTATTTATACCCCCTTGTCTCCCAACGGTTATCTCCTTCCTCCCTGCACTAAACAATAGCATTTGCTCCCCTTCTCACCCAAGCATTGACTCCCACCTACTTGAATCCAAATCCAACCCTAGCATTCAAGTGTGGACTGATTCCTTGTGAGAAAAAGCAAACAAGCCCCTTCTTGTTGAAAGGACCTTGATGTCGCCTAGAGGGGGGGGGGGGGTGAATAGGCGAGACGACCAAATTAAACTTTTTCTCCCCGAACACTTGAGCTGACAGTGCTCCACCGGTCAGACCGGTGGTGGTGACCGGTCAGACCGGTCAAGCCTTTGGTCTTCACGGTGACACCGGTCGACCGGGCGCCTCACCGGTCGGACCGGTGTATCACGAAGAACACCGCAAAAACAACTTCAAGCACCTCTTGACTTCTAGCGCGAATCAAACTCGGGGTGTGTCTTTTGTAGATGATCACAAGCGAGTAGTAATTGAGCCCCGCACACACAAGTAACACACCCAAGTAGATCGAAGCGGAAGCAAATGAAATATGCTAGAAAAACAACTTAGAGAGTCGAACCACACGAAGAAGCAAGGATTTGTTTCCCGAAGTTCACCACCCACTGAGGAATGGCTACGTCTCCGTTGAGGAGCTTGTAAGGGACGATTCCCACAACAAGCCGGTCTCTTTCAACCACTTTCCTCCTTTCCACTAAGGTGATCTTTTCCACGAAGAGGCAAGATCGCAGCCCTTACAAACTTCCCGCTGCTCACCACAACCTTGGGAGCTAACCGGCGACACCTAGCCGTCTAGGAGGCAAACCTCCAAGAGTAACAAATGCACCAAAGTTTGTAGACTCGAAACCAAAGTGCTCAAGCTATGGAACCTCGCTCTTGTTAGCTCACAAAGTCACTCCTAGGCTCACTTCCTCAACCCAACACCAAGAAGATGGCTTGAATCCACAAATCTCACAAAGAGATGGTTGGGGAGAGCCACTAAGGCTTAGAGCTAGTTAGAAATGACTTGGGATCTCAGCAACAACACTAGAAGCAGCAACCCTCACTTGAAGAGAGCTTGGGGTATTTATACCCCTCAAAGGAGAAAACTAGCCGTTAGTCCCCGGGTGGCACCGGTCAGACCGGTGCCCCACACCGGTCAGACCGGTGTACGAAAAACTAGCCGTTGGGCTAGCGGCACCGGATCGGACGGTGCCTCGACCGGCCGGGCCGGTCGTCCAGCCCGAGTTGCCCCCAAAACCTCTTTTAAAGAAACTAGCACTTCATCACCAAGATGAAATGACCCAGGTTAGGTTAGGAGGGTTTGTTAGCTCACTCAAAGGCCAGATCTCACTTAGGTCAACTAAAGAGCACTTTGACTTGGTCAACTTGCTAAGTTGCATCCCTCTTGATAGTACGGCGTACCTATACTCAAGAAAAGAGTAAAAGATCTTCGATGACCTCTTGAGCTTGAATAGCTTCAATTCTTGCCATACTTGATCAACAACCACTTGAGGGCTTTCAACCTAGCTTTTGACTTGAGCACATCCATACTTGAGCTAGTGACTTAGGATCTTTCCATATAGCATAAGAATGCACACTTGGATCCATGGCCACTCCATGTTGCCAATCTTAACGAGTTGATGACTTGCAAAGCTTCCCTCGGTTAAGGTTTGAATATGATACTTGAAGACCCCACGGATGCTAGACCTTCACCCTAGCAAAACACTTATGGCGGCTTAGCTACGGCCCCAAAGATTGCTTAGTCCCTCACCCTAGACATCTCGGTTGATCTCTTCATCACTTATCCAATCCACTTTGAGTTCCACTTTTCTTCACACGCAATTAACCTTCATTTGAAAATCCCGCTTCAAATGCTTGATCTTGATTGACAACGGATATGCAAGCTTCCATTTTTAGAACCATAAAATGTATACTCATCATCTTGTTCTCTTTCAATAAACTCATGAAGTCTTGCACCAATTACTTATCTTTGTAGACGTGAGCCATGAAATACATCCATAAATAAAATACTTCAATGGTTGCTCATGGATATATAATGAAAACCTGCTCACAATCTTAGACAAGATCATTAGTCCTTTAATCGCCTTGTCATTCAATTCACCAAAATCCACTTAGGGGCCTAGATGCACTTTCAATCTCCCCCTTTTTGGTGATTGATGACAACTCGATTAAAGCTTACAAATAAAACAATAAAGTGCATTTAGATTCTTAGATATAGCTAGAGCTCCCCCTTAATTTGTGCTTTGAGTTAGATTTAAAAAAATGGCCTTAAATGCCATTAGCACAAATTTGGAAGAAAAGACGTGTGAGCTCCCCCTATATCTTAGAATCAGTGGAGTGCAACATGTGTGAGCGACAAAATAAAATCCGTGATGCGTATGACAGGATATGCACAAAGCAAAGGAAAGTGAGCTGACTAGGCAGCACCGGTCAGACCGGTGCACCTGACCGGTCAGACCGGTCAGGTCCAGCCAGCTCGCTCAACTGGGCGGCACCGGTCAGACCGGTGCCCCTGACCGGTCAGACCGGTCAAGTCCGATCAGCCGCACAAAGCAACGAAGTGCGTGCTATTTGGTCCAAGGTGATCATGCCAGGGTTGCAAGGCTGGTTTAGATCATCTTGCTCCATTTAGCCAACACAAACAAACACCATTCAAAGCATGCATCACAATCTATCAATAAGGTTGCTTAAATATTACAACATGGTTTAAAACACACAGTGGCACTCATACAAAAGTTCTCAAGTCCACTAAGATGAAGTTCTAACTTATTACACGGCTTCTCTCACCGGCCCGGCGAGGCACGGTCGGATCGGTGCATGGCACCGGTCGAGCCGGTGCAACACGAAAAGAAACCCGGACGGCGCGAGGCTTGAGGCTTTAATCGCGATTCTTCTCCCCCTTTGTCATCAAGCATCCAAGAAGGGCCTGGAGAAGAAGCAACGGCTCGATCACCGTCCTTGAGATCCGTCTCTCGGGTGAGAGCTCCCTCCTATTTGAGAGTCGTCAATAATCCAATGCAAAGGAGAGTTTAGGTAAATCGATTCCGAGACGTTGATCTGAGATGGATGAGCTATGGGAGCACAGTTTTTACCATAGAAGTACGGGTTGTAGCCAAAGATCTCGGCGGAGAAGCGAGCGCCCCAATCTTGTACTTGCTCAGGAGGTGGAGGAGGTGGGGGTGCTTGCTCCTCTTCCATGAAGTGAGACGATCCTGCTACGTCGGAGGAGGAGGTACAAATGGTGGAGGTGGAGGAGGAACCGATGAGGACGATCCTTGTCCTTGCTCGGACTCGAAGAACATGGGGCCATATTGGTTAAGCAAGTCCGAGTTGGCCCATCCTCTCATCCTTTCTTCAAAGCAAGGTATCTCAACCCGAGGAGATTCTCGGAGATGGTGGAGAGCGAGGAGGTTGAAAGCCTTGGGCATTGTGCATGAGCTTCATCGTATCCCGCATTTGCTTGTTTGCCCGTCTTGACCTTTGCTGCTCAACCTGGATGTCATGTTGGCTCCTACACATCCCAAAAATGAAGTTGAGAAACTTTTTCAAAGGAGAGGTGGATCTGCGGGGCCTACCTGGCTGCCAGCCACCCCACCGGCAGACCGGTGCTCAGCACCGGCCGACCGGCCGCCCGTCCGAGCACCCGCCTGAGGCACATCTGGCCGAGCTGCTCCCTCCTCAAATATCTCTTCCTCCTGACCTGGTACATGCTCAACTCTAGGAGATGGAACCCGTGGATTCTTGCTAGGGTTTAGCTTCAGAGGCTTGTGAGTCACATTCTTCGGAAACTCCGTCTTTGCAACCTTTTCGATCATATACATGATGTAAGGGCTATAGCTGCAGATCTTCTTGGGGTCCTCAGATAGATGCTTAATCTCTTGCCAAATGAAGTCCCCAACACTGAACTCCGGAGCTCCCGGCCTCAAAGCCACCATCAAGTTTTTCTGGAATTTAGTGATTTCTGAGGGGTTTCCATCTCTAGGTGTGATAGATACCTTAAGGAGCCTATTTAGGACAGCGAAGTAGGTATAGAGGTTCTTCACCTTCCCAAAGTTGGCATGCTCACCGCGAGGGTACATTACGTGCAAAGCATCCTTCTCTAGCTCCCCCTCATCATGGAGCTTCCTCAACTCCCCATCTCCTGCCATGATCCCAAAGCATCTCAAGAATCTGTGGAATGTAATGGAGTACTTTTGGCCGTTAGTCATCCAAGTCATAGCTCTGTCGGCCTCAATGTGACCAAAGTGCACTGTGGCAAAGAACTGGGCGATGATCTCTTTGTTCCAATCTTGTCGGAACCCCATAAGTGTCTTGACCCTTTGCCTCTCACAATTGCTGATTACTTCATCAAAAATAGGGTCTCCTTTCCTTGCCATGTGCCCCCAATCCACATATTGTGCCTTGTGTGTGATTTTGGGCTTCTTTATAATCACTGTAGCATAGTAATCTTGCTGAAATTTAGCCCAAAACCTCGGATCCGACGCGGTCTTGCTCTCCTCATAAGGGTTCTTGTCCCTTAGCTTCTTCAGGGCCTTGGTCATGCCTGCCCCGTGGTACTTCACCGGCCAATCAGGGTAAATGTAAGTAGGTGGCATGATCCTCAACCTACCCTGATCATCGTCATCCTCTTCCATAGCATCTACATCCTCCTCCTCATCCTCCTCATCCTCATCCTCATCCTCAGCACCATCGCTGTCTGACCCAGCCTCCTGGTGCCTCCTCAACTCAAACTGACCCGGATAAGTCTCATCTTCAACATTGTCATCGCTGCTCGTTCCGGTGTCACCTCCTAGATCAGGATCCTCAGCACTTGCTTGAGTTGAGCGGCGTCTCAATCTCTTGCCGCTGATGTTGACAGTGCTGCCCCCTTCCCCAAAATCACCGGGGATAGCTCCTCGGCGAGTGAGGACTTCTTCTCTTCTTTTCTTGGCCCCTTCCTTTTCCCGCACCATAGCTGCTGTCCTGAGTCACACAAAGGATGACAGGAGTGTATAAGACTCTAGGAAAAAGATTGAATTGAATTGGAATTGAATCTTGAAAGTTCAGAACAATTGGGTCTGTTCTGGGCCACACCGGTCGACCGGTGCCACCCCGAAGCAACGAGCCAATTGCTCCCACATTCAATCACGAGCAACTGTTAATCTAAGATTTGGTCTAGATGAACAAAAGACATCCTAGAATAGATATGTGTTGAAAAACAAGAAGAAAACACAATTTGGGGGTGGACATGCGCCACCGGTCGGACCGGTGACGGCCACCGGTCGACCGGTGAAGGCCGTCCGACCCCAATTCGTGATTTCTCACAATGTGTCCAACAAAACGTTATGGATCTATGGGTATGTCTTCTAGGTGATCTCGAGAAGATGTTCTACCAAAGGGAATTCAAAACTTTGCACCATGTGAAGAGATCGGGCAAAAGAAAGGTTTGAATACCTTTGGAGAGATAAACTTGAGTTGAATCCAAGAAACTCGAGGAGGAAAGTGAAGAGGGGCCTTGGGAGATCCTTTTCCTTCCAAACTTGAGGCTTTTCCTTGGTTCAACCTTCAAATCACCATGAGGGTTGATGGAGGTGAAAGAGGGGTGAAGGAGGGGAGGAACTTCACGGTTTGAGGCAGGAGAAGGATGGTGAATCATAGAGGAGAGAGAAGGAAGGGGGGGGGGGGGGGGTAAAAGGATTCCTTTTACTGTGGCCCCACGGGCTGACGCCGGGTGTCACCGGTCAGACCGGTGACGGTCACCGGTCAGACCGGTGACAGCCGCTGGTCAAGCCAGAGAGGCCTTATCGGTTTTTCCGGCCCCCCCTCGGTAGAACCGAAGATCCTGATAAAATTCAACAGAGAGTCCTTATCGGTAGAACCGACACGCCCTCGGTAGTACCATCCCTTTTTCTCCTTTTTGAGATTTTGCTCCTTGAAACTTCTCCAAATATATTATAGGACGATTCTCATCCACTTAGGTTGCATAAACACGATTATGTGACTTCAAGGTCACCACCGGTCAGACCGGTGGCTTGCACTGGTCAGACCGGTGCGGCCTTGAGAAACAAAATTTGAGCCACAATAAAGAATTTCATTTCAACCTTTAGAGATGTTTTGGATATGAGATATTAAGATGATATTGATCCAAAAACCATCAATTTATAGAAGAATGGAGGATTAACCAATTTATTTGCGAATTCTTGATCCTTCCAAGATTGAGAGAGATAAATAAGAATGGATTTTAGGGACTTGAGAAAATCTTCTTAATTGTGACTAGCCATCAATCAAACAAGGAGAACTATAGTCACAACTAAGTTGATTGGGTCACTAAGACCAAGAACCAAATATTTTTCAACGAAAGCACACTTCCTATTCATGCTAGTTGATTTTTCGAAAAATCTATCCTATATCACAAAGTGCATGCATCCACTTCAAATGAATGCCCTAACAAGCATATTTGGCTCATATCTTCATCCTCGAGACACAAAGACGAGTAGAAGTAAAGATATCAACCAAATATCTAGAGAGGAGCTCAAGAGGTCCATTTGAAGCAATTACATGCTAAGGATGGCACACTAGCATGATGTTATGGCCTAGATGCATTACGGTATTTCAATGAGTTTAGTGAAAACATACCTTTGCCTTAAGACCATTTCATTTGTGCATATATTAACTTTCAAACAGCGTTAGCTCTTACTTGTTCTTTTGGAAGTTACGCTTATCGAGAGCTTCCTTTGAGATGCACAAACGAATGAGACTACAAGATCACTTAGAAGAAATTGTTAGTCCCAAGAGTGACTCAAGTTTTGTAATGAGCTCCCCCTTAAGTAGTGCTAGAGAATTTGAATTTCTTGACCAAGGCACTTTGCTCAATCAAGAAAATGTTGAGGCTCATTCCAAAACTTGGTCATAACACACGAATGATTTGATAATTGACATGTGTTTAGCTCCTCATAACTTTTGACGCCAAATCACCCTTCTTCTTAAGGGTTTGGACAACCCCGGGTCACCCGGGCACTTATGCCGGGTCACCCTGCAGCATACAGAGGCGTACCGGGTCACTCGGGCACCCGTGCCGGGTCACCCGCACAAGTTGCACTTGTTGCGTTGGAACCGGTCAGACCGGTGCACACTCGTCCGGACCGACCGGTGACCACCACCGACTCATTTTTGGTGATTTTTCCTTCCCTTTTCCTTGATTGAGTGAATGTATCACTAATTTCGAGTCCTGCAACCAAGGATAAGGCATTGCTCTACTAGAGAGCCATTAAAGGCATCGAATGGCATGAGAAGGTAAATCTTCATAAAAGCGAGTCAAAGTCACCACCTCATGCTTTGCTCATGCAAGGAGAGCTTCACATGAGTGTTCACCAAGGACCAAAAGTGACCTAGACTCAATTTAGCGCATTGGTTACCGAGATGTCATTGATTTCACGATTTATGAGTTTGCTCTTCACATGGTTAATTGAATTCACCAAGATTTCTAAGTCCTCCAACCATGTGCTCAATGCATCTCTTTCAACCCGCAAGCTCGGTAAGCATTTCTTGGTACCCAACACTTGTTGGGTCCTATTGGGTTAGTCACAAGGTGCTTAGGAACCCAAATAGCCCTCATGCTACAATGAGGTGAACTAATCTCCCTTATAGCACAAGTTCTATTCCTATCGTTCCTAAGCTTATGGAAATCATAATGAACAAGGTTTGATTTAGGAACGTTACCATTTGGGCAATCCTTGCCCATGTGACCCTTTTGACGGCATTCGTAGCAAATGTGACTTTTGTTCTTGTTGGTCACCCCATTCCTTGCAATTTCTTTTCTACACTTGCTTCTGGGACTTGTTCTTGGAGAAGGTGGCTTCCTTGCCTTGTTTGCTTGAAGTGGGGCTGCCCTGGCCAGCACCGGTCTGACCGGTGGTATGCACCGGTCTGATCGGTCGCGGTCAGAGCCACTGCCCGTTGTTGCTTTTGGGCACGAGTCGGCAAGGTGTCCCTTCTCTCTGCACTTGTAGCACACCCTCCACTTGTTGGAGCTCCTAGGCTTCTTGGAGAGTGATTCTTGTGCCTTGTGCTTGATCGGGCGATATTGGGGTTTGATTTGCCCAATCTCACTCTTTTCTTGAATCTTGTTCTTGTGAGACCTTGTATGTTGTTGAGGATTTGAACTAGTGGCGGTTGATCCCTTCCCAAGCTTCTTCACCATAATTTCACGGTTATCTTGAGAAGGTTGCACTTTGCTCTTCTCCTTCAACACATACAAGTCCTTTTGGAGCTTTTCGACCTCTTGCTTTAGTTTATCATTTTCTTCAGCAATGAGGTCACCACAAGATTCTACAAGTACATGCTCAATGCTAGATTGGCTTGCTTGAGACAAACAATCATTAGCGCTAGATAAAACAATTTGAGCTTGTGAGCATGTGCATGTGTGAGATAGAGGTTGTAGAGATTTTACCGATGAAAGCACAACCTCATGGGCTATCTCTAGTGTTGCATAAGAATCAACAAGCTTCTCAAAGGAAAGTTCAAGTTCATTGTGATTTGCTTGTAGGACCATATGCTCTCTAGTGAGCTTCGCTAGTTTAGCTTCTAGATCATCATTGGCATCTTCTTCTAATTTAGCTCTACAAGCAAAGGATTTGATGTCATGATCATATTTGTTAGCCAATGTTTCATACTTACAAACCAAGGATGCAAGTTCGGATTTGAGAAGCTCAAGTTCTCTTGACGAAGAGCTTGAAGCTTCAATCTTTTGGTCCTTAGCCCCTTTGGCTTGTCTCTTCTTCTTGCTTCTCTTCTCCTTCTTGGCCATCAAGCAAGTTGGTGTGCCCCTGCTGGCACCGGTCTGACCGGTGGGTGTCACCGGTCTGACCGGTCCCTGCAGAGGGACAGCGTCTTCGCTTCTTTGCTCTTCTTCTTGCTTGAGGTTTGATGCTTGATGCTCAGTGGATGTTGTAGAGGTAGGGCACATCTCCACTGACTCATCTTCATCATCGCTCTCGAGTTCATCCCATTTGGTGTTTACCAACTCAAGTAGTAATTTCCAAATGAGATGAGCATCTTCGGAAATCTTTTTGCTCTTCAAGATAATGTACTTTAGTTCTCTACATACACAGCTACACAAAAGGTTAGTAATAACGGCATTGAGTTGCTTCTTCTCCAAGTCCATTGGCGAGACACATGTCTCATCCTTTGGAAGGATACTCGCAACCATGATGCTCTCAGCGGTAGGGCCCAAAACCTTAAGTGCAATGAGAACATTAGAGCACCAAGAAGAATAGTTTGAGACATCTAGAGCTAGAGGCTCAAACGGTACCTCACAAGTTGTCGACATCGAAGAACTCCAAGCGGTTAAGCTCGAATCGGAGCACCAGGCTCTGATACCAATTGAAAGGACCTTGATGTCGCCTAGAGGGGGGGGTGAATAGGCGAGACGACCAAATTAAACTTTTTCTCCCCGAACACTTGAGCTGACAGTGCTCCACCGGTCAGACCGGTGGTGGTGACCGGTCAGACCGGTCAAGCACTGGTCTTCACAGGTGACACCGGTCAGACCGGTGCGCCTCACCGGTCAGACCGGTGTATCACAGAGAACCTGCAAAAACAACTTCAAGCACCTCTTGACTTCTAGCACGAATCAAACTCAGGGTGTGTCTTTTGTAGATGATCACAAGCAAAGTAATTGAGCCCTGCACACACAAGTAACACACCCAAGTAGATCGAAGCGGAAGCAAATGAAATATGCTAGAAAAACAACTTAGAGAGTCGAACCACACGAAGAAGCAAGGATTTGTTTCCCGAAGTTCACCACCCACTGAGGAATGGCTACGTCTCCGTTGAGGAGCTTGTAAGGGACGATTCCCACAACAAGCCGGGTCTCTTTCAACCACTTTCCTCCTTTCCACTAAGGTGATCTTTTCCACGAAGAGGCAAGATCGCAGCCCTTACAAACTTCCCGCTGCTCACCACAACCTTGGGAGCTAGCCGGCGACACCTAGCCGTCTAGGAGGCAAACCTCCAAGAGTAACAAATGCACCAAAGTTTGTAGACTCGAAACCAAAGTGCTCAAGCTATGGAACCTGCTCTTGTTAGCTCACAAAGTCACTCCTAGGCTCACTTCCTCAACCCAACACCAAGAAGATGGCTTGAATCCACAAATCTCACAAAGAGATGGTTGGGGAGAGCCACTAAGGCTTAGAGCTAGTTAGAAATGGCTTGGGATCTCAGCAACAACACTAGAAGCAGCAACCCTCACTTGAAGAGAGCTTGGGGTATTTATACCCCTCAAAGGAGAAAACTAGCCGTTAGTCCCGGTGGCACCGGTCGGGACCACGGTGCCCCACACCGGTCGGCCGGTGTACGAAAAACTAGCCGTTGGGCTAGCGGCACCGGCGTCTCGCCAGACCGGTGCCTCGACCGAGTCGGCCCGTCGACACCGGTCGGCCCCGAGTTGCCCCCAAAACCTCTTTTAAAGAAACTAGCACTTCATCACCAAGATGAAATGACCCGTAGTTAGGTTAGGAGGGTTTGTTAGCTCACTCAAAGGCCAGATCTCACTTAGGTCAACTAAAGAGCACTTTGACTTGGTCAACTTGCTAAGTTGCATCCCTCTTGATAGTACGGCGTACCTATACTCAAGAAAAGAGTAAAAGATCTTCGATGACCTCTTGAGCTTGAATAGCTTCAATTCTTGCCATACTTGATCAACAACCACTTGAGGGCTTTCAACCTAGCTTTTGACTTGAGCACATCCATACTTGAGCTAGTGACTTAGGATCTTTCCATATAGCATAAGAATGCACACTTGGATCCATGGCCACTCCATGTTGCCAATCTTAACGAGTTGATGACTTGCAAAGCTTCCCTCGGTTAAGGTTTGAATATGATACTTGAAGACCCCACGGATGCTAGACCTTCACCCTAGCAAAACACTTATGGCGGCTTAGCTACGGCCCCAAAGATTGCTTAGTCCCTCACCCTAGACATCTCGGTTGATCTCTTCATCACTTATCCAATCCACTTTGAGTTCCACTTTGCTTCACACGTAATTAACCTTCATTTGAAAATCCCGCTTCAAATGCTTGATCTTGATTGACAACGGATATGCAAGCTTCCATTTTTAGAACCATAAAATGTATACTCATCATCTTGTTCTCTTTCAATAAACTCATGAAGTCTTGCACCAATTACTTATCTTTGTAGACGTGAGCCATGAAATACATCCATAAATAAAATACTTCAATGGTTGCTCATGGATATATAATGAAAACCTGCTCACAATCTTAGACAAGATCATTAGTCCTTTAATCGCCTTGTCATTCAATTCACCAAAATCCACTTAGGGGCCTAGATGCACTTTCAATCTCCCCCTTTTTGGTGATTGATGACAACTCGATTAAAGCTTACAAATAAAACAATAAAGCGCATTTAGATTCTTAGATATAGCTAGAGCTCCCCCTTAATTTGTGCTTTGAGTTAGATTTAAAAAAATGGCCTTAAATGCCATTAGCACAAATTTGGAAGAAAAGACGTGTGAGCTCCCCCTATATCTTAGAATCAGTGGAGTGCAACATGTGTGAGCGACAAAATAAAATCCGTGATGCGTATGATAGGATATGCACAAAGCAAAGGAAAGTGAGCTGACTAGGTAGCACCGGTCGGACCGGTGCACCTGACCGGTCAGACCGGTCAGGTCCAGCCAGCTCGCTCAACTGGGCGGCACCGGTCAGACCGGTGCCCCTGACCGGCCCCCGGCCGGTCGGGTCCGATCGCCGCACAAAAAGCAACGAAGTGCGTGCTATTCGGTCCAAGGTGATCATGCCAGGGTTGCAAGCTGGTTTAGATCATCTTGCTCCATTTAGCCAACACAAACAAACACCATTCAAAGCATGCATCACAATCTATCAATAAGGTTGCTTAAATATTACAACATGGTTTAAAACACACAGTGGCACTCATACAAAAGTTCTCAAGTCCACTAAGATGAAGTTCTAACTTATTACACGGCTTCTCTCACCAGCCAGCAGGCACCGGTCAGACCGGTGCATGGCACCGGTCAGACCGGTGCAACACAGACAGCAACCCAGACAGCGCAGGCTTGAGGCTTTAATCGCGATTCTTCTCCCCCTTTGTCATCAAGCATCCAAGAAGGGCCTGGAGAAGAAGCGACGCGCTGATCACTGTCCTTGAGATCCGTCTCCTGGGTGAGAGCTCCCTCCTATTTGAGAGTCGTCAATAATCCAATGCAAAGGAGAGTTTAGGTAAATCGATTCCGAGACGTTGATCTGAGATGGATGAGCTATGGGAGCACAGTTTTTACCATAGAAGTACGGGTTGTAGCCAAAGATCTCGGCGGAGAAGCGAGCGCCCCAATCTTGTACTTGCTCAGGAGGTGGAGGAGGTGGGGGTGCTTGCTCCTCTTCCATGAAGTGAGACGATCCTGCTACGTCCGGAGGAGGAGGTACAAATGGTGGAGGTGGAGGAGGAACCGATGAGGACGATCCTTGTCCTTGCTCGGACTCGAAGAACATGGGGCCATATTGGTTAAGCAAGTCCGAGTTGGCCCATCCTCTCATCCTTTCTTCAAAGCAAGGTATCTCAACCTGAGGAGATTCTGGAGATGGTGGAGAGCGAGGAGGTTGAAAGCCTTGGGCATTGTGCATGAGCTTCATCGTATCCCTCATTTGCTTGTTTGCCCGTCTTGACCTTTGCTGCTCAACCTGGATGTCATGCTGGCTCCTACACATCCCAAAAATGAAGTTGAGAAACTTTTTCAAAGGAGAGGTGGATCTGCGGGGCCTGCCTGGCTGCCAGCCACCCCACCGGTCAGACCGGTGCTCAGCACCGGTCAGACCGGTGCCAGTCTGAGCACCTGCCTGAGGCACATCTGGCCGAGCTGCTCCCTCCTCAAATATCTCTTCCTCCTGACCTGGTACATGCTCAACTCTAGGAGATGGAACCCGTGGATTCTTGCTAGGGTTTAGCTTCAGAGGCTTGTGAGTCACATTCTTCGGAAACTCCGTCTTTGCAACCTTTTCGATCATATACATGATGTAAGGGCTATAGCTGCAGATCTTCTTGGGGTCCTCAGATAGATGCTTAATCTCTTGCCAAATGAAGTCCCCAACACTGAACTCCGGAGCTCCCGGCCTCAAAGCCACCATCAAGTTTTTCTGGAATTTAGTGATTTCTGAGGGGTTTCCATCTCTAGGTGTGATAGATACCTTAAAAAGCCTATTTAGGACAGCGAAGTAGGTATAGAGGTTCTTCACCTTCCCAAAGTTGGCATGCTCACCGCGAGGGTACATTACGTGCAAAGCATCCTTCTCTAGCTCCCCCTCATCATGGAGCTTCCTCAACTCCCCATCTCCTGCCATGATCCCAAAGCATCTCAAGAATCTGTGGAATGTAATGGAGTACTTTTGGCCGTTAGTCATCCAAGTCATAGCCCTGTCGGCCTCAATGTGACCAAAGTGCACTGTGGCAAAGAACTGGGCGATGATCTCTTTGTTCCAATCTTGTCGGAACCCCATAAGTGTCTTGACCCTTTGCCTCTCACAATTGCCGATTACTTCATCAAAAATAGGGTCTCCTTTCCTTGCCATGTGCCCCCAATCCACATATTGTGCCTTGTGTGTGATTTTGGGCTTCTTTATAATCACTGTAGCATAGTAATCTTGCTGAAATTTAGCCCAAAACCTCGGATCCGACGCGGTCTTGCTCTCCTCATAAGGGTTCTTGTCCCTTAGCTTCTTCAGGGCCTTGGTCATGCCTCGCCCCGTGGTACTTCACCGGCCAATCGGGGTAAATGTAAGTAGGTGGCATGATCCTCAACCTACCCTGATCATCGTCATCCTCTTCCATAGCATCTACATCCTCCTCCTCATCCTCCTCATCCTCATCCTCATCCTCGGCACCATCGCCGTCCGACCCGGCCTCCCTGGTGCCTCCTCAACTCAAACTGACCCGGATAAGTCTCATCTTCAACATTGTCATCGCTACTCGTTCCGGTGTCACCTCCTAGATCAGGATCCTCACCACTTGCTTGAGTTGAGCGGCATCTCAATCTCTTGCCACTGATGTTGACAGTGCTGCCCCCTTCCCCAAAATCACCGGGGATAGCTCCTCGGCGAGTGAGGACTTCTTCTCTTCTTTTCTTGGCCCCTTCCTTTTCCCGCACCATAGCTGCTGTCCTGAGTCACACAAAGGATGACAGGAGTGTATAAGACTCTAGGAAAAAGATTGAATTGAATTGGAATTGAATCTTGAAAGTTCAGAACAATTGGGTCGTTATGGGCCACACCGGTCGAGGCCGGTGCCACCCAGAACAGAGCCAATTGCTCCCACATTCAATCTGAGCAGCTGTTAATCTAAGATTTGGTCTAGATGAACAAAAGACATCCTAGAATAGATATGTGTTGAAAAACAAGAAGAAAACACAATTTGGGGGTGGACATGCGCCACCGGTCAGACCGGTGACGGCCACCGGTCAGACCGGTGAAGGCCGTCCGACCCCAATTCGTGATTTCTCACAATGTGTCCAACAAAACGTTATGGATCTATGGGTATGTCTTCTAGGTGATCTCAGAAGATGTTCTACCAAAGGGAATTCAAAACTTTGCACCATGTGAAGAGATCGGGCAAAAGAAAGGTTTGAATACCTTTGGAGAGATAAACTTGAGTTGAATCCAAGAAACTCGAGGAGGAAAGTGAAGAGGGGCCTTGGGAGATCCTTTTCCTTCCAAACTTGAGGCTTTTCCTTGGTTCAACCTTCAAATCACCATGAGGGTTGATGGAGGTGAAAGAGGGGTGAAGGAGGGGAGGAACTTCACGGTTTGAGGCAGGAGAAGGATGGTGAATCATAGAGGAGAGAGAAGGAAGGGGGGGGGGTAAAAGGATTCCTTTTACTGTGGCCCCACGGGCTGACGCCGGGTGTCACCGGTCAGACCGGTGACGGTCACCGGTCAAGGTCAAGCCAGAGAGGCCTTATCGGTTTTTCCGCCCCCCCCTCGGTAGAACCGAAGATCCTGATAAAATTCAACAGAGAGTCCTTATCGGTAGAACCGACACGCCCTCGGTAGTACCATCCCTTTTTCTCCTTTTTGAGATTTTGCTCCTTGAAACTTCTCCAAATATATTATAGGACGATTCTCATCCACTTAGGTTGCATAAACACGATTATGTGACTTCAAGGTCACCACCGGTCAGACCGGTGGCTTGCACCGGTCAGACCGGTGCGGCCTTGAGAAACAAAATTTGAGCCACAATAAAGAATTTCATTTCAACCTTTAGAGATGTTTTGGATATGAGATATTAAGATGATATTGATCCAAAAACCATCAATTTATAGAAGAATGGAGGATTAACCAATTTATTTGCGAATTCTTGATCCTTCCAAGATTGAGAGAGATAAATAAGAATGGATTTTAGGGACTTGAGAAAATCTTCTTAATTGTGACTAGCCATCAATCAAACAAGGAGAACTATAGTCACAACTAAGTTGATTGGGTCACTAAGACCAAGAACCAAATATTTTTCAACGAAAGCACACTTCCTATTCATGCTAGTTGATTTTTCGAAAAATCTATCCTATATCACAAAGTGCATGCATCCACTTCAAATGAATGCCCTAACAAGCATATTTGGCTCATATCTTCATCCTCGAGACACAAAGACGAGTAGAAGTAAAGATATCAACCAAATATCTAGAGAGGAGCTCAAGAGGTCCATTTGAAGCAATTACATGCTAAGGATGGCACACTAGCATGATGTTATGGCCTAGATGCATTACGGTATTTCAATGAGTTTAGTGAAAACATACCTTTGCCTTAAGACCATTTCATTTGTGCATATATTAACTTTCAAACGGCGTTAGCTCTTACTTGTTCTTTTGGAAGTTACGCTTATCGAGAGCTTCCTTTGAGATGCACAAACGAATGAGACTACAAGATCACTTAGAAGAAATTGTTAGTCCCAAGAGTGACTCAAGTTTTGTAATGAGCTCCCCCTTAAGTAGTGCTAGAGAATTTGAATTTCTCGACCAAGGCACTTTGCTCAATCAAGAAAATGTTGAGGCTCATTCCAAAACTTGGTCATAACACACGAATGATTTGATAATTGACATGTGTTTAGCTCCTCATAACTTTTGACGCCAAATCACCCTTCTTCTTAAGGGTTTGGACAACCCCGGGTCACCCGGGCACTTATGCCGGGTCACCCCCGGCAAATACGAGAGGCGTACCGGGTCACCCGGGCACCCGTGCCGGGTCACCCGCACAAGTTGCACTTGTTGCGTTGGAACCGGTCAGACCGGTGCCTGTCACCGGTCAGACCGGTGACCACCACCTGACTCATTTTTGGTGATTTTTCCTTCCCTTTTCCTTGATTGAGTGAATGTATCACTAATTTCGATCCCGCAACCAAGGATAAGGCATTGCTCTACTAGAGAGCCATTAAAGGCATCGAATGGCATGAGAAGGTAAATCTTCATAAAAGCAGTCAAAGTCACCACCTCATGCTTTTCTCATGCAAGGAGAGCTTCACATGAGTGTTCACCAAGGACCAAAAGTGACCTAGACTCAATTTAGCGCATTGGTTACCGAGATGTCATTGATTTCACGATTTATGAGTTTGCTCTTCACATGGTTAATTGAATTCACCAAGATTTCTAAGTCCTCCAACCATGTGCTCAATGCATCTCTTTCAACCTGCAAGCTCAGTAAGCATTTCTTGGTACCCAACACTTGTTGGGTCCTATTGGGTTAGTCACAAGGTGCTTAGGAACCCAAATAGCCCTCATGCTACAATGAGGTGAACTAATCTCCCTTATAGCACAAGTTCTATTCCTATCGTTCCTAAGCTTATGGAAATCATAATGAACAAGGTTTGATTTAGGAACGTTACCATTTGGGCAATCCTTGCCCATGTGACCCTTTTGACGGCATTCGTAGCAAATGCGACTTTTGTTCTTGTTGGTCACCCCATTCCTTGCAATTTCTTTTCTACACTTGCTTCTGAGACTTGTTCTTGGAGAAGGTGGCTTCCTTGCCTTGTTTGCTTGAAGTGGGGCTGCCCTGGCCAGCACCGGTCTGACCGGTGGTATGCACCGGTCTGACCGGTCGCGGTCGAGCCACTTGCCGTTGTTGCTTTTGGGCACGAGTCGGCAAGGTGTCCCTTCTCTCTCGCACTTGTAGCACACCCTCCACTTGTTGGAGCTCCTAGGCTTCTTGGAGAGTGATTCTTGTGCCTTGTGCTTGATCGGGCGATATTGGGGTTTGATTTGCCCAATCTCGCTCTTTTCTTGAATCTTGTTCTTGTGAGACCTTGTATGTTGTTGAGGATTTGAACTAGTGGCGGTTGATCCCTTCCCAAGCTTCTTCACCATAATTTCACGGTTATCTTGAGAAGGTTGCACTTTGCTCTTCTCCTTCAACACATACAAGTCCTTTTGGAGCTTTTCGACCTCTTGCTTTAGTTTATCATTTTCTTCAACAATGAGGTCACCACAAGATTCTACAAGTACATGCTCAATGCTAGATTGGCTTGCTTGAGACAAACAATCATTAGCGCTAGATAAAACAATTTGAGCTTGTGAGCATGTGCATGTGTGAGATAGAGGTTGTAGAGATTTTACCGATGAAAGCACAACCTCATGGGCTATCTCTAGTGTTGCATAAGAATCAACAAGCTTCTCAAAGGAAAGTTCAAGTTCATTGTGATTTGCTTGTAGGACCATATGCTCGCTAGTGAGCTTCGCTAGTTTAGCTTCTAGATCATCATTGGCATCTTCTTCTAATTTAGCTCTACAAGCAAAGGATTTGATGTCATGATCATATTTGTTAGCCAATGTTTCATACTTACAAACCAAGGATGCAAGTTCGGATTTGAGAAGCTCAAGTTCTCTTGACGAAGAGCTTGAAGCTTCAATCTTTTGGTCCTTAGCCCCTTTGGCTTGTCTCTTCTTCTTGCTTCTCTTCTCCTTCTTGGCCATCAAGCAAGTTGGTGTGCCCCCGCTGGCACCGGTCTGACCGGTGGGTGTCACCGGTCTGACCGGTCCCTGCGAGAGGGACGGCGTCTTCGCTTCTTGGCTCTTCTTCTTGCTTGAGGTTTGATGCTTGATGCTCGGTGGATGTTGTAGAGGTAGGGCACATCTCCACCGACTCATCTTCATCATCGCTCTCGAGTTCATCCCATTTGGTGTTTACCAACTCAAGTAGTAATTTCCAAATGAGATGAGCATCTTCGGAAATCTTTTTGCTCTTCAAGATAATGTACTTTAGTTCTCTACATACACGGCTACACAAAAGGTTAGTAATAACGGCATTGAGTTGCTTCTTCTCCAAGTCCATTGGCGAGACACATGTCTCATCCTTTGGAAGGATACTCGCAACCATGATGCTCTCAGCGGTAGGGCCCAAAACCTTAAGTGCAATGAGAACATTAGAGCACCAAGAAGAATAGTTTGAGCCATCTAGAGCTAGAGGCTCAAACGGTACCTCACAAGTTGTCGACATCGAAGAACTCCAAGCGGTTAAGCTCGAATCGGAGCACCAGGCTCTGATACCAATTGAAAGGACCTTGATGTCGCCTAGAGGGGGGGGTGAATAGGCGAGACGACCAAATTAAACTTTTTCTCCCCGAACACTTGAGCTGACAGTGCTCCAACGGTCAGACCGTTGGTGGTGACCGGTCAGACCGGTCAAGCACTGGTCTTCACAGGTGACACCGGTCAGACCGGTGTATCACAGAGAACCTACAAAAACAACTTCAAGCACCTCTTGACTTCTAGCACGAATCAAACTCAGGGTGTGTCTTTTGTAGATGATCACAAGCAGAGTAATTGAGCCCTGCACACACAAGTAACACACCCAAGTAGATCGAAGCGGAAGCAAAAGAAATATGCTAGAAAAACAACTTAGAGAGTCGAACCACACGAAGAAGCAAGGATTTGTTTCCCGAAGTTCACCACCCACTGAGGAATGGCTACGTCTCCGTTGAGGAGCTTGTAAGGTACGATTCCCACAACAAGCCGGGTCTCTTTCAACCACTTTCCTCCTTTCCACTAAGGTGATCTTTTCCACGAAGAGGCAAGATCGCAGCCCTTACAAACTTCCCGCTGCTCACCACAACCTTGGGAGCTAGCCGGCGACACCTAGCCGTCTAGGAGGCAAACCTCCAAGAGTAACAAATGCACCAAAGTTTGTAGACTCGAAACCAAAGTGCTCAAGCTATGGAACTGCTCTTGTTAGCTCACAAAGTCACTCCTAGGCTCACTTCCTCAACCCAACACCAAGAAGATGGCTTGAATCCACAAATCTCACAAAGAGATGGTTGGGGAGAGCCACTAAGACTTAGAGCTAGTTAGAAATGGCTTGGGATCTCAGCAACAACACTAGAAGCAGCAACCCTCACTTGAAGAGAGCTTGGGGTATTTATACCCCTCAAAGGAGAAAACTAGCCGTTAGTCCCCGGGTGGCACCGGTCAGACCGGTGCCCCACACCGGTCAGACCGGTGTACGAAAAACTAGCTGTTGGGCTAGTGGCACCGGTCAGACCGGTGCCTCTGACCGGTCAGACCGGTCAGGCCCGAGTTGCCCCCAAAACCTCTTTTAAAGAAACTAGCACTTCATCACCAAGATGAAATGACCCAGGTTAGGTTAGGAGGGTTTGTTAGCTCACTCAAAGGCCAGATCTCACTTAGGTCAACTAAAGAGCACTTTGACTTGGTCAACTTGCTAAGTTGCATCCCTCTTGATAGTACGGCGTACCTATACTCAAGAAAAGAGTAAAAGATCTTCGATGACCTCTTGAGCTTGAATAGCTTCAATTCTTGCCATACTTGATCAACAACCACTTGAGGGCTTTCAACCTAGCTTTTGACTTGAGCACATCCATACTTGAGCTAGTGACATAGGATCTTTCCATATAGCATAAGAATGCACACTTGGATCCATGGCCACTCCATGTTGCCAATCTTAACGAGTTGATGACTTGCAAAGCTTCCATCGGTTAAGGTTTGAATATGATACTTGAAGACCCCACGGATGCTAGACCTTCACCCTAGCAAAACACTTATGGCGGCTTAGCTACGGCCCCAAAGATTGCTTAGTCCCTCACCCTAGACATCTCGGTTGATCTCTTCATCACTTATCCAATCCACTTTGAGTTCCACTTTGCTTCACACGCAATTAACCTTCATTTGAAAATCCCGCTTCAAATGCTTGATCTTGATTGACAACGGATATGCAAGCTTCCATTTTTAGAACCATAAAATGTATACTCATCATCTTGTTCTCTTTCAATAAACTCATGAAGTCTTGCACCAATTACTTATCTTTGTAGACGTGAGCCATGAAATACATCCATAAATAAAATACTTCAATGGTTGCTCATGGATATATAATGAAAACCTGCTCACAATCTTAGACAAGATCATTAGTCCTTTAATCGCCTTGTCATTCAATTCACCAAAATCCACTTAGGGGCCTAGATGCACTTTCAATCTCCCCCTTTTTGGTGATTGATGACAACTCGATTAAAGCTTACAAATAAAACAATAAAGCGCATTTAGATTCTTAGATATAGCTAGAGCTCCCCCTTAATTTGTGCTTTGAGTTAGATTTAAAAAAATGGCCTTAAATGCCATTAGCACAAATTTGGAAGAAAAGACGTGTGAGCTCCCCCTATATCTTAGAATCAGTGGAGTGCAACATGTGTGAGCGACAAAATAAAATCCGTGATGCGTATGACAGGATATGCACAAAGCAAAGGAAAGTGAGCTGACTAGGTAGCACCGGTCGGACCGGTGCACCTGACCGGTCGAGCCGGTCGGAGTCCCGGCCCGGCTCGCTCAAGCTGGCGGCACCGGTCGGACCGGTGCCCCGACCGGTCGGGCCGGTCGAGTCCGATCGGCGCACAAAGCAACAGAAGTGCGTGCTATTTGGTCCAAGGTGATCATGCCAGGGTTGCAAGCTGGTTTAGATCATCTTGCTCCATTTAGCCAACACAAACAAACACCATTCAAAGCATGCATCACAATCTATCAATAAGGTTGCTTAAATATTACAACATGGTTTAAAACACACAGTGGCACTCATACAAAAGTTCTCAAGTCCACTAAGATGAAGTTCTAACTTATTACACGGCTTCTCTCACCAGCCAGCAGGCACCGGTCAGACCGGTGCATGGCACCGGTCAGACCGGTGCAACACAGACAGCAACCCAGACAGCGCAGGCTTGAGGCTTTAATCGCGATTCTTCTCCCCCTTTGTCATCAAGCATCCAAGAAGGGCCTGGAGAAGAAGCAGCTGCTGATCACTGTCCTTGAGATCCGTCTCCTGGGTGAGAGCTCCCTCCTATTTGAGAGTCGTCAAGAATCCAATGCAAAGGAGAGTTTAGGTAAATCGATTCCGAGACGTTGATCTGAGATGGATGAGCTATGGGAGCACAGTTTTTACCATAGAAGTACGGGTTGTAGCCAAAGATCTCGGCGGAGAAGCGAGCGCCCCAATCTTGTACTTGCTCGGGAGGTGGAGGAGGTGGGGGTGCCTGCTCCTCTTCCATGAAGTGAGACGATCCTGCTACGTCCGGAGGAGGAGGTACAAATGGTGGAGGTGGAGGAGGAGCCGATGAGGACGATCCTTGTCCTTGCTCGGACTCGAAGAACATGGGGCCATATTGGTTAAGCAAGTCCGAGTTGGCCCATCCTCTCATCCTTTCTTCAAACGAAGGTATCTCAACCTGAGGAGATTCTGGAGATGGTGGAGAGCGAGGAGGTTGAAAGCCTTGGGCATTGTGCATGAGCTTCATCGTATCCCGCATTTGCTTGTTTGCCGGTCTTGACCTTTGTCTGCTCAACCTTGGATGTCATGCTTGGCTCCTACACATCCCAAAAATGAAGTTGAGAAACTTTTTCAAAGGAGAGGTGGATGCGGGGCCTACCGGCTGCCCGGCCACCCCCACGGTCGGACCGGTGCTCAGCACCGGTCAGACCGGTGCCAGTCTGAGCACCTGCCTGAGGCACATCTGGCCGAGCTGCTCCCTCCTCAAATATCTCTTCCTCCTGACCTGGTACATGCTCAACTCTAGGAGATGGAACCCGTGGATTCTTGCTAGGGTTTAGCTTCAGAGGCTTGTGAGTCACATTCTTCGGAAACTCCGTCTTTGCAACCTTTTCGATCATATACATGATGTAAGGGCTATAGGCTGAGATCTTCTTGGGGTCCTCGGATAGATGCTTAATCTCTTGCCAAATGAAGTCCCCAACACCGAACTCCCGGAGCTCCCGGCCTCAAAGCCACCATCAAGTTTTTCTGGAATTTAGTGATTTCTGAGGGGTTTCCATCTCTAGGTGTGATAGATACCTTAAGGAGCCTATTTAGGACAGCGAAGTAGGTATAGAGGTTCTTCACCTTCCCAAAGTTGGCATGCTCACCGCGAGGGTACATTACGTGCAAAGCATCCTTCTCTAGCTCCCCCTCATCATGGAGCTTCCTCAACTCCCCATCTCCTGCCATGATCCCAAAGCATCTCATGAATCTGTGGAATGTAATGGAGTACTTTTGGCCATTAGTCATCCAAGTCATAGCTCTGTCGGCCTCAATGTGACCAAAGTGCACTGTGGCAAAGAACTGGGCGATGATCTCTTTGTTCCAATCTTGTCGGAACCCCATAAGTGTCTTGACCCTTTGCCTCTCACAATTGCTGATTACTTCATCAAAAATAGGGTCTCCTTTCCTTGCCATGTGCCCCCAATCCACATATTGTGCCTTGTGTGTGATTTTGGGCTTCTTTATAATCACTGTAGCATAGTAATCTTGCTGAAATTTAGCCCAAAACCTCGGATCCGACGCGGTCTTGCTCTCCTCATAAGGGTTCTTGTCCCTTAGCTTCTTCAGGGCCTTGGTCATGCCTGCCCCGTGGTACTTCACCGGCCAATCAGGGTAAATGTAAGTAGGTGGCATGATCCTCAACCTACCCTGATCATCGTCATCCTCTTCCATAGCATCTACATCCTCCTCCTCATCCTCCTCATCCTCATCCTCATCCTCAGCACCATCGCTGTCTGACCCGACCTCCGGTGCCTCCTCAACTCAAACTGACCCGGATAAGTCTCATCTTCAACATTGTCATCGCTACTCGTTCCGGTGTCACCTCCTAGATCAGGATCCTCAGCACTTGCTTGAGTTGAGCGGCGTCTCAATCTCTTGCCGCCGATGTTGACGGTCTTTGCCCCCTTCCCCAAAATCACCGGGGATAGCTCCTCGGCGAGTGAGGACTTCTTCTCTTCTTTTCTTGGCCCCTTCCTTTTCCCGCACCATAGCTGCTGTCCTGAGTCACACAAAGGATGACAGGAGTGTATAAGACTCTAGGAAAAAGATTGAATTGTATTGGAATTGAATCTTGAAAGTTCAGAACAATTGGGTCTGTTATGGGCCACACCGGTCAGACCGGTGCCACCCAGAACAGAGCCAATTGCTCCCACATTCAATCTGAGCAGCTGTTAATCTAAGATTTGGTCTAGATGAACAAAAGACATCCTAGAATAGATATGTGTTGAAAAACAAGAAGAAAACACAATTTGGGGGTGGACATGCGCCACCGGTCAGACCGGTGACGGCCACCGGTCAGACCGGTGAAGGCCGTCCGACCCCAATTCGTGATTTCTCACAATGTGTCCAACAAAACGTTATGGATCTATGGGTATGTCTTCTAGGTGATCTCAGAAGATGTTCTACCAAAGGGAATTCAAAACTTTGCACCATGTGAAGAGATCGGGCAAAAGAAAGGTTTGAATACCTTTGGAGAGATAAACTTGAGTTGAATCCAAGAAACTCGAGGAGGAAAGTGAAGAGGGGCCTTGGGAGATCCTTTTCCTTCCAAACTTGAGGCTTTTCCTTGGTTCAACCTTCAAATCACCATGAGGGTTGATGGAGGTGAAAGAGGGGTGAAGGAGGGGAGGAACTTCACGGTTTGAGGCAGGAGAAGGATGGTGAATCATAGAGGAGAGAGAAGGAAGGGGGGGGGTAAAAGGATTCCTTTTACTTGTGGCCCCACGGGGCGACGCCGGGTGTCACCGGTCGGACGGTGACGGTCACCGGTCGGACCGGTGACCGCCGCCGGTCAAGCCGGAGAGGCCTTATCGGTTTTCCGCCCCCCCCTCGGTAGAGCCGAAGATCCCGATAAAATTCAACGAGAGAGTCCTTATCGGTAGAACCGAGCACGCCCTCGGTAGTACCATCCCTTTTTCTCCTTTTTGAGATTTTGCTCCTTGAAACTTCTCCAAATATATTATAGGACGATTCTCATCCACTTAGGTTGCATAAACACGATTATGTGACTTCAAGGTCACCACCGGTCGGACGGTGGCTTGCACGGTCGGACCGGTGCGGCCTTGAGAAACAAAATTTGAGCCACAATAAAGAATTTCATTTCAGCCTTTAGAGATGTTTTGGATATGAGATATTAAGATGATATTGATCCAAAAACCATCAATTTATAGAGGAATGGAGGATTAACCAATTTATTTGCGAATTCTTGATCCTTCCAAGATTGAGAGAGATAAATAAGAAAGGATTTTAGGGACTTGAGAAAATCTTCTTAATTGTGACTAGCCATCAATCAAACAAGGAGAACTATAGTCACAACTAAGTTGATTGGGTCACTAAGACCAAGAACCAAATATTTTTCAACGAAAGCACACTTCCTATTCATGCTAGTTGATTTTTCGAAAAATCTATCCTATATCACAAAGTGCATGCATCCACTTCAAATGAATGCCCTAACAAGCATATTTGGCTCATATCTTCATCCTCGAGACACAAAGACGAGTAGAAGTAAAGATATCAACCAAATATCTAGAGAGGAGCTCAAGAGGTCCATTTGAAGCAATTACATGCTAAGGATGGCACACTAGCATGATGTTATGGCCTAGATGCATTACGGTATTTCATTGAGTTTAGTGAAAACATACCTTTGCCTTAAGACCATTTCATTTGTGCATATATTAACTTTCAAACAGCGTTAGCTCTTACTTGTTCTTTTGGAAGTTACGCTTATCGAGAGCTTCCTTTGAGATGCACAAACGAATGAGACTACAAGATCACTTAGAAGAAATTGTTAGTCCCAAGAGTGACTCAAGTTTTGTAATGAGCTCCCCCTTAAGTAGTGCTAGAGAATTTGAATTTCTCGACCAAGGCACTTTGCTCAATCAAGAAAATGTTGAGGCTCATTCCAAAACTTGGTCATAACACACGAATGATTTGATAATTGACATGTGTTTAGCTCCTCATAACTTTTGATGCCAAATCACCCTTCTTCTTAAGGGTTTGGACAACCCCGGGTCACCCGGGCACTTATGCCGGGTCACCCTGCAGCATACAGAGGCGTACCGGGTCACTCGGGCACCCGTGCCGGGTCACCCGCACAAGTTGCACTTGTTGCGTTGGAACCGGTCAGACCGGTGCCTGTCACCGGTCAGACCGGTGACCACCACCTGACTCATTTTTGGTGATTTTTCCTTCCCTTTTCCTTGATTGAGTGAATGTATCACTAATTTCAGTCCTGCAACCAAGGATAAGGCATTGCTCTACTAGAGAGCCATTAAAGGCATCGAATGGCATGAGAAGGTAAATCTTCATAAAAGCAGTCAAAGTCACCACCTCATGCTTTGCTCATGCAAGGAGAGCTTCACATGAGTGTTCACCAAGGACCAAAAGTGACCTAGACTCAATTTAGCGCATTGGTTACCGAGATGTCATTGATTTCACGATTTATGAGTTTGCTCTTCACATGGTTAATTGAATTCACCAAGATTTCTAAGTCCTCCAACCATGTGCTCAATGCATCTCTTTCAACCTGCAAGCTCAGTAAGCATTTCTTGGTACCCAACACTTGTTGGGTCCTATTGGGTTAGTCACAAGGTGCTTAGGAACCCAAATAGCCCTCATGCTACAATGAGGTGAACTAATCTCCCTTATAGCACAAGTTCTATTCCTATCGTTCCTAAGCTTATGGAAATCATAATGAACAAGGTTTGATTTAGGAACGTTACCATTTGGGCAATCCTTGCCCATGTGACCCTTTTGACGGCATTCGTAGCAAATGCGACTTTTGTTCTTGTTGGTCACCCCATTCCTTGCAATTTCTTTTCTACACTTGCTTCTGAGACTTGTTCTTGGAGAAGGTGGCTTCCTTGCCTTGTTTGCTTGAAGTGGGGCTGCCACCGCCGGCCACCGGTCCGACCGGTGGTATGCACCGGTCCGATCGGTCGCGGTCGAGCCACCTTGCCGTTGTTGCTTTTGGGCACGAGTCGGCAAGGTGTCCCTTCTCTCGCACTTGTAGCACACCCTCCACTTGTTGGAGCTCCTAGGCTTCTTGGAGAGTGATTCTTGTGCCTTGTGCTTGATCGGGCGATATTGGGGTTTGATTTGCCCAATCTCACTCTTTTCTTGAATCTTGTTCTTGTGAGACCTTGTATGTTGTTGAGGATTTGAACTAGTGGCGGTTGATCCCTTCCCAAGCTTCTTCACCATAATTTCACGGTTATCTTGAGAAGGTTGCACTTTGCTCTTCTCCTTCAACACATACAAGTCCTTTTGGAGCTTTTCGACCTCTTGCTTTAGTTTATCATTTTCTTCAGCAATGAGGTCACCACAAGATTCTACAAGTACATGCTCAATGCTAGATTGGCTTGCTTGAGACAAACAATCATTAGCGCTAGATAAAACAATTTGGGCTTGTGAGCATGTGCATGTGTGAGATAGAGGTTGTAGAGATTTTACCGATGAAAGCACAACCTCATGGGCTATCTCTAGTGTTGCATAAGAATCAACAAGCTTCTCAAAGGAAAGTTCAAGTTCATTGTGATTTGCTTGTAGGACCATATGCTCGCTAGTGAGCTTCGCTAGTTTAGCTTCTAGATCATCATTGGCATCTTCTTCTAATTTAGCTCTACAAGCAAAGGATTTGATGTCATGATCATATTTGTTAGCCAATGTTTCATACTTACAAACCAAGGATGCAAGTTCGGATTTGAGAAGCTCAAGTTCTCTTGACGAAGAGCTTGAAGCTTCAATCTTTTGGTCCTTAGCCCCTTTGGCTTGTCTCTTCTTCTTGCTTCTCTTCTCCTTCTTGGCCATCAAGCAAGTTGGTGTGCCCCTGCTGGCATGCGGTCCGACCGGTGGGTGTCACCCGGTCCGACCGGTCCTGCATGAGGGACGGCGTCTTCGCTTCTTTGCTCTTCTTCTTGCTTGAGGTTTGATGCTTGATGCTCAGTGGATGTTGTAGAGGTAGGGCACATCTCCACTGACTCATCTTCATCATCGCTCTCGAGTTCATCCCATTTGGTGTTTACCAACTCAAGTAGTAATTTCCAAATGAGATGAGCATCTTCAGAAATCTTTTTGCTCTTCAAGATAATATACTTTAGTTCTCTACATACACAGCTACACAAAGGTTAGTAATTACGGCATTGAGTTGCTTCTTCTCCAAGTCCATTGGCGAGACACATGTCTCATCCTTTGGAAGGATACTCGCAACCATGATGCTCTCAGCGGTAGGGCCCAAAACCTTAAGTGCAATGAGAACATTAGAGCACCAAGAAGAATAGTTTGAGACATCTAGAGCTAGAGGCTCAAACGGTACCTCACAAGTTGTCGACATCGAAGAACTCCAAGCGGTTAAGCTCGAATCGGAGCACCAGGCTCTGATACCAATTGAAAGGACCTTGATGTCGCCTAGAGGGGGGGGGGTGAATAGGCGAGACGACCAAATTAAACTTTTTCTCCCCGAACACTTGAGCTGACAGTGCTCCACCGGTCAGACCGGTGGTGGTGACCGGTCAGACCGGTCAAGCACTGGTCTTCACAGGTGACACCGGTCAGACCGGTGCGCCTCACCGGTCAGACCGGTGTATCACAGAGAACCTGCAAAAACAACTTCAAGCACCTCTTGACTTCTAGCGCGAATCAAACTCAGGGTGTGTCTTTTGTAGATGATCACAAGCAGAGTAATTGAGCCCTGCACACACAAGTAACACACCCAAGTAGATCGAAGCGGAAGCAAATGAAATATGCTAGAAAAACAACTTAGAGAGTCGAACCACACGAAGAAGCAAGGATTTGTTTCCCGAAGTTCACCACCCACTGAGGAATGGCTACGTCTCCGTTGAGGAGCTTGTAAGGGACGATTCCCACAACAAGCCGGGTCTCTTTCAACCACTTTCCTCCTTTCCACTAAGGTGATCTTTTCCACGAAGAGGCAAGATCGCAGCCCTTACAAACTTCCCGCTGCTCACCACAACCTTGGGAGCTAGCCGGCGACACCTAGCCGTCGGAGGCAAACCTCCAAGAGTAACAAATGCACCAAAGTTTGTAGACTCGAAACCAAAGTGCTCAAGCTATGGAACCTGCTCTTGTTAGCTCACAAAGTCACTCCTAGGCTCACTTCCTCAACCCAACACAAAGAAGATGGCTTGAATCCACAAATCTCACAAAGAGATGGTTGGGGAGAGCCACTAAGGCTTAGAGCTAGTTAGAAATGGCTCCGGGATCTCGAGCAACAACACTAGAAGCAACAACCCTCACTTGAAGAGAGCTTGGGGTATTTATACCCCTCAAAGGAGAAAACTAGCCGTTAGTCCCGGGTGGCACCCTGGGACCGGTGCCCCACACCGGTCAGACCGGTGTACGAAAAACTAGCCGTTGGGCTAGCGGCACCGGTCAGACCGGTGCCTCTGACCGGTCAGACCGGTCAGGCCCGAGTTGCCCCCAAAACCTCTTTTAAAGAAACTAGCACTTCATCACCAAGATGAAATGACCCAGGTTAGGTTAGGAGGGTTTGTTAGCTCACTCAAAGGCCAGATCTCACTTAGGTCAACTAAAGAGCACTTTGACTTGGTCAACTTGCTAAGTTGCATCCCTCTTGCTAGTACGGCGTACCTATACTCAAGAAAAGAGTAAAAGATCTTCGATGACCTCTTGAGCTTGAATAGCTTCAATTCTTGCCATACTTGATCAACAACCACTTGAGGGCTTTCAACCTAGCTTTTGACTTGAGCACATCCATACTTGAGCTAGTGACTTAGGATCTTTCCATATAGCATAAGAATGCACACTTGGATCCATGGCCACTCCATGTTGCCAATCTTAACGAGTTGATGACTTGCAAAGCTTCCCTCGGTTAAGGTTTGAATATGATACTTGAAGACCCCACGGATGCTAGACCTTCACCCTAGCAAAACACTTATGGCGGCTTAGCTACGGGCCCCAAAGATTGCTTAGTCCCTCACCCTAGACATCTCGGTTGATCTCTTCATCACTTATCCAATCCACTTTGAGTTCCACTTTGCTTCACACGCAATTAACCTTCATTTGAAAATCCCGCTTCAAATGCTTGATCTTGATTGACAACGGATATGCAAGCTTCCATTTTTAGAACCATAAAATGTATACTCATCATCTTGTTCTCTTTCAATAAACTCATGAAGTCTTGCACCAATTACTTATCTTTGTAGACATGAGCCATGAAATACATCCATAAATAAAATACTTCAATGGTTGCTCATGGATATATAATGAAAACCTGCTCACAATCTTAGACAAGATCATTAGTCCTTTAATCGCCTTGTCATTCAATTCACCAAAATCCACTTAGGGGCCTAGATGCACTTTCACTTGTGTCCTGGAGCACTTGGTGGACCCCTAGCTCCTTGGTGGATCTTTTACTCTTGGAGCCTTCCTCCTAGACGACTAGAGGTTACTTGGAAGCTCTCCAATCGATTGTGGAATCTCCAAGAAGTTTGTATTACCCTCACTTGCTTAGTGGAAACCCTCCATCTATTACCTTGGTGATAGGTGTGAGAGAGGAGTGGATCTAGAGAGATTCCATAGCCTTTGTGGCTAACCTCAACAACGTGGATGTAAGCCAACCTTTGTCGTGAGCTGAACCACGGGATAAATTGTCGTCTCTTGTGCTTTTTTCATTCATACATTGTTGCTTTCTCTCTCTAGGTTGTTTGCTCACTAGATCTATTAGGGTTTGCCTTGTAACTTGCTATTTCCTTAACCCTAAGGTTGCTAGTGTGATTAGGCTCTATCTCTAAGTTTTTGTAACCAATTTCCTGCTCTCTATTTGCTCTCTAACCTTTTATCCGTAGGAAATCTATAGAAGCTCGAATTCCCAAAAGCTCCAGCAAAATACACCAAAGTGCATTTTCCTGGAGGTTCTAGGGAAAACCCCGGAGGTTCCGGGGTCTGAGCAGTAATTGGCAGAAATGAATTTGTGTTGGAGGCCTATTCACCCCCCCTCTAGGCCACTTGCATTAATCCTTTCAATTGGTATCAGAGCCCATTATCGTTGCTAACACTTAATTGTGTGAGGACTTGGCAAGTGGTGACAACAAGCAAGAAGAAGAGGAGATTGAAGACATACCAAGCGAGGTTGATGGTGATGCCTCAGAGGTTGGCAACTCATCAGCCCAAGAGAAGTTTGACAAGCTCAAGAAGGCAGTAAAGGAAAGTTCCAAGGACAACAACAAGAAAAGCAAGCAAGAGGACAAGAAGAAAGAGAAAGAAGAAGAAAAGAAGAAGAAAAGAAGAAGAAAAGAAGAAGAAAAGAAGAAAGAGGACATCAAGCAAGAAAAGAAGAAGGAAGAAAAGAGGAAAAGAAAGAGAACGCCTTCACCATCTCCATCACCATTCTCATCATCATCCTCATCTAGTGCGAATGAAGATGGGGATGATGAGTACTATGGCACAAGAATTGACAAGAGAACACTCAAGCCCAAGTCCAAGCCCAAGGCCAAGTCCAAGAATGACTATAAAAGTGTATCCTTTAACTATGATTCTTTAGAGACTAAATCTAAGGATGATGTGGCTATACCCATTGGCAATTTGCCTCAATTTGATGGGAACAACTTTTCTAAATGGAAGCATATGATGAAAGCTTATCTAACCGGTTTGAGTTTGGAGTTCTGGAACATTGTGTGTGTAGGTTTTGATGATCTCGAAGACTTTGGAAACCTCACCCTACATGATCTTCGCAACATCAAGAGGAATGCTCAAACTATAAGCATACTCCTTAATTCTTTGAGTGCTCAAGAGTACAATCGGGTCAATGGACTAGAGATTGCCAAAGAGATTTGGGACACCCTCCACATTGCTCATGAGGGTGTTGACAACGTTAAGAAGTCAAAGATCAACATATTGATGGTCGAACTTAATAGATTCACTATCTTTGATGGAGAAGGGCCACAAGAGATGTTTGATAGATTAATGGTCATAGTTGGAAAGATAGAGGCTTAGGCGGTGATGAGTTGGATGACCACTTTGTTGTCAAGGTGATGTTGGAGGTCTTTGCTCCAAGAAACCCTACTCTAGTCACCTTGATTAGAGAGAAGAAGAGATTTGAGGAGTACTCTCCAAATGATGTTCTTGGGAGAATTCTTACTCATGAGCTTATGGACAAGGACATCCAACATAGGAAGAAGACTGGTGAGCCAGAAGCTAAGTTGAACAACTTGAAGGTCAAAGATGTTGCTCTCGATGGCAACAAGTCAAGCAAGCCTTCCACTTCATTAAAGCACTCTACTTCATCCAAGCCCTCCAACTCAAAATCAAAGAAAGTGGAAGTAGAGAGCTCTACAAGTGACTCAAGTGAAGATGAAGATGAAAGCTCTCATGTTGAGATTGGGGATATGACTTTGTTCATGAAGACATACAAAAGAGGCTTGAAGAAGCAAAGTTACAAGTTTGCCAAGAGGAAGTTCCCCAACAAGTAAAAGAGAACTTGCTACAATTGTGGAAGCACCGAACACTTCATTGTGGATTGCCCCAATGAGAAGAGAGAGAACAAGAATGACAAAGGCAAGGGAAGCTACAAGAAAGATCAAAAACCACATCACAAGAGAAGAACTATGGTGGAGAAGCTCATATCGGTCATGAATGGAATTCTAGAGATGAGAGCTCTAGTGAAGGGGAAGAGAAGAAAGTTGCAACGGTGGCTATCAAGAAGCTTCCTTCCACCTCAAGGTTGTTTGACAACTTGACCGATGATGAAGAAAGCTCATCCATTCATTGCTTCGTGGCCAAGGGTGAAAGTGCATCTTGGCCCCTAATTATTTTGGTGATAATGACAAGCACGATTTGTGGTATTTAATGCTTTGACAAGATGTGCGCAGGTCTTAAATGAATAAAACTCACATGGTTGATCAAAGGAAGGCCCCCAATTTCAAGTCGTTGCTTTCAACTCGAATCAAGGCTTTATTTCATTTTACTTTTGAATTTGAGTATAGGAAACACCGTACTATAAAGGGGGATGCAAATCGATAGCCAAGAGATGCTAAAAGTGCTCTAGAAGGTAATCTAAGTGAGTGAGAAGAGTTGAGAGTTGGCACGTGCACAAATGCTTCTCTTTTCTCAAACTCTCAGCCTGGGCCGGTTGTACCGACGCCACGTCGGTACTACCGGCGATCGCCCCTCAGTTGTACCGGCGCAGGGCCGGTATACCGATATGGCTTCTCTGGCGAGTTTTAGCCAGGGGGTCGGTACTACCGACCCTGTGTCGGTACTACCGATGACCGTACTATTTCAGTTCAGAAAAACCCCCCTCGGTAGTACCGACGCCGTGTCGGTAGTACCGGGGTTACACGATTCTGCACAGTAACGGCTAGTTTTTGGCCCCTATTATTTAAGCCCCCCTTCTCCCTCCTCACTCATTGCTGACCAACTACGGGACAAACACTTCCTTGAGCATTCACTCCACCTCTCACCTCTCCTCTAGAGCTAATCCTTGGTTCCCTTGAGCTAGGGTTTGAGTAGAGAGGTGAATTCTAGTGAAGTCTGCCCAAGCTTTGAGAGCCCCATCGTTCTTCTCCTTCTCAAGAGCACTTGAAGCATCTCCGGGCTTTTGGTTTGCATTTGTTACTCTTGAAGCTTGCTTCTAGACGGTTAGGCGTCGCCCGCGAGTGCCCTCTTGGTGTGGTGCACCCGGGATCGTTTGTATTGCCCTCTCCTTGGTGGAGAATTCTTAGTGAGCACCAATCTTCCTTTGTGGGGGTTGGAAGAGGAAAAGAGGCTCTTGGTGATAGCCCTCCCTTTGTGGGATCCTCAACGGAGACGTAGCATCCTTTGTGGGTGTGAACTTCGGATTAAATCTTGTGTCTCCTTTGCTTGCTTGATTTCTTTGTTTTTAAGGAACCCTAGAACTTGTTTTAGCCCGATCTATCAATGTGTTGCTATCCAACTCATCTCTGTGGTTGCAGGTGGTTCTTAGCCTCTAAACTTAAACTTTGATTCAAGTAGAATTGCTAGAAACCTCACAGAATTCAAATTTCGCTTTAAGTCATTTCTGCCTGTCGGTAGTACCGACCTGGTACCGGTAGTACCGACCCCGTCGGTAGAACCGGCACCACGTCGGTAGTACCGACAGGAGTTTTAATCCGCTGCTTTTCTTTCAGAAATTTGAAGTGATCCTATTCACCCCCCTCTAGGCATCACAAGGTCCTTTCAATTGGTATCAGAGCCTAATCCCTTGATTTAGGCTTAACCGCTAAGGGATCAAGATGTCTGGAATTGGAAGCAACCCAACTGCCGAAGAAATTGCCGCAAAAGAAGCTCAAGAGAGAGAGCTCAAGGCAGCTCAGGTCGGCGACCTCGTCGGCAGGGCCCCAAGCCGTACACCATCCAACGTGGACAGCTCCGACGACTCATCATCGGATTCTGACTCCGACTCGGATTCCGACTCAAGTGATGAGGATGCCAAGGATGATGTTCTTGCGGCAAAGAAGGCGGCAAAGAAGAGAAGGAAGGCTAAGAAGAAGAAGAAGGCCAAGAAGATGGCAAAGAAGCTCCTCAAGAAGATGATCAAGAAGGAGCAAGCCAAGTACTCTCACTCCGGCTTCTACGAAGTGCCCCATCACTACGGGCAAATTCCGGGCAACAACTCTAACGATAAATTTTATTCCGTACATTTGGGAAAGCCTCCTCATTTCGATGGGAAGGACTATCCCAAATGGGCTTATGATATGCAAATGCACCTTTATGGGCTTCACCCTACTCTTTGGAAGATTGTGGTTGTAGGTGTGACAATTCCCGCCGAAGGAGAAGCCCTCACTATTGAGCATGAGCAAGATCTTCACCGCAATGTACAAGCCACAAGAGTCATCACGGGATCCTTGTGTGCACAAGAGTTCAACAAGGTGCGGAACATCCAAATTGCCAAGGTAATTTGGGACACACTCAAGGAGCACATGAGGGAACCGAGCATGTGAGACAAGGGAAGATGGACCTAATCAATGGAGAGCTTGAGCTTTTCTTCATGAAGGATGGAGAGACCGTTCAAGAAATGTATGATAGACTCATGGTACTTGTCTCGGACATTAGAGCTCTTGGAAGCAAAGATTGGGATGACTCAAAAGTCACAAAGAAGTTGCTAAGAGATTTTGCCCCCAAGGACAAGAACTTGACGCAAATGATAAGAAGAGATCCAAGATATCCAACAATGACTCCCACTCAACTCCTTGGAGAAATATTGCATCAAGAACTTGTTGACCAAGATGTGGAGAAGTCTCTAACCTTGAAGATGGGCAAGAGTCTAGCTCTCAAAGCTAGCTCTAGTGAAGTAGTTGAAGAAAAGCCCAAGGCATCCAAGAGCAAAAAGGAAGACACTAGCGATGAAGAAAGCACGGATGAAGAAACCGCCTTTGCTATAAGGAAGTATAAGAAATTCTTGAAGTCAAGAAACTCAAGAAAAGGTGGAGATGATAGAAGGAAGAAGTCACAAAGGAAGTGTTATGAGTGTGGAAGTATGGACATTTCATTGCCGAGTGCCCCAAGAACAAGAACAAGAATGAGGAAGAAAAGAGGTTCAAGGAGAGGAGCAAGGAGTACAAGAACAAGTACCAAGGGCGTGCACACGTGGGTCAACAATGGGACTCAAGTGATGAAGATGAAGAACCGAAGAAGCAAGGGATGGCAACAATTGCCATGGCACAAGGTTCATCCTCAACACGCCTCTTCAACAACCTCTCCGATGATGAAGACCACTCTCATTTTTGCCTCATGGCAAGGGGGAGAAAGGTACAAGAATCTACCGTCTCATCCTCTCTAACATCCTCTTCATCCACCTCTAGTAGCGACATAGAAAACCTAGATGAGGAAAAGGAAATAGAGAACAACATGATAAAGAAATTTGGTAAAAATGGCCACAAGGAAATTAAAAGGCTATTGGACAAACTAGAGAAAAAGAAAGAGATACTTCATGAGCAAGAAGACTTGCTTATCCTTGAAAAGCAAAGAAATCTTGCTCTAGAAAAATCTCTTGCCGAAGAGAAGGCTAAGGTTGAAAAGTTGACCATGGACTTGTCCTTGATCGGTGATTCTAATAAGAAGATGTCAAAGGATTTCACCTTGGCAAATGAATCTTTAGCTTCCCTAAAGGCTACTCATAGTGAGCTTCAATCAAGCTTCTCATGCTTCACGGAGAAGTACAAATCTCTTGAAGCTAACTTTAGTAGTCTTTGGGAAAGCACCAAAGCCACTCCATCGGCAAACTTGAACTCTAGTGCCTCCACAAGCAAAACTTGCTCTTCTTGCGCTAACATTGATATGAATGCTATCAAGACTAACCTTGCAAGGATTGAAGAGAAAATTAAGAGCAAGGACAAGGAAATTACCCAATTGAACATGTTGTTTACACAAGGCAACATTAGTGCCAAGTCCATACCCAAGGTAGTGGACAAGCAAGGACTTGGGCACCGCAAGAACAACAAGGCAAATGGTAGAGTAATGGTGAAAGGGCATGAGATCCCCTTATGGAACAAGGGAGGCTACTGTGACAACCCGCCCAGGAAAATACCGTACTATCGCCTAAGACCGATCCACTTTGGTCATTAAGCAATAATAAAGTACCATCCTGTCGTAAGTTGCCGGGTTAACGCCCGGTAAATCACTTGAAAAGCAACAAGGATCGAATATATGCATTAAAACTCACTCGAAGGCGAGTCCAGAGATACAACATCATTAATATCCAAATTCGTACCCCGACGGGTTTAATTATTACAAACCATAGTTTTTGCCATCATGAAATAGTTCAGAGTTTTTGAAAGCAGCGGAATTTAACTAACGGAAGCGAAGACACCACGGGAGGCCATCCATGATGCTTTCAGAAGTCGTCCTCCACCCACTCCAGCTCCCAGCCGGGCGGGATCTCTCCGGGCCACACATCACTGAAGGCATTACCTAGATCAACACATTATAGCAAGGCTGAGTATACTAATACTCAGCAAGACTTACCCGTCGGTGATAACTACTTCACCAACCTAGACCATGAAAGGCTTTTTGGCTACTGGGTTGCTTTTGCTAAAAAGTAACAAAGAGTAGGTCCTTACTTTCAAGATTTTAGCACAAGTTCTAGTAGGTTTAATCTTTACTACATTAGCCAACTAGTACAAACAAAGTTGTACAATACAATTAATCAAGCATAATATTCATAAACTTCCATCATTAGGGATCACATGACTAGTGGAGTAAGTAGTCTCGGATAACGGTGAGAGGCCGACAATCGATTGATTTAAACCTTGCAAGGTAAACCCAAACACACGGTAGGCTGTCCCCGCGAGGGCAACTTTCCCAGGCCGTCCCCATAAATCCTCGGGTCGGGATCGAATCTTACAGTCTTTGGTGCAGGCTATCTGGCATACCCCGCGAGATACCCGGATTCACCATACACCACCGGTGGCGAGCCGTGAGAGCGAATCCCAAGAGTAGTAACGGTAGGATCCCTAGCCACCTCATTATGGTACTGGGCTTACCGGCCCCATAACCTGCATGTGCTTAGTACGTTCAAAAACTTAACCCACATAACCACTGGACCGGAGCCCAGATCCCATGCTCTTACCACGTGAGCAATCCATTTAAGGATATAGTATGATTCCTATCTAGGAACCTATTCTCGCGAGTGAGGTCATCACCCGACTTGTAACGGTCCTATAGCTTAGCAGCTACCGACCTATCATACTAGTAGGGACCAAAGGTACCTATGGATCATGCATCTAGGGTTTCATTCAACTCCTGTACGTAAATACACAATCATTCATAGATAATTGAATAAAGAACTAAAAACTAGGTTAGATGCACCGGAGCTTGCCTTCGTCGACTAGGTTAGCTTGGGCACCCTCGGTGTCGAGTACGTCCACGTACTGCAGAGAACCTTCCGCTCCGCCTTCCTCGGTTTCCGGGACCAGGGAGTAATCTCCGTCCGGAAGATCTACACGGAATGCAATGCACTTTAGGTGATGTGATAGTTTGTTGTCTTATCCAACTCTAGTTGGTCATATTCACCTTAACAAGCATTCATCTAAGGTTTCTATTTTAGGAAGGTTATTGGTTGTACATGGGTTACTCTTTTATTCCACATTTGAATAAAGGTTTTTATTAAGTTTATCATTTCATGTGAAAGCTTCATTTCATTTTATCTTTACCAACAAAGGTGTAATTAATATTTTTATTTGTGAATTAACTCCTTATCCGTGCTGATAATTAAATTCTTTTATTTATATTAAATAATACTTTCAAAAGGAAAAGATTTAATTAAGGGTTTCTCTTTAGTTAATTTCCCTTTTAATATTAAAAGGGCATTTAGGCCTTTTATTAATCAATTAATTTACCAAAAATTAATTGAGTGTTTCTTAAGCCTACTAGCACCCATCCTGGTCCATTGGACCCACATGTAAGTGTTGGATGCTAAAAAATTAAATATCAGGGAAACTAACAAAGGCTAGCTAGTGATTCAAAGTAAATGCATATAAAAATAAATAAGCATCCAAATGACCCAAACTTTCTTGTGCATGCTCTATGGTCCTAAACAAGCCTAAAGAACCAGCATGTTCACATGGAAGCCCTACTGAACTTGTTTATTAATTTACAAAAGAAAACATGCATAATTCAAGAATAATTATTTATGTTAATCCAAAATTCATGATTAATTCACAGGATGTGTATTTTGTCATTTCAAGACAGTGTGCACAAGTTTGGCTCAAGAACATAAATATATTTAATAGGAAAAGTCATTTATGCAGATCTAACAGAAATAGAAAAACATTTTTAGAAAAAGATTTTCATCATAACTTTGTGCACTTTTTGGCATAGAAGCTAGTCATGACCTCACACACAACATATCCAAAAATTTGCTACAGAGGAGTTATGGATTTTGAGATATTGCAGATCTAGTGTTTTCACATTTGTATTGTTCATGCAAAAACTAACAAGAATTAGCTCCATCCAGAATAACAAAAGTTGTAGGATAATTCACCACGAATCCAACAAAATTGGCCTTGCATTTTTCTGATTTTTCTGAGGTTTTCTACGCAATTTACAAGAATCAGCAAAGTTACTTCACTATTTCAGTTTACCTTTTGCAACGAGGCCCTCGAAATTAAAATGTTCTTTGCAATGTGGCCCCTAGGGGCGGCCGGCCGGCACGGGTGGGCCAAATTCCGGCGAACCTCGCCGGGGTTTGGCCGGGGGAGGCCTGGGGAAGGGCCTAGGGGTGCTAAGGGTTTGATTTTGGGGGCCGCAGGTGGGGAGGAGCGGCGGGGAACGGCGGCGGCGCGCTCGGGGAAGCCGGTCGCGGCGGCCTTCGTCCCGGCGTTGCCCCCGGCCGGGCGGGGAGGGCGCGGTGGTGCCGGGTGGTTGGGAGGCCGTGGGGAGCGGTTAGAGCGCCCGGACCGTGCCCAATGCGCTAGAGGAGGGGGCGCTCGGGAGCGGCGCGTGCATGGGCGGGGACGCGGCGTGCGGTCCGCGCGCGGCCGGCCGAGCACGGCCCTTTTAAGGCGGGCGTGGCGGCGGGAGCACGGCGAAGGGCGGCGCGGGCGGGGCACGAGGACGGCCGGGCAGCGGTCGTGCACCGCGCCGGGCGGGGGGAGGAGTACGGCGGCGCGACGTTCTAGGCGCGGGCGGGGGGGTGGCGGCGCGGACTCCGTGCGTTCCCCGGCGTTCGGGCGCCTTGGGGCACGGGCGGCCCGGGGAACATGCGAGGCGGCCTCGGGGAACGTGTGCCGGCGGTGCCGGAAGCCGAGGCGCGGGGAGGCCGGCACGGCCGGGTGCGCGGCGGCGCGGCCCGGCGCGCGGCGGCGCGGCCTAGCGCTCTGGCGCGCGGGAGTGCCTGGTTTTATTCGGATTGGCCCTGTTCAAGCGAAGTTTTCTCCAAATGTTTGAATAGAACTTGACTAAGCTTTGAATACGAAAGTTGTAGATCTAGTTACCCTCTACAACTTTCAAAAAGGCTATAGGGTGTTTTTCTCAACGGATTTTGCGAGGAACGTCGTGCCAACATTGAATGCCGTTCGGAAAACGGGAGAGGTACCGTCGGTCGATCAAGTTTTTCACCAATTTCCACCCAAAATTTGGAATGCCAATCTACATGAAAGTTGTGTCCCTCAACAAGATGGACAACTTTCATAAAGGTAGATTTTGAAGTGTTTAGGTGAATTTTGGAGAACGCGGCAAAAGTTCCGGGCGACATTCGCTGACATCAATGGTTAAGCCGGTTTTGACCGTGTCTTTGGCCAAGGGTCCATTACGGGTGTGTGTAGACTTGGTCAAGGGGTTCATTAGGGTTCATTGGCGAGGTTTTCGGGGTGATGACCCAGGTTGACCTAGGTTTGACCGGTGTTTGACCGGTTTGACTCGGCTGATCCGGTCATTAGCGTTAATGACGGTAATTAAAAACCTGGGGCGTCACAGTCTACCCCCCTTAAGAAGAATCTCGTCCCGAGATTCGAAATTCCAAGGACAGGTAGAGAAATAGAGGAGTGGTCCTCTCGGATGTTCTGAAATTACTCTGAGGGAGCAACACGATGGGATTATGGGGCAAGAGCATAACCACCATCGGTTCCAGATTAGCACCTAGGAGTAGTCAAGGGCGACAAGTAATGGAAAACTTGCACGGAGTTTACTTGCGAATGCAAGCAAAAAGTATGGAAAGATAAATTGATATAGGATCTTTTCGAACGATCTTGCTCACATGTCATTTAGGTTGCAACCTTAGGTGGCATGGTCGTGCCACTACGGTGCAATGCCTTTCAAAAAGTGATGTGATGCGCAGGTTTATGAAGGCATGATGCCTATGCTCGGGTAGTATGGTGCTTATGATGCATGTTAGCATGACTCGGTTACCCACGAAACGAGTTAGTGGTTGAGAAGACAATCATAGGTTGAGAAGGAGTATGCGTGGCGAGTCGCGATTCTCACAACCAAGATACCAGTGCGCTCCTAGTGCCAATCATGTGGCTGCAGCGCACATGACGCCCTAGGTTCCGTCACGGCACCTTTAGTTATGAGATAACAATGTCACCAAACACAAAGGATAGAGTGGAAGATATTGAAAACACTCCATGCGTATGCACGTTAGTTCACTCAAGGTTCCCTAATGCACATGCTATGCAATGCATGCTCAATGAGGGACATAATTATTTATTTATGTTTCAAAAGGTTGTGAGCAAGACCACGGGGAATAAGCTCATGATTGCACGTTCGAAGTAACCAGGACAAGGATATCAATGAGAAGAATATCCTAGTGCTCCAACATGTTTGAGGACAAGGGGTTGAAGGGAAAATACAAGTCGACGGAAATGACATGATGATAGGAGAATCACGATTAAAGATTGAATTCCAAGACCAAGACATTCCCACGGCCTGGTAGAATGGAAAACGTTCTCTTTTCTCATGTTGGGTAATACGGGGTAGTCATGTGCACAAGGGCACAATTGCATGCTAGAACTCGAAGCGAGCTCACATACATAATGACATGAAGTTCTGGTAGTTGTGAACAAAAATTCATAACCAAAAATCCAGAAACCTCAAAAATTTCCAAGTTTTAAATGAAACCTTAATACTTTTTAATTAAGCTTTTTAAGGTTGAGCATCGATCAAGGAAACAAGATGAATGGTCCTTAACCTGAATGTGCCTAGGGAAAAAGTGAACCAACCCAACGAAACTAGGATTGAGATTTGCTTAATACAAGACAGCTAGTTGAGGAGCCATTATGTTTAACAATTGGGTTTAATTAACCTAGCACATGATAAACCATTTTTCATAAAATTTCGGCAGCATGACGACTAGGTATGAGGGGTACTTCTAATTTACAAAAAGCACACACTAGCATAATCTTCCTTAGAGAGCATATGGAATTTCGATTTTTGGGTCCGTTTTGGTTGTTTCGATTTTTAACATGCATGCAAGACGTCCTATTCGACCTCACACGACAATCAAGCCAAAAATCGAAGTTAGTGCCGGTGGCAAGGCTTTTATTCGTCTCTCCCTATAATATCTACTCGAGAGCTATACGGTACTTGCTTAATGACTAACGAAGCGCTGTTATGTACCTGCAGAAAACGAACCTTTCGTGCCAGCACGTCACGAAAGCGTCCACATACATTACCGTTCACTATAGAAACGGTACCCATGCGTTAAGCCGCTGCATGGACAACGTCCTATTTAAGACTCTGACGCGACGTGAGTGCCCATTGGAATAGGCCTCACTCATCCCTCACGGACTTTCCCGTGGTACCATCACGTATGGCAAAATGTGACGAGACTCAAACGCGACGTGGCACCCATTGGAATAGGTCCCACTAGTCCCTCACAGGACTTTCCTGTGGTACCACCACGTATGGCAAAACGTGATGAACTAGTATGGTTGTGCGAGAATGTAAGTCTGACATAAAGTAATGTGCTGGAAGTTAGCAAAATAAACCATAAGTTAATTAAGCCACCTGAAAGAACCCAAAATTCCATCTAGGGCCTCTCGGTCTAGTTTATCCTTAGCGGACCAACGTATTTTGGAAAATCAGAAAATCTAGGCATATTTTATTCAAAAATCAGTGATTAAGGTTTATTAATTAATCTCTGGTGCATATAAGCTCTGATACCAACTGTGACAACCCGTCCAGGAAAATACCGTACTATCGCCTAAGACCGATCCACTTTGGTCATTAAGCAATAATAAAGTACCATCCTGTCGTAAGTTGCCGAGTTAGCGCCCGGTAAATCACTTGAAAAGCAACAAGGATCGAATATATGCATTAAAACTCACTCGAAGGCGAGTCCAGAGATACAACATCATTAATATCCAAATTCGTACCCCGAGGGGTTTAATTATTACAAACCATAGTTTTTGCCATCACGAAATAGTTCAGAGTTTTTGAAAGCAGCGGAATTTAATTAACGACAGCGAAGACACCACGGGAGGCAATCCATGATGCTTTCAGAAGTCGTCCTCCACCCACTCCAGCTCCCAGCCGGGCGGGATCTCTCCGGGCCACACATCACTGAAGGCATTACCTGGATCAACACATTATAGAAGGGCTGAGTATACTAATACTCAGCAAGACTTACCCGTCGGTGATAACTACTTCACCAACCTAGACCATGAAAGGCTTTTTGGCTACTGGGTTGCTTTTGCTAAAAAGTAACAAAGAGTAGGTCCTTACTTTCAAGATTTTAGCACAAGTTCTAGTAGGTTTAATCTTTACTACATTAGCCAACTAGTACAAACAAAGTTGTACAATACAATTAATCAAGCATAATATTCATCAACTTCCATCATTAGGGATCACATGACTACTGGAGTAAGTAGTCTCGGATAACGGTGAGAGGCCGACAATCGATTGGTTTAAACCTTGCAAGGTAAACCCAAACACACAGTAGGCTGTCCCCGCGAGGGCAACTTTCCCAGGCCATCCCCATAAATCCTCGGGTCGGGATCGAATCTTACAGTCTTTGGTGCAGGCTATCCGGCATACCCCGCGAGATACCCGGAGTCACCATACACCACCGGTGGCGAGCCGTGAGAGCGAATCCCAAGAGTAGTAACGGTAGGATCCCTAGCCGCCTCATTATGGTACTAGGCATACCGGCCCCATAACCGGCATGTGCTTAGTACGTTCAAAAACATAACCCACATAACCACTGGACCGGAGCCCAGATCCCATGCTCTTACCACGTGAGAAATCCATTTAAGGATATAGTATGATTCCTATCTAGGAACCTATTCTCGCGAGTGAGGTCATCACCCGACTTGTAACGGTCCTATAGCTTAGCAGCTACCGACCTATCATACTAGTAGGGACCAAAGGTACCTATGGATCATGCATCTAGGGTTTCATTCAACTCCTGTACGTAAATGCACAATCATTCATAGATAATTGAATAAAGAACTAAAAACTAGGTTAGATGCACCGGAGCTTGCCTTCGTCGACTAGGTTAGCTTGGGCACCCTCCGTGTCGAGTACGTCCACGTCATTGCGAGGAGAACCTTCCGCTCCGCCTTCCTCGGTTTCGGGACCAGGGAGTAATCTCCGTCCGGAAGATCTACACGGAATGCAATGCACTTTAGTTGATGTGATAGTTTGTTGTCTTATCCAACTCTAGTTGGTCATATTCACCTTAACAAGCATTCATCTAAGGTTTCTATTTTAGGAAGGTTATTGGTTGTACATGGGTTACTCTTTTATTCCACATTTGAATAAAGGTTTTTATTAAGTTTATCATTTCATGTGAAAGCTTCATTTCATTTTATCTTTACCAACAAAGGTGTAATTAATATTTTTATTTGTGAATTAACTCCTTATCAGTGCTGATAATTAAATTCTTTTATTTATATTAAATAATACTTTCAAAAGGAAAAGATTTAATTAAGGGTTTCTCTTTAGTTAATTTCCCTTTAATATTAAAAGGGCATTTAGGCCTTTTATTAATCAATTAATTTACCAAAAATTAATTGAGTGTATCTTAAGCCTACTAGCACCCATCCTGGTCCATTGGACCCACATGTAAGTGTTGGATGCTAAAAAATTAAATATCAGGGAAAATAACAAAGGCTAGCTAGTGATTAAAAGTAAATGCATATAAAAATAAATAAGCATCAAAATGACCCAAACTTTCTTGTGCATGCTCTATGGTCCTAAACAAGCCTAAAGAACCAGCATGTTCACATCGAAGCCCTACTGAACTTGGTTTATTAATTTACAAAGGAAAACATGCATAATTCAAGAATAATTATTTATGTTAATCCAAAATTCATGATTAATTCACAGGATGTGTATTTTGGCATTTCAAGACAGTGTGCACAAGTTTGGCTCAAGAACATAAATATATTTAACAGGAAAAATCATTTATGCAGATCTGCCAGAAATAGAAAAACATTTTTAGAAAAAGATTTACATAATAACTTTGTGCACTTTTTGGCATAGAAGCTAGTCATGACCTCACACACAACATATCCAAAAATTAGCTACAGAGGAGTTATGGTTTTTGAGATATTGCAGATCTAGGGTTTTCACATTTGTATTTTTCATACAAAACTAACAGGAAATAGCTCAGGCCAGAATAACAACAGTTGTAGGATAATTCACCATGAATCCAACAAAATTAGCCTTGCATTGTTCTGATTTGTCTGTGATTTTCTACGCAATTTACAAGAATCAGCAAAGTTACTTCACTATTTCAGTTTACCTTTTGCAACGAGGCCCTCGAAATTAAAATGTTCTTTGCAATGTGGCCCCTAGGGGCGGCCGACCGGCGCGGGTGGGCAAAATTCCGGTGAACCTCGCCGGGGTTTGGCCAGGGGAGGCCTGGGGAAGGGCCTAGGGGTGCTAAGGGTTTGATTTTGGGGGGCCGTAGGTGGGGAGGAGCGGCCGGGGAACGGCGGCCGGCGGCGCTCGGGAAGCTAGCCGCGGCGGCCTTCGGTCGGGCCTCGCCCCGGCCGGGCGGGGAGGACGCGGTGGTGCCGGGTGGTTGGGAGGCCGTGGGGAGCGGTTAGACCGCCCGGACCGTGGCCAATGCGCTAGAGGAGGGGGGCGCTCGGGAGCGGCGCGTGCACGGGCGGGGACGCGGCGTGCGGTCGCGCGCGCGGCCGGCCGAGCACCGGCCCTTTTAAGGCGGGCGTGGCAGCGGGAGCACGGCGAAGGGCAGCGAGGGCGGGGGCACGAGGGACGCCGGGCGGCCGGTCGTACCGCGCCGGGCGGGGGAGGAGTACGGCGGCGCGACGTTCTAGGCTCGGGCGGGGGGGTGGCGGCGCGGACTCCGTGGCGTTCCCGGCGTTCGAGGCGCCTTGGGGCACGGGCGGCCCGGGAACATGCGTGGCGGCCCGGGGAACGTGCGCCGGCGGGGCCGGAAGCCGAGGCGCGGGCGGCCGGCGCGGCCTGGCGCTCTGGCGCGCGGGAGTGCCTGGTTTTATTCGGATTGGCCCTGTTCAAGCGAAGTTTTCTCCAAATTTTTGAATAGAACTTGACTAAGCTTTGAATGCGAAAGTTGTAGATCTAGTTACCCTCTACAACTTTCAAAAAGGCTATAGGGTGTTTTTTCAACGGATTTTGCAGGAACGTCGTGCCAACATTGAATGCCGGCCTGTTCTGGAAAACAGGAGGTACTGTCAGTCGATCAAGTTTTTCACCAATTTCCACCCAAAATTTGGAATGCCAATCTACATGAAAGTTGTGTCCCTCAACAAGATGGACAACTTTCATAAAGGTAGATTTTGAAGTGTTTAGGTGAATTTTGGAGAATGCGGCAAAAGTTCCGGGCGACATTCGCTGACATCAACGGTTAAGCCGGTTTTGACCGTGTCTTTGGCCAAGGGTCCATTACGGGTGTGTGTAGACTTGGTCAAGGGGTTCATTAGGGTTCATTGGCGAGGTTTTCGGGGTCATGACCCAGGTTGACCTAGGTTTGACCGGTGTTTGACCGGTTTGACTCGACTGATCCGGTCATTAGCGTTAATGACGGTAATTAAAAACCTGGGGCGTCACAGCTACCTCAACACAATAATGGATATTGCCCATGGAGTCACCACATCTACCACAACCAAGGAAGCTCCAAAGATGGTGCAAACCACAAAGGGAATTGGTGGGAGTAACATCCCACCTAAGGCATCGAAGAATGTGGTTGAGCACAAATCCACACCCAACTACACTTGTGATTACATTGTAACCTTGGACCATAATGGTAAAATGGTTGTCAAGTATGTTGGGGCCTATGCCACGAAGGCCATGAGAAAGAGTGTGTGGGTTCCAAAAGTTTTTGCATCTAACCTCCAAGGACCCAAATCCTTTTGGGTACCTAAACCAAGAGCTTAAACTTGTTTTGTAGGACTACTCCTCCGGTGGAAGTGCATGGTTGATCGATAGTGGTGCCACTAATCACATGACCAGAGATGAAGGCTTGTTTGCATCCCTTGACCGTTATGACAACCCTACGGAAACTATCATTTATGGAGACAATGGTCAAGGGGATGTCATTGGTTTAGGTAAAATTGCTATCTCAACAACAAATTCAATTGAAGATGTTTATCATGTGCAAGGGTTGGGATACAACTTGTTGTCGGTTTCACAACTTTGTGAGAAAGGCTACAATTGTCTCTTTACTCATGAGGGTGTGACCGTCTCTAGAAGGGAGGATTCCTCTATTGTCTTTGCGGGTCACCTACGGGGAAAACTTTACTATGTGGATTTCACAAAAGTAAAGGTGGATTCTAAGGCTTTCTTAGTGGCAAAATCCGACTTGGGATGGCTATGGCATCGCCGACTAGCCCATGTTGGCATGAGGAACTTGGCCAAACTTCAAAAAGAGGAGCACATCCTAGGACTAACAAATGTTGTCTTTGAGAAAGATAGGTTATGTAGCGCATGTCAAGCCGGGAAGCAAGTTGGAGCTCATCATCCCGCCAAGAACATTCTATCCTCATCAAGACCTTTGAAGCTACTACACATGGATTTATTTGGACCAATTGCCTATATAAGCATCGGTGGTAATAAATATGGTTTAGTAATTGTTGATGATTTTTCCCGTTTCACTTGGGTATTCTTTTTGCAAGATAAAAGTGAGGCAAAGGGAATTGTGAAGAAGTTCATTAGAAGAGTTCAAAATGAGTTCGAGCTCAAGGTCAAGAACATAAGAAGTGACAACGGCTCGGAGTTTAGGAACACACAAGTTGAAGAGTTCCTAGATGAAGAAGGCATCAAGCATGAACTCTCCGCTCCATATACACCTCAACAAAATGGCATTGTTGAGAGGAAGAACCGCACATGGATAGAAGCGGCAAGGACAATGCTTGATGAGTACAAGGCTCCGGACTCATTTTGGGCGGAAGCCATCAACACCGCATGCCACGCCGCCAACCGACTCTACCTCCACAAGTACTTGAACAAGACTCCCTACGAAATCATCACCGGTAAGAAACCTAGTGTGCATTACTTTAGGGTCTTTGGGTGTAAGTGTTTCATACTTAACAAGAAACCCAAAGCCTCAAAGTTTGCATCCAAGGTTGATGAAGGTTTTCTACTTGGTTATGGAACTAACGAGCATGCCTATCGTGTTTTCAACAAAACCACCGGTTGTGTTGAGACCACGGTAGACGTGAAATTTGATGAATCCAACGGCTCTCAACGAGAGCAAGTTAGTGAAAACCTTGTAGATGATGAAGAGCCCCCAAGCATATCCATCTTTAGAATGGGGACCGGTGAGGTAATGCCTCGGGAGATTCAAGCACAAACTCCGGGTGACACAAGCACTCATGATCCATCATCATCAACAAGAGTAGAACCATCTAGTTCTCAAGTCCATCAAGATGAGAGTCAAGTTCATGGTGACGATCATGGACGGGGCTTTGATCAAGGGGGAGAACTAAGTGATGAAGCTCAAGAAGATACACCACAAGTTGAAGATGATGATGATGGACCTATCCAACGTCAATCTCAAGAGCCACACCCAAGGGTACATCAAATGGTTCAACGTGATCATCCCGTTGACAACATTCTTGGGAGTATTCAAAGAGGGGTAACAACTCGATCTAGATTGTCAAATTTTTGTGCATTTTACTCATTTGTTTCCTCTTTGGAACCTCTCAGTGTGGAACAAGCTCTTGAGGATCCGGATTGGATTATTGCCATGGAGGAAGAATTGAACAACTTCAAGAGAAATGAAGTTTGGGAGTTGGTACCAAGACCCAAGCAAAATGTGATCGGCACCAAATGGGTTTTTAGGAACAAGCAAGATGAATTTGGTGTCGTCACGAAGAACAAGGCAAGGCTTGTTGGCAAGGGTTACACGCAAGTTGAAGGCTTAGATTTTGGAGAGACTTATGCACCGTAGCAAGGCTCGAGTCAATTCGTATTCTTTTGGCCTATGCTACTCATCATGATTTCAAGCTTCATCAAATGGATGTGAAGAGTGCTTTCTTGAATGGACCTCTCCAAGAAGAAGTGTATGTGGATCAACCACCGGGCTTTGAAGACTCGAGATTTCCAAATCATGTGTACAAGCTCCATAAGGCGCTCTACGGGCTTAAGCAAGCTCATAGAGCATGGTATGAATGCCTTAAGGATTTTCTTCTCAAGAACAGTTTTGAGATAGGCAAAGCCGATTCTACTCTCTTCATACAAAGAAATGGAAAAGATATTTTCGTTTGTCAAATTTATGTCGATGATATCATTTTTGGGTCTACTAATGATGAATTTTGTGAAGAATTTAGTAGGATCATGACCAAGAGGTTTGAGATGTCTATGATGGGAGAATTGAAGTTCTTTCTTGGATTTCAAATCAAGCAAATGAAGGAAGGGACTTTCTTGTGTCAAACCAATTATGTGAAAGATATGCTCAAGAGGTTTGACATGGCCGATTCCAAGCCCATCAAAACACCCATGGCATTAAATGGACATCTTGATCTCAATGAAGAAGGGAAGTCGGTCGACCAAAAGGTATTCCGTTCCATGATTGGCTCCCTCCTTTACCTTTGTGCATCTAGGCCCGATATAATGCTTAGTGTGTGCATGTGTGCAAGATTTCAAGCCAATCCTAAGGAGTGCCATCTAATGGTTGTTAAGAGGATCTTTAGATATTTAGTTCATACTCCTAACCTAGGCTTGTGGTATCCCAAAGGTTCTACTTTTGATCTACTTGGCTACTCCGATTCGGATTATGCCGGTTGCAAAGTAGATCGAAAGAGCACTACCGGGACTTGCCAATTTCTTGGTAGGCCTTTGGTGTCGTGGAGCTCAAAGAAGCAAAATTCGGTTGCTTTATCCACGACCGAAGCCGAATATGTGGCAGCCGGTGCTTGTTGTGCACAACTCTTGTGGATGAAGCAAACGTTGAGTGATTATGGTTGCAAGTTTAGTAAGATTCCACTCTTGTGTGACAATGAGAGTGCTATAAAACTAGCGAACAATCCTGTCCAACACTCTAGAACAAAGCACATAGAAATTAGACATCACTTCTTACGGGATCATGAGGCTAAGGGTGACATTGCTTTACGGCATGTTTGCACTGAAAAGCAACTTGCCGACATTTTCACTAAACCTCTAGACGAGCAAAGGTTTTGTGCTTTGAGGAGTGAGCTAAACATCTTAGATTCTCGTAACTTGGCTTGATCTTTTGCACATAAACCTGTTTGTTGCCTAGATAGGAAACAATATATTTTATTTTAACTTTCTTTGTGTGTGTTTTACAAAACTTTGGATTTTTTTACATAGTAGGTGGTGACTATAGCTTTGATTGATTGCTTGTGACTAGTCACCAACTCCTATGGGGTCTCTACATGTCCATATTCCCCTTTACCAAAAATCTCAATCTAGACCTTCAATCTATTCCAAAAACTGTTTAAACTGCCGGTACAACCGACACAAGGTCGGTAGTACCGATATGAGTTCTCTGTTGGACTTTCTGGCATTCCCCGGTAGAACCGACACCGCGTCGGTACTACCGGAACCCCCTCGGTAGAACCGACCCAGGGTCGGTATACCGATATGACTTCTCTGTCATAATTTCTAGGGACCGCCGGTAGTACCGACGCCCCGTCGGTACTACCGATAGTAGTCGCTGGGCTATTTAAACCCCGCGACCTGAGGGCTAGGGTTTCCTTCTTCTTTCTAACCGTTGTTGTGCCCTCTCTCCTCCTCTTCTCAAATCCGCGAGGGGATCTCAAGAACCAACCGTGCAAAGTGTTTCTAGTCCACATCCTTAGATTCTCCACCCTCCGGAACATCCGATCCTCGCCGGAAGTTCGTCGATTCGCGCGGGAAGCATCTCAAGGTATTCATTCAAAATCTCCATCGATCGATCTCTCAATGTAGTTGTTTCTAGAGGCAATGCTTTAGGGAATCATCATCTTTTCAATCCTAGAACTCGTATCTATGTTCTCATAGCTTTTGGTTGGCTAAATCATCCGGATTCAAACTTTTCCACCCAAAACCGACCCCCATCGGTAGTACCGACGCCATGTCGGTAGTACCGATGGGGGGCTGTCAGCTAAGCTTCTCCCCTAGGTTGAGCCATCCCTTTCCACAATCGATACACCCATCTTATGCACTCTTTGCTAATCCTCCAGATGGGTCGCACCGGCAAGCAAGTGGTTCGTGAAGGATCCGATGAAGACGACGTTCCTCTCGCTCAAAGGAAGAGGAAAGGGGGAGCTAGCTCTCAAGCTCCTCGTGGTCGTGGTCGTACCAATCCACCGGCTGCTCCTCGCCAGTCCACGGGACAAGGTCATCGTGCCCGTACCAAGCAAGCTCACCAACCCGATGATCACTATGATGATTATGAGGACATCTCCTTGGAAACCCTCTCCTCGTTCATCCTTCGGCCATCCAGACCTCCTAGTCCAGCCACTCAAATGGGGATTGTCAGGATGGTAGATTACACAAGGGGGTCGCACAATGTCTACAAGGAAAGGTACTCCGACCCCGCTCTTTGGCAAAAGGAGTTTGACGCGGACATCCGCTTTTGGCTCAAGTTCAATGCCGATTGGTATGAGTCAGTTATTCTCAGCAAGGACCACATGACTATTGATATGAAGTCAATCAATTGGGATCTCCTTAGGTCACTTGACATTCCGGCCGTCAATGATGCGATTGATATATGTCATGCCAAGGGAATGACAAATGTGATGGCAATCAACTATGATTGGAATGAAGAAGTGGTCACCCAATTCTATGCCAACCTCTACATCCGTCGTGAGACCCGGACCTTTCATTGGCTCCTCCAAGGCAAGCCCCTCTCCGTCTCATATGAGCGTTTTGCTCAAATCCTTGGTTTCGGTGAGGATGATCTCGCTCGTCCCAAGCTTCATGGTGGAGAGTTTCCCCTCGACAGTGAGATGGCTTTCATGTATGACTCCATGTATGGCAAGGTGGAGTTTGGTACCACACATGGGATGAAACCGGTCTATAGGATGTTGAACCAACTCTTTCGCTACACTCTCACTCCCAAGATAGGTGACAACACCAATATCTCCAATGTGGCAAAAGAGATCCTTGTGAGGATGGCACCGGGCAAGGAGGACTTTAGCATATTCAACTTCATTTGGGAGGAAATCATTGTGTGCTCCGTGTCCACCAACAAGAGTTGCCAATATGCCCCTTGGATATTCAAGATAATTTGTGAGGTGGCGGGAGTTGATATCCTCCCCGACAAGACTCATTCTTGGTACAAGCCCAACAAAGGCAACATTGAGCGGCTTCTCAAGTTGGGCAAGCATGCCCCTCCTCGTCCTTCTACTGCGGGTGGCTCCTCCTCCGGTGGCCCATCCACCTTTGAGCCACCTTCCTCCTCTCGTGGGCCATCCGCATCTCGAGGCACCGTTCCCCCCGGCAAGAAAAAGAGTATCATCAATTTCCTCTCTCAAGGTCTTTTTGCTTGCTTCAATGTGGGAAAACACAATGCATAGGAAATTTGTGCACATAGGCAGCATGTTGATGAGCAGCTCCTTAAGTTGGAGACGCGTCAAAAGTCCTTGCTCGCTCAACACAACATTGAGCACTCTCCCGTCCGCGAGCCCATGGATTTTCCTCCTCCACCAAACTTCTACAACCCTTGGGAGATCTACGGCGACACCTCCATGATGTATGGAGCTCCTCCGGCCGACATCGACGACGAGGACTTTGGTGGTGGTGAGACCGACGACGACGACTCTCCTCCGGCTGCCCACTCTCCACATGACTATGATGATTGAAGGGCCTCCTCTTTTTGGCGCTTGATGCCAAAGGGGGAGTGAGCTCACAATTTACTCATGTGTGGTGTGGGCTTGCATCTTCATTTATCTATCTATCTATCTATCCTTAAGTTTGTGGACATGTATGGACTATTTGTGTATTCGTGTGGTGTAATGCTTGTTGAAGAACCTAGGACTCGTTTAAATTTGACCTAAATTGTGCTTGTGACGTGAGGAACCTTGTTTAACTATTTATGATGCTTGTTGTCTCTCACTTTATTGTTTTGTATACCATGTCATATGCATCACGGTTTATATATCACACTCATGCACTTGTGTATACAATTTGAGAGTGAAAAGTCTTCTAAGTGTGTGATGGGCATTTGAGGCCTTCATAAAAGTCGAAGCACACATTTAGGGGGAGTTTCATTTTCAAATTCGTCAAATACACACATCTTCTATATAAACAAATTGTGGTTGTCATCAATCACCAAAAAGGGGGAGATTGAAAGTGCATCTTGGCCCCTAATTATTTTGGTGATAATGACAAGCACGATTTGTGGTATTTAATGCTTTGACAAGATGTGTGCAGGTCTTAAATGAATAAAACTCACATGGTTGATCAAAGGAAGGCCCCCAATTTCAAGTCGTTTCTTTCAACTCGAATCAAGGCTTTATTTCATTTTACTTTTGAATTTGAGTATAGGAAACACCGTACTATAAAGGGGGATGCAAATCGATAGCCAAGAGATGCTAAAAGTGCTCTAGAAGGTAATCCAAGTGAGTGAGAAGAGTTGAGAGTTGGCACGTGCACAAATGCTTCTCTTTTCTCAAACTCTCAGCCTGGGCCGGTTGTACCGACGCCACGTCGGTACTGCCAGCGATCGCCCCTCGGTTGTACCGGCGCAGGGCCGGTATACCGATATGGCTTCTCTGGCGAGTTTTAGCCAGGGGGTCGGTACTACCGACCCTGTGTCGGTACTACCGATGACCAAACTGTCTTAGTTCAGAAAAAACCCCCCTCGGTAGTACTGACGTCGTGTCGGTAGTACCGGGGTTACACGATTCTGCACAGTAACGGCTAGTTTTTGGCCCCTAGTATTTAAGCCCCCCTTCTCCCTCCTCACTCATTGCTGACCAACCACGGGACAAACACTTCCTTGAGCATTCACTCCACCTCTCACTTCTCCTCTAGAGCTAATCCTTGGTTCCCTTGAGCTAGGGTTTGAGTAGAGAGGTGAATTCTAGTGAAGTGTGCCCAAGCTTTGAGAGCCCCATCGTTCTTCTCCTTCTCAAGAGCACTTGAAGCATCTCCGGGCTTTTGGTTTGCATTTGTTACTCTTGAAGCTTGCTTCTAGACGGTTAGGCGTCGCCCGCGAGTGCCCTCTTGGTGTGGTGCACCCGGGATCGTTTGTATTGCCCTCTCCTTGGTGGAGAATTCTTAGTGAGCACCAATCTTCCTTTGTGGGGGTTGGAAGAGGAAAAGAGGCTCTTGGTGATAGCCCTCCCTTTGTGGGATCCTCAACGGAGACGTAGCATCCTTTGTGGGTGTGAACTTCGGATTAAATCTTGTGTCTCCTTTGCTTGCTTGATTTATTTGTTTTTAACGAACCCTAGAACTTGTTTTAGCCCGATCTATCAATTGGTTGCTATCCAACTCATCTCTGTGGTTGCAGGTGGTTCTTAGCCTCTAAACTTAAACTTTGATTCAAGTAGAATTGCTAGAAACCTCACGTAATTCAAATTTCGCTTTAAGTCATTTTCGCTGTCGGTAGTACCGACCTGGTACCGGTAGTACCGACCCCGTCGGTAGAACCGGCACCACGTCGGTAGTACCGACAGGAGTTTTAATCCGCTGCTTTTGTTTCAGAAATTTGAAGTGATCCTATTCACCCCCCCCCCCTCTAGGCATCACAAGGTCCTTTCAAAGGGTGAGAAGGTAAACACTAGCTCAAAACCCTCTCCTCCACCTAGTGATGAGTCGGAAATGGACTCTAGTGATGAATCTAGTGATGAAGAATTAAACCAACTTGTTAGTGAGATGGATAAGCAATCTAGATACTTTATGGCTAAGTTAGTAGTGGAATTAGAGAAAACCCAAGATGTTCTTACATCCGAAAGAAGTGAGCTTGAGGCTTTGCGTTTGGAAGTTAGCCAAGCGGAGAGTATCATAGCTACTCTCAAGGAAGACCTTGCTGCCTCTCAAGCCCAATGTAATTCTCTCAAGTCGAGGAATGAAGAGCTTGAAGAGCAATATAGTCTCCTTTGGAGTAGAACCTCACATCCTTTGAAGGTAAAGGGTGACTCTAGTGCTTCTACTAGCAAGGGCTGTGATAGGTGTTGCAATATTGATCTTGAATCTTATGCTACTAATCTTGCTAACATGGAAACTATGAAGAAGGAAATAGCTAGGCTCAACTCAATCATATCAAGGGGATGCATGAATGAAAGGGTAAAATTCAAGGAAGGTAAAATGCCCGGAAACTTGGATGGACTTGGTCATCATAGAAGTGGGAAGACTGGACAAAGGGATATTATCAAAGGCCAAGAATGTATCAAGTTTGTAAGCAATGGTGAGCTCAAGGAAGATGAGTACATGCCTTCTGCCTAGAGTCCGAAGATTCCGAGGTCTAAGCCCGGAGGTTCCGGAGTCTGGAAGCCTCGTGCCACACAGACAGGAGCACCTGGAGGTTCCGAAAAAACATCCGGAGGTTCTGGGGTTTGCAAAGACAGAACCAAGAAGAAAGGCAAGACTCAACCCCAGCAAGTTCCCAAGGCATCTAAGTCTTGTCTGTAGGTTCACAACCATCCAATGATGCCCTAGAGGAACAGGCTTGCTCACAAAAATAAGACTCATGCATTCACCGACATACCCCCTAGCTATGTGTTGAGACGCAACAACCTTGGTAAAGTTGTTGCCACGTATGTTGGAAATCAGTCCAACATATATGTGAAATGATCCTTGTGGGTTCCTAAGGTTTTGTCGCTAATGTGGAAGGCCCCAAGTTAAATTGGGAACCTAAAAGAAGGAACTAAATTATTTTTGTAGGCATACTCCTCCGGTGGATCAAGTTGGGTGCTTGATAGCGGATGTACACATCATATGACCGGAGAATGGAGTATGTTCTCATCCTACCTCCATTTGGAAGGACCAAAGGAAACTATTGCTTATGGACGAGATAAAAAAGGAGAAGTCATCGGTGTAGGTGATATCCCTATCTCTCAAAAATATTCAATTACTAATGTTCTTCATGTTGATCCGTTGGGTTACAATCTATTATCGGTTTCACAACTTAGTGAGATTGGTTTTGATTGTCACTTTTCGGATAAGGGTGTGTCCATCATAAGAAGGGAGGATTCCTCTATTGTCCTTATGGGTCGCTTGAGGGGGAGGCTTTACCTAGTTGATCTCAACAAAAGCAAGGTTTCCCCCAAGACTTGTTTAGTGGCCAAATCTAGCAAGGGTTGGCTTTGGCATCGCCGACTAGCCCATGTTGGCATGAAGAACTTGGCCAAACTTTTGAAAGATGAACACATTCTTGGACTAACAATTGTGCATTTTGAGAAAGATAGGATATGGAAAGCATGCCAAGCCGAAAAGCAAGTAGGAGCACCTCACCCACCAAATAGAATCCTCACTACATCAAGCCTGTTGGAGCTCATTTACATGGATCTATTTGGACCAGTGGCCTACATAAGTATTGGTGGAAATAAATATGGTTTGGTTATTATTGATGATTATTCTCGCTTCACGTGGGTGTTCTTTATGTTTGATAAAAGTGAGGTACGAGGAAAAGTGAAGACATTCATAAGAAGAGCACAAAGGGAGTTCAAGCTACCTAACAAGAAAGTAAGAAGTGGCAATGGCTCGGAATTCCAGAACACCAATGTTGAAGAGCTCCTTGATGAAGAGCATGTATTTTCAGCTCCTTATACCCCTCAACAAAATGGGGTGGTTGAGAGGAAGAACCAGATTCTTATTGAGATGGCAAGAACCATGTTGGACGAGTACAAGACTCAAGACATCTTTTGGGCCGAAGCTATCAACACGGCTTGTCATGCTATCAACCGCCTCTATCTTCACAAGTTCCACAAGAAGACCTCCTATGAGCTTATCACCGGTAAAAATCCTAAGGTGTCTTACTTTAGAGTGTTTGAGTGCAAATGTTTCATTCTAAACAAGAGGCCCCAAACTTCTAAGTTTGCACCAAAGGTTGACGAAGGATTTCTTCTTGGTTATGGTCCTAATGAGCATGCTTACCGAGTCTTCAATCTAACCACCGGAAGGATTGAAGTCATGGTAGATTTGACCTTTGATGAATCTAATGGTTCTCAAGTGGAGCAAGTTGACTTAAATGTTGTAGGTAATGAGAAGCCATCTTGTGAAGCAATCAAGTAATTGGCCATAGGTGATGTTAGACCAGTTGAAGCACAAGAAGAAGATGAAGAACAACTCCAAGCTTCAACACCACTCGAAGGGCCAAAGGTCACTGGTTCTGCAGAAGAGCAGACTCTGGAGGTTCCGAGGAATTCCCCGGAGGTTTCGGGAAATGTTGCTGGAACCCAACGGGAAAATCTCAGGAGGTTCCGAGGTCTGAGAGGTCAGCACCAAAAGACATTGTGAACTAGCAATCACATCAGCAAGAGCCTACTCAAGCAAGTACATCCGAGCCTCAAGCTGATGAAAATGATGAAGACCAACCTCTACGGCAACCTCTTGGACCATCACATCCCCGTGTACATCAAGTCATACAACAGGATCATCCCGTTGACAATATTCTAGGGAGCATAAGGAGAGGGGTAACAACACGTTCTCGTCTTAAGAATTTTTGTGCATTTTACTTTTTTGTTTCCTTTATTGAACCTACCAAGGTAGAACAAGCTCTTGAGGATCTGGATTGGGTGGTGACCATGCAAGAGGAGTTGAACAACTTTGAAAGAAATCACGTGTGGGAGTTGGTGGAAAGACCGAAGACGAACATCATTAGCACCAAATGGGTCTTTTCAAACAAGCAAGATGAGTTTGGGATTGTGATAAAAAACAAAGCAAGATTGGTTGCTCAAAGGTACACTCAAGTTGAAGGACTAGACTTTGGAGAAACATATGGACCGGTAGAAAGACTGGAAGCAATTCAGTTTTTACTCGCTTTTGCTGCCCATCATGACTTCAAGCTATATCAAATGGATGTCAAGAGTGCATTTCTCAATGGACCACTCTCCGAAGAAGTCTATGTGGAGCAACCACCGAGTTTTCAAGATCCCAAGCATCCCAATCATGTTTACAAACTCCGTAAGGCGCTCTATGGGCTTAAGCAAGCACCAAGAGCATGGTATGAATGCCTTAAGGAATTCTTGCTCAAGCAAGGCTTTGAGATAGGCAAAGACGCTGCTACTCTCTTTACTAGAAAAGTTGATGGTCATATTTTTGTGTGCCAAATATATGTCGATGACATTATATTTGGTAGTACTAATGAAGCTTTTTGTGAAGAGTTTAGTATGGTGATGACAAAGAGGTTTGAAATGTCCATGATGCGTGAGCTCAAGTTCTTTCTTGGATTTCAAATCAAACAAGCAAAGGAAGGGACGTTCATTTGTCAAACCAAGTACACAAGGGATATGCTTAAGAAGTTTGACATGGACAATGCAAAGCCCATCAAGACTCCAATGCCTACCAATGGACACTTAGACCTCAATGAAGAAGGGAAATCTGTGGACCAAAAGGTATATCGCTCCATGATCGGCTCTCTTCTTTACTTATGTGCATCTAGGCCGGATATTATGCTTAGTGTGTGTATGTGTGCTAGATTTCAAGCTAACCCGAAAGAGTATCATCTTATGGCCATAAAGAGAATCTTGAGATATTTGGTGCATACCCCTAACCTTGGCTTGTGGTATCCTAAGGGCTCCACTTTCGATCTACTTGGCTATTCAGATTCTAATTATGCCGGTTGCAAGGTAGATAGAAAGAGTACATCGGGGACTTGCCAATTCCTTGGTAGGTCTCTTGTGTCTTGGAGTTCTAAAAAGCAAAACTCAATAGCCCTTTCCACTACCGAGGTTGAGTATGTTGCAGCCGGTGCTTGTTGTGCTCACTACTTTGGATGAAGTAAACCCTAAAGGATTACGAATGTCACTTTACCCATATCCCACTTTTGTGTGACAATAAAAGTTCCATAAAACTTGCAAACAACCCTATCAGTCACTCTCGTACAAAGCATATAGACATCCACCATCACTTCTTGAGAGACCACGAAACCAAAGGAGATATCACTCTAAGTCATGTGAGCACCAAAAAGTAACTAGCTGATATCTTCACTAAGCCTCTTGACGAGTCAACGTTTTGCAGTTTGAGGAATGAACTAAATATTATTGAGTCTCATTGTGTGGTTGGATATGTAGCACATCTTGTTTGATTTGGTGCTTTGCTAAAAATCTTTTGAAAAACTTTAATACAAGTGTTTCAAAATGAATTTAATGTCCCAACTTATTCCAAGAGGGTATACATGTGTGTTGATTGAGTGTTTTCTAGCCAATTGGACAAGGAGTTCATGACCTAAGAGTTAAATCTAGAAAAAGTGCCCAATCTTTGAAGAACAGCAAGCTCTCTGTCGCTGGCTCCAATCTCCAGAGGTTCCGAGAATTCACCAGAGGTTTTGGACCTTTATCTGTCAAATCCATCAGTTTCAGCAATAGGTTACACAACGCGGAGGTTCCAGGTTTGGACCCCGGAGGTTCCGGACCTTATGCATTTGACAGTCAACAAGGAGTCAAAAGGGCATCTAAGGAGGAATTTCAACGACATTATCTTTTACCCCTAGGATAACTTCTGTTTCAACCCTAATCTTTCACCGTGGTAGATCCCATTCACCGCTCCTCTCCGCTCGCCTCTCTCCCTCTCTCATACCCGCGCGCCACCGCCCACTCTCTCTCCACCATGCGCTGCTGCCGCCGCCTTGGCCGTCCGTCGCCAGACAAGCTCTAGTGCGTGTGGTGTTGTGCTCATCACTCGTCCGTGATGAAGGTTGTAGAAGGGGGAGGTGCTCGGGCAGCCGCGGGATCCAGTTCGATGGTTGCAACCGCCCTTAGACAAGGAGAAGTTCAAGAAGGAAGCCGCGCTATTCATCTCTAACATCTCGTCCTTCTCCTCACTGTCTCAAAGGATCTTGCTTATGAAGGAGGAGATCCAGCCATTGCACGCCAGACCTGATCTGGTAGGTTGACTCTAGCACCACTAGGCCTTTGGGCTACGCCCGCAGTTGCTGATGGGTGGGACCCGCCCGTCATCTCCCTCTTCCAACCACACCACACCAGACTCGAGTCCAAGTCCCAACCGCACCTCGTGCGCCCCTTTTCCCTTGGCTTGCACACCAAGGAGCTGCACCCCTGGCCTATATAAAGGGCGCCACCTCCACGTGTCTGCTCCTTTTCGCACCAAACCCTAGCTCTCTAGCTCCACCGCGCTTGCCGCAAACCCTACCTCGCCGCCACCATTGATCTCCTCGGCTGCCACCCTTCCATCGACGTGAAGCAGCTTTGGAGTTTCGCCGTGAGGTGAGAAGGTCGCTGGTGCCGTTTGTTGGTATTCACATGCATCCCTTCACGTCCGAGCACTCGCCAGAGTTGGCACCATCGTTGTCGTCCGCCTCGTTGAGCCGCGCGCGGTCGCCGCCGCCCTGGAGACCGCCATGGTGCCTTAGTCGTATTCACTATGACCCCCCGCTTCGCTTTGGACCGGATCTCGTCCCAACCTAGCCCCTCTGAGCGAGCCATCACTACAATGTTTCCGGTCAAATGCAACACCGGAAAAGTGTAGCAAAAGACCCAAAAATGGTAGCAATAGTACTTTCTCTACATTTTTTTAAAAGTCGTTGCACTTGTAATTGTAGCAATAGCATAATGCAACTAGTTACGTTTTCGTTGCGACACACAACCCCTCTATTGCAACACTTTTGACACTTTTGCAACACTTAGTGAGTGTTGTAACAATTGCAATTGCAACCACTATGGGTGTGGCAAAAGTATCAATTGCAACGAACTAGACGTTGCTAGCTATACATATTACGACACGCTGATCGTGTAGCAACACAATGCAATTGCAACACAACATAGGTGTTGCAATCGTGGTTATTGCTACATGGAGAAAGCATTGTAACAGAGACTGTCTTTTGCCACATCACCTAAATGGTTGCTATAGGTGGCTTGCAACGTTTATGTAGGTTGGTTGCTACAGGTAGATTCCTCTATTGCCACCGTCATCTTTTTTGCAGTTGCAAGAGATAGTTTTGTCTATTGCCACGATTATCGTTCCTATTGCCACCACTAAATGTGGTTGTTACATGTGCAATTGGTTCAACACAATTCGGTTTGGTTTCCATCATATATTGCAATGCCAAATTAATATATTAATAATTCGTGTTGCGATGCTTTGTTTAGTAGCATAAGTCAATAATTGCAACATGACAAATACATGATGAATGAAGCATCGACGTCCATTAAAATGAAATATAATTTGTTCATACAAATCTTTAACGAAACACACCGAGTGTCAAACTAAACGAGAACACAATTAGCTTAACACATAATAATGTATCCAGCACACACAACTATTTGGACTCATTCGAATCAAAAGATAGTTTTGTCTACTGCAGCTACGAAGGTTGTCTTGATACGTATGTTGGCCATCGTCCCACCATTCACATGCTCCTTCTCAAACTCAAGATTCCTCCTGCGTTACCAGTCAAAAAGTACTCCTTGTGACGGCCAGTCAGAAGTGCATCTTCCTCATAGCCAATGGTTGGTGCCATCTACAGTCGGAAAAATCAACCAGGAAGAAAGATACATTAGTCATCAGCAGCTCTAATCAATGAGAAAAATCTTAAGGTGACACTTAAGGGCTTGCTGCGGGCTTGTGTTTAACATACCTATGTTGCCGTCGAGTTCACCAGATTATAAGAAAGAATTACAAAATCATAAAAAATAGTTGTATATATTACATTCATGCTTCAGGCTTTCAGCTAGCATGATTACCTTAAGGTTGCGCAATACCTCTTTTGCTTATTCGTAAATCTTGATAAGTGGCAAGGATCCTTTTACATAAAGGAAAGAATGGTTATATTAAGCCATCATAATTTCATGGAAAGTACGAGAGGGATAAACTGATTTGGATAAGACTACATAATGCAACCAAAATATATGTGTTCTCTATCATTCTCCTAAAGAAATGTTTGTGTTATTTCTCTGAAAAAAGATTCAGCATTGCTGAGGACAGTACTGTGTATAGCATCTAGCATTGTATCTAGCATCTCATATTGGACAATAAGAAGTCCTACAACTAATGACCTACATTTGCAAAATATTATTGTATCTCACTTTATCAGATTGAGATGGACAATAATCAATGCCAAACAAAACATATGCCCTCTTTCGAAGAAAGAGAGCAAGTTAGCACCAAGATTTCTATGTCCATATGTTTTGTCTTACTGCACAATAGAGAGACATTGCTATAACTTAGGAAGCACCAATGGAAAAGGAGCAATAGAGCAGAATATAGAATCAAAAAAAGGATAACTAAGTAGTAATTACATCTGGAAAAAACATCTAGAATTAAATATAGTCTCATAAGGAAATTCAGACCTCCTAGGTCACCTATAAAAAAGAGGAAGAAAGCTTGCATAATGGCAGTGATTTGGGGCATATAACATATGTCGAATTAACTGAAATACCTCATACCATCAAATCTGCTAGTTTCACCTCACATCAGTCCTTAGCCTGAATGGCCTAGAAGGTATACCATAAATTTCCTCAAAAGATAAGCATACACAATCAGTCTAGAAGTCCAATGCATCCTAAAAAAGCATATGTCAGATGGAACAAAAAAGCCAATTCATATTTTATAAAAAATACCAATTCAGTCAGAGATTAGTAATGCTAAATAAAACATGAGAAGACATCTGTTTCAAAAAGGCATAAACAATAATCAGCAGCACTATCATATATAGAAAATGTAAAAAAAAAAATCACAAGCTATGTTAAAGCATGATACTAAATCTCTTGTTGTATGCTACTGTTTGCTTGAGGACTGCAACCTCAGTCTGATTGTGTGTACAAAAATCACAAGCTACTTGTATGTTAAAACCGCATAGAAGCACGATAGACACGGGCATCAAGATGACATTGGAGAATACTTATCTTGGCATAATAACTGCTAGGTTACCAATATTTTTCTATGCACTCAACAGAAACTCCAAAGGAAATTCATTCATTTTTTATTAATCAGCAACAATATCATACATGAAATGTAGTAACAGAAGCTAATAGTGATTGAATATATAAGTGTGCAACCTCAGCAATATCAACAATCTGACTACTACTGTGCTGTCTATTGAGAATATTGAATACTGAGCAGAGCTTTGCAATTTTCAATTGTCATAATTAGTGTGTATGTCTAAGTGTAGATCATAAATAATTGCAAAATGGAGAACAAATAGTTATAGAAGCTAATAGTTATAGAAGCCATTAGTATATTGCCTGTCATAAAGATTTCTTAACTAGTATGTTACAGATGGACATACAAAAAATTATTTCAATAGCATGACCCTGTAGCTCTGTTATCTTCAAAGTGTTTGAATTACTATCCATTGCTTTGCATAAACAGGAAAACTTTAAATATTTAAACCACTAGCTTAACTCGCGAAATTACCAAGTTTTATATGGTTTAGCTCTTATGTTTCTTGTTTGGGATGCCAACACTGTCCCCTACTATGGTAAAAACTTAGTACATGTTGCAAGCTTTGTTTCTTTTTTCTTCATATTTAAGGAGCCTAGAGGTTGACCGCCTGACTGCTCAAACAGTTAGCAGATGATTAACACCAGATCAGTGGCCTGCTTCTGCTCACGAGAAAAAAACAGGTATGCCAGCCACAGATGAACCGCTCCCAGATGTTTTCACTCTGGCATCATTCAGCACCAAAAAATCTCCACTTCACTGGATCAAATCTATCCACTCCAGCTCACAGGAAAAAGCATTCAAGACGGTTTTTCTTTCGCACTGTCCATTGTTGGTGGGAGTAGTGACATCCTATGCGAGAAATTGCGAATGGACAAGTGATGTGACCAGCCAGCGGCAGAGCAAAGCAAAGCAGCCGGGCACGGCAGCCAGGGAGCAGAAATCAGGGAGGTGCATACAACATACAGGGCACGACAGCCAGGGAGCAGAAATTAGGGGGGTGCATACAGCATACAGTACACACCTGGGATGCGCGGAGGTTGTCCTCGCCGTCCCGGCGGGCCGCCCTCGGTGCTGCACACCCGGGGCGCCGGTGGCTTCAGCAGAGGCCACTCCACACAGTGTCTCCTCCCATGGATCTAAAGAAGCTGCCGCCGTAGGACTTGAGGCCACCACCGCAATCACCGTACAACCCAATCCAAGAAGACACTCGATCTAGAAATAACCACGGTAGCTATATATGATCCGCACTCAAATCAATAAAATATAGATTCCCTGTCAATTGAAATACATGACCGATTTGACCTCTTGTTCTTGCCAATTGGAGCACAGGGGTTATTTGGGCGCTTAGCCCTCGCCTAACACCGATGCCAACCCTGGCTCTGCTTCTCGACATCAGGAGTGGCCGCCCCTCGTCCACGACCGCAGCCGGCGCCGGCGCCGCTCCAACCCCCAATTGGAGCACAGGGGTTATTTGGGCGCTTAGCCCTCGCCTAACACCGATGCCAACCCTGGCTCTGCTTCTCGACATCAGGAGTGGCCGCCCCTCGTCCACGACCGCAGCCGGCGCCGGCGCCGCTCCAACCCATCCCCTCCTCCATCCCACCACCGCGGCGGCCAGGATCCGCCGGCCACCGGCGCCCCGCGCTAGGGGCCTGCGATGCGCGTGTCTGCACAACTACGTAAAGGGCGGAGCCGAATGCAGCAAGCGGCGGTGTGGTGCTATCAGCTAGGGTTCTGGCATTTCCTCCTCTGCGACGGGGACTGGACCTCGACTACACGGGCGGGACGAACGCGGTGGGGACTGGGCGCAGGGTACTGGGATATGGCTGGCCTCTAACAGACTTCAGCTGGGCCATGAGCGAAAGTGATTTAATTAGGCCATCTACTAAAGTCTAACACCGGCCAATGATAGCCCTTTCTTACACCTCCAGCACATCAGAGACATCAGACTCTACCTAAAAAAATCAGAGCATCAGACATTCAGACGCCGCTGCCGGCTCGCCTGCAACCTCGAAGTCGGACCTCCAGCGACCTTAAAACTCCACTAGAACAATCCGGCGCGCGATGCGCGCCCTAGCAGGAAGCATAAATTTAATACTCTGAATTAGCATTGTATTATTCAATCAAAGTGCTCAAATCAATTAACATGTGTTTGAGGACAGAAACTGACGTTCAACAAAACTGATAAATTGAGCTATTCCATGAATATACTACACTGTACCTAACAAGTTGGCAGGAACAATCACCCAACACGAGCAAAACCAAACTGTGGTGTTTAACTTCAGGTCAAGAATGAATAGAAGAAAATACATTTGTTCTTACATATCACCCAATGATGGTAATCCGTGTACCTTTCTACATTTTTATTTCATGAAAAGGTGATGCATTTGTGTTTGTGCCTCAAAGTGGATAAACATATTGGAAAACTTGCTGACAAGAAACTTAATTATTCCATCTGTGCTTCCTCTATTCGCTTTAGTGATAAGATCATAGCAGGAGCTGTCGTCAGCGGCCCCTGTAGGGCCAGTATCTCAGTAGTTCACTAAATAGACATCATGTATTTCAGTTGGAACATCTAGTATAATTGGAAGAAGTAATTGGAACATCACTAAATAGACTAATTGGAAGAAGAAACAATCCAGTGTTCCAGTTAATACATGTAGTCTATTGCAATAGCTAGCAAAATGGGTTACTCAAAGATAATACATCTAGTCTATTAAGCTCACCTCTGCAAAGACCGGAAGCATACACGGGAGCAAGTACACAACTTCAAGCTTCATCTACCAGCACTCCAGTAGACAACAACAATGATTGAACTGCAGCCTGAAAATGTACTGAGCTTGGCTTCGACAAAAATATCTTAGTTTGTATTAACAAAGATGCATCGACAGCTGGTTTCTGTATACAAACTCAAGCTACTGCAGCCCAACATTCAAACAAGGTCATGCTATGAACAGAAAGGAATTAAGTGGAGGTGCATAGAATGGACATTACAGTAATCATACTAACCGTAACCACTAATCAAACAAACAAACAAACATGACAACAGAATTGACTAACAACGAGCTTATTAAGACATCCATGTCAAGAAAATAAAATAAGATGTCCACCAAATCAGGAGTCATTAATATACCTCAAAACTTAAGCAAATATGTACCAAGGATCATTCATGTGGGTAAATATTTATTTCTCCAGGCCTATGTCTAAGTTTAGAAGAATGGACCAAATATAAATCCTAAGCATGATGTACTGTATGTAAATTATCCCATCTACTATTAATCATATAAATTAGGGTTGCCACATGATCCTGGTTAAATGTAGGATAATTTCATTTTTTTACAACTTGCAAAAACATAAACAAGCTAGATAATTCATGCCAGAGAAAGGCAACCGGCAACTCTCAGACCACCAACCATGAGTCAGTCAATGGTTAGTTAGTGAGCTTGTAGAATTACTACCATAAATTAAGCATGACAGTAATATGGTGTACTTAGATTCTAACATATCTTCTGATCTAAGTGGTATACACATTCAAGCATTGCAACAGAGTCAAGTTCTCATATAAAGTGTTTTAAAGGGCATAAATTCCATAAGCTGTATGAGAAGTTGCTGGTCATTTCAAATTACCAAGTCGTTTAGCTTTGTTACCTTGCTCCTTCTCAAGACCCACCGCACCAAAATCTTTCTCCATAGCAGCTATCTCCTGCCTCATCTTTTTAGCCTCCACTTCCATCACTTTATTTAATGTATCTACTTTCTTTGCTGACATCTGTAGACAACAGATGATAAGATAAACCATAATACTACGGATGATGTTCCCTCAAATACAATAACAAGAAATACAGTCATTCTGGTTTAGTTGTTTGGACATTGGCATTGCCTCCAGTTATATGCCAGCCAAAAAATTATGGGTCAATGAACACAGTATTAAACAATTTCATGTGAGAGTTCTAGTTTCTAGAAACACTACATGGGCTGGTGATCAAAGTTGTAAGACACTGCATGCATACATCCTAGAACAACAATCAAAAGAGAATGGAAATAGTACTAATTACTAAATGAAAAGGCAGCAACTTTCAAGATTAGGGAAGCATCATACCTCTATTGCATGGTCCTTGTCCTTTAGACTTTGGTCTTTCTCATGGCATGCCTTTCTCAAAGAAAGGCTCCTTCTGCAGCATGTCATAAAGCATGTCATAGAGTATACCGGAGACTATATCAGACTGAAATAACTTCCTAGAACACGGGAATTGAACACTGACGCAATTTCTAGATGATGGAGATGGGGATGGGCAGAAGATGAGCACCTGGTCGACGCTATCCTACCAGCAGAACTCTGACTCGAACCGGTTGTGGACGATGTTGTAGAGCAGCGTCGGGTAGAACATGAACCTCGTGCTGACACCGACGAGCGCGTGCCTGGCCTTCAACCGCGACCACCTCGCCGCCGCCTCTAGCCTCCTCCACCTCCAGCCCATTGCGGATCTCGACCTCCTCGGCCCAGGCCGCACGACGTCGATGCCCTGTCGGGGTTGGAGGGAGGGCGCCAGGAGGGAGGAGTCCAGCCGCCACCGCTCCCTGGAGCGCCGGATCTGGCCCCCGGACCCGAGGCCGAGGGGGAAAGCCACCACAGGTAGTGAGGGAGATAAGAGTACGGGGGAGGAGGTAGAGCCGCCGCGGAGACGGGAGATGGGGGGGCGCCACTGCAGCCGCGACCGTCCACAGATCCAGCCGCAGCCGCTCCCCGGAGCGCCGGATTCGGCCGCCTGACCTGAGGTCGAGGTGGACAGAGCTGAGGGACAGCCGCCGCGAGGAAGGGGGAGGAGGGAGAGCCGCCGGGGGAGGGGGCACCAGAGAGCCACCGCTGGGGGAGGTAGATACGCGGGAGCGGGCGGTGCGCCGGCGGCGGTGGAGACCAGGGAGGGGCGGCGGTGGAGGCAGCCGGAGAGGCAGGGGAGGCGGCGGTGTGACACTGTGACGCGAGAAGGAGATGGGAGATGGGGTGCGAGAGGGTTAGTGTTAGAGCTGCGGGACTTCCCTGCAATTTCAGAAAACGAAAGGGTCTTTTTGCAAAGCTGCCATCAGAGGCGCGGGAGTGAGGCCTGTGCGACACGTATGTCGTCAAATGCGGAGAGCGAAGGAAACCGATGCGGTCTTTCATTTCCCCGATGCGGGCGGAGATAGACTCCGGCAAGTAGCTGGGCCTTCACCGTCTCTGTCGACGACAACATTTGTGGCTGGACCCACAGACAGCGAGGTCCACCTCAGATGTCGGCGGCGCCGACCACGAGATTATACTACATTTAAGTTTTCATCTAGAAGTTTCAAGAATAAATTTAGCTATTACTGTAATTATTTTATGATTTACTAAAGAATAAATGTTCAAATACCCTAAGCTATATAAAAAATTCAAAAACTTGGAGGGACACCTCCTTTTAGTGTATAAGTGTCGATAAAAAAGTTTCAAATGATTCAAGTGTACCTAAGTGAGATGTTCCTAGTTGTGAACGATGTATAGTATCACTTTGTCAAAATCATTTGAAACTTCTATGAGATGGTTATAAATCCAAAATATGTTGTTCTGTGAATCTATAGAATTTTCTAATCAAGTTTTGCTATTACTATAATTATTTATAAACTACTAAGCAATAAATGTGAAAATATCATAAAGCGGCTAGAAAAATCTAAAAAGTTGCACAAGCTTGTGATTTTAGTGTATAAGATCACATAAAAAATTTAAGTGATTTTAACAAAGTGTTGCTCCATATCCCTCACAAAGGCATATATGGCTCACATAGTCCTATGTAGTTAAGTGAGATATGTTCCTAGTTGTGAAAGATGTATAGTATCACTTTGTCGAAATCGTTTGAAACTTTTATGAGATTGTTATGGAGCCAAAAATATATTGTTATGTGAATCTATGATAATTTTCTGATCAAGTTTTGCTATTATTGTAATTATTTACTAAATTACTAAGAAATAGATGTGAAAATATCAGAAAGTAGCTAGAAAAATCTCAAAAGTTGCCTAGGCACATGATTTTGGTGTATGAGCATCACATACAAAATTCAAGTGATTTAAATAAAGAGTTGTTGAATATACCTCACAAAGGCATATATGGCTCACATACTCCTATGTAGCTAAGTGAGATATGTTCTTAGTTGTGAAAGATGTATAGTATCTTTTTGTTGAAATCATTTGAAACTTTTATGAGATTGTTATGGAGCCAAAATATGTTGTTGTGTGAAGCTATGGAATTTTCTGATCAAGTTTCGCTATTCCTGTAATTATTTATTGAATTACTGAGGAATAAATGTGAAAATATCATAAAGTGGCTAGAAAAATCTATAACGTTACGTAGCACATGATTTTGTTGTTTGAGCGTCACATAAAAAATTCAAGTAATTTCAACAAAAAGAGTTGTTGAGCATCCTCACAAAGGCATATATGGCTCACGTACTCCTATGTAGCTAAGTGAGATATGTTCCAAATTGTGAAATATGTGTAATATCACTTTGTTGAAATCGTTTGAAACTTTTACGAGATGGTTATGGATTCAAAATATGTTGTTGTGTGAATCTGTGGAATTTTCTGATCAAATTTTGCTATTATTGTAATTTTTTATTGAATTACTAAGAAATAAATGTGAAAATATCATAAAGTGGCTAGAAAAATCTAAAAAGTTATGTAGCCACAAAATTTTGGTGTATGAGCATTATATAAAAAATTCAAGTGATTTCGATAAAGAGTTACTGAATATCCCTCACAAAGACATATATAGCTCACATAGTCCTATGTAGCTATAAGTGAAATATGTTCCTAATTGTGAAAGATATATAATATCACTTTGTCAAAATCATTTGAAACTTTTACGAGATGGTTGTGGATCCAAAATATGTTGTTGTGTGAATCTGTGAAATTTTCTGATCAAATTTTGCTATTATTGTAATTCTTTATTGAATTACTAAGAAATAAATGTGAAAATATCATAATGTGGCTCGAAAAATCTAAATAGTTACGTAGCCACAAAATTTTGGTCAATGAGCGTCATATAAAAAATTTAAGTGATTTCGATAAAGGGTTGCTGAATATCCCTCATAGAGACATATAACTCACATAGTCCTATGTAGCTATGTGAAATATGTTCCTAGTTTTGAAAGATGTATAGTATCACTTTATTGAAAACATTTGAAAATTTTATAAGATGGTTATGGAGCCAAAAAATATGTCGGGGTGTGAATCTATGGAATTTTTTGATTAAGTTTTGCTATTATTGTAATTATTTATTGAATTACTAAGGAATAAATGTGAAAATATCATAAATGGATAGAAAAATCTAAAAAGTTACATAGTCACATGATTTTGGTGTATGAGCGTCACATTAAAAAATTCAAGTGATTGCGTTAAAAAATTGCTGAATATCCCTCACAAAGACATATATGGCTCACATAGTCCTATGTAGCTAAGTGAGATATGTTTCTAGTTGTGAAAGATGTATAGTATCACTTTGTTGAGATCGTTTGAAACTTTTTTGAGATGGTTATGGAGCCAAAATGTGTTGTATAGCCACATATTTTTTCAAGTTTGTTTCAAAAAAATTATTACAATTCAATTAATAAAAAATAAAACACCCTAATACAACGTAAACTAATTCTTATCCTAGTGGTTTGCACATGTCACTTTTGTTCCAAAGGTCTCAGGTTCGATCCCCAAGCACACATTTTTTGCAAATTAAATTCTTGTTATTGTGTCTATTGCAACCATTTTAGGCCTATTGTAACATTTTTTAGTGTTGTATTAGACAAAAAACAAAATCTATCCATCTAGGAACAATAGGTCATTTTCTCACCTGTTCAAACTTCTTTTATCCAAATTTTAAAAATATATGTAAGTTTCAAATCATCTCTATTCAAACTTCTTTTATCCAAATTTTAAAAATATATGTAAGTTTCAAATCATTTTGGCTGCGGTCGGGGTGTGGATGGGCACAGTTGGGGTGTGGCCGGCCGTGGCCAGGGTGCGGTCGACCGTTGCCAGGGTGTGGCCGGCCGCGACCAGGATACAGCCGGCCTGGGCGTAGCACCGGTGTTGCCGGCCGTGGCCGGGGTGCGGTCGGTCATTGCTAGGGTGTGTCTAGGGTGCGGTCGGTCGCGACCGGGGTGCAGCCGGCTGCGCAGTAGGGGCGTGGCCGGTCGTGGCCAGGGAGTGGCCGGCCGCGGCCGACTAGGCGTGGTCGGCTGTGGCAATGCAGGACAAGGCAGCATGTAGTGGAGGGTCTCTAGTTACGATTATGCTGGCATGTCTCTTCTTTTTTTGGATTTTTTTGCATCCTCAAGGTGGCACCGCATCACCACAACCTCAAGGTGGGACCGAGTGACATGGCAATTTAAAGTGATTTTGGCTTCCTAGAATTGTGTCTATTGTAACCATTTTGGGCCTATTGCAACACTTTTCTAGTGTTGCATAGGCAAAATAATAATAATAATTTAGAAAACTTTACATTAATTTTTGAAATAACTAACTAATAGAACCCTGTAAAGTAACTATTCTAATATTTATAAGATTACTATAAGCTGACCACATAGAAACATGAAAAAGGCTTGAACGACGCTAACTAACACAAACATTGTAATGGTGTAGTGGTAAGTTATATACTAGTGTAGTATTGAGGTCCTTGGTTCAATTCCATATCATGGCGCTTTTTTGTTTTTTCTATTTGGTCACTAATGACAGATTGTTTTCCTACCAATTCAAACTTCTTTCTTAAAATTAATAATTAGAATAAAATCTCAATTCAAAATTAGCCAAGTTCTATTTTTGACTATGAATTGTATTTTTTCGTAGTATATCATACACGCTACAGGGCCCAATCCTAATCAGACTTGCCTCTTAGTTGTTGCAACACTCAAAGTATATATTGAATAATAAGCATAGCAACTTGAACACAATTTTCACTTTGAACCCAGAGATCTGTTTGCAAACAAGATTAGCACTTGCAACATTAGCAACGTCTATTGCATCTGCCAACAAAGGTTGCAATTGCACCCCACTTTGCTTCGCCTCCGAGAGTTCTCGTTGCATTAAACATCCGACATTTGCAACGTTCATGAAATTTAATGCAACACAAAAAAATGTAGCAATAGTCAAAACAAAATGCAACAAACGTAAATGTGGTTGCAACAGTACCACTCAATTGCAACCAAAATTAATTCTAATGCAACCATTTTGCACCATTCCAATATAGTCCACCAATCGCAACAGAGCTTTGCAACATCTTGAAAACCGTTGTATTAAAGCCATGTGTCGCTACCATTTTTTAGAATGGTTGTAATATATACATCTATAGCAACCAAATTTTCTACGTTGCAATTCATCGGTGTTGCATTTGGCCCAAATCCTTGTAGTGCGTGCTCGATTTCGGTGAGAAGCCCTATGCATCGCCGCTCGCTGGTGTGACCGCTACCGCTGGTCCTGTTGTGACTGTTGCTAGCCGTCCACCCCGCAATCTACGCCCAGATCCGATCTGATCCCAGGTCAAACCAGAGGGTACAGGTCAACCACGCCGCTGCACCTCTGTTTTGAAGAAACCCCCTTTCTTTTATAGTTTCATAAGTATACCTTCCCGCAGTGTAAAGATCCTCACAGATAGGTCCTTTTCCGTTTTAGACCCTGAGCTTCCTGGTTTTAGCACCCGAGGTCCAGCCTTGAGTTTTTCAACTTAACCCTTCGGTTTATATGTTTAATTAGGTTTTAGCCCTCAGTTTCTTGCAGTTTAGCCCCTGTTAGTTTAGTTTTCTTGCAAGTAAGCCCTTGAACTTGTTTTAGCCATGTATTACACGTTTTAAGTCCGCTTTAGCATTCTTTATATCCATGTATCTTGACGAGTAGTGCAGTTCGGTGTTGTTTATGTTTCTGTTTGCAATGATTGGTGTACTATTTCTTATTTTATTGTATTGTTCCTTTGTATGTGAATGTGTGGTGCGTAGAGAATGATTCATTCAAGGAATTTCCTGGAGGAGAAGACTTTGAAGACTTTGAGCAGCAGCAAGAGTTTGTAGAAGACAAGTCCTTGATGCATGCCCACTTTTCCCATTACAACATGCATTTTAATTACACTGTTCATTACTTATTTTTTTGCATCAATATGATGGGTCCCATATAATTATGGTTTGACTAGACTTGTTTATCCTATGCCTTGATTAACCTGGGTTTATTTTCATGTTCGGTGGACCATGCTTAGTTGCTAAACTTGGGTTTATGGTGGTTCTAATGAACAACAATGGTAATCTTGATTTACTTTATATTATACCCTCATTAATACAAGAGCACTTTATATGTTAATCGGAACATGGAGAACCACCAAGGAAAACAGTACTATCACAAGACATATGACTCTGTCTTGGCCAATTAATTATAAATCTTGGTGTTAGGTATGCTTTACCTGAAAGGGGTTGGGGGATGCTAGTAGTTGGTGTATAGCCCGATCCTCAAGCTGATCTGCTATATGGTAGCTTCGCAGTCTTCAGAGAGGTTTATGCATTGCGCTGTCATGTAACCTAGCGAGCAGCCTGCATTAGGGGATCTTTGTAAAGGCTTCATAGTGTCCCTATGTAGCCACACCTCGGTAGTGTGGTATGGTGCTTGACCGACATCGTATGGTTGGATTTAAAGTTCTTGGGGACTTCTATGCGACTTGTGGGTAAAGATGTACAACCTATGTAGAGTGTAAAACTGGCCGGTTAGTCGTGCCCACAGTCAAGGGCGGCCTGGACCCTCACACGAGTAACTTTATGGAAGATGGAACTTTAAACTTGTGCACTTCATATCATGATACTGATGCTTATGTTAATTGGGTTTGGTATAAACATATACTTGCTAGTAAATAGTTGCTTAATAAAACTTTGACCAATTAAAAGTGTTGATCGCTTTAAACTTATTAGCCTTCCACCATAAAGTCTTGCATGTCCCTTGTTGAGTACGATATGTACTTATGCTTGTTTTTATATATTGCATATACACAAGTCAGCTGCTGCTCAGACGGACGTTTTGAAGATTTCCTGGAGAGTTCGACGAGTTCTAGGTGCACGCTCCCTCAGTCAGTTGCCTGTGGTGGATGTCCGTGTTTAGTTTCCGCTGTAGCTACTTGAAACATGTGCTAGATTAAAGACATTCAGTCATGTAATAATGTTACTACTTTATTTTGTTTGACACTATCTTTTGATATTCACTAAGTCAATGCATGTGTGTGAACTTTGATCCTGGCGCACATGTATTCAATGCATTCAAGTTTTCCTTCAAACTCGGGTGTGACATTTCCTTCCTGCGTGTGTGCGCATTCACGCCCAAGCCGGCAGATTGGCCACGATGGCGACACAGCGGCGTGCTCATCAGTGAAGAGGACAAAAATGTCAAGCGGTGGTGTGCGTGCAGATCGTTGGCAGCGGTAGCAGCAGGTGTTAGGCTCGGCTCGATGGCCAGCGACGACAGTCTGCGCGGCGGCGCGGTGCAAGCAGGCAAGGACGTGGCTTGATCCCGCGGGGCTTGGCTTGTTCCCCTTCCTTGTCATGAAGGACGGTTACACAACAAGGAGATGGGCACAGTGCTCACCTGGAGGTCCTATGTGTGGCGAGGTGGTGATGATGCCGTCGCGGTGGCGGAGCAGCACAAAGCAGAGGAAGCAGAGGCCATCGCGGTTCGGCGCATGGACGACTTGGGCTCCCCAGTAGCTCTCTCCTCATGGATAGCCTCCGGCCTCCCATGAACGGCCTCCCCTCCTCCTTCTCCTTCTTTCCCTCCTTCGTCCCACGACTGTGGATGGATTGGACTAAGGAGAAAACCCCAAGGGTGGTTAGGGTTGGAGGAGAGACGTGACATTAGCTTTTATAGGTGGGAGCGGGTGGCATGTACGGCTAGATGTGGCGCGGGCTGACGTGGCGCGCATCCTGGATGGTGGCCATGGCCACATGGATGAGCTTGGCTTAGCTGGTGCGGTGCGACTGGCTGCGCAGTGGAAAGGGAGAAAAGAGAGAGGGAGGTGGCAGCTGACAACCAGGTCCCACCTGTAAGTGGCACAGGCGGTGGGGAGGTTGGCAGGCCTACACGGGCCGAAAGGCTGACAGACCGACAGGAACTTAGGGTGGTCTGGCGATCTTATTGACAAGCTTAAGGCCCCCCAGCGGACTTCCCCCGCAAGATTAAAGCCCAAAACAGGGTTAGGGTTTTTCCTATTTCCTTATGCCTGATTTATATATGATTCAAATTTGAATCCCACGCAAATAAAATCCAAAATATGTTGTCCTTAAATAATCTAAGCAGGGGATTGTCATAGCAATATTTGCTGGCTTAACTACAAGAAGTTTCAATGGTTACAAAAACCATTTATGTGCTCTCTGAACTATATAGCAATGATGTGACTATTCTTTTTCTAATAGAACTTTAACCTTTCAGGAATAACACAAGCATCATCAACTTCTGCAACACAAATATTCATTTACTTGGACATTCTTCATATTGCCAAATTCCATGAAAGGTTTCTTCCAATCTTGTTGTTTGATTCAATTGGCTTGGTTATCACGTTAATGCATTAGATAGGTGCCAAGTTTGCTACCTACACATGATAAATACACACATTTTTTCTTCAGGTTTAGCACCATGGTTAGACTAACCAACACTTGTTAGGCCTTATATAGGCCCTTGCAAGTAGTAGTTGCACATGATGATTTCAACATTTGCAACTTCCCTGCAATAGATAAATTTATCATTTGTTTGCATAACTCCTTATGGGTGGATTGGCAGCAATTAGCAGCTATGCAGGCTGACACGTTCATCTAATCCATGACTGTGTAGATGTTAGCATTGATGCATGTCATTTATCCCTTTGAAGTTTAGTCCTTTTGAAATATATATGCATGCTCGGTTTAGATTTCATGATAGGCCATAGAGGTTTGAACATACTTTTGCAACCACTCATAAATTTTATAGTTACAAATGCGTTGCTCCAACTCTCCAACAACATGTACCTAAACTCATTCAACTATCCCCAATCGAAGCAGCTGGCAAAAATTTGCAAAGTCAATCAAATATCTGAACTACAAACATCCTCTTTTTCAAGTGACAAACCTCTTACATTATATCAAACAAAATAGATATATTACAAAATCTAATGACAATTTTGTTTCCTCTACACAAAAAAGGGAGGTGCTACATACAGCTGCATTGCAAAAAATATCTGTCGTAGTACCAAGCACAAAGTGGTACTACAAAGTATGTCGAATTTGCAAAGTTGGATATGGCAACATTTCAGATGAACCAAGATGTGATTGTCTAGCTCCACAACTAATGCCAATGTAAAATACTCCCTTCTGCCTCATTGTCCACATTTCCTACACAACTAACTTTTCATGAATGCTACAGGTACAAACTTCCTATTACTATTACATATGACACTGGAAGCATAGACATGATAGCTTTCTCTTTGATAGCTGAAGACCTGATGGAACGTAGTGCTTATCATGCTTCCCATAACATGGAAATATTAGCAACAGAACATGTAATTACTTTGCAAAAAGCAATTGGAAAATCAAGACTCTTTCATAGGAATGGTCACAAATTGTTTCTCAAGTTTTTCTATCAAATATGTCCTACGGAAGTGTTTTGAAGTTAACAATTCATGTACAGATTCACAAGTACAAAGTCCACAACTCCTCTTAATAAGAATTATTCATTTTATTCAAACTTTATCATGCTAGCAATACCTACCATGCTAGTGGTATTTTATAATGTCAACACTAACTTTATGCTAGTACTACTTATCATACCAGCTCATTGAATTTATAATACATGTCACTCGAAAATAACAAGTGGTATTTTATTTTTAGGAAACACCTATCATGCCACCACTACCTTCACCACCACAAAGCACTACATCTGAAAGGCTATACACCACCTCCCAGATCAACATCTTCTAATTTCGTAATGTAAAGACATTTTACCATTAATTTTCAGTGAGGATAAAGAATGCAATGAAGATAAGCAACATAATACCTCTTAGACACTTCCTAAACATCAAGACCATAGTACTTCTTCCTCCAACACACTCCAACACACGTACATCAATTTCTTCATATACATTTCTGACAGTTGCTTCAAATAGAGTTTTAGATAATAACTCTGCACGAGATGCTACAACATCAAGCCAAAACATCCTTCCAGATAACAAAATATAGGTACTGCAAAACAAGAATAGTTTCTATTCCTTACATCAACATCATACAACCAAGATTAACTATCTTATACCTTCACAATTCGTAGGCATTTCCATTGGCAAGACAAGTTGCATACAAGCTTTGTGTTCGGTGCTGTATTTCTACACCACCATGAATGTCACTTATATTTTGTCAAAATAAATATTCCTCCTGTAACAGGCCCATCTTAAAAACATATTTCTTCATTTACTTTTATTATTACCTCATTTAAAGTATTCATAGTAAAATAACTAATATATTATAAATACCATAATCACTTTGTTGAATGGCATAATGTCTACAATATTGTTAATTTGGTGGTATTAATTCAAATTTATATGCAATCACACCAACTATTACTACAAATTAAACCTCTCCTCCCATTGATCTATTATATAATGCACAAGCGCACCTCCATATTTCCAATAGATCATCACCTCCACCTATCATAATATATTGTTCATCTCTTACACAACAATGGAGCACCGACAACAACAATTCAAAATGTATGTCTTTCTTTCACCTTTGTTACAACATATCTCCCATACTAACAATTTAATTACTATTTTCATTTAAAATTTCTCCCGACAAGATGCATGATAGATATGTCTAAGCAATGAATAAGCTCAAGGATGATACAATACCAAAACTTTGTTTTCATCTCAAAGGCAATTCTCTTAGTGATGACATAAGCAAGCACCTAACAAGTAACAATGACGCAATCATTGTTCAATACATACGCAAAGGACAACCACATGTTGAAGCTATTTTCACCGAAGGGAACTCCAAGAAACAAAACAAAAATTAGTCCCTTTTATTGCAAATGTATGTTACCTCATCAATGAACCCCATATGTATCGTAATCAGTTATTTCATAATTAAATTAACATATACAATAATTTACCTTCATGTCAAGAAGGCTCAAAACCTCACAAATGTATCAAATAATCATAAAAATTTAGGAAAAATGCTCCGCGACAATGCGTGGGGAATCACCTAGTATTCATATATAGCACACGTGTGTCACGCGGGCATTGTTACTAGTGTGTCAAATAAACAAATCCAATAGAGCCTTGTATAGGTAACCATGTATATGGTATGTTCCTTGTAATTTGCACACAACTATTTTCTCTGGCCTTGCTTCTAGCGAGTAAAAGTTTTTGAATGGACATTACATTTGTAGAGAAAATAAAAAACGATTACTAGCCATTTTTAAGAAAAAAAGACTAAACGATAATGTAAAAGGTAAAAGAAAACCTCACTAAGTTACGTTGACAACAACAACTATTACGTCCCACATGGGGAGCTGCACCAGGGATAAATAAAATCCAACACTGTGTTGGCGGACACATCCAAATGAACTCTAGCTACTGGGGAAAGGGATACTAGATATTCTTGTCACATAGATCAACATTGCACATATTGTGGGGCTATAGAACATGATGTTTACCTTTTCTTCCTCCGTGATTTACCAACACAAGTTTGGGCCACCACCAATCCACCTTTGAGCACCTCACATAGGAAGATGGTGTTCAAAATACTCCCAGCTCTCATAACCCCTAATCCCTCTGATACTACTTTCTCTAAAAATTTATTCATCTTGTGGTATATCTAGAAAGCTCATAATAATCACTTTCAAAGAAAAACTTGGACTTTATTTCAGGTACTCTAGGTTGCAGAAACTCGCCTCTAGACCCACCTTTCGCACTGGGAAGAACACAATCAACCTGATGCTACACAAGAACTCCACTAGAGCAGCACCTCACGGTTTGCCATGGTCAACAGGTTCCTAGTTGACATATCGTCTTCTTTCAAAGGTACTCGATGCTACTCAGATACCTCCAAATCACCGGATCTGCATGGCAATAATACTGTTAGAGAAGCAGGCATCGACATATTCATTATCAACACTGATATTCAACTTGCTGTAAGTATGTTCCTCAAGGCAACAATGCAGGTATTTTCCTCTGTTCTGATGGTAGAAGCAGCAGCACTAGCTCTAGCGGCTACCTTGCTGAACCGTATGAGCTTTCACAATGTTCATCTTTTCTCTGACAATCAGCTACTGGTGAACTACATCAATGGGCCTGATTCTCCCAGTCCCCTGGATTGGAGAATTAAACCGTATTCTCAAATTATCATCTCCACTTAGCCAAGTACTTGTAGGGTCTACAAGATTAGAAGAACACAAAAATAATACGGTTGATTCTCTTGCAAGACAAAGCCTTCATCTTTTACGTTCCAATCAAAAACTATTTTCAAGATTATGCACTAATCCTTCTCATGTTCATGGGTGTCCACGAGTGCACTCAATGGCTCTAAGAACCTCGTGCTGCTAAGATATAAATGAATTGTTTCTTGTCAAAGAAAATCAACTCTAGCAACTACAACAACTTGCTGCAGAAGAAGGACAAGGCCAATAAGGATGGCATAGATGACACCTTGACTCACTGGAAAAACAACTACTGACTCATACCCCAACTCGAGTTATAAGCCAAAACATGTGTATGCTCCCACCATTTTATTTTGGGTGTTAATAATGAGAATTATATATACAACTATATGTACTACTCATAATATCAACAAGACATCTAAATGGATCTAATTTAAATATTTTGACAGAGTTCTAATCAATAAAACAATAAAATTAATAATTGTAAAATTAACAAACGCTCCTGTTTAATTCATGGATGGACAAAGGTTCTTAAAACAATAATAATTTTCATATACACCCTATGCATGCATAAATATAATAACATATACTTTTTATTTTATTATAATTAATTTTGTACTTTTGTCCATTGTAGGTTTTCTTTCTGTCACTTAATTTGGATATCCTAAAACTTGCTTTTGTAGTTTAGATTATTTACTTTGGTTTCTTTTTCATTATGTATATATCTTCATGTAATTTTTCTAGAATTTTTGGAAGTATTTTGATAAATGTTATTCTTTAAACTGAAATTTTAATAAAACTACACCACTTTTTGCAATGTTTTTGCTTACTTTGGCATGCCACCCGTGCAAGTGCAACTTTGGCATGTAACATGCATTTTATTAGATGATCTGGACCAATTTGGACCTACCTTAACTTGGAGGGTTTAAAGACTATCGATGAAAATCTAAAATAGGTTTAAGTTCGCAACTCAAATCTATACTAAAACGAATGAGTTCTTTGAAAACTTATCTCACCCGATTCAGGTCCACCTTACCCCTCACATCAGACCCACCCGTCATATATTTGGAGGAGGGGATAGAGCAGAAGACCCATGGAATCGTAATTTAGTGAATGTTTCTGCCAAAGTTGTAATGTTTTTGTCACCGCGACGTTTCTTACCCACCCTCGTAAACCCACCGGTGGGCCCGCAAATGACGCGCCCAAGACCCGTCCCCTCTCCGGTAGTCTCCTTCCTTCTCTACGGCACCCCTCCCCTAGCAACCTATCAACGCTGCCCCTCTTTGCGTAATCCTGCCTTGCCCTAATGCCCTCCTCGCCTCCATGCAGCAACAGGCAAGTTTGGGCGCCACCATTCCCCAAACCGCACTACAACAATAATTTTCATAGACAACCAAAATATAGCGACCATAAAACTTTTGTGGTCATTACACTACTTTTCCTATGAGCCCAACTCAAACAAAACCACACGACGACCATGAGTTCCTTCCATCGTCGGTGTCCTCTATTGTGCGGTCGTTGTTACTGGGGGCTTCCTAAACATGAGTAACTTTCCACCGTAATTTAGATCTGCCCCTATCTCTCGTTTGCACGCTGCACCATGGGGAAACATGGATCTTTCCCCTTGCATACAACAGTGTGGAATCATCATCGGGCTGGTGCCTATGCCAATGCATCGATCTACGTCCTCTGCGCCATCACAAGAGAAACTGATGCCTTGCTCCTCTCCGCACTGCCATGGATGATGGCAGAGGCCTCCATCGACAGATCTCGTCACAGACTCCATACCCATGCAGGTGATGATCCCAGCATATAAATCATAGACTAATTCCCTGCCTGACCAAATCTAGTACTTGGATTCCATCTGTATTGATTAATTAACCTCGAAATTTAGTTCCCGATTGGCCAATTTTATATGTAATTGCCACCAAATTAGATTTAATTTGGATTCCCTTCACATAAATATTTTCACTTTCTTCTGTTAAACAATTACATGGCCAGGTACCAGGCACCATCCCATCATTGTGGTTTCCCTTATTTGTTTTGTTTTAGTTTCAATTATTTTGATTCATTCACTCGTGCTCTTGGCGGAACCATTTAACCTACTGCTCTATCAGTGGTGCCCTCCCTCCTGAGATGTCTTTTGCATCGTCAGTAGCTAAGAACAATAGTGTGATATTTACTCTTCCAGTATAGAAACTATTCCAATGTGATATGTACTCTCTAGAATTTTTCTTACCCTGCCGGCCATAGCGCTTCCACCGCCACCTAATCCTCCCTCCAAACGCTCTACTTGTGTTCGCAAGCTTCTTCTCTAGCTGTAGGAGAAATCCGCACTCAACCGAGCTCGGGAGCTCGAATTCAAGTTGCGCCGGTGACTCCGCCGCCTAGCATCGCCGCTCGCCATCCACCTGCTCCACCAGAGCCTTGCCAGCCGCTCGATCTAGACCCAACAGCTCAGATCCAGCCCTATCTCTAGTCAACTAGCCGCATACCGGTCAACCACTACCTGTTTTGCTAAAGAGCCCCTTGGCTTAACTTGTTTCACAAGTATACTATTCCACCTATATAAATCCTCTCGGTTAAGCTCGTTTTGTTTTGTTTAGGACCCTGAGTTCTTCAGCTTTTCCCACCCGCAGTTCTTAGTTGGTTTTTAGCATGTTAGACCTCCTGTTTCTATACATAATTCTGTTAAGGTCCCTGGTTTCTTGCGGGTAAGCCCCTAGAAGTTAGTTTGCTTCACAATCTAGCCCTAAACCTTGTTAAAGCCATATTTTTTTCATCTTAGCTCTGTTTTAAACATTTTTTGTGTCCATGCGATCGTCTTTCCACTCTTTAGTTTTAAAAGCTTGTTTTAGTCTTTTAGTAATGTTTGATTTATTATTTTATTTATTGCATGTTTTCTTGTGTGATTGTAGAAGATGTGACGTTCGAGGACGAGCAAGTGTAGAAGTTTGAAGAAGATGAGAGTAGCTTTATGTTGGAAGAAGGAAAGTGGTTACCCTGCATATTCTTATTGTCCTCATTAGGTGTGTGAATTATCCGATAGCCCTATCCGAAAGGAACACAGGGGGCTTTGAGTTGCAGGGGTATAGCCCAGTCCTTTTTGGGGTAGCAGCCTTTGTTAAGGTGTTAACCATTAGGGAGGGTTACGGTCCGCTCTGAGCTGTAACTGTCGTGGGTTGTTAGTGCTTTTGCACGCCTTTGTAAAAGCTTTGTAGTGAACACCTAGCCACTCACCCCAAAAGTGTTGAAGGGCTTTGCAAGGGGAACACGAGCTGTGGGTAAAGTGTACAACCTCTGTAGTGTGAAAACTGATTGATCAGTCGTGCTCACGGTCACGAGTGGCTTGGACCCTCACATGATTAATTGAACTTTAATATGGAAATAAATTGTGGTTTATATGGTTGTTAGATAATGATCTCTTTCACTTAGGGTTGTTATAAACTTACACTTAGTAAATAGGTGCTTGCTAATAAAATTTTGACCAACTTAAAAATGCTAACCGCAATAAACCTTAGCCCCTATTTGAAAGCCTTGCATTTTCCCCCACGGGCTGAATACCAACCATAAGTGTTCTCACCCTTGCTTATATGTGTTCAGAGGAGGATGCCGGAGCAAAGTTCTTCGATGACTTCAATGGGTTCTGAGGCACTCGTTTCCCCTAGTCATAGACTTGTGGAGTTGAAGATGGTGTTTCGTCGTCTAGTTACCAATGTTCAGGTAAAGACCTCTGAGTCTACACTTATGAGTGTAATAAAGTTATTAGACCTCTCTTTGTACGTTTTGAGCATTGTCTTATGATATTACACTTATTTGTTTATCATATGTGTGAATTTATGATTCTGGCACGTATGAGATGCATTCGGGTTTCTTCAGAAAAACGAGTGTGACAGATGGTATCAGAGCAGTGCTGACTGTAGGATGCCGCCTTAGATAGAAATGGTTGGAATAAGGACATTTTCTAGAAAGATGTGTCATCTCTCTCTGTTGACGGTGTATTTTGGTACACCAAGCATGTTCATTACACTTTGGTTTGGATTTGATTATGGAACTAACCCGCCACTAGGCACACTAATCATATAACAAGTTCATCTATGTGCATGCATGTGGAAGTGTTATGTTTATGTCGGAAAACATGGACATAAAGGATGGATTCACAACAAGTTCAAAGGAGCATTTACGGAGTCTTGTTCGTGTTCATGAGCTTGATGAAATCACTTCTAATGGTGGCAAGGACAGAAGTACTACGAGGAACACTCACGGGGATTGAAGCATAAAAGACCGAACTTCATGCGCGGAGAACCTCCATCTTGAACACAAGGATGACATCGTCAAAATCATGCAAGTGGAGGGGGCAAAGTGCATAATCACTTGAGGACCTACGAGAGCGAAGGGGCGACCGAACCGGGCCGAGATGGGCATGGGCCGGTCGGCCCAGGCCGACCGACCCAGCCCACTCCGGGGGTCGGTTCAGCCCCCCTTTCCTTGCACACGAAGGATCTTCAACCCTAAAACCCTGGAGGCGCCGCCATTCAACAGGGGGAGAGCCATTCGCACCAGGAGGCCATCCACAAGCTAGAGAGAGAGGAGGAAGATCTCCGGAGGGAGATCAACCACCTCGAAGGAAGCACCCACAAGTGGAGAAGAAGGAAGACACCGTCGGAAGGGAAACCATGATCAACGGTGCTATGTCTAGCACCTTGATGGGGTAATCTCCTTATTCGTCCATGGGTTGTAATCGATCTTGAGATGTAATCGTACTTTGTCGGATTATCTATCTATCATCTTGTGTTGAATATACTTTAATGCTTAAGGTTAGCTACCATGCCGTAAAGGGACTAGAGCTCCAATGCTTCCTTGGATCCATTCAATACGCCGTGTCCATCATAGGTCTAGTCATGAATACCTTCGCGTTGTGACAGTGTGAGAGGAGGTGAAGGGCGAAACCGTGGTCACAAACCCCGATAGATTAGATTGGTTTTCATGTCTTTAAGCGATTGCATGTTCTAGTATCGTAGACCCATGGGCGAGTGTCTTTTATCTTGATTGCTTAATCATTCTCTCTAGTGTAGTTTAGTAGTTTTCTAGTTTAATCATAGTTAGGGTTTGAGTAGCTAGAGTGTAAAGGTAGATCGAACGCTTGTAATCCCTTGCTCCGCGGATTGACAAGAACCTTGGGAATTCCGTGGTGAAAAAGGTGTGGGGTCCGTACGCTTGCGGATCGTAGAGGGATACGTCTTTTATCCGTAAACAAGCCCCCTTTTTCTGGCGCCGTTGCCGGGGAGCAAGCTAGTTTACATCGTTTTGTTTGCATTTAACTTGTTTTATATTTAGTTTATCTTTTGTTTGCAATATCTAACACATATTATCTAGAAAACCACTTGTTTCATTTTTGTTTTTGTTTTTGTTTTTATCTTATTGTCTAGATGGCTTTCGTTAATCAACCCGTGGAAGAATCGGAGAAATCACTAAGTGATTACGCTAGCCCTCGATGTGAAGACATAAAGGTACAAGAGTCGGATTCGAAGCTCGAAGCGACCAAGTATGAAATTAAATCCAAGATCATCGAGATGGTGGCGGCAAACCCGTTTGAAGGGATGGTTACAGAGAACCCGTATAGACACATAAGGCATTTCACGACGCTATGCAACACGGTGCGTCAAGGAGTTCCTAATGAATGGTTCAAATGGAATCTCTTTCCCTACTCACCTCCCGGCAATGCAAAGACATGGTACTCGTTTGCGTCCTTTGAAGTTGAAGGCAATTGGAACAAGTTGACAAAGAAGTTTTGTGATAAGTTCTTTCCAATTAGAAAGGTTCAACATCTAAGGAGGCAAGTGATCACTTTCATGCAAGGAGAAGAGGAAGGGATAGACCAACCTTGGGATAGATTTAATGAGTTAATCGAACAAGGACCAAGACTCGGCTTCTCCGGTGACGTACTCTTGCATACATTTTTCTTTTCCCTAACCCCTAGTTGCATGCAACACGTCCAAATGTGTGCAGGCGGGGATCTCATGGAGAAAGCACTCACGGAAGCCGCCCAACTTCTACAAAAAATTAGTAAAGCGGCTGCCATGCGAAGAGATTGGGAAACAAGACTTGTGGAAGAGCCGGAATATAATTAAAGGAAGAAGAAGTGTGCTGAATTTTCTAAAGAGGCAACCGCAGAAGTCACAAAAGAGGAGCCAATCCCGGAAAAGCTTGAAGAAGAACACATCAAGTCAAGAACTACCCCGAGCGTCGACTTCGCCGCATCGAATGAAACAAACAAGAGAAGCATGTCAAGCGCGAAGAAACTAAGGGAGTTCGAACCAATGGATTGGGTTCCTATAGATTATGGAGAAGTATTCGACAAGAGAAGACCGTTCCCTAATCAAAAGGGGACGGCAAGAGCATTGGAAGTGGATTTCCCACCGTAGAAGAAAGCGGAAGATTCATACAACCTTGAAACCACCAGTGAGATCTTTCAAAAACTCTTTGGAGATGATGAAGTGGATCCAGAACACATAGCCGAGGTGAAGAGAATCATGGGGATCAAGCCCGAAGTATCACCATACGCTCGCCTCGCCGAAGTTTACGCGATAGGATCCGAAGAAGAAGAGAAGATGGCACCACACTTGAGTTGTGAGATCAACGAAGTTCAATGCAAAGCTTTATGCGACATCGGAGCCCAAGTAAGTGTCCTATCTTGTAAAATTTACGATAAAGTTCAAGACCACAACCTAGACTTAGCTCCAACATCAACAAAATTAATTATGGGAGATGGTAGAACTATTAAACCTCTAGGTATTGCTTGCAACATGAAAGTAAAAATCTCTGGAAAATGTATACCAACCGATTTCTTTGTTATTGATGCTTACCATAGTAATCATGATCACATAATCCTAGGTAGGCCCTTTCTTAAGTTGGTTGATGCCGTGTTGGATGCCGGAGAAGGCAAAGTAACAATGAACCTTAATGGAACAAAGTACACATATAACTTTCTTCACGTATCTAAACACCCTACACCCTTTCCTCGCGACGAAGAAGTAGAGGAGGTAGATAGTCTTTGTTTTGTTGAAACCCTTAGAGACTGTGACAACCCGCCCAGGAAAGTACCGTACTATCGCCTAAGCCCGATCCACTTTGGTCATTAAGCAATAATAAAGTACCATCCTGTCGTAAGTTGTCGGGTTACCGCCCGGTAAATCACTTGAATAGCACAAGGATCGAATATATGCATTAAAACTCACTCAAAGGCGAGTCCAGAGATACATCAATATTAATATCCAAATTCATACCCTGAGGGGTTTAATTATTACAAACCATAGTTTTTGTCATGACGAGACAGTTCAGAGTTTTGAAAAGCAGCGGAAATTAACTAGCGGAAGCAAAGTCACCACGGGAGGCCATCCATGATGCTTTCAGTAGTCGTCTTCCACCCACTCCAGCTCCCAGCCGGGCGGGATCTCACCGGGCCACACATCACTGAAGGCATTACCTGGATCAACACATTATAGCAAGGCTGAGTATACTAATACTCAGCAAGACTTACCCGCCGGTGATAACTACTTCACCAATTCTATACCATGAAAGGCTTTTTGGCTACTGGGTTGCTTTTGCTAAAAAGTAACAAAGAGTAGGTCCTTACTTTCAACATTTTAGCACAAGTTCTAGTAGGTTTAATCTTTACTACATTAGCCAACTAGTACAAACAAAATTGTACAATACAATTAATCAAGCATAAAGTTCATCAACTTCCCATCATTAGGGATCACATGACTAGTGGAGTAAGTAGTCTCGGATAACGGTGAGAGGCCGACAATCGATTGATTTAAACCTTGCAAGGTAGACCCAAACACACGGTCGGCTGCCCCCGCGAGGACAACTCCCCAGGCCGTCCCCATAAATCCTCGGGTTGGGATCGAATCTTACGGTCTTTGGTGCGAGCTATCCGCATACCCCCGCGAGATACCCGGAGTCACCATACACCACCGGTAGCTAGCCGTGAGAGCGAATCCCAAGAGTAGTAATAGTAGGATCCCTCACCGCCTCATTATGGTACTAGGCTTACCGGCCCCATAACCGGCATGTGCTTAGTACGTTCAAAAACTTAACCCACATAACCACTGGACCGGAGCCCAGATCCCATGCTCTTACCACGTGAGCAATCCATTTAAGGATATAGTATGATTCCTATCTAGGAACCTATTCTCGCGAGTGAGGTCATCACCCGACTTGTAACGGTCCTATAGCTTAGCAGCTACCGACCTATTATACTAGTAGAGACCAAAGGTACCTATGGATCATGCATCTAGGGTTTCATTCAACTCCTGAACGTAAATGCACAATCATTCATAGATAATTGAATGAAGAACTTTAAAACTAGGTTAGATGCACCGGAGCTTGCCTTCGTCGACTAGGTTAGCTTGGGCACCCTCGGTGTCGAGTACGTCCACGTACTGCAGAGAACCTTCCGCTCCGCCTTCCTTGGTTTCCGGGACCAGGGAGTAATCTCCGTCCGGAAGATCTACACGGAATGCAATGCACTTTAGGTGATGTGATAGTTTATTGTCTTATCCAACTCTAGTTGGCCATATTCACCTTAACAAGCATTCATCTAAGGTTTCTATTTTAGGAAGTCATTGGTTGTACATGGATTACTCTTTTATTCCACATTTGAATAAAGGTTTTTATTAAGTTTATCATTTCATGTGAAAGCTCCCTTTTATTTTATCTTTACCAACAAAAGTGTAATTAATATTTTCATTTGTGAATTAACTCCTTATCAGTGTTGATAATTGAATTTCTTTTATTTATATTAAATAATACTTTCAAAAAGGAAAAAGATTTAATTAAGGATTTTTCTTTATTTAATTCCCTTTAATATTAAAAGGGCATTTAAGCCTTTTATGAATCAATTAAATTACCAAAAATTAAATGAGTGTTTCTTAAGCCTACTAGCACCTATCCTGGTCCATTGGACCCACATGTAAGTGTTGGATGCTAGGAATTTAAATATTGTGGAAATTAACAAAGGCTAGCTAGTGATTCAACTTAAATGCATATAAAAATAAATAAGCATCAAAATGATCCAAATTTTCTTGGGCATGCTCTCTGGACCTAAACAAGCCTAAAGAACCAGCACATTCACATGGTAACCTTACTGAACTTGGTTTATTAATTTACAAAGGAAAACATGCCTAATTTAAGAATAATTATTTCTGTTAATCCAAAATTCATGATTAATTCACATGATGTGTCTTTTGGCATGACAAGCGGTGTGCGCAAGTTGGGCTCAAGAACATAAACATATTTAACAGGAAAAATCATTTATGCAGATCTGCCAGAAATAGAAAAACATTTTTAGAAAAAGATTTACATCATAACTTTGTGCCATTTTTGGCATAGGAGCTAGTCATGACCTACAACACAACAAATCCAAAGCTCAGCTACAGAGGAGTTATATTTTGCAAATTAGGACAGATCCATGTATAACGCATTTGTATTTTTCCTGCCAAAACTATTTTGAATCTAGCCATGAGTATACAACAAAAGAGGTGGGGTTTAGCATCGTGAACCCTACAAAATAGGTTTGGGATTTTTCTGATTTTTCTGTGAATTTCTAGAGATTTTACAAGTCACTGGACTGAAATGTAATAAAACCTAGTTAAATTTCCTTGCAACTAAGCCCTCGAGTTCACAACCATGCCCTCGGCGGCGGCGGGAGGGCTCGCCGGCGGTGATGTGGGGCCCGGCCACGGCAACAAGCGGCACAGAAGTGAAATTGAGCTCACCACGGGTCGTTTGGTGGTGGTGGCGGGGTCGGGCTGTGCTCCGGCGACGCGCGCACGGCGGTGGCCGGCGGCGGCGCTCACGGTGGCTCGGGGTGCGGCAGTGTTGTCGGTGTTTTAGACCGGCAAACCTACCAAGGGGGTACCCGAGGTAGTAGATTGTGCGGTGAGGATCGTGATCGATTGACCGAGAACTCGAAGGTCTGCGCGAGGACACGGGACACAAGATTTATACAGGTTCCGGTCGCCAAGGTGGCGAGCCCTACGTCCTGTTTGGGGGATCAAGTATGGCGCCCTGCGCTTGGTGTTGGGTTGTCCCCGGAGGGATTGGGGATGTGCGGCTAGGTACCCGGCCCTCCTTTATATAGTCCAGGGAGCGGGTTCCTAGTCGGTTACAAGGCAGGAGTCCTAGTAGGAGTACACAGAGCGAGTCCTAGTAGGAGTACAGGGGAATTCTACCAAGAGTCCGTCTTCTACTATTATTCCTTCCTTGCACGAGTACCCGGGGTGTATGCCCGACAAGCCCCCGAGCACGTTGGAGTCGAGAGTAGTAGTTCGAGTAGTCTTGAAGCCTCTTCGAGTAGTTCTTGAGTGTCCTCGAGTACTGCTTGGAGAAGCCTTCAATAGTACTTGAACCGCCGCGAGGCCGGAAGGTGGTCCGACTCATCGATCTTGAAAAAATTTGAATGATGGGTGTAGCATAGCAGCCCCCGAGCCTTGAAATGATTAGGTAATCAATCCAAGGGTCTTCAGTGTTCGCGAAGCCATCATCCGAGTACTCTTGCAGCGTGTAGCCCCCGAGAAAAGAGAGCCGTATGAGCCACGTCGAGTAGTGATTGGTGAGGAGCCCCCGAGCTTGAGAGCGAGCGAAGCATGCTGAAGTTATCTTCAAGTAGCCCCCGAGCTGGAGAGATTCCAAGTAGCAGTTTGGCGTCGAGCCGTGGAACTTGAGAAGTAGTCGTGCCGTCAGAGCGGACTTTAGATGCGACCGAAGTCGACTTTAGATGCCGGCGGAGCGGACTTTAGAATGCGACTTGAAAACCGAAGTCGACTTTGTGATGCCGCGTGGAGCGGACTTTGAGTTGCGACTTGAAAACCGAAGTCGACTTTAGGGTGCCGCACAGAGCGGACTTTGAGATGCGACTTGAAAACCGAAGTCGACTTTAGGGTGCCGCACAGAGCGGACTTTGATATGCGACTTTAGGAGTCGACTTTGTGCCACGCGGGGTGGACTTAAGATGCAAAAAACGAAAAAGCACTTTCCGGAAAGCCAAAGCGAATAAAAAATCAAAAAAACGAGTAGTTTTGCCGCCGGAGCGGACTTAAGATTGCGACCGGAGTCGGCTTGTGCCACCGGAGTGGGCTTGGGTGCGACCGGAGTCGGCTTGTGCCCAGGGAGTGGGCTTAAGTACCCGAGCCATGGATTTCAGACCCAAAGTACAGTTGCCGCCAGAGCGGGCTTGTGCCACCGGAGTGGGCTTAAGTACCTGAGCCATGGATTTCAGACCCAAGGTACGATTGCCGCCGTAGCGGGCTTGTGCCACCAGAGTGGGCTTAAGTACCTGAGCCATGGATTTCAGACCCAAGGTATGGTTGCCGCCAGAGCGGGCTTGTGCCACCGGAGTGGGCTTAAGTACCTGAGCCATGGATTTCAGACCCAAGGTACGGGTGCCACCGTAGTGGACTTGAAGGTGCGACCGGAGTCGACTTGCGTACCTGGGCCATGGATTTCAGACCCAAGGTACGGAGCGTGAGTACTTAGGGTACTTGGACCCATGGTACGGAGCATGAAGACCACGTGCAGCTAGGTTCCATCGTCGCCAGGACCCGAGGGCCGCTTACAGCTAGGTTCCATCGAAGCTTACACACGTAGTATGCCACTGAAGCAGGCGAAGATGCGACCGGAGTCGACTTTAAGTTGCCGCACGGAGCGGACTTTGGAATGCGACTTTAGAAGTCGACTTTAGATTGCCGCGCATAGCGGACTTTAGAAGCTGCCTCCTAGGGATAGCCCCCGAGTTGATGAAGTAGACTCGTGGCGACTTGATTGATATACCCCAAGAGTAGTCAGCAGAGTGTAGCTCCCGTGAAAACCCGCCGAGAAGCATACACAAATGAGTAGTCGGCAAGCAGTCCTACATGATGAGGAGAATAAGCCAAGAAAACAGCAATCATTTAGATAAATGACTTAGCTGTTGCTGCCTGGGCAGACTTGCAGATGAAGCCGTGGCGATCGGCGATGGAGCCGCGACGGTTGCTGCTGAAGTCGACTAGTCAGAGTTGATTCCGACTAGTTGTTGGGGGCGTGACTGCCGTTCTCGACTAGTTTGGAAAACTAGTCAAGATGAAGGGTCGACGCGATGCGACCGGAAGACGACGTCGTGGCGGCGCGCGGCATACTCGAAGCCGAGCCAGTGTTGCCGCGAGACAAGTAGTCGCGACGTACAGCGTGGCTGAAGTAGAGCCAGTGTAGCCGCAAGAGGAAGTTGCGGCGCACGGAGTGGTCGACGACGAACCCCGTGACCCGGGCCGCGCGACGTGCCGAGGCACCCGGACGCGCGGCGTAGGTGAAGTAGTCGACGACGAGCCCGGAGTAGTCGACGATGAGCCTGCGCGAGGAGGAGTAGTCGACGACGACGAGCAGCGCGACGAGCCACATGACGAGCCGCGCGACGTGCCGAGGCACCCGGATGCGCGGTGGAGGTGAAGTAGCCGACGACGAGCCCGGAGTAGTCGACGATGGGCGGAGCGACGAGCCGCAAGACGAGCCACGCGACGAGCCGAGGTACCCGGATGCGCGGCGTAGGCGAAGTAGTCGACGACGAGCTCGGGAGCGCCGACGACGAGCGGCGCGAGGAGCCGCGTGACGAGCCGCGCGACGTGCCGAGGCACCCCGGGACGCGCGGCGAAGACGAAGTAGTCGACGACGAGCCCGGGCGAGGCGGAGTAGTCGACGACGAGCGGCGCGACGAGCCGCGTGACGAGCGCGCGCGACGTGCCGAGGCACCCCGGGACGCGCGGCGAAGACGAAGTAGTCGACGACGACGAGTCCGGGCGAGGCGGAGTAGTCGACGACGAGCGGCGCGACGAGCCGCGTGACGAGCCGCGCGACGTGCCGAGGCGCCGGGACGCGCGGCGAAGACGAAGTAGTCGACGACAAGCCTACGTGAGGCGGAGTAGTCGACGACGAGCGGCGCGACGAGCCGCGTGACGAGCCGCGCGACGTGCCGAGGCACCCGGACGCGCGGCGAAGACGAAGTAGTCGACGACGAGCCTACGTGAGGCGGAGTAGTCGACGACGAGCGGCGCAACGAGCCGCGTGATGGGCCGTGCGCGGCGTAGGAAAATTGATTCCGCTTTGACAAGAGCAAGGCGACTTGCTTCATTGGATCTCGGCGAGTCGACGAGTAGATTGATCTTGTTGACGAGGGTTCTTCGAATTCGCCCGGTGGTGATGATCACCCCTACCTGGCGCGCCAGCTGTCGGTGTTTTAGACCGGCAAACCTACCAAGGGGGTACCCGAGGTAGTAGATTATGCGGTGGGGATCGTGATCGGTTGACCGAGAACTCGAAGGTACGCGCAAGGACACGGGACACAAGATTTATACAGGTTCGGGTCGCCAAGGTGGCGAGCCCTACGTCCTGTTTGGGGGATCAAGTATGGCGCCCTGCGCTTGGTGTTGGGTTGTCCCCGGAGGGATTGGGGATGTGCGGCTAGGTACCCGGCCCTCCTTTATATAGTCCAGGGGGCGGGTTCCTAGTCGGTTACAAGGCAGGAGTCCTAGTAGGAGTACACAGAGCGAGTCCTAGTAGGAGTACAGGGGAATTCTACCAAGAGTCCGTCTTCTACTATTATTCCTTCCTTGCACGAGTACCCGGGGTGTATGCCCGACAAGTGTGGAATCTAAATTGGAGCAAACAAGCGCGCATGTGAGCTTGCCTGGGTGCTAAGGAAGCTAACTACGGGCTTGGACGGCGGCAAGCTCGAGCGATGGGCTCTAGCATCGGCGGCGGCGACGATGGCGGCGGGCGGCTCGGGATGGCGCGCCGGGGAGGAGGGGAAGGCTTTTATACGCCGCGCGGCCGCACCTAGGGGTGACGGACGATGACGGCGGAGATGCTTGGCCGTGCTACGGCGCTCGGGCGTCGCGCGTACGGCGGCGACACGGCCGACGGACCGGCGGTCCGCGCGCGTGCGCGCGCGTACGGCGGCGCCGACGTCGGGGCGCCTCGGGCGGGCGCGCGTTGGGGTGCGTGACCTCGGGACGGGGCGTGGCGCGAGTGGTGAGGCCTCGGGCGGCGCGGGCACGGACGCCGGGCGTGGCCGGCGGCGGGCGGCGGCGGCGGCGCACGGGCGCGCACGACGCGCGCGCGCGCGCGCGCTCTGGCCCTGACAGTGTTGCTGGAGCACTGTTTGATCAACTTTTTCTCTAAAATTTTGAATAAAACTTGACCAAGCAATGAATATCAAAGTTGCAGATCTAAGTACCAGCTACAATTTCCACAAAGGCTGTACAGGGGTTTTCTCCCTAGATTTGAATCTATTTGAATGCCAACTTTGAATGTCAGCCTGTGTCTCGGAACAGTGAATCCTGTCCTGCAAGGGGTTTTTTCACAATTTTCCTCTCCAAATTTGAAATGCCACTCTACATGAAAGTTGTGTCCCTCAACAAGACCTACAACTTTCCTGAAGGTAGAATTTTAAGTGTTTAGGTGAATTTTGGAGAACGCGGCAAAAGTTCCGGCAGACACCTGTGGACACTGGGATGGCAAGGGGGTTTGACCCATCCTTTGACCATGGGTTGGCCCACAAGTGTAATTACTATTCATTAAGGGTCTCTAGGGGTGTGTTAGGGAGTTTTCATGGGTGAGGGCCCAGGTTGACCTATTTGACCGGCTAATCCGGTCATTAGCGTTAATGACGGTAATTAAAAACCTGGGGCGTCACAGCCTACCCCCCTTAACGGAATCTCGTCCCGAGATTCGATTTGACAACGAAGAGATGGGGAAAAAGACTCACTGTTTCGGGATTGGAGGAAGCCCAGATACTTGGTGTTAAGATAATCCTCCGTCTCCCACGTGGCTTCTTCTTCCGTGTGATGGCTCCATTGGATCTTGTACATTCGCATGGTCTGCCTTCGAGTCTTTCGCTCTTTTTGGTCTAGTACCTTCAATGGATGCTTGACGAGCGAGAAATCCGGCTCGATCCAAGCGTTAGCTTCTGTAATGATCTCGTTCTCCGGAACAGGCAGTCCCTTCTTCAACTGAGTTACATGGAACACATTGTGAACTGCGGAAAACCGTTCTGGCAATTGGATACGGTAAGCCACGGGTCCACATACTTCTATTACTTCATAGGGTCCAATGTAGCGCGGGGCTAACTTTCCCTTGACTCCGAACCTTTGCACACCTTTGGTGGGGGATACTTTCAAGTATACATGATCTCCCACTTCAAAGTGTCGAGGTGCGGTTCCCTTATCATGGTAACTCTTTTGTCTCATCTGGGCCATCTTCAAATTCTCTCTTATCACTTGCACCTTTTCTTCGGCCTCTTTAACTAACTCTGGTCCAAAGAGTGTTCTTTCTCCGGTCTCTGACCAGTTCAGTGGGGTGCGGCATCTGCGTCCGTATAGAGCATCGAACGGTGCCATTTTCAAGCTGGCCTGATAGCTGTTATTGTAAGAGAACTCTGCCAAAGACAAACACTTGTCCCAACTCTTGTCAAAGTGCAAGATGCTTGCTCTCAACATGTCCTCTAGAATCTGATTTATCCTCTCCGTCTGACCATCGGTCTGCGGATGATAACTGGAACTACGGAGTAGCTGAGTTCCCAAACACTCGTGCAATTGCTCCCAAAAACGGGCCACAAACTGAGTCCCTCTATCAGAGATTATAGTCTTTGGGATCCCATGCAGACGAACTATGTGGTCTACATACAACTCTGCATATTGTTGTACGGAGTAAGTGGTATGCACGGCAATGAAGTGAGCGGTCTTGGTAAGCCTATCCACAATTACCCAAATAGAGTCCTTCTTTCTAGGGGTCAGGGGTAAACCCACAATAAAATCCATACTAATGTCGTCCCATTTCCACATAGGTATCGACAGGGGTTGGAGTACTCCTGCCGATTTCAAATGACTTGCTTTCATCCGGTGGCAAGTATCGCACTCGGCTACATACTTGGCTACATCCACCTTCATATTAGACCACCAAAAGTTCTGCTTTAGATCTTGGTACATCTTGGTACTACCGGGGTGAATAGAGAACTTGGACTTGTGAGCTTCATCTAGAATGATTTTCTTGATTTCTGGGTCAACGGGGACCACTAGACGTTTTCCAAACCAGACTACATCTTGGTGATCTTTCTGAAAACAAGTGTACTTTGGGTCTCCTTCAACTAGTTTCTGCCTGATGGTTTGAATATCTGCATCATTGCGCTGGGCAGTGACAATCCTGTCATAAAGGCTTGACTCTGCCGTCAAGGCATAAAGAATTCCCTGCGGTACCACTTCTAAGTTGAGCCTTCTCATCTCTTCACATAAGGGTTCACTGACTGGCTCTAACTCTAGGTGGTTGCAATGATCCTTGCGGCTAAGAGCATCCGCAACAACATTTGCTTTGTCGGGATGATAGTGCACTTCTAAATCATAATCCTTGATCAACTCAAGCCATCTTCTCTGCCGCATATTCAATTCCGACTGGGTGAAGATATATTTGAGGCTCATGTGATCAGTGAAGATATTGCAATGATTGCCCATTAGATAATGTCTCCATATCTTGAGGGCATGAACAACGGCAGCTAACTCAAGATCATGGGTAGGATAGTTGAGCTCATGGGGTCGAAGGGCCCGGGAAGCATAGGCAATGACTCGGCCTTCTTGCATAAGGACACAGCCAAGACCTGTGCCTGATGCGTCACAGAAGACTTCAAACGGTTTGGAATTATCGGGTTGAGCTAGCACTGGGGCTGAAGTTAGATGTTGTCTGAGGGTGTGAAAAGCTTTCTCACATGCTTCACTCCACACGAATTTCACTCCTTTCTTGAGCAATTCGGTCATGGGTTTTGCGATTCTAGAAAAGTCAAGAATGAATCGACGGTAATATCCCGCCAATCCTAGGAAACTACGGATTTGATGTACGGATTTGGGTGGTTTCCAATCCATCACCTCTTGAACTTTGCTAGGATCTACGGAGATACCATCGTGGGAAATGGTGTGCCCCAAGAATTTGACACTTTTCAACCAGAATTCGCATTTGGAGAACTTAGCATAAAGCTTGTGATCTCGCAAACGCTGAAGGACAACTCGGAGATGTTTGGCGTGCTCTTCTTCGCTCTTATAATAGATGAGAATATCATCGATAAAGACCACGACAAATTTATCGAGCTCCGTCATGAATACGGAGTTCATGAGGTACATGAAGTAGGCAGGTGCATTAGTGAGTCCGAAGGACATGACCAAGAACTCGTAAAGACCATAACGAGTGGAGAAAGCGGTTTTAGGAATGTCGCATGGTCGAATCTTGATTTGGTGGTAGCCAGAACGAAGATCGATCTTAGAGAAGACTTTGGCACCAGCCAACTGATCGAAAAGAACATCGATTCGCGGAAGTGGGTACTTGTTTTTGATGGTGACTGCATTGAGTGGTCGGTAATCTACGCACATTCTCAAGCTACCATCTTTCTTTTTGACAAAGAGAGCAGGGCAACCCCAAGGAGAAGAGCTCGGGTGAATGTAACCCTTATCTAACAATTCTTGGAGTTGGGTTTTTAGTTCAGCTAACTCTTTGGGTGGCATGCGATAAGGTCTTTTGGAAATGGGTGCGGTACGGGGCCGGAGTTCGATCACAAACTCGACATCTCCGTCCGGTGGCATGCCGGGCAACTCGTCGGGAAATACATCCGGTACTCACACACTACCGGAATTTCATCAAGGGAGGAAATAATGGTCACATAGGCACAAGAGTCGCAGCCGTCCCGAAAAGGTAGGTACAAGGTAGTGTGCCCGACCGTAGGAGAGTTGATCTCTACGACCCTATCTGATATATCTAGAACCACCTTATGTTGATTCATCCATTCCATACCCAAAATAACATCCATGCTTCCTAATTTGATGACTATCAGATCAGATTGAATAACCCGACTTCCTAGTCTTAGAGGAACTCCAAAAGTCACTAGCTGAGACGTGATGTTTCCACCGGGTGTGGTAATTTTATAAGCAGATTTGGTTGGTACTCCTCTTAGACCCAATTTGTCTAGTAAACTCTCAGTTATGAAACTATGGGTGGCTCTTGAATCAAATAAGACCTTAACAGGAGTGTTATTGATAGAGAATGTACCCATGAGTATTGGAGCTCCTGTGAGAATGTCACTCATGGTGGTGAAGTTCAGCTTGCCCTGGCGCACTTGCACCATAGGTTTCTTGGCCGGAGTGGCAGGCTTGTTTCCCGTACTCTGATTCTGCGGGTTGGGCTTGATCTGCCTGGGCTTGGGACACTCATTAATGTAGTGCCCTGGCTGGCCACAGTTGTAGCAACGACGATCTCCAACATCACGAGGGGGTGCGATAGGCTTCGGAGCCTGCTGCTGGGCACGGCGGAACTTGAAGTTCCTGGCAGGTTTGCCCTGGAACGGCTTCATCGTCCAGCGTCCAGTTGAAGATTGCTGGGATGGGCCTGGAGCTTCCTTCTTCACAAAGCGAAACTTCTTGTTTGTCCCGCTGCCTGGGGTGAAACTGGACATCCTCTTGTTGTCCCCATGGGCTTTCTTCATAGCATCCTCTTGTGAGATAGCTTTATTCACGAGCTCATGGAAGTTCGCGGGCTCGAGCAGATTCAGGCGCTCATACAGCTTGCCATCAAGCCCGTCGCGGAACCTCTCCATCTTCTTGGCATCAGTATCAACATGATGCCCACCGTACTGGCATAAGCTATTGAATTTCTGAGCATAGCGGTACACGGAGTCAGATCCTTGACGGAGGGCTAACAGCTCCCTCATCTTCCTGTCCATCAGACCCTTAGGAATGTGGTGGCTCTTGAAAGCCTGCTTGAACTCTTCCCAAGTCACGGTGTGGCCTCACCGCATGGACTTGAAGTGGTCCCACCACATCAAAGCTTCCCCTCGCGAGCTGCGCCGGCCGCGAAGTTCGCTTTGTTCTCCTCGGAGCAAGGGCAAAGACAAAGGCGAGAGAATTTTGCCTCTATGGCCTTGACCCAAGCCTCGGCTTCCGAGAGGGTCTTCTCGCTTTCGCGAAGGTTGGCGGCTTCATGGCGATGAACTGGGCGTACGTGGTGACCTGGTTGGGTCCCTCGTGGTTGGCCCCATGTGGCGGCCCTCGGTTCATCTGCCGGGCGATGCCACTCGCGTCCGGGGATCTGGCGCAGCACCTCGGTTTGGGTGGCCATGAAGGCCTCCGTCGGTGTCATGGGCGGGGGTGGTGGCAAGTCACCACTACCACTCGCTCCAAAACCGTTGGGAGAGCTGCGCGTGGTTCCCACCATCTGAAAAGTGAGCGTTATTAGTGAGATAACCAAAAGCTTACTCTAAATGATGACAAGCACGATCATGCACTATCACATCTCATTAGTAATCAAATAATGAGGACAGCACAAGCAACAATATTCTATAGCCACCAAAATTCATAGAATCGTTCTTCTCAACATGGTTAGGACGGCGATTACTCATTTGCGCGGCTCTTAATCACTTTCGAACGGTCTTCGTTATTCCGGATACCCAGAAGGTGGTATACGAATGAGCACTTATTTGCTGGGAACGAGTGATGTTCGTAAAGATGCTTTGTTTTACCAACGTTTTTAGGAGAAAGACAATACAATCTTTGACAAGCGTGATCATTCGCAACGAACTATCCAAGGATCTGGTGTTCGACAAAAGAATTTTCAATTCGGAAGACAACAAAATTCACTTAAAGCATACAAGCTTAAGCATTTTTTTATTACAACATGATAGAACAAGGTTCAACGACATTACAACTCGAACTCGAAACATCATGACAGTACACGATACAATAGTTTCTCGGCACGAAGACGTGCTGTCAAGCCAACTACTCTAACATCTCGAAGACAACTTGGTAAGATCGATATCCTGCTGCTCCCTGCTGTCGGCAACCTAGTTGCCCACTGAAGCACCACTGTACGAAGGCGAAGCTGGGGGAGTCGGTAGCGGTGGTCCCCGCCCGGCTCGTCCGATCCGGACCGACACACGGCCCGTCGCTCCTCCGGGTGTGCCTGTACTGGGGGCAGTGGCTGTAAGGTCACTATAGCCTATAAGGCGTCCACCTATACATCGGCCTCCTGCACGTGTGAAGGATCAGATGGCGACTAGAGAGGGGGGGAGTGAATAGGAGCCGGTAAAAATTCTTCCCAAAGAACCCGGCCTATGTCCTACTCAAATCCCGGTCACACACGAGCGATGGATCGAATCACGCACCAATCGCCAAGACCACGAGGTTATGGATCAACCTCTAGCCTTAGGAACGATTCCTAGGAGCACACGCGGAAGCACTAGAAAAGGGAGGAAAGGAATCGAAGCAAACAAAGACCGCACAAAGCTCCCCGGCGGATCGTCCGGCCGGCAAGGCGGACCGTCCGCGATGGACCGCGCGGATCGTCCGACTCGCTCTCGCGGACCGTCCGCGCCGACGTCGCGGACCGTCCGGCCCTTCCCGCGGACCGTCCGTTAAATCACACAGAACGAACCAAAGCCACACACGACCCACGGACCGTCCGCGGGGAGCACGCGGACCGTCCGCCAAGCACCCGCGACCGTCCGCCCGACACCGCGGACCGTCCGAAACTCCGTCCAACCAAAAATCGAAATCGCGACGGATCGAAACAAAGGACGAGCAAGAACGCGAAGAACACGGGACGAACACGGCCCACGCGGACCGTCCGCGACCCCCCGCGGATCGTCGCGGGGGTGCGGAGAAGAGCGAAACGGCCCGACCCCCGAAAGTCAACTCCCCCAAATCATCATCGGATTTCCCAAACGGTTGAAGCTATGGAGACAAGGGTTTGGGGACTTGAAAAGCGACACACAAGGATGCTATAGCCCAAAAATCTTGCCTCCTAACTCCCTAAATCACCGGGAATCGCGAATCCTTTGAGCACTACCAAAAACTAGAGCACCGAACGAAAACTCACGAATCGAAGTGGTTTCCCGGCGTTTGAGGGCACAAGATCAAGCACAAAGATGCACAAGACATCTATCCATGTTTCCCTCAAAGAAATCCGGGGAGAAACCCACTCAAATCCGCGGAATCACACCGGAAACAAAGGCACGAAAACAAGCACAAAAAGCCACGAAAAACAACCCCGAATCTTCTATACAAACCAGGAAAGATTCACAAGGTCTAGCATGCCGCCCTAGCATCCATCCCTCTCAACAAATCTCTCATGAAGCCCTCATGCTAGCCTAGAGAAAATAGGAAGGAAAATAGCTACGAAAATGAGAAAGGGAAGGGGGGGAAATGAAACCCTAAGTCCCGAGTGAGAGAGCCATCAACACACACTCCAGGCTTATATATCGAGTCCCGCCGGAGTGGTAAATGACTCGACTACCCCTAACTACACTACCGGCGATACAACCCACGTAGGGGCATTTTGGTAATGTTTGTGGGTCTTGCCATCGGACGGCCACGCCTTTGCCGCACCCCGCGTCCTCCCGACGCAAGCCATGCGATCCCGCCGCGTGTCCTCCGCTTCGAAGCTTCCCGACACGCCCGGATCCCGTCTCCGTCGTGTTGGGCCCTCGGACTTGGTTTTGAGGCCCAAACCAAGAAACCGTCCGCCGATGGTTTTGTGGGCAAACCACCAAACCCCGCGTGCCCGGTCCGGCCTCCCGCCAAACCACTTGACTTGACCGCCACCGTGCACCGCTCATCCGTCCATGACTTCGTCTTGCTTGTGTCGCCACCATGTGGCCCGCACCCGGGCCCCGTCGTCCACCGGTCCCTCGAACCGAGCCTACTTGTCTCTCCATCTCCCGGAGGCCCCTCAAGGCCGAAGACCTTTCGCGCCCGTTCTTCACCTCGCAACAACACGAACTAGGCCGCAGCCTACACCTGCGCACTAAGCCAAGAGTCAGTCCAACACCCGTTGTCAATCACTCATCACTAAGGAGCGGTCATCCACCGACCACTGGGACGCTCCTGGTCCTCAATCTCCCCCTTGATGAGTGCATTGACAACACACAACGCGAAATGAAATTCAGAGTGAAAGAGAAAGAAAGAAGAAAGAAAAACAAGGAAGCTCAACTCATGACCAAAGCCAAAGAAAGGCGAAGAAAGGTCACAAGCCAAGCAAAGCACAAAAACCACACCGAAAACAGCAAGAAAGCTCCCCCTGAACAAATGCCTCCCCCTGAACATGTGGATGCCCACTTCCAAATTTCAGCTCACCTTTTTCTGAATTTTCATTAAGCTCACCTTTTCTCCCCCTTGTTGACAATGTATGAATCAAGGTGAAAATGCAGAAATGCAAAGCAAAGCATATAAACATCTACATGAGCTTCTCAAATAGGCCAAATCTAGTGTCAAAGGCTAAAAATGAGACAAAGATCACACACATGAATCATAGCAAAGTCAAAGCATTGCCACAAGTAATATATGAAAATACAAGCATGTGACAAAGCAAAATTTTCTGATTTAAGCAGTTTTACCAAAAGAAGGCTCGCTTCACATGTAAAGGCCTATCCATGTCACACTTGAGCCACAAACATGCATACCATTTAAAGATCATACAAGGATGTCAAATTCTCAAAGCAAAAGATCATGGCAAACACCCATAAAGCAAAGCATGTCATGTCAAAGCTCATGAGCCATGTGTCCACTTCGGGGAGACTTCTCCACTGGTGAACATCATGCAACATGTTTTGCACCCATATGTGAAAGATAAAACATTTTAAGCATAGACATGATGGATGGAGCATTTTTCAAGCATACACACTTCTTTTCAAGATTAATTCATTTTATGGTACATGAAGTGCCTTTGCGGCAAAAAGAAGCTTATGCTCCCCCATGAATGCAACATAGGCTAAACATTCACAATGATATCCGGCCTTTGGCCCAAATGCAAGAACAAGGCATCCAAGCACAATCTAAGCATGAAAAGCATATTTAGACCAAATTGTGACATGGATACACAACTACACACGAGTGGAGCATATTTCATCAAAAATTAGTCAAGTTAAGCATTTATCTCAAAAAGGGGCTATCTCACCACACATATATCTCAAATATTCCAAGAGCATAGCCTCACATCACCATTTCTCCACACATATAACCAATATCTCACAAATAGCCAAAGAGACTCAAATATGGCATATGAAAGAAGCTCATCATCCTAAAATGCAATATGACACAAATGCAACATGATATATGACAAGATGGCTATCCTACCATGGTTTGTACATCAAGCAAAGCATGTATATACATCAAAGTAAACATGGTATGATACATATGGTACAAAAAGGAAATCCCCCAAGAATCAACTAGAAAGGGCAACAAACCCCAAGTTCCCCCGCAAGCGCACAAAGGTAGCTTGGTCGAGAGGCTTTGTAAAGATGTCGGCTAGCTCGATCTTGGGTAGGGACATGGCTCAAAACGATGGTTCCTTTCTCCACATTGTCCCTCGGCAGAAATGATACCTCACCTCTATGTGTTTGGTTCTGGAGTGAAGCACTCGGGTTTTTGGCTACGCTTATGGCACCGGTGCTATCACAAAGAAGTGGGATCCGGGTGCACTCCTCACCAAAGTCTCTCAAAGTGTAGGAAATCCACAACATGTCGGGAACAAAGAACTCGCGGAAGCAACATACTCCGCCTCGGTGGTAGACCGAGCTACACTAGACCGCTTGCGGGAAGACCATGAGACCAACGAAGAACCAAGAAACCGACAAGTGCCGAAGTAGACTTCCTCTCGACTCGACAACCAAAGCAAAATCCGCATCGGAAAAACCATGAAGAGACAGAGTCGAGGAGGAAGAATACCAAAGGCCAAGACCAAAGGGGCAGATCGTAGGTACCGAAAATCCTCTTGACGGCCCGTCGATGTGAAGTCCTCGGCGAAGCTCGAAAACGAGCGCACGGACACACGCCGAACCGTATGTCCGGCCTCGTCGCCGTCAAGTAGAGGAGGGAGCCGATCATGCTCCCCGTACTCCCGCCGGTCCACTGGTTCTCCGTCCTCATCCGCATCCAAAGTGGCCGTACTCCCCATGGGAGTCGACATCGACTTCACATCTTGCATCTGGAACTTCCTCAGCATGTCTTTCGTGTACTTCGTTTGGTGCACAAATGTACCGTCCTTCACTTGCTTGATCTCGCGTTACCCCGAGAAAATACCGCAACTCGCCCATCATGCTCATCTCGAACTCCCCGCTCATCTCATCCGCAAACTTGGCAACAAGGTTATGTGACGAGCCACCAAAGACAATATCATCCACGTATATCCGAACAATCGCAAGTCATTTCCATGCTTGAGGAGAAACAAGGTTCTATCTACGGTACCCATCACAAACCCTCTCGCTCAAAAGAAAACCTCTCAATCTCCCATACCAAGCACGGGCGCCCGTTTTAACCCATACGAGCCCTTTTCAACCCGTATACCCCGTGTGGGTACAACTCGCTCTCAAACCCGTGTGGTCGCTTCACATACACCTCCTCCTCTATGACCCCATTCGAAAAGCACTCTTCACGTCCATCCGAAACAACTTGAACCCTTTAGCCACGGCAAAGGCTAGAAGGATCCGAATTGCCTCAAGACGGGCCACAGGAGCAAAGGTCTCCTCATAGTCGATCCCCTCCTTCGACTAAACCCCCGAGCAACAAGTCCGGACTTGTTCCTCACAACCATCCCATTCTCTCCCTCTTTGTTCTTCCAAACCCACTTGGTTCCTATGGGATGGCAATTTGGAGGTGGTTCAACTAACTCCCACACCCGGTTCCTCTCAAAATTTTCCAACTCCTCATGCATAGAATTGACCCAAGTTTGCATCGGATAAAGCATGTCCAATGTCCTTGGGCTCAAAAGTAGCAACAAAAGCAAGCATGAGCAAAATGAGAGGAATTCCCGGACCTCGACCGTGTAGTGCGTTCATTGATGTCTCCAATGATCTTCGACATGGGATGCACTTCTTGAATCCGCCGGGGAGCCTCACGCCTCGAGACCACCTCCCCCTCAACTTCGCCTTCTCTCGCCCGGTCCTCTTGTTGCACCGTCGTTGTCCATGAAGTAGACGGTCCATGCTCCAAAGTAGTCGTAGGGGAAGTAGTGGGTACATGCTCGCCTTCGGGCGCATGGTTCTCCCCATCATCATCTCCGCCTTCATCTTTCTCCTCTTCAAAGAGGTCCTCGGCCATCTCTTCATCACCCGCACATTCAAAGCCAAGAGAGGTACATGGCATTGTCTCGTCGAAGGTTACCTCGCAAGTCTCCATGATTTTGTTAGTCTCAAGGTTAAGCACCCTATAGGCTCTAGAGTGGTTAGCATATCCAAAGAAAATACCATCACTAGACCTAGCCTCAAACTTGTCGAGTTTTCCCTTCTTCAAAATAAAGCACTTGCGACCAAAAACTCGGAAGTGACTCACCTTGGGTGCCCGACCATGCATAAGCTCGTAACGGGTCTTCTTCTTGAAAGCTCTCAATAAAATCCGATTGGAAACATGACAAGCCGTATTGACCGCCTCGGCCCAAAACCTCCTAGGAGTCCCGTGCTCATCGAGCATCGTCCTAGCCATCTCACAAAGAGTCCGATTTTTCCTTTCCACGACTCCATTTTGAGGGGGCACATAAGGGGTCGAATACCGATGTTCAAGACCTAGATCACGACAAAAGGCATCAAAACGAGAGTTCTTGAACTCGAGCCATTATCACCGCGGATAGCTCGAATAGCATTCCCATGCCTCTCGTTTTTCAACCTCACGATCGGATCTCGAACAAAGCCAAAAGTCTCACTCTTATCCTCCAAGAAGAACACCCGGGCATAGCGAGAGTAATCGTCCACCACAACAAGGACATACCACTTCCCACCCACCGAGCGAACTCGAGCCGGCCCAACAAGGTCCATATGCAACGGCTCCGTCGGACGCTCGGTCATGACATCGGTCAGGGGTGGATGGGGAGTGGCTACCATCTTACCATGCCTACAAGGAGCACAAACCAAATCCTTCTCGAGCTTCAACTTCGGCAATCCTCGGACAAGGTCAAGACCACTCAAGCGGGAAACCAAATCAAAGCTCAAGTGTCCCAACCGCCTATGCCATTTCCACAAATCGAAGAAGGACCGGCCATCAAACGGCGAGCAGGACCCAAAGAACGAGAGAAATCGGCCACGAAAATCCGACCCTCGGGGATGATCATACGTACAAGATCACCTCGAGAATCAAGCAAACGGGACTCGCCAGACTTGAAACGCACCTCAAAACCTTCATCAAGCAACTGAGAAACCGAAAGCAAATTAAAACCCAAAGACTTCACAAGAGCCACTCTCTTCAACGTTACCTTGTCACTCACATGCACAACACCCTCTCGAAAGCACCCTACCTCGTCCATTGTCCCCAAATGTAATGTACATCTTTTCCTTCACCGGGGTGAGGCCGGAGAACCACTTCTTATCTCCGGTCATGTGTCGAGAACACCGGAGTCGATCAACCAAATGTTCTCCAAGCCTCCCCGCCCGCAAATCGAAACAAGAACGAGAATGAGCTAGTGACTCGACACCGGGGTTAGCACAGAGAAAGTTAAACCGGTGTCGAGCCATCCGCTCAAAAGAGGGGTTAGCAAACATCACTCCCTTGCCACCAAACTTCCCATGTCCCATGGGAGGAGTACGAGCACCACGAGGGGGAAAACGTGGTCCGTAGTTCCTCCGGAACCCAAAACTCGCGATCATCTCCCCTAAACCCGTACTGAGGACGAGTAGGAGGACGTCCAGCAAAACCACCACGAGCCCGACCAAACCTCTCACCATCCCGCACACCATCATCTCTCCTGACAAACCTCTCACCACCACCACCTCTCGTGGGAACCTGCCAACACTCCTCACACTTCCCACACCCTGTGGAAGTGGCACTCTAGGCTCAGGAATACCATGAGGCTGGCGATACCTGTCCTGGTTTGCTTGCTCCCTAGCAAGCCTCTCATCCCTCTTCCTCTTATAGCAAAACTTTGCAAGATGCCTCTCCTTGCCACAATACTCACACCCGAAGGGGATGGGTTTTGGTTTTGGCTCGGCTTCTCTCTAGGCTTCTCACCCTTCTCACCCACAAACTTCACCGGTTTTCGGAAATCATTTGTCTTAGGTGGGAATTTGGGTGGATCTTGAGTTGTGTCAAGCTTGTTGCAAAGGTGGTTGGGTTTTGGTGTGAAAGAGTTCTTGGGTGCTTTTGGGAGTGGGACTTGGATCTCTCCGATCACCTCAAACCCGGGTTAGACTCCACACACTTCTCGTACACACTCTCCCCACTGTTCTCTCCCACTTTCTCACCCAACTTCTCAAACCCCAAACCACGACCATCAGCTCTCTTGAACTCCTCAATCATGATTTTCAATTGAGGTTCCTGCCCAGACAACCAACCCAACACCTTCCTCAAATAGTCATTCTCCTCATAGATGACATCCAAACGGGAAGTAAGTTCAAGATTTCGCAAAGTGACTTCATCACAGCTAGAACATGCATTTGCAACAGGAGATTTCAAAGATGCTTCCAAAGAACTAATAGTAGAGCGAGCATCAACAAGCTTAGCATGCATAGTAGGACATGATTTGCAAGCACCAAGCAAAGTGGGTCTAGCCTTACGTTCATCATGTTCAGTCCTAAGAGCATCTAGTTGAGCCAAAATAGAAGCATTCTTCTCATTAAGCAGTTTGATCTCATTCAACCAAGCATCACATTCAACACATTCAACATCATCAGGAGAAGTAGGAGCAAGTTTCAAAGAGTCATTCTCAAGTTTCAATTCAAGCAATTTTGACTCTAACTCTCCTACTTTCTCACTAGCATTCTCAAGCTGAGCCCTAAGATCTTTCCTCATCTTTTTGGCATCTCTCAGCACACTATCGCGGTTATCAAGCAAACCATTCAACCTAGCAATCTCAGCAAGCAAAGAGTCGGGGTCACGGTTTACCTCATCCTCCGAGTCGGAGTCGCTGTCTTCCTTCTCACTCTTCTTGCTGCTCGAGCTATGAGCCATGCCACAAAAGCCCTCGAGCGCCACACAGCTCAGCCCGCTGAGGTTCCGGCTTGCACTCTTCTTGCCACTGCGCCTCCCGGCGTCTTCATCTTCGCTGCTTGAGCTTGACTGCTCCTCGCTTGAGCTTGAGTCGACGTCACTCGCACCGGCCACCATCGCTCTTGCCTTGTTCTTCTTGTAGGTGCTCTTGCTCGGTCGCCGCTTGTCCTTGTCCTTGCTCTTGGACTTGTTGAAGTGCTTGCCCTTGGAGGAGTACTTGTCTTCACGCCTCGGGTGCGCCTTGTACTCGTTCACCTTGTACTTGTTCTCCTCCGCTTCCGGCACTCGGCGATGAAGTGGCCACGCTTGCCACACTTGTAGCACGTCCCCGAGCTCCGCCTTGCGTTCCTCCGACTCTCGTGTAGTCGTTCAAATCTTCTTGAGAGCAAGGCCGCCCTCCTCCTCGCCCAAGCACATCAAACTCCTCATCCGGAATGGACATAAGAGAGGACAAGGAAAACGTCGACGGGAAGGGTTAGATTTGCCCTTTGATCCTCCCACAAGAGCAAGACTATGGTCGGCCGAGCCCTCATGCTTGGATAGCAACTTCCCGTCAACCTCAGTCGACTTGAGCTTAGAAAAGAGGTCATCCAACTCAATAGTCAAATAGTTTCCGACTCCTTGATGGCCTCAACCTTAGCACCCCAAACATTTGGATCCAAGACATGCAAGAGCTTCAAAGCCCGATCATGCTCGGAATACGGAAAATCCTCAACATTAGCCTTCATGTTGTTCACGATGGCGGTGAACCTGCGAAACATCGCATCAATGTCCTCACCGGGAAGTGGAGTGAAATTCTCATATTGCATCCGGTAAGAGACAAAGAGGCGAGCCTTCACATGGTTATCACCACCGTGAGCAACCAACAACTTATCCCAAATTTGCCAAGCAAGACTCAAATGGCGAACACGCTCAAACTCGGATCACACAAGCTCCGGCACAAGTGATCAACGGCTTTTGCATTAGCCTCATACTTGGCCTTGGCATCGGCATCGGTCACCATAAGAGTATGGATGTTGACCGGAATAGCATAGGTCTTGTCAAGCACAATAAAATCCAACAGGCTTTCCTCGAAGAAAGATCATCATACGAGCCGCCCACTTGTGGTAACCCTTTCCATCGAAGTGCGGCGGACCGCCCCGCTCAACGTACGCCATCTTAGGATTCGAGACTTGTCAAAGTCGCAAAGAATCCGCACCAAGCTCGATACCAATTGAAGGATCGGATGGCGACTAGGAGAGGGGGGAGTGAATAGGAGCCAGTAAAAATTCTTCCCAAAGAACCCGGCCTATGTCCTACTCAAATCCCGGTCACACACGAGCGATGGATCGAATCACGCACCAATCGCCAAGACCACGAGGTTATGGATCAACCTCTAGCCTTAGGAACGATTCCTAGGAGCACACGCGGAAGCACTAGAAAGGGAGGAAAGGAATCGAAGCAAACAAAGACCGCACGGGCTCTCGGCGGACCGTCCGGCCGGGCGTGCGGACCGTCCGCGATGGACCGCGCGGATCGTCCGACCTCGCTCTCGCGGACCGTCCGCGCCGACGTCGCGGACCGTCCGGCCCTTCCCGCGGACCGTCCGTTAAATCACACACGAACGAACCAAAGCCACACACGACCCACGGACCGTCCGCGGGGAGCACGCGGACCGTCCGCCAAGCACCCGCGGACCGTCCGCCCGACACCGCGGACCGTCCGAAACTCCGTCCAACCAAAAATCGAAATCGCGACGGATCGAAACAAAGGACGAGCAAGAACGCGAAGAACACGGGACGAACACGGCCCACGCGGACCGTCCGCGACCCCCCGCGGGATCGTCCGCGGTGCGGACAGAGCGAGAAACGGCCCGACCCCGAAAGTCAACTCCCCCAAATCATCATCGGATTTCCCAAACGGTTGAAGCTATGGAGACAAGGGTTTGGGGACTTGAAAAGCGACACACAAGGATGCTATAGCCCAAAAATCTTGCCTCCTAACTCCCTAAATCACCGGGAATCGCGAATCCTTTGAGCACCACCAAAAACTAGAGCACCGAACGAAAACTCACGAATCGAAGTGGTTTCCGGCGTTTGAGGGCACAAGATCAAGCACAAAGATGCACAAGACATCTATCCATGTTTCCCTCAAAGAAATCCGGGGAGAAACCCACTCAAATCCGCGGAATCACACCGGAAACAAAGGCACGAAAACAAGCACAAAAAGCCACGAAAAACAACCCCGAATCTTCTATACAAACCAGGAAAGATTCACAAGGTCTAGCATGCCGCCCTAGCATCCATCCCTCTCAACAAATCTCTCATGAAGCCCTCATGCTAGCCTAGAGAAAATAGGAAGGAAAATAGCTACGAAAATGAGAAAGGGAAGGGGGGAAATGAAACCCTAAGTCCCGGAGTGAGAGAGCCATCAACACACACTCCAGGCTTATATATCAGGTCCCGCCGGAGTGGTAAATGACTCGACTACCCCTAACTACACTACTGGCGATACAACCCACGTAGGGGCATTTTGGTAATGTTTGTGGGTCTTGCCATCGGACGGCCACGCCTTTGCCGCACCCCGCGTCCTCCCGACGCAAGCCATGCGATCCCGCCGCGTGTCCTCCGCTTCGAAGCTTCCCGACACGCCCGGATCCCGTCTCCGTCGTGTTGGGCCCTCGGACTTGGTTTTGAGGCCCAAACCAAGAAACCGTCCGCCGATGGTTTTGTGGGCAAACCACCAAACCCCCGCGTGCCGGCCCGGCCTCCCGCCAAACCACTTGACTTGACCGCCACCGTGCACCGGCTCATCCGTCCATGACTTCGTCTTGCTTGTGTCGCCACCATGTGGCCCGCACCCGGGCCCCGTCGTCCACCGGTCCCTCGAACCGAGCCTACTTGTCTCTCCATCTCCCGGAGGCCCCTCAAGGCTGAAGACCTTTCGCGCCCGTTCTTCACCTGCAACAACACGAACTAGGCCGCAGCCTACACCTGCGCACTAAGCCAAGAGTCAGTCCAACACCCGTTGTCAATCACTCATCACTAAGGAGCGGTCATCCACCGACCACTGGGACGCTCCTGGTCCTCAACGTGCTCCTGCATCTCAGCAATGTTCTGCAGCAGTGTCAGCCTCTCTATCTCGTGTGCATCGGCATCCTCCTCCAGTGCATGGTTCTCCGCCTCCAGGTCCACGATCCTCTGTAGGCGGTCACTTCTCTCAAGCTCCACCGGAACCTCCTAGCACGCGACTCGTCGTTCTCCCTGTCGCACACGGGTAAGCCGAAGTTCGGGCCCGCCGGTGTGCTACCGAAAGTCGCTCCCAATCGCGCCTAGATGCCTCCAAGCGCTGTGCAATGATCGCTGCGGTGTTAAAACGCAGCCCCTGGAGTGTGAAAACCACGTTCAGACAACGGGCAAGAGTCTGGGTAACATCCAACGGCTCGCTAGGGTCAGTAGCTCCCGTAGATGGTCCATACGGTCCAACCAAGCCGGGTCGTGAGGACTCACGGCGGAAACGAGTCCAAACGGGGAAAGAGCTACCACAGTGGGGTTGTGGTCACAAAAGTCTGTCAGCACTCTGAGGGCGGCTGACTCCACGGACTCGTGCGTGATAAATCCCCAGTAAATAAAACTTAGGTCAAACCAGTCGGCTTGGTCTGGGTGCGGCAGCACAGTAACGATCACCCTGCAGCGGGGAACGCCAAAGCGCTCAAACTCCTTCACCTCGTACGTCGGTGGGGTAAGGTAGCCTGCGGCACTGAGTGCTTCCCATGCCAAGCGCGGAAAACCCTCCTAGTGCAACCCGTTGGTACGGATCGTACCGTCAGCGTCGAACTGGTGGAACACGGGGAAATCTATCTGTACACAAATGTAACTCATGTCAGATCTCAAAGAGAACGACATGTCAAATAGTGAAGTTCTGGCAGCTGTGAATAAAATTCATAATCAAAAATCCAGAAACCTCAAAAACTTCCCCAAGTTTTTAAATGAAATCAGCCCTTTTTAAAGTTGAACACCGATTAAGGAGACAAGATGAAAGGTTCTCAACCTAAAGTGCCTAGGGAAAAAGTGAACTAACCCATCGAACTAAGATTGAGATCTGCTTACACTAGACAGCTGGTTGAGGAGCCATTATATTCAACAATTTGGTTTATTCAACCTATCACATGGTGAACAATTCTGTAAAATTTCGGCAGCATGACGGCTAGGTATGAGGGTACTCTAGTTATAAAAAGCACACACTAGCTTAAACTTCCTTAGAGAACATATGGAATTCCGATTTTTGGGTCCATTTTAGTTGTTTTCGATTTTTAATATGCATGCAAGACGTCCTATTCGACCTCACATGGCAATCAAGCCAAAATCGAAGTTAGTGCCGGTGGCAAGGCTCATATTCGCCTCTCCCTATAATATCTAGTCGAGAGCTATACGGTACTGCTTAACAACTAACGAAGCGCTGTTATATACCTGCAGAAAACGAACCTTTCGTGCCAGCATGTCACGAAAGCGTCCACATTCATTACCGTTTACTATAGAAACGGTATCCATGCGTTAAGCCGCTGCATGGACAGCGTCCTATTTAAGACTCTGACGCGACGTGAGTGCCCATTGGAATAGGCCTCACTCATCCCTCACGGACTTTCCCGTGGTACCATCACGTATGGCAAAACGTGACGAGACTCAGACGCGACGTGGCACCCATTGGAATAGGTCCCACTAGTCCCTCACAGGACTTTCCTGTGGTACCACCACGTATGGCAAAACGTGATGAACTAGTATGGTTGTGCGAGAATGTAAGTCTGACATAAAGTAATGTGCTGGAAGTTAGCAAAATAAACCATAAGTTAATTATGCCACCTGAAAGAACCCAAAATTCCCTCTAGGGCCTCTCGGTCTAGTTTATCTTTAGCGGACCAACGTATTTTGGAAAATCAGAAAATCTTGGCATATTTTATTCAAAAATCAGTGATTAAGGTTTATTAATTAATCTCTGGTGCATATAAGCTCTGATACCAACTGTGACAACCCGCCCAGGAAAGTACCATACTATCGCCTAAGACCGATCCACTTTGGTCATTAAGCAATAATAAAGTACCATCCTGTCGTAAGTTGCCGGGTTACCACCCGGTAAATCACTTGAATAGCACAAGGATCGAATATATGCATTAAAACTCACTTGAAGGCGAGTCCAGAGATACATCAACATTAATATCCAAATTCATACCCCGAGGGGTTTAATTATTACGAACCATAGTTTTTGTCATGACGAGACAGTTCAGAGTTTTGAAAAGCAGCGGAAATTAACTAGCGGAAGCAAAGTCACCACGGTAGGCCATCCATGATGCTTTCAGTAGTCGTCTTCCACCCACTCCAGCTCCCAGCCGGGCGGGATCTCACCGGGCCACACATCACTGAAGGCATTACCTGGATCAACACATTATAGCAAGGCTGAGTATACTAATACTCAGCAAGACTTACCCGTCGGTGATAACTACTTCACCAATTCTAGACCATGAAAGGCTTTTTGGCTACTGGGTTGCTTTTGCTAAAAAGTAACAAAGAGTAGGTCCTTACTTTCAACATTTTAGCACAAGTTCTAGTAGGTTTAATCTTTACTACATTAGCCAACTAGTACAAACAAAGTTGTACAATACAATTAATCAAGCATAAAGTTCATCAACTTCCATCATTAGGGATCACATGACTAGTGGAGTAAGTAGTCTCGGATAACGGTGAGAGGCCGACAATCTATTGATTTAAACCTTGCAAGGTAGACCCAAACACACGGTCGGCTGCCCCCGGGAGGACAACTCCCCAGGCCGTCCCCATAAATCCTCGGGTTGGGATTGAATCTTACAGTCTTTGGTGCAGGCTATCTGGCATACCCCGCGAGATACCCGGAGTCACCATACACCACCGGTAGCTAGCCGTGAGAGCGAATCCCAAGAGTAGTAATAGTAGGATCCCTCACCGCCTCATTATGGTACTAGGCTTACCAGCCCCATAACGGCATGTGCTTAGTACGTTCAAAAACTTAACCCACATAACCACTGGACCGGAGCCCAGATCCCATGCTCTTACCACATGAGCAATCCATTTAAGGATATAGTATGATTCCTATCTAGGAACCTATTCTCGCGAGTGAGGTCATCACCCGACTTGTAACGGTCCTATAGCTTAGCAGCTACCGACCTATTATACTAGTAGAGAACCTTCCGCTCCGCCTTCCTTGGTTTCCGGGACCAGGGAGTAATCTCCGTCCGGAAGATCTACACGGAATGCAATGCACTTTAGGTGATGTGATAGTTTATTGTCTTATCCAACTCTAGTTGGCCATATTCACCTTAACAAGCATTCATCTAAGGTTTCTATTTTAGGAAGTCATTGGTTGTACATGGATTACTCTTTTATTCCACATTTGAATAAATGTTTTTATTAAGTTTATCATTTCATGTGAAAGCTCCCTTTTATTTTATCTTTACCAACAAAAGTGTAATTAATATTTTCATTTGTGAATTAACTCCTTATCAGTGCTGATAATTGAATTTCTTTTATTTATATTAAATAATACTTTCAAAAAGGAAAAATATTTAATTAAGGATTTTTCTTTATTTAATTCCCTTTAATATTAAAAGGGCATTTAAGCCTTTTATTAATCAATTAAATTACCAAAAATTAAATGAGTGTTTCTTAAGCCTACTAGCACCTATCCTGGTCCATTGGACCCACATGTAAGTGTTGGATGCTAGGAATTTAAATATTGTGGAAATTAACAAAGGCTAGCTAGTGATTCAAATTAAATGCATATAAAAATAAATAGGCATCAAAATGCTCCAAATTTTCTTGGGCATGCTCTCTGGACCTAAACAACCCTAAAGAACCAGCACATTCACATGGAAACCTTACTGAACTTGGTTTATTAATTTACAAAGGAAAACATGACTAATTTAAGAATAATTATTTCTGTTAATCCAAAAATCATGATTAATTTACATGATGTGTCTTTTGGCATTACAAGACGGTGTGCACAAGTTGGGCTCAAGAACATAAACATATTTAACAGGAAAAATCATTTATGCAGATCTGCCAGAAATAGATAAACATTTTTAGAAAAAGATTTACATCATAACTTTGTGCCATTTTTGGCATAGGAGCTAGTCATGACCTACAACACAACAGATCCAAAGCTCAGCTACAGAGGAGTTATATTTTGCAAATTAGGACAGATCCATGTATAACACATTTGTATTTTTCCTGCCAAAAATATTTTGAATCTAGCCATGAGTATACAACAAAAGAGGTGGGGTTTAGCATCTTGAACCCTACAAAATAGGTTTGGGATTTTTCTGATTTTTCTGTGAATTTCTAGAGATTTTACAAGTCACTGGACTGAAATGTAATAAAACCTAGTTAAATTTCCTTGCAACTAAGCCCTCGAGTTCACAACCATGCCCTCGGCGGCGGCGGGAGGGCTCGCCGGCGGCGATGTGGGGCCCGACCACGGCAACAAGCGGCACAGGAGTGAAATTGAGCTCACCACGGGTCGTTTGGCGGTGGTGGCGGGGGTCGGGCCGTGCTCGGCCGACGCGCGCACGGCGGTGGCCGGCGGCGGCGCTCACGGTGGCTCGGGGTGCGGCGGTGTGGAAGCTAAATTGGAGCAAACAAGCGCGCGTGTGAGCTTGCCTGGGTGCTAAGGAAGCTAACTACGGGCTTGGACGGCGGAGAGTGCGAGCGATGGGCTCTAGCACCGGCGGCGGCGACGATGGCGGCGGGCGGCTCGGGATGGCGCGCCGGGGAGGAGGGGAAGGCTTTTATACGCCGCGCGGTGCACCTAGGGGTGACGGACGATGACGGCGGAGATGCTTGGCCGTGCTACGGCGCTCGGGCGTCGCACGTACGGCGGGGACACCGGCCGACGGACCGGCGGTCCGCGCGCGTGCGCGCGCGTACGACCGGCGCCGACGTCGAGGCGCCTCGGGCGGGCGCGCGTTGGGTCGCGTGACCTCGGGACGGGGCGTGGCGCGAGTGGCGAGGCCTCGGGCAGCGCGGGCACGGACGCCGGGGCGTGGCCGGCGGCGGGCGGCGGTGGCGGCGCACGGGCGCGCACGACGTCGCGCGCGGCGCGCTCTGGCCCTGACAGTGTTGCTGGAGCACTGTTTGATCAACTTTTTCTCTAAAATTTTGAATAAAACTTGACCAAGCAATAAATATCAAAGTTGCAGATCTAAGTACCAGCTACAATTTCCACAAAGGCTGTACAGGGTTTTTCTCCCTAGATTTGAATCTATTTGAATGCCAACTTTGAATGTCAGCCTGTGTCTGGGAACAGTGAATCCTGTCTTGCAAGGGGTTTTTCACAATTTTCCTCTCCAAATTTGAAATGCCACTCTACATGAAAGTTGTGTCCCTCAACAAGACCTACAACTTTCCTAAAGGTGGAATTTTAAGTGTTTAGGTGAATTTTGGAGAACGCGGCAAAAGTTCCGGCAGACACCTGTGGACACTGGAATGGCAAGGGGGTTTGACCCATCCTTTGACCATGGGTTGGCCCACAAGTGTAATTACTATTCGTTAAGGGTCTCTAGGGGTGTGTTAGGGAGTTTTCATGGGTGAGGGCCTAGGTTGACCTAGGGTTGACCTATTTGACCGGCTAATCCGGTCATTAGCGTTAATGACGGTAATTAAAAACCTGGGGCGTCACAGAGACCCGCTGCAAAGAGCGATGGAAAATCAAATTAGTAATCAACAAGATAAAGAACTAGAAGAAGCAATAAAAGGCTTAGAACCACATGATGGAAGCGTGGAGGAAGAAAAATTTGAGGACATAGGAGAAATTAAACCCGAGGAGCCACAAATGCCCGAGGTAGACCTTAAACCTTTGCCCAAAGGATTAAAGTATGAATTTTTGGGCCTAGACAAGACTTATCCAGTCATTTTGAGTGACAAGTTGAGTCCCGAAGAAAATGAGAAGTTGCTGATTTTATTAAAAAAACATAGGAAGGTGATTGGATATTCGATTAATGATCTCAAAGGTATTAGCCCAGCCTTTTGCACTCATTGTATACCAATGGAAGACCAATGTAAGCCCGTAGTGGACCACCAAAGGAGGCTAACTCATGCCATGCGAGAGGTAGTAAAGAAAGAGGTCATCAAGTTACTTGATGCCATAATCATCTGCCCGGTTCCGCATAGCGAATGGGTGAGCCAGGTACATTGTGTACCAAAGAAAGGAGGTTTAACCGTGGTGAAGAATGAGAAGAATGAATTGATACCGCAAAGAACCGTGGCCGGGTGGTGGATGTGTATTGATTATCGTAAGCTTAACAAAGCGACGAAGAAAGATCACTTCCCCCTACCATTCATTGACGAGATGCTCGAGAGATTAGCGAACCACACTTATTTTTGCTTTCTCGATGGGTACTCGGGGTTCATGCAAATTCCCATTCACCCGGACGATCAACACGAAACAACGTTTACATGCCCTTATGGAACATTTGCATATAGAAGGATGCCCTTCGGTCCATGCAACGCTCCGGCCTCTTTTCAACGTTGCATGATGGCCGTATTCTCGGAATTCATCGAAGAAATTGTCCAGGTGTTCATGGATGATTTTTCCGTTTACGGGAAGACGTTCGTGGATTGCTTGGCAAACTTGGAGAAGGTCCTCACGAGGTGTGCGGAGGTAGACTTGGTGTTAAATTGGGAAAAGTGCCACTTCATGGTTAAGCAAGGCATAGTGCTCGGACACGTTATATCCGAGAAAGGCATTGAAGTGGACAAGGCTAAGGTAGAGACGGTTGAGCAACTCCCACCTCCGACGGATGTTAAGTCCTTAAGGAGCTTTCTAGGCCATGCCGGATTTTATAGAAGATTTATTAAGGACTTCTCAAAGATCACTAAGCCTTTAACGCATCTCCTTCAAAAGGATGTGGCTTTTGACTTTGATGAGAAGTGCCTAGCGGCATTCCGGACCTTGAAAAGTGTGTTGGTGAGTGCTCCTATTATTCAACCTCCAGATTGGATCCAACCTTTCGAGATCATGTGTGACGCAAGTGACTACGCCGTAGGCGCGGTTTTGTGTTAAAGAATGGAAGGCTGAGTTCACGCCGTTTACTACGCTAGCAAAACTCTTAATGGGGCACAATTAAACTATGCCACTATGGAAAAGGAGTTGCTAGCGGTGGTATTCGCTTTCGAAAAGTTCAGATCTTACATCGTGAACTCGAAGGTCATTGTTTACACCGATCACGCGGCCATCAAGTATCTCTTGGCTAAGAAGGAAGCTAAACCACATTTGATTTGTTGGATCCTTCTTCTCCAAGAATTTGATGTTGAAATTCGTGACAAAAAGGGGGTGGAGAATGTTGTGGCCGATCATTTTTCTAGGATGAATCGTGGACAAGATGATAAAGAGCCCATAGAAGATAAGATGAGAGATGACCACCTCTATCGAGTGCTCGATAAAGACACTTGGATGATTGATATCATTCGAGCGATTCGGAAAATGCCTCTCGATCATCTAGATAAAAACTCCCAAAAGAAGATAATCTCCGAAAGTAGGAAGTACTTTTGGGATGCACCATACCTCTTCAAACTTGGCAATGATGGAGTCATGAGAAGATGTGTGCCAAGAGAAGAGAGGGTAGAAATTCTGAGAAAGTGCCACTCGGTGGAGTACGGTGGACACTATAGCCATTTTCGAACCCAAGCAAAAGTATGGTCAAGCGGATTCTATTGGCCGGAGATGCATGAAGATACTAAAAGATATGTTGCATCATGCCCCGAATGCCAAAGAACCAATTCTATGCCCTTGAATTACAATCTACAAATCGATTTATTCAATGTATGGGGTATAGACTCCATGGGGCCTTTCAAAAACTCATGAGGATATGAGTATATTCTAGTCATGGTTGATTATGTATCCAAATGGGTAGAGGCTATGCCATGTCGTAAAGCTTCCACAGAGGAGTCCATTACTATGATCAAGAACGTGATTTTCCTCGTTTTGGTACACCGAGAATCTTGATAAGCGATGGAGGAACTCACTTCACCAGGAAGAATTTCAAAAAGTGCTTGTCCAAGTTGGGATTGAACATAGGGTCTCTACGGCCTATCACCCACAAACCAACGGACAAGCGGAAATGTCAAATAGGCAATTAAAAAGCATCCTCAACAAAACTATAGAGAAGGGAGGCAAGGACTGGTCAAAGAAATTAGACAGAGCTTTATGGGCGTATCGAACAGCGTTCAAGACACCGATAGGTATGACCCCTTATCAATTCGTCTATGGAAAGGCTTGCCACCTTCCGGTTGAGTTGGAACATAAAGCCTATTGGGCGATTAAAGAGATGAACCTTGATCTCGATGCCGCGGTGGTGAAACGAAGAATCCAAATAAGCGAGCTAGAAGAGATGAGGTTGAAAGCATATGAAAATGCAAGCATATACAAAGAGAGAATCAAAAGATGGTATGACAAAAGGTTAAAGAAAAAAGAGTTTAAAGAGGGAGATAAGTTCCTCCTCTACAATTCGAGGTTTAAAACCTTCTGGAAGGGGAAATTGCAAAGCAAGTGGGACGGACCTTATGTTGTGCATTCGGTGCTCTCCAACGGAGCTGTAACCATTATGGATATAAAAGGCGATTAGTTTATGGTGAATGGTCAACGGCTTAAGGTTTACTACGAACCCGACGTTGTGCCCCTTCACCATGTTGATGTCTTCACCATGGAAGAAGAGCCCGAACGCCCCGCCTAGGACGAAAAACAAGGCATGGATTTTTGTAAATAGTTTTCTTTTAATTTTCTGGAGTTTCTCGCGAAGATTTATTGGGCCAACGTTTTCCCATGTGCTAAGGAGGCGAAAAAAGGGCGGTGCACGAAAAACCGGACCGGCCCGGCCCCCGAGACAGGGTGGGTCGGCCGGCCCAGTCCGACCGGCCCAGGTGGGTCCCGGTGACGGTCGATCCCCGTTTTTGCCTGAATTGGTCCTTTTCAACTTCCTTCTTCGGTCAGAAAATTTGAAGGGAAGTTTAAAAAAGGAAAATGAGGTTCTTAGGGTTTTCCTCTTCGGACTATTTATTTGGCCGAATTGGGAGCTCGGGAATCAATCCCTTCAAGCAATATTTTGCACCCACGCAGTAGCCATTGTGTCCCTGAGGAGCTTAAAGTTGAAGCAAGAAGCCAAGGAGCCATCGATGGAGGAGGCGAAGCGATGCGAGCTCAAGCTACCCATCGAGATCAAGAGGACTGCCCACATCCGTTGCGGAGCGTGTGTCCCGACCGGAGCTATTGCATCTCGCAACCCCATCGAAGGAGAGAAAGTCCATATGCCCGTTCGAAGGTCGGCGCGCATCCAAGGCATGAAGCGGAAAGACTACAAGGAGGTGTCGCCCGAGCCCAAGGACTATGGGGTAGCGACTACTCCGACGATCGTAGCCCGAGCTCGTGGGCGGCCGTCGGAAGAGACGATAACGACCTTTACATTTGGGATGAGGTGCCCAAGGAGAAGACTCCCGAAGGCCCCAACGGCGGTGGCGACGACGACGGCGACGACAACGATGGTGGCGACGACGGCGGCGATGACGGTGGAGACCTCGATAATGACGACCCTTTCGGGTTGCATCCGATGTGTTGCGCGGCTTGCCGTCACTCCATCGCGGATCTCTACGCATCGGTCGACGAATGTCTCCAAGCCATGGAGGCGATGAGGCAGCGTTTGGAGGATTTGGAGCGCGTAGTTGAAGACGACTACAAGTTCCTTAACCGCAACGTGCACAAACTTTTTGGCATGGTCGGGAATATTGCGGGAAGTACCACTAGGTCTAGTTTTCCCCTTAGGAATTTTGTAAGATACGACGAGGACATCATATGTTTTTAGCGTGGGGGGGAGCTAGCTAGCTAGCCTTAGCTTTTGAGCTTCAAGTTAGGTTCGGTTTGATCTTCGAGAGAGTCTTAGAGTTTAAAGAGTCTTAGTTTTCGAGTGTGTTTTTAAATTTTTGCAAGTTTGAAGTGTCTTAAATTAGTGTTGAGTCAAAGAAAATCAAATAAAAAGAGTCTTTATATATTTTGTGTCTTGTGTGATACTTATCTTTATTCACTTGTTTGTTTATCTTTGATTCTTGATATATGAACATAAATGTGTGGTTCGAAAAATGTTTACCATGGTGCTTAGTGGAATTGCTACTACTTAAAGTACCTATACCGCACTTCGATATTGAGCTTCACATGTTAGTTGTGCTATGTTCAATGCTAAAAGTTGGAGGATTTCACTTCTGAAAATTATCTAAAAAACCTTGTAATAAAGGTTAGCAAAACCTCTTTTTCCAAGTTGAGAGTAAGAAAAAAATCCTATACAAAGACAATTTATTTTTTTTTGCTCCACCATAAGTGTGATTAGCACGATGAGTTGGGCTAGGATCCTTCTCTCTTGGGAGTTTTAATTTCGAGCAATGATCATGTTCTTGTGCTTATCTTTTGTTGCTAGCCTCGTCATGCATTCGGTAACGTGACTTTCACATCGAAAGTCCCGTACATCGCTGAATTCCATACCCAACCCTATACATCTCTTTTGTACATCACATTCCTTGAACACAACCTACTTTCAAAAGTTTCGTCTCGTATCTAGCATGATTTAATTAAAATTTCAGATTGTATGCATGCAAGAAAGAGAGGAGTTGAGAGCTTTGAAAAGTTGGCAAGAGAGGGAAAATAAAGAGAAAAGTATGAGTATGGAAAAGAAAGAAAGAAAGAAAGAAAGAAAGAAAATATATAGAAAAGTAAAGAAAGAGAAAAATATGAGAATGAAAAAGAATAGAAAGAGGAAAGAGGAGTGACAAGAAGGATATGAGAGGGATGAATGAAGTGAAAGAAAAATAAAGTGCAAGGAAGGATGTCACGTTGTTGAGAGACGAAACTTTCACTCTTTTTCCAACCATGTGAAATCCGACAACAAGGACGTCATCGGTGCCTTGTAGTCATAATTTTTTTTTGCCCTTGCACATGTCCACCATTCTAAGTCTTCTCATCCTTGATATCCCAACATATGGTTAATTCTCATGATCATTGGCTTTGAAAGGTAAACAACCATTAGAGGAAGTTCTTAGTTTGACAATACTTGTGTTGATTGCACTAGCCCTACATATAGCTCCACTTTACATGTTATATGAGAGACTTATGGGAGGTGAGAGTTTTATAAAATTTGTTTAGGATAGCCATCTCATATGAGTGACTTGAGAGAGCTTGGAGAAAGGTTTTTGTCTAATACTTGTTGCAGGAATTTTGTTTGAAAAAATCATAAAAACCCTCCGATGGAAGCAAAGAAGTAAGCATGGTTGAGATTGAATGTTTCGAGTGAAGAGTTTGACTTGTGGGGTAAATCTTGACGTGGTAAAGATTCTAAATGCCCATGTTTATGTTTGATGATCATTACTTTATGTTTATGTATTAAAGACAAAAAGATTGACTAACTTGTGAAGAAGGATTAGCGGTACACGATTACAACACTTTGGACGAAGTTCTTTTACGAGTACTTGCTCGAGGACGAGCAAGAGCTAAGCATGGGGGAGAAGTTGACGGTGTATTTTGGTACACCAAGCATGTTCATTACACTTTGGTTTGGATTTGATTATGGAACTAACCCGCCACTAGGCACACTAATCATATAACAAGTTCATCTGTGCATGCATTTGGAAGTGATATGTTTATGTAGGAAAACATGGACATAAAGGACGAATTCGCAACAAGTTCAAAGGAGCATTTACGGAGTCTTGTTCGTGTTCATGAGCTTGATGAAATCACTTCCAATGGTGGCAAGGACCGAAGTGCTACGAGGAACACCCCCGGGGATTGAAGCATAAAAGACCGAACTTCATGCGCAGAGAACCTCCATCTTGAATGCGAGGATGACATCGTCAAAATCATGCAAGTGGAGGGGGCAAAGTGCATAATCACTTGAGGACCTACGGGAGCGAAGGGGCGACCGAACCGGGCCGAGATGGGCATGGGCCGGTCGGCCCAGGCCGGCCGGTCCAGCCCACTCCGGGGGTCGGTTCGGCGCCCCTTTCCTTGCACCCGAAGGATCTTTAACCCTAAAACCCTGGAGGCGCCGCTATTCGACAGGGGGAGAGCCATTTGCACCAAGAGGCCATCCACAAGCTAGAGAGAGGAGGAAGATCTCCGGAGGGAGATCAACCACCTCGATGGAAGCACCCCCAAGTGGAGAAGAAGGAAGACATCGTCGGAAGGGAAACCATGATCAACGGTGCTATGTCTAGCACCTTGATGGGGTAATCTCCTTATTCGTCCATGGGTTGTAATCGATCTTGAGATGTAATCGTACTTTGTCGGGTTATCTATCTATCATCTTGTGTTGAATATACTTTAATGCTTAAGGTTAGCTACCATGCCGTAAAGGGAGTAGAGCTCCAATGCTTTCTTGGATCCATTCAATACGCCGTGTCCATCATAGGTCTAGTCATGAGTACCTTCGTGTAGTGACAGTACGAGAGGAGGGAAAGGGCGAAACTGTGGTCACAACCCCCGATAGATTAGATTGGTTTTCATGTCTTTAAGTGATTGCATGTTCTAGTATCGTAGACCAATGGGCGAGTGTCTTTTATCTTGATTGCTTAATCATTCTCTCTAGTGTAGTTTAGTTGTTTTCTAGTTTAATCATAGTTAGGGTTTGAGTAGCTAGAGTGTAAAGGCAGATCGAACGCTTGTAATCCCCTTGCTCCGCGGATTGACAAGAACCTTGGGAATCTCGTGGTGAAAAAGGTGTGGGGTCCCTACGCTTGCGGATCGTAGAGGGATACGTCTTTTATCTGTCAACACTCTCACTCAAAAATATCTCCTAAATACCCCTAAAAATCTATCTTATTTACTCTTGGTTAAAATATTGTCCTCTTTTATGTGTTATTCTACTCTGAGTTCGGTATAGATGGCCAGGACTCAACCTTTTGGAACACAGCTACCCCCTTCGGTCCAGCCCATTGAGGAGGAGCAGGAGGACCACTACTACTTCGTCGACCTGGGGGATGGAGTTATCCTGGAGGGCGACTCTGATGGAGAGCTGAGGTCTCCACAGGATCTACCTTCCCCACCAGTAGTGGAGCAAATGCCACCAGCTACCCTTGCCGCCTGGTTGCTCCCGTACCAGCTGCCACGGGTGGAGATCCGAATGACTCCAGGGACGACATAGGGACTGATGATGAGACTGATGATGACAATGAAGGAGAAAACGAAGGCGCTCATGAGTACAATGACTTCTACTATGATGGTCCTCACAAGGGAGATCTGTTCTGTCTCATGCACTCATCCAAGACAGCGCCTAGCTACTTCCCCTGGTTGCTTCGGAACACACTGCAAGAGTTGGGAAACACTATGTAACCCATGTATGTCACTCATAACTGGACCAAGCCACCGCTTGGCACCTATTACATGACTCAATTTCACATTAGGGTGTGTGACCTCACTGGCAGAAGCTACATCTCGCGCACGAGACATGACTCCACTACACCCCACTCCACCTACCAATGCTTCCTTCAACAACCCTACCAAGAGGGCTCTGTTTTCTCTCCATTCTAGGCATGACCAGGAGTTGAGCATCAGTGACTACCGCCACATTCCTTGTCACACCAGTGGCACTGAGTAGATAGAGGTACCGTTGGCGGGCTTCGAAGACCCTCACCTCCAAATCCTCACCTAGGTCACTGTAGCACTCAGCACCGACTTGGAGGGTGTTACTACTAAGCTCGAACAGACTCACGACAAGCTGAAGGAGGCCTACACTAGGATCGTATAGTTGGAGGCAGAGCGTGACGGTAGGCAGCCACCAGCACAACCAGATGAGACTCCCTTCCTTGCGGAGTCACCACCCCACAAGAGGCTCTGCTACGGCTCTTCCGTCACCAACACCGGTCTTCTAGACTTGGATGCCCACCCTTGAGTCATGTTCACTAGATCCATTATGTGAGAACATAATCGATGTAATAATGCTTGATGTTTGTGAACAGGCATGTTTTGGACCTTTGTCATGATTGGAATGCTTTATGGATTGATGGCCATAAGTGCATTAATAAAATAATGATATTTATAAAGTTTAAATCTTAGTCCCCTTGTTCTTTTACTCCTCTTTATCAATTTCTTATGTGAAATGTCTTTCTCTAAGATCAGATGGTAAACACCAAGGCAGGAGGAGGTCAAGACATTCCACCTGTTGTATGTGCTCACATCGCTAGTCAACAGAATCAAGTACCACCCCACCCCTCAACCCAGCAATGGATCCAACAATGCAGTAGTTCTTTGCAGCATAGATGCAACTAATCCAGAACCTCACTTACACTATTCAAAACATGCAAGCACAACTAAACCCGCCGCCACCGCACAGACCCTCGCCACCACTACCACCTGTGAACAAGCATAGAGAGTTCATGAGCCACGACCCACCCACTTACTCCCATTCAGTGGAACCTCTTGACACTGATGATTGGCTTAAGACCATTAACAATAAGTTGGTTATCACACAATGCAATGATTGTGAGAAGGTCTTGTACGCCTTAGGCCGTTTGGAGGGTGCAGCAGCTGATTGGTGGGATGCTTACACCGCTGCACATGCTTCTCCTGACACCATGATGTGGCAGGAGTTCTAGGAAGGCTCTCGTGCACATCACATCTCGGTTGGTGTGAAAAGCTCAAACAGAAGGAGTTTCTCACCTTAAAGCAATGCAACATGTTTGTTAGCGAGTATTGAGACAAGTTCATCCAATTGTCTCATTGTGCTCCAGATGAAGTTTACACAAATGCAAAGAGGCAAGAACATTTCTTGGATGGTCCCATAGGGCCACTTAACTACCAGCTCTAGAGTCACACCTTCCCCAACTTCCAGACTCTGCTAGCCAAGGCCATCGGCCTAGAAAGCAAGCATAAGGAAGTAGGTGAGCAGAAGTGCAAGTTCCAATCCCAATGGAAATCTAGCAGCAACACACATCCCCGCTATAATGCACCACAAAATCCTCAGTTTCGCTCTGAGAGATAGGGCAGAAATTATCAGTAGAATCACTCATTTTAGTGTTCCATTTAGCAGCCCCATCGCTTCAACCAGTAGATACCTCACACTCCTAACCAGCAGCAGAATCACTCAAGCAATGCCTCAGGTGAACCAGTGAGAAACACCACCCCAGATCAGCATAATGGTTGCTTCAAGTGTGGAGAGTTGGGGCATTATTCCAACAACTGTCCCAAGCATGGGATGCAGACTCCCCATAAAGGTAATGGATAGAGGTCTAGACAACCATCTTCTCAGGTTCACACCAGGAACCTTGCTCCCCAAGGCAACAGAGCTCAACAGAACTACGTGCATGGTATCATAAACCACGCGAAAGTTGTACAAGCCCAAGAAGCTTCAAAAGTGGTACTTGGTACGTTCCTTGTCAACTCTGAACCTGCATGAATTTTATTCGATTTTGAAGCATCAGATTCATTCATTATCAATCAATTTGCGGAAAACATAACGTACCCATGAGTCCTATGAAGAAATAGTTGCTAGTTACCTCCCCCGGTGGTGAAATGAAAGCTAGTCACATATGCCCACAGGTGAACCTTAAATTTAATGAGATAGATTTCCTAGCTGACTTAGTAGTTCTAAAGTCCTAGGGGATAGATGTGATTCTTGGAATGGATTGGTTATGCAAACATGATGGAGTTATTCAGTGTTGCAAGAGTCAGTGGTTTTGACCAGCCCGCAAGGAAATAAAATTGAGATCATTATTGATGCCTCATTTGATGAACAAGTGACAGTGAATTCGGTAAAGGACAAGTCCTTAAAACAAATCAAGGTTGTGAATGAGTACCCCGATGTATTACCTGATGAGTTACCAGGTATGACACCTAACCGTGACATTGAGTTCAAGATTAATCTTTTACCCGGCACTGCTCCTATTTCTAAAAGACCATATAGAATGAATGTTAAGGATTTGGCTAAATTAAAGAAACATATAGAGGAGTTAGTAAGAAAAGGGTATATCCATCCTAGCTCATACCCTTGGGGAGCACATATTCTCTTTGTTGACAAAAAGGATGGTTCTAGAAGGATGTGTGTAGACTATATGTCTCTTAATGATGTAACCAATAAAAATAAATACCCCCTACCTAGTCTTGAGGATCTATATGATCAGATGAGAGGTGCCAAAGTTTTCTCCAAGATCGACCTATGATCAGGGTATCATTAGTTAAAGATTCAACCCAAAGATATTCCCAAGACCGCATTCATATCTCGATATGACCTATATGAGTTCACAGTTATGTCTTTTAGATTGACGAATGCACCAACGTATTTCATGTACTTGATGAACAAGGTGTTCTTGGAATACCTTGATAAGTTCGTGGTAGTGTTCATTGATGATATCCTTGTATTCTCCCAGAATGAAGAGGAACATGAGGAGCATTTGAGAGTAATGTTGTTGAAACTACAAGAGCATCAATTGTATGCCAAGTTTAGCAAATGTGATTTTTTGTTAAAGGAAGTTTTATTTCTTGGGCACGTTATCATTGATGGAGGAATTGTGGTAGACCCAAGCAAAGTTCAGGATGTGCTAAACTGGAAGCCACCTAAGAACATTTCTGAGATCAGGAGTTTCCTTGGATTGGCAGGCTACTCCTATAGGTTCATTGAAGGATTGTTGAAGATAGTAAAACCTCTGACATCATTGTTGAAAAAAGAAAAGAATTTGAGTGGGATGCTCAATGGTCAAGAGAGCATTAAAGAACATAAGAAGAGATTAACCAAAGCTCCACGAAGGATTTGACGTGTATTGTGACGCTTCACACCTTGGTCTTGGTTGTGTTTTGATGCAAGAAGGAAGATTAGTAGCTTATGCCTCTAGGCAATTATGGAAACATGAACAAAACTACCCCACTCATGATTTGGAGTTGGCTGCCGCAGTGCACGCACTAAAGATTTGGAGACATTATATGGTTGGAAATAAGTGCAAGATCTTTACCGATCATAAGAGCTTGAAGTATATTTTCACTCAGAGGGATCTTAATTTGAGACAACACAAATGGCTACGACATTGGAAGTTGAGTCTACGCTTGAGCAAGAAATTAGGAAAGGTCAGGTGACCGATGAGAAGATTGAGCAAGGAACTGTTTGGTTTAGGAATAGGATTTGTGTGCCCGAAATTGACCATCTACGTGAAACTATACTAAAGGAAGCACATGATTCAGCTTATTCAATACATCGTGGTAGTACTAAGATGTATCAAGGTTTGAAACAGAAATATTGGTGGTATGAGATGAAAAGGGATGTAGCAAGTTATGTTGCCTTGTGTGACATATGCCAATGAGTAAAGGCGGAGCACCAGACACCAGCAGGTTTACTTCAACCATTAAAAGTACCTGAGTGGAAATGGGAAGAGATTGGAATGGATTTTATTGTTGGATTACCACGTACTCGTGATGGATATGATTTCATATGGGTCATTGTGGATAGGTTGACTAAATTTGCCCATTTCATACCAGTCAAGACAACATATACAAGAGCTAAGTTGTCAGAGTTGTATATGTCAAGAATTGTATGTTTACATGGAGTTCCAAAGAAAATAGTATCCGACCGAGGAACTCAATTTATGTCACATTTTTGGAAGAAGTTGCATGAATCAATGGATACAAACTTAATTTCAGTTCTGCATATCATCTCAGACTAACGGCCAAACAGAATGGATAAATCAGATTTTAGAAGATATGCTAATGGCTTGTGCTTTAAAGCATGGCGTTAGTTGGGACAAGAGTCCATACGCAGAGTTTTCTTATAACAATAGCTGTCAAGCCAGTCTTAAGATGGCCCCTTTTGAAGCTTTATATGTGAGAAAGTGTAGGACACCATTGTTTTGGAATCAAACAGGAGAGAGTCAAGTCTTTGGCCTAGAGATTATTCAAGAAGCTGAAAGATAGGTTCAAATAATTCGAGAAAATCTTAAAGTTGCACAGTCACAACATAAGAGTTACGCTGATAAACGAAGAAGAGATTTGGAATTTCAAGTTGCAGATTATGTGTATCTCAAGGTATTACCAATGAGAGCTTCGAAGATTCAAGGTTAAGGGAAAGTTGTCCCCTCGATATATTGGACCCTTTCAGATCTTAGAAAGGAAAGGGTACATGATGTGTCAGATGTACATGATGTGTTTCATGTACGTGATGTGCCAGTTAGACTTACCCGCTCGATTGTCAGATGTACATGATGTGTTTCATGTCTCCTAGTGGAATAAGTGTTCAAAGAAAGTTGAAGAAAAGGAATTACCCTTGTTAGAGCTCGATGTGAAAGATGACTTGACTTATAAGGAACATCCTATAAAATTTTTTGGAAACGTCAGAAAGAGCCACTCGGAGTACCAACCATAAGTGTACTCACCCTTGCTTATACGTGTTTAGAGGAGGATGCCAGAGCAGAGTTCTTCGATGAGTTTAATGGGTTCTGAGGCACGTGTTGCCCCCAGTCATAGACTTGTGGAGTTGAAGATGATGTTTCATTGTCTAGTTACCGATGTCGTGTCAAGACCTTTGAGTCTACCCTTATGAGTGTAACAAAGTTAATAAACCCCTCTTTGTACGTTTTGAGCATTGTCTTATGATATTACACTCATTTGTCTATCATATGTGTGAATTTATGATTCTGGCACATATGAGATGCATTCGGTTTTTGTTCAGAAAAATGAGTGCGACAGACATGGTAACAATTGCTTTCATGAATGCACTCACATTTTTAAATTCATTGCTTTCATATATAGCTTTTGTTCTTCATGCAAAGAGTGAGTAATGCCCTGGGTGTGGTCTTTTGGTTCTATGGTGGTAGTTGTAATGGTAATTTCCTCGTTTCTTGCACAGGATGATCTAAAATTATTTTTTTAGTTTTTAGCTTTAGAAACTTAACCATAGTTGTGGAATTGCATCTGAGGTCACTTTCACTTATATATTTCATATACCTTTTTTGCAGGGCTCACAATAAAGAGAAGTCGTCCATGCATGAGAAACCAATGGATGTTGAGATATGTGTTGTGAACAATTTCCAAGAGTCGTGGTACTAGGCGCCATGTCAAAATTAGTTTAGTAAATAGTGTTATGGATCAGTTCAACAAAACTTTTGGGTTGCTTTTTTACATGTGTCTGCTATCTGTAACAAGAAAATGTTAAACTGTGGTGTGTAGCAATATAGAAATTTGATAATTAGTGTTGTTGTTGGTATCTGTTCTATGATAAAGAGGTGGTTGCTTGCTAACAAGACCTATGGGCGCTGCAATGGTTGCTGCTAAAACTATAAATGGTGGTCGTTAATAATGCTAAAAAATGGTTTAGAGATAAAGTTACGACGAAACTGTGGTCGTTAGTAAACTGAAAGTGGTTGTTGATTGTTATGTTTTTACAATGACAAATTGTCTTGGTCGTTAAAAAGTTAACGATTGGATGTTGAATGTGGTCGTTAATACTTTTAATGACGGAGCTTTCAATGACCATGGACGACCACATTTTTGTGGTCGTTAATAACTTTTAACGACCACATACCTCGTTGTTAAAACTCTTTCCTCTTGTAGTGTGTCTGCCCCCGGTGAAATCCGCCGACGATGGGCAATCCTCTCCCTTCGCATGACCGTGTATGCAGTAGGTTGGCTATCCCCTTTTTCCATGGCATATCCACGCAGAACCATGGTGGCTTGATGTGGATGATACGTCTAGGAAAGACGGGCTTGGCCATGACATGTGGAGACATCCTCGGCAGTAGTGGTAAGATGGGATTGGAGCGATTGGTCCTTTCCGACCCCTACCTGATCTTCACCAAACGACATCCCATAGGGACAGGCCCGTATAATGGGCGGTGCAAGTGGTGCGACCGCGTAGGGCCACCCGAATTATGAGGCCACCCAAATGGTGCATGTAAAAATTATTTTAGCTTATCAGTGCGTGCATGCATGCATGTGGTGCATGCAGAGTATTTTTCAATCTCGGTTCTTTCTTGAGTTCTGACTCATGACAGATGATTATCCGTGCACATCTAGTGTTTCCTTTTGTTTATATCCCAACAAAATCTCAAGATATCCATGCTTGCTTCTCTCTGCATACCTTTGGTCTACCTAATTTTTCAACAACAAAGCCAAATAAACTCAAAATTTAGTTAAATATATTACTCGATCATGATACTAGGTGTCATGTACGTGCAACTATGCTACAACATATAAATTTTCATCCCTGCACTTTTGTTTGTTACTGTTTCGCTGATCAAGATACAAATCACTCAAGTATGATATGGTATATTATAAGATTAACATTCATTTTAGTTACTTATATATTTCAAATATAGGGTAACATTTAACATTTCGCACCAGTGCCTCTGAAACTTAGGTACGGGCCAGCATAGGGAACGAGGAGGCGGAGGCCGAAGTGCAGCAACTGCCTTCTCCATCCCTCTATGGTGGCTCCTCTCCTCGGTTAGTTGTTGGTGCCCGCCTATTATAAGCCGGCTGGCCAGCCATCCCAAGTCAAGAGTCCACAACAGTACAGGTAACATATGCATTCGTCCAACAGTTTGTTAGGTTTTTTGTTAGATAGAATGTTTGTTGGATAATTTTGATTAGCCAATAGTTGTTAGGATAAGGTCTAGAGTAAATCTATTAGGAGAGCCTATATGTATGCCATTGCCGCTCACCGCCGGCGTCCTTAGAGTGTGTTGTTGAGTAGTAGCCCTCACTCATTGTGTATAGGGGAAATTAATTTCCTCTGTGTACTATTTCTTTTGGAGCATAGATATATAGGTGACCTTTTGGTTGGAACATGTCATTTATATAAAAAATATTTCATTGCTGCAGGTTTACAACTACCTTCTGTGCATCTTTTGCCAATATATTTGAGATTTCATATGGAGTATGGAGTAACTTTTTTCTATCATCCATTGATGCTTGCAGTTAGATGTTTAGTATATCAATCCAATATAATAATAAATGTTTTGGTACTTGTACCAATTTTCCTAATTTGACATTGAAAATTGTTTTCACCATGAGAGTTTGGTGATAGAGCTGATGTGTTGTTGTTTAGGAACATTGTTGATCGAGCATAAACCATTAGAATTGCTACTTAAGTAGATTAACAAAATATCTGACACTCAGAAGCACCGATCCTTCTTTTCCTCTAGAAAGTATGATTGGGATGTTGCAACAACATTCACTTTTCTAACATTCAGCTCCAAGTCAGTATCTATTCAATTTATAAAATGTTTGGGCTATTGGTTGAGAATACATTAGCATCAGAACCAAATCTTCAAATATTTTCTTATTGTGCAAACTACATTGATGCCGACTCTCAGCAAGTGAAGCTTGTGTGGCTTTAACTATCTGCTCTGAAAGTTAACTGAAATCATCCATGCTACTCTATCACATGATGACGCAGGAGAGTTCTATCCGGACATAGGTAAAAATATGAGTTTTGTAGCTTTGATCATGTAATAGCTGTGATATTATCATGACTATATGTTTAGCTTGCAGTTGCAATCATTAACCGGAGAATGCACAGATTAATGGGCCGCTTCGAAATATCAAAGCAAACACTGCTGATCCACAAGTCTGTATGTTTCACTTTTGTAAATCCTTTGTTTGATTGATAAGCATAGTATTCTTCTATGTGCTGCACTGGGAGCACAAAACCATATTTTTAGAAAGAAAAAAAGAAAGTTAAGCATACATAGTAATTTTCCCTGTTTCCTTATGGACAAGATGTGTCGGGGTTCTCTACCACTGGCAGTCAATTTGTATCGATCGTGTGTCAGACCCGGATGTTTAGCACAGGAGACACAGTGGTTTATACTGGTTCGAGCCTCCTAAGAGTAATACCCTACGTCCAGTTTCAAGCAGTTGTGTTCTTATGCCAGGAAAGTCTGTAGTAGGGGTTACAAACTAGTCGGGAGAGGGTGTCGGAGCCCAAGTCCTAGAGGGTGTAGCTCGAGCTACGTGTGTATGGGTGTCGAATGATCAACCCCTAAAACGGTTGCCCTCCTCCCCCTTGTATAGACACAAGGGTGAGGGGCAAAAAGGGGATACAAATATGTGTTATAGTGCTACGGTGTTGGGAGGTCTTTTCCCGTGTCGATATTTGCCAGGATGCTTTGAAGGGTGCTGAGCTGTAGTGGAGCTTGCAATTGCCGCGTGTCCAGGCGGCACTATATATTCCGAGTACTTGGCGCCTTCTCTGAGTTCTTCCTTAGATGGCTCGGTCCTCTGAGGTGTTGATTAGGCCCACCACGTTAAGGCCTAAGCGTAGGTTCAGGAACGAAGAAGTATCGTGGTAGTTTTCTTTTTGATCTTCTAAGAGGGTGCGCGCGACGCATCCATTGGATGTTGCCCCGAGCCCACTAGGGAGTTGTAGACTCGCTTGTGGGGTTTTAATCTTGAAGATGTTGTCATTTCGAAATCTTCGGTTGAGGCGATCGTGGCAGCTGGGGGATGTGTCCGTTGTGGAGGTCGTGGCGGACATGGATGATATGATGGGTTGAGGAGATGGCACACAATTGGTTTAGATTCTCGAGACCATCAGGGCATCGAACCGTCGGGCAGACATGCGCCAGTTACCCCACGGTGCGCACGCGCTCAGAGTAGGTGGCTTTTCGGTGCGGTGGGGCCAACATTTAAGGCCAACGCCATGCCCGCGCCTTATTAACCGTGCACCGGTTGAGTCTCAAATCATTTACTCCCCAATCTTTGCCATAACCAGCACCGCCCACTCCTCTGCTCTTCGCATTCATAGTGTCATCGCCGCTTCTTCTACCCACGCCGTGTCTAGAAGCTCGATGACGCCATGTCGAACTGGACCCGTTCCAATGTCACTCGTCACCACCGGGTAGCTACCGATGCCCACCGACGCCGAGGAGTGGAAGGTGCCGGCGGCGGATGAGTTCGTGCCGCGTCCGCCGCCAGGCTATGTCGTCTCGCTCGTGGCGTTCCACGAGCGTGGCTTTTCTTTCCCCGCCAGGCGGTTCATCCGTGCTGTGCTCTTCGAGTATGGGATGTAACTCCAGCACCACAACCTGAACAACATCCAGTAGATGGCTGCGTTCAAGGCGTTGTGCGAGGGGTACCTGGGAGTGGGAGCCCACTGGTATCTCTTCTGGTACTTCTTCAACTTCGCCTGCTTGAAGGACGACAAGATCCCGATGACAATCGGGTGCGCCAACCTCCGGATGAAGCATGGCAGGGGGAGGAGTACCTCCCCTCCTCGTTGATGAGCTCCTACAACGACTGGCACAAGAGTTGGTTCTACCTCAAGAACGACCCCGAGCACACGCTGCCGGAGTACACCGGTGTCCCCATCTCAGTGGCACCGAGGAGGTGGAGCGACGGGCACCGGGGGCGGACCAGGTGAAGCTGCTCAAGGACTGCTGGGCAGTCGTGACCCGACTCCACAATGTCGAGGTCGATTTGGCGGTCGCCATTGGCCAGTACCATGCGCTGGGGATCGTCCCGCTCCGAAGGCGGCCCCTGCGTATCCGCGAGCTGACGCCCAATAGGGCGCCCTTTGAGGGGACCGTGACGACGCCTGAGCCGCCCTCATTGGATGAGATCCAGCACCGCGTGGCACTTGCCATTGGGAAGGCGTCGTACTCATGGCCACCATCCCGACTTCTGCCCATGCTCCCCAACGAGGGGACTAAGAAACATGTAAGTTTTCTCCCCTTCCGACTAGTTTTTCGACTAGGTTGGGAAGGTTGTGTTGATTGTGTCTTCTCGGAGGTCTAGGCTATTGTGGGATTCTCTTCTTTTTTTCTTGTTCTTAGCTGAAGTGCACCGAGCTCGTCCCCGCAAAGCCTCCCCTCCCCCGGGACGCGACGCGAAATCACTCGAGGGCTGTCGTGGAGAGGAGGAGGGCCAAGTGCAAGGCCAAGCACAAGGAGGAGGTGACCGCGAAATGTGAGCTAAATGACCGGTGCGCCAAACGTCGGAAGCTGAAGGAGATTGTCGTTTCCTCGGAAGAGGATCCCTCACCGCCGCCTGCGTAGATCGGTGACGAGCAAAGTGCAGACGTCGACTGGAGCGCCCAGTCGATGTCACCCGTGTTGCCCGCTTCATAGAACCAGGTCGCGGAGGTCAGCTCAAGGTGGCGGGTAGAGCTGGCCGCCTTTGAGAAAGGCACAAGCTCCAGCTTGCGCCCGGAACCCCGCCCCGCCCGAGAAGATCAGAGGGTGACCTACTCCCGGGCGGCCCCCGGTGACCAGCAAGCTTCTGGGAAAGGAGGGGATCCCCACAGCGGGACGACCCATCCAGGCGGCTAGCGGGCCGCGACTCATCCTCCCACCACTCTTCTGACGACGCGTCGTGGCGGTAGCCGCGTTCTCCGAGGAGGCGGTCGCTATCCGAGGCGAGGTCGACACCGCCAGCGTCTTCTCCGAGCGCGCCGCAATGGGGGAGCACGAGCACATCCCCGCAGCGCCTTCAATCTTTGGTCATCTGGGGCAGCGGGCCCCAACCGTGCAGGTCCCCCTCGCCCCAGGTGGAAGTCGGAAGCCGTCCTATGGTGCGAAGGAGGGCAAGAAAGCAGCCCCCAAGTCGTTGGGCAGTAAGAAGCCATCCCCCGAGTCGAGGCAAGAAGTCAGCCCGCAAGCCAGCGGGGGCAAACGGCTAGCCCCCAAGCTGGTGGGGGAGAAGGCGCCGGCCTCCAAGTCGGCAGGGAGCGAACAACCAGCCCTCGAGTCTGCGGGAGCCAAGAGGCCAGCCCCCGAGTCGGGTGTAGCTTCTAGGCCCATCAAGCAGGCCTGCACCACATTCTCCAAGTAGGTATCTTCTCGTTGTGTCTTGTTGTTTCGTTCATCTTCGTTTTTTCTCGCCTCTCAATCCCTTTCTTGTGTCAACCATGTCGTCACTGACGAGCGCATTATCACGCCACAGAAACGCATGGTCCTAGTCGCACGTGAGCCTCCGTTCGAGCCTCGCCTAGCAACTCCTCTGCCTGTGTCGACAGCGGCGCAGGACGAGAGCAGGGCCGCCGAGGTGGTCGAGGTCGTCGAGGCGGCGGCCCCTCCACCGGTGCTGGAGGCCGGTGGCATGGCTGGGGACAAGGAGCCCCCTAGGAGATCGAGCCTCTGGTGGTGCCCACCATCGACCATGGTGACAGCGCATCGGCGGCTCCCGAGGCAAGTGCGACCCCGCGCTGCAGGCTGGAGAAAGCGGGACCCTGGAGCTGGCAACTCCTATAGCGTCTATCGCCGCTGACCTTGAAGGACCCGACCTCTCGGGCGGCGATGTTGCCACCTTTGAAGCCAAGCTGGAGTAGTGCTTGTCGGGGCTGGAGGAGCCAGCAACCGGGGTGTTCATGTCGTCCGCCCCTGAGGTCACGGTCGTGGTCGAGGTGGCCGGGGGCAACCCCGAGGAGTCTGTTACCGGAGCGGCTGAGGCGAAGCTGGGTGCCGTCGCATCCCTGATGCCGTAGTGAGCGTTGGCGCTTGACGCAAGAGCGGTGGCACCTACCGCGAGTACCTCGATGGGGCCATCGCTGCGGCCCGCCATTATCGACACAGAGGTGGCACCGACCGCGGTCTCGCCCATCCCAAATCCGCAGGAGCCTACCGCTCCCGAGGATCTGGCGGGCAGCATATCCCCGGACACGATCCAGGAAGTCGGGGAGAGCTCAGGAGCTCGCCCCTTCTTGGACGGGGGGTTGCTGATGGCACTGCTGGAGGGGGAGATCACATCTTCGACCTCGTGCTCTCCTCGTGGACCAGGACCCACGAGGCCGAGCCGCATGACAACAAGGATGAGGAGGTCGCGGCCCGTCAATGCCTCGAACGGGGACTAAGGTGGGCGGAGTGAGCGTTCGATGAGCTCATCCTCCCCGCCATGACGGTGAGTTTGTAGAGCCTAACTTTGGTCTTATTTCTATATCTTTGAAGATGTCATCATAGATAATATTCCACTCGGAACAGGTGCTAGTGAACTGCCGTGCCAAGAAGGCGTGCACCATCGAGGAGCTTCGTGTCGAGAGGTTCCAGCTGGAGATGCAGCTGGTGGTCACCCGTGCGGCTGCCGCAAGGGCGGTGATGAGGACCACGCTAGAGGTCGAGGAGAAGTCCGTGGAGGACCGCGCTACAGCAGCGCAGTCAGTCGCGGACGCCTCCATGGAGGAGAGGGCGGCCCTTGAGGTGAAGCTCGTGCAGGCGGAGGCAACAGCTGTTGGGTTGCGCACTGCTGCTGCAACCACCGCTGAGGTCGCCCAGACGGCTACGACCGCAGCCACAGCCACTGAGGCCGCCGCCCAAGAGAAGACGGTGCTCGACAAGAGGGTGGCCGAGCTGGAGTAGGACCTAGTCCTCACCGGGGTGGATCCAAACAAGGCCAACAAGCAGGTGGGCGACCTCGCCATCAAACTGCAAGAGGCCACTGATGGGGGGACCCGATTGTGTGCCATCGTCACCCAACAGAACTCGGACCTCCAGGGTGAGTCACCGAGCACTTGCATCTTCCGTTGTGTTTCCGTCTTCGTGTGATTTGTCGATGGTGTTGACTTTCCTTCTTGTGTCGGCAGGGTTACGCATGTCTCACGCCGCAATGGGCTCACGGAGGAGGCAGACAATGTCACCGCCACCGAGCTCTAGATCCACGAGATGGCTGGGGTGGCCAAGAAATTTTCGGACTAGCTCTCGAGTATAATCCCTTGGCCTTGTTCCTATTTTTCCTTGGCTTGTGTTCATCGCGACTGACCTCCGGCTGGCTTCTTTTCTTCAGAGGTCAAGGCTGAGCTCGAGCAGTCCAGGAAGGCCCAACGTGAGGTGGAAGCGACACGCCAGAAGGACGTCATGGACCGCGCAAAGTTCGGCCGGTTTTTCTAGAAGATATTGTCAGATCTTGGCATCCCGTCTGTCCAGATGCCTCCCTAGGCGCTTGGGGATCGGGTAGCGCTTCTCCCGGCTATAGTCAAAGAGCTAGAGCTGGTGACAGCTCGAAAGTGGTGCACTAGGTGCTTGCATTGTTTGACTCACACTACAAGGGGTTGGACCGTAAGGCTTGAGAGGCGGCTGGGCTCCCAGCAACTCGGACGACGACCACGACAAGCTCGAGAAGGACTGCACTGCCGTCGCCCACGCCATGGCTGATGCAGTGATGAAGGACCTGAACATGACCTCAAAAGACACACCAGAAGTCGAAGACAACTCAAGGCCTTCTAGTTAGATGTATCATTTTGCATCGTAAATAGTCAAAACAAACTTGTATGAGCATTGTCTTGAACAAATTCTATTTCATTTAAAACTTGTTGCTGCTCAAACATTCCCCGAGCACTCGGGGATGACTACGGAACAGAGTACCATCACTTAGAAACACAGGTTGATCGAACCTCACTCTGGGCCGCGGGGACGTGGGAGTCAGAAAACTCGACCAACCTGAGCCGCAAAGTGACACCACGTGTTTTCAGCCCCCAAGCACTTACGGAGGTTCAAAAGTGACCTGCACACTTTTTGTCACAACAATTTTAGGCTGGAGCCCGAGCGGTTATCCGAGTACTTTTGAAAGATGTTTGATGGCAACATGTAGGACTGAGCCACACTCGCAAGTCTTCGCATCGTAGCTGCGGAGGCGTGGGTGCTAGGAGCTTTGAACGAGCGGCAGCACCAAGCCACGCAAAAATTGACATCTTTTCCTTTCGCAAGATCGGGTGTTCCGCCAAAACCATTTGCGTGCGCGATCGGTTACGACACATTTGTCGGAGGATTTTGTTTTAAAAACATAAAAACGAAAGGAGGGCATCATGCCCTGGGTACCCCGAGCGGTGAGCGCCTCTACATGGGTGCAGGGACACTTGCCGCTCAGCCTTTGGAAAGCGTTGCATGTAAAAATGATGCCTACGCGAAAGCTTTGCGAACTCATGAACGTATGAACAAAAGCATATGACATTATTCATTGATCATAAGATAAAATGAGGAACATTACTCAAGGGTAAAAATGACATAGGTGTTCTATGTTCCATGTGTTGGAGACAACCCTGCCGTCCTTGTACTGAAGTTTGAATGTTCTTGGTCGGAGCACTTGATCGACGATGAATGGCCCCTCCCACGGGGGCGCGAGCTTATGCCGATCCTTGTTGCCTTGAACTCGTCGGAGCACCTGGTCACCAACCTGGAACTCTCGGTCGTGCACGTTGCGCTTGTGTTAGCAGTGCAGAGCTTGTTGGTATCGAGTCGAGTGTAGGAGCGCCACATCACGCGTCTCATCGAGCTGTCCGATAGCATCCTTGAGGGCGACCTGGTTCCCCTTCTCGATGGACACCAGAACTCTCGAGCTATCGTAGTCGATGTCTGTTGGGAGGACAGCATCCGAGTCGTGCACCATGAAGAATGGTGTGAAGCCGGTAGCTCGACTAGGCGTGGTCCGCAGGCTCTAGAGGACGGATGGCAGTTCAACGACCCATCTTGCCCGAAACTTCTCGAGTCGTTTGAAGATGCGAGGCTTCAATCCTTGTAAACCATGCCGTTGGCCCTCTCGACTTGTCCGTTCGTCCTCGGGTGCGCAACGACAGCCCAATCGACACAGATATTGTTGTCGTTGCAGAATTTGAGGAACTTCTTCCCCGTGAACTTAGTGCCGTTTGTCGGTGATGATAGAGTTGGGGATCCTGAAGCGATAAATGATGTCGGTGAAGAACACTACAGCTTCCTCTGAATGAACCTTTACTATGGGTTAGGCTTCGATCTATTTGGAGAACTTGTTGACAGCCACGAGTAGGTGCGTGAAGCCCTCGGGCGCTTTTCGGAGCGGCCCTACCATGTCCAGGCCCCACATAGCAAAAGGCCCATGATGGGGATTGTCTGGAGCGCTTGCGCCGGGAGGTGGGTTTGTTGAGCATAGAATTGACACCGTTCGCAGCGTCGCACGATGTCTTTGGAGTCAGACACTGCTGTTGGCCAGTAAAAACCTTGTCAAAAAGATTTCCCGACAAGAGTTCTTGGACCGGCGTGATGTCCACACGTCCCGACATGGATTTCTTGAAGCATGTAACATCCCGGATTTTTCCGGAATGTTAATGTTTGCAAAAATGTGGATTTCAAAAAAAAAAAATTCAAGCTTGACGTGTTTGCTCATAATCTTAAGACAGTCTTCTTGTTCCCTCTCCAAATTCTTAGTAATTAAGTTAATTAAATTGCTTTGGGTGTTAAGGAAATCTCTATGTTAGAGTGATTTGCTTCTTAATTGAATTTTTCGTGAATCTTTGAGTGTGGTTTATATTTGAAATTTAATTTCAAATATAAATCAAAAGCTATTGATTTAACTACCCTCTCTAACCTTCCGGTCTCGCCTAAGCCACCTGAAGCTTTTTAATCTCTCATACAATCTTGTAATCTTTCCGAGTCTAATCTTTTCCAAAGTGCTCTGGAATTTCTTAAATGGATTATGGAATTATTTTTTGACTCTTCCAATTAATCATTTGCAGTTGAGTCGATTTCAGGGAACAAAATATAATTTGTTAGATTACATTCCCGAGAGCGCATTTGAATTATGACAATATTTTGCGGCTTCTCGAATTAATACTTTGGTATTTAATTCGTTCCGAAAAAATAGTCAAATTCTCTTGTTACAATTGTACAAAACAAATTGCTATCGTTTTATTTCGCAGGATGAAACGTTTCAGCCCAAATCTCTGAGCCTATCTTAAAGTACATCTATTTCACCCTAATTAGTTTCCTTATAAATACCCTCGCTCTCTTCTCTTCTCTTCTCTTCTCTTCTCTTGTTCCCTGCCGCCACCACCAGTATCTCTTCTCTATACCTTTCACTCTGTCCCAAGCCGCCGCTAGCCTCTTCCTGCTCCTATGCTCTTCTTCTCCACCAAAGCAACAAGCAGAGCAGCAGAGCACCGCAGCTACTAGCAGCCCAAGGCTCTGAGCCTTTTCCTGAGGAACCAAGTTGAGAAGCACCTTGGTCCGTGTGTGATGAGTGATTGACCCGATGGTTTGAAGCTTTGTGTGTGTAGTGTTGAGTTGTGTTGTGTGTGTTTAATTTTGTGTATTTACCTTATTGTTTATATGGTCTGTTGTCAATGCACTCGTGAGGAGTGGTTGACAACGTTGTGTGCACTGACTCTTGGCCTAGTATTGCAGGTGTTGGTTGCGGCTTGGTTTGCGTTGGTGCGGGGTGAAGAACGAGGCGCGAAAGGTCTTAGCCTTGCGGGGCCTCCGAGGAGTGGAGAGACAAGTAGGCTTGGTTCGAGGGACCCGGTGGCCGACGGGATCAAGTGCGAGCCGCATGGTGCAAGAAGAGCAAGACGAAGTCGTGGACATGGAGCCGGTGCATCGGTGGTGGCCAAGTCAAGGAACGAGGCAAGACTGAGTAGACCGTCCGGGAGCCGGAGGTGAAAGGCTTGGCGGGCTTGACGCTTGGCATGGTGAGGCCGGGCCGTGTACGCGGGGTTTGGTGGTTTGGCCACAAAACCATAGGAGGAGGGTTTCTCGGTTTGAGCCTCAAAACCGAGCCCGAGGACCTGGCGTGACGGAGACGGTATCCGGGTGCGTCGGGAAGCTTCGAGGCGGGCGACACGCGGCATGATCAAGGTGCTTGCGTCGGGAGGACGTGAAGGCCTGATGGATGCGCGGCCGTCCGATGGTGAACTTCATGTGTTGACCAAAATGCCCCTGTGAGGGCTTGAGTTGTACTCCTAGTGTAGGGGCACTTCGGTCTTTTCCGGAGGGCCTATATATAGGAGGAGGGGGCTGAATTTTCAGCCAACTCTTGGGCTAGTAGGCTGTGGTACTCTTTCATTTTGGAGTGCTTTGGGAGAGAGGGAGAGAGGGAGAGAGGAGTGAGTGGCTCTTTGTTTGAGCTTTTTGCCATCCTAGATTTGTGATTCTTGGAGTGGCTTGTAACTAGATATGGCTAAGTGATTCATAGTGAAATCTTCTTCTTAATCTTGTGCTGAATCCTTCAATCCCGAGCGTTTTTCTTTTATGTGATTTTCGAAGGTATTTTTGGAGGATTTTTTGGTCGTCGGATTTGAGTGCGTTTTGGTGGGGATTTCTTTGTGGGGATCACTCATTGGTCGTGTGTAACCATTCTATTGGTGATCTTTCACTCACAAACCCTACGAATCGGCTCGGATTTGAAGTTCTTCCTCTCTACCTCTAGTTCTTGGTGTTCATCACGAAATCCTCGATTCCGCGAGATTGAGTAGGTTTGGGGCCATGTCATTTTAGGGATAGCTTCTAATTGAGGCAAATCCACTTCCCCTAAAGTTTGGCTTCAATCCATTGGGTGAATCGGGAGATCGGTGATTTTGGGGGAAAAGCTCTCTCTCTAGGGTTCCTACCCTAAATCTTTTTTCTGGTGGTGAAGGGTTGATCTTTTGGAGGAGATCTTTTGGGAAAAGCTTCTTTGTATTGTTGTGGAGCCGTGATTCAAATTTCGTGATTTTTGGAGGTCGTTTGATCGAGTTTTGGATTTTTCCCTTCTTCCCTCGAGACTGTTTTCTGTGCTGATTCGCACCTAGCGGACCGTCCGCGAGGTCACCGCGGACCATCCACGAGGTGCCTGACAGCCCAGCTGTTCTTCGTGTTCATGCGGGTTCTTGAGCGCCTTTCTTTCGATCCTTTTTTGTCGGTGGGTTTTTGGTGCATCAAGTTTGCGGACGGTCCGTACTAGAGTGTCGGACGGTCCGTGACGAGGCGGACAGTCCGTGGGTCCATCACGGATGGTCCGTTTTTCTCGGTGCAGTACTGGAGGTTCGGGTAGCATTTTTGGATGGTCCGTGCCCTCCTCGCGGACAGTCTGCGCCCTCCTCGCGGACAGTCCGCCCGGACACTGCGGACGGTCCGCCTGGTGCTTTCCAGATTGCCTAAGTCCTTTGCTTTTTGAGTTGTGCTGCCGTGTTGGTTTGAGTTGGGGTTTGTTCCTAGGGTTGGTATGTCCGTTGTGACTACGTGACCTTGGCAAACTCGTGTGGGAATCCGTAGTTGTGAATTTGGGGTATAGGCCGAATTCAACCAAATGGGAGAATTTTTATCGGCTCCCATTCACTCCCCCCCTCTCTGGTCGCCCGAATCGGTCCTTCAATTGGTATCAGAGCTGGTTGTGGATTCTTGTGGCTCTAACAAGTCTTGAATCTATAGGGTGACTAGAGGAAAGAGGTGCTTTTGCTTGCAACTTTGGTTTGGGCATTTTGAGTCCGGCGATTTGGAGTTGTGCCCTTAGAAAAACATAACTTGAGATACTTTCAGTAAAACGGGCATAACTTTTCGCTCGGTGCTCCGTTTTGGCTCAAATTTTTACAGCAGTTTCGTGATTCCATTTGTAGGTGATCATTTTGGGGTCTTCAAAAATTCAGAAAAAATCAAGAAGATAATTGAAAAATCCTCTTTTAAGTCTCTTGCGGCTTTGTCGTGTTTCTTCTGGATTCTCTCTAGGCTTCTTTTCACCTTATTTGGAGCTGGAATTTTTTTGTGCCTCTATCTTTGGTGCTCCTTGTTCAGTGGTAAAATTTTGGGAAAAAGATAAGATCCTTGCTATTGAACTCGTGAGTACTTGTTAGAGAATTGAGGCATTTTCAGTGCTTTCTTTGCATCGTTGCTTGTTCCTTGAGCTTGGTTTCGGCTAATCCTAACCGGTACTTTGTTTATGGCACCAAGTTCTTCTCCTTGTGGTTCTTTGAGCAGGAGGAGTATGGAGGTTGAGGCGGAAGCCGAAGTGGAGGAGATGATATCTCTCATTGAGGACTATCGAGATGGTGACATCAAGAAAGGCGAGCTCTACCACAAGCTAGGAGGCATGAACCAAGGTACACTTGCCAAAGCTATCTTGATCCTATGCAATAGGTTGGATGATTGTGAGCGTGATTGTGGAGACTTGCATAGGAGAAACATAGATTTGTGTGATGCCTTGCGTAGGAAGAATGAGAAGATGAAATGCTCTCTTACTAGGTTGAAATGTGGTATGGCTCATTGGAGGTCTCGTGCTTTGAATTCTTGCACTTCTTGTAACACCATGCATGCTAAGAATGATGCTTTGATTGCTTCCATTGCATGCTTGAAGGCTGAAATTAAGGTGTTAAATTTCAAAGCTTCTTTACCTTGCAAATCTTGTGATGCCTTGTGTGCTGAAAATGAGAAATTAAAAGATGAAGTTAATTGGCGCAAAATGCATGTTGAAGCTTTTAGAAGAGCATGCAACAATCTTGATTTTGAGAATGATGAATTGAGATCATGTCTTGCTAACTTGCAATCTGAAATTGACTTGTTGAAATCCAATGCTTCTATGTCTTGCAACTCTTGTGTTGCTTTGAATGATGAACTTGATATGGCTAGGAGTAAGATTGCTTTGTTAGAGTCAAGTGCTTCCCTACCATGTGTTTCTTGTGAGTCTTTGCTTGCTGAAATTAATGAACTAAAATTGACTCACACCACATGTGTAGATAAACTTGAGCATGCTAGGGCTGAAATTTGTGATATGAAATCCATGCCTTGTAGCAAGTGCTGTTTGTTGTTGGTTGAGGATGCTTGCCATACTTCTTGCGATGATGATAATGCTTTGCGAGATGTAAATGATGTTGCTTGTTCATGTGAGTTCGTTTGCACCTCATGCATTGATTTGGAAAGTGAAGTTTTGGCTTTGAAAAAGATGCGTGAGGATATGAGCGCTAAGTTGGTTGAGCATGATGATATGAGTGCCAACCTTGAGAAAGAAAATGAACTCTTGCGTACCACATATGCTAAATGCATTGAAGAAGAAATCAGTAATTTGAGAAATATGACATGTGGTACTTGTGAGTGCCTCAAGTCTCAAAATGAGGTTTTGCGCACAAGGTGCAAGAGTCTTTGTGCCAAGGGTTTGGATTCATGCTTTTCTTGTCACTCCGATGTTTATACTTCTAAATTTGCTTCTTCTAAAACGGAGTCGACTTCTTCTCTTGAGTGTGAGTCTTTGGATGGTGGTAAGTGTGCTAGTGCTTTGGATAGCTCTCCTATAGCTACTCCTAAGCTTGTTGCTTCTTCCGGTGTTGCCTAAGGTGATTTGAATGGAAAGGGTGCCTCCCACATATTTGGAACTCATACTCCCAAACCGAGGTTCCAATGCACCTTTTGTAAGAAGGATGGGCATACCGTTGAGTTTTGCTTTCGCCGTGTCAAGCACGAGCGACGTGTGCGTGCCAAAGCTTTTAAGAAGCCACGTAGCCTTTCTCATGGCACGTGTGATTCTAACATGGGCACCAAGTTGGATGTTGGGGTTGATGCTTTATGTTCTAAGTCCCAAGGGACTTCCCACTTACAAGAGAATGGTGATTCATCCACTCGGACCGTGCCTCTCGATAGGCCTTTGTACCATTGCTCTCACTGTGGGAAGGATGGGCATCAAGAGAGTTTTTGCTACCGCCGGGCAAGGAAAATACGGCGAGGAGGTGCCTCTAGGCCTTTGGTTGTTCATAGTCCTTCTCATGGCATGAACACTTGTGAGCCTAAGAAGGCGCGATTTGTGGACGGGTTTTATGACACTCTTTCTAGTGAGTTAGGCCATGCTCGTGACATGCTTCTAGTGTTTCTTGTGTTGGTCTGCGACATGCTTCCCGTGGTGCTTGTGTTGGTTCTTCTCCTACGACCCCAAAGAATATTTGCCTTTTTGCTCGTGGTAGCACTCGACTTTCTTCGCGAGTGACTTCTTTGAGACATGGTTCCAAGGGCGTTCGAAAGACTTTTCATTCCAACCGGCATTTGCATCATGCTAATCCACATGATAGGTTGTGTGCACCACGTACCAGTGTGACCAAATCTTGGATTCCCAAGTACGTGCTTGCTAACCCTTTGGGATCCAAGACTCGGTCTTTCTCGTCTCCTTGTGTGTAGGTATGGAGGCGCGGTTGGAGAACATGAGTTGGATGGGCTTGATCTCTGCCCGTGAGGAGATCAAGACAAGATGGTTCTCCACACCGTTTTGGATGGCTCTTGAAAGCCTTTGTACACATGTATAGTGAGTTTTCTTTTCCCCTTGTCCTCTCTTGTATATACTTGTGTCTTGCTTGTGTGAAAACCATGGTAGGCTAGCCATCTTGTTCATGATAGCTTTGTGATCTTGAATATCTATCTTGCTATCTTTGTATGATTTTATAGTGGGTGATATTTATGAACGTCATGTCATGCTTTATGGTTGATTGCTCGGTTATGTCATGTTGTTCATCCATATCATTTTTGTCTAGCTCGATGGTGCCTTTCTTGTTAGCATGTTTGTCCCCCATGTATATCTTGTCATGCTAGCTTTGTAATATATGTTGGTGGATGATCCATGTGATCTTGTATCATGCCTTTGTTTAGTTCTTGTATATTGTTTGGCATGTTGTTCTTTGGTATCATTTTGGTTTAGTGTTGTACCTTGTTGACATACTTGCTTGCCCATGCTTATTCATATTTGTGGAATCATGTTACAATGCTCTATTTATGTTAATTGTTATTGTCAATGCATTGTGTAGCATGTTGTGAGCTTTCCTTGGAGTTTTGGGCTTGTCTTGTCTTCGGGTTGTGTTGTTGTTCCTCTTTTCGGTTGGTTTTAGAGTTTTCCTTGCTCTTTCTTTTCCTAGCTTTTGCTTTGTTAGTTGCCCTTGGTTGAGTGGGAGCTTGGCTTCTTTTGATAGGGAATTTGATTCCAAGAAGGGTTGTGGCTTTTTGGGCAGTCTTTGTGATCCTTCAATTGGTATTCCTTCTATGATATTCAATTGAGATCTTTGCGGTTTTGCAATTGGTACTTTTTCTATGGTACTCAATTGGGACCTTTGGTGGCTCTTCTCTCGCTTGGAGCGATTCTTGGTTGGTGTGTTCCCTCGTGAGCTTTATTGGTGTTAAGTCAAGTTCCTTGTCTCCCTATGCATTTTGCATTGCATTTGTATCATATTGCATTTTAGGATGATGAGCTTCTTCCATATGCCTCATTTGAGTTTCTTTGGCTACTTGTGAGATATTGGTCATGTGTGTGGAGAAATGGCTATGTGAGGCTATGCTCTTGGAATATTTGAGATATATGTGTTGTGAGATAGCCTTTTTGAATCAAATGTTAATCTTGACTAAATTTGATAAAATGTGCTCCACTCATGTATAGTAGTATATCCATGTCACTTTTTGGTCTAAATGTGCCTTTCATGCTTAGATTGTGCTTGGATGTCTCTTTCTTGCATTTGGGCCAAAGGCCGATATCATTGTGAATGTTTAGCCTATGTTGCATTCATGGAGGAGCATAAGCTTCTTTTTGCCGCAAAGGCACTTCATGTACCATGAAATGAATTAATCTTGAAAAGAAGTGTGTATGCTTGAAAAATGCTCCATCCATCATGTTTATGCTTAAAATGTCTTATCTTTCACACATGGGTGCAAAACATGTTGCATGATGTTCACTAGTGGAGAAGTCTCCCCGAAGTGGACACATGGCTCATGAGCTTTAACATGACATGCTTTGCTTTATGGGTGTTTGCAATGATCTTTTGTTAAGAATTTGATCTCCTTGTATGATCTCTGGATGATATGCATGTTTTTGGATAGAATATGACATGGATAGGCCTTTAAATTTGAAGTGAGCCATCTTTTGATAAAATTTCTCAAATCTGAAAATTTGCTTTGTCACATGCCTATATTTCCATATATTACTTGTGGCAATGCTTTGACTATGCTATGACCCATATGTGTGCTCTTTGTCTCACTTCTAGCCTTTGACACTAGATTTGGCCTATTTGAGAAGCTCATGTAGATGTTTATATGCTTTGTCTTACATTCACGCATTTTCACCTTGATTCATACATTGTCAACAAGGGGGAGAAGAGGTGAGCTTAATGAAAAATTCAGAAAACTGCATCTAAAATTTGGAAGTTTGCATCCACATGTTCAGGGGGAGCTTGCATTTGTGTAGGGGGAGCTTTGGTGAGTTTCCTTTGTTTGCCTGAGTTGTGCTTTGGTGGTTGCTTTTTGCTCTATCACGTGTGTTTAGGGTGAGCTTTGTATGCTCTTTGTCCCTAGTGCATGTGTTTAGGGGGAGCTTGTGAGCTTGGTGTGTTCTTTTCTCTATCTCATGAGTTTAGGGTGAGCTTTGTATGCTCTTTGGCCCTAGTTCATGTGTTTAGGGGGGAGCTTGTGAGTTTTGTGCTCTTGTGCCAGTGGTGTTGAGCCCCGTTGCCTCTTCTTGAGGAGCCGGTGTTTCACTTGTGTTTTCGATTGTCATATGATTGGTGTTGAGCCCTTTGTGCCTCTTCTTGAGGGATCGTGTGATTTCGCTTGTCCATGATCGGTGTTGAGCCCTTTGTGCCTCTTCTTGAGGGATCATGCATTCTTGTCTCGGTTGTGTCGAGCCGTTGCCCATGTCTTTGGGGATCGAGACATTGAGTTGGCCTTTGTGGTTTCTCTCATGCCAAGTGACCTTGTTCTTTGCTCTTGTGTGGTTTTCTTTCACTTGGATGAGTTGTTCGGCCTTTGCCCTCTCAAACCATTTCTTTGTGCTCACATGTTGTCAATCCGCTCCTCAAGGGGGAGAAATTTGGAAAATCAAGTTGATATGAACCTTGATTCTTGATTTGATGGTGATGAGCGGTTGACAAGTGTTTTGGTAAGAGTTTTATGGCACTTTGTGTTGAGCATTTTGGTTTGATGGTTTTTAGGGATTGCATGTTGGTAGTGTGTCTCTTCGATTGCGCTTAGCCTTTGTGGTTGCTTTGGTTTCGAGAGGAATTTGTTGGAGCATGCTTTTATCCCTTCTCACTTCAAGTGGCTTTTTGTTTGCTTTTTATTGGCTTTGTGGCGCTTGAATGAGTTCTTGTTTGCTTTTTGACCTTTTTTTGTCAATGCACTCATCAAGGCGGAGATTGAGGAACCAAGTTGAGAAGCACCTTGGTCCGTGTGTGATGAGTGATTGACCAGATGGTTTGAAGCTTTGTGTGTGTAGTGTTGAGTTGTGTTGTGTGTGTTTTATTTTGTGTATTTACCTTATTGTTTATGTGGTGTGTTGTCAATGCACTCGTGAGGAGTGGTTGACAACGTTGTGTGGATTGACTCTTGGCCTAGTATTGCAGGTGTTGGTTGCGGCTTGGTTTGCGTTGGTGCAGGTGAGGAACAGGCGCGAAAGGTCTTAGCCTTGCTGGGCCTCCGAGGAGTGGAGAGACAAGTAGGCTTGGTTCGAGGGACCCGGTGGCCGACGGGATCAAGTGCGAGTCGCATGGTGCAAGAAGAGCAAGACGAAGTCATGGACATGGAGCCGGTGCATCGGTGGTGGCCAAGTCAAGGAACGAGGCAAGACTGAGTAGACCGTCCGGGAGCCGGAGCTGAAAGGCTTGGCGGGCTCGACGCTTGGCATGGTGAGGCCGGGCCGTGCACGCGGGGTTTGCTGGTTTGGCCACAAAACCATCGGAGGAGAGTTTCTCGGTTTGGGCCTCAAAACCGAGCCCGAGGACCTGGCGTGATGGAGACGGTATCCGGGTGTGTCGGGAAGCTTCGAGGCGGGCGACACACGGCATGATCGAGGTGCTTGCGTCGGGAGGACGTGAAGGCCTGATGGATGCGCGGTCGTCCGATGGTGAACTTCATGTGTTGACCAAAATGCCCCTGTGAGAGCTTGAGTTGTACTCCTAGTGTAGGGGCACTTCGGTCTTTTCCGGAGGGCCTATATATAGGAGGAGGGGGCTGAATTTTCAGCCAACTCTTGGGCTAGTAGGATGCGGTACTCTTTCATTTTGGAGTGCTTTGGGAGAGAGGGAGAGAGGTGTGAGTGGCTCTTTGGTTGAGCTTTTTGTCATCCTAGATTTGTGATTCTTGGAGTGGCTTGTAACTAGATATGGCTAAGTGATTCATAGTAAAATCTTCTTCTTAATCTTGTGCTGAATCCTTCAATCCCGAGCGTTTTTCTTTTATGTGATTTTCGAAGGTATTTTTGGAGGATTTTTCGGTCGTCGGATTTGAGTGCGTTTTGGTGGGGATTTCTTTGTGGGGATCACTCATAGGTCGTGTGTAACCATTCTATTGGTGATCTTGCACTCACAAACCCTACGAATCGGCTCGGATTTGAAGTTCTTCCTCTCTACCTCTAGTTCTTGGTGTTCATCACGAAATCCTCGATTCCGCGAGATTGAGTATGTTTGGGGCCATGTGATTTTAGGGATAGCTTCTAATTGAGGCAAATCCACTTCCCATAAAGTTTGGCTTCAATTCATTGGGTGAATCGGTAGATCGGTGATTTTGGGGGAAAAGCTCTCTCTCTAGGGTTCCTACCCTAAATCTTTTTTCTGGTGGTGAAGGGTTGATCTTTTGGAGGAGATCTTTTGGGAAAAGCTTCTTTGTATTGTTGTGGAGCCGTGATTCAAATTTCGTGATTTTTGGAGGTCGTTTGATCGAGTTTTGGATTTTCCCTTCTTCCCTCGAGGCTGTTTTCTGTGCTGATTCGCACCTAGCGGACCGTCCGCGAGGTGCCTGACAGCCAGCTGTTCTTCGTGTTCGTGCGGGTTCTTGAGCGCCTTTCTTTCGATCCTTTTTGTCCGTGGGTTTTTGGTGCATGAAGTTTGCGGACGGTCCGTACTAGAGTGCCGGACGGTCTGTGATGAGGCGGACGGTCCGCGGGTCCATCACGGACGGTCCGTTTTCTCGGTGCAGTACTGGAGGTTCGGGTAGCATTTTCGGACGGTCCGTGCCCTCCTCGCGGACAGTCCGCGCCCTCCTCGTGGACAGTCCGCCCGGACACTGCGGACGGTCCGCCTGGTGCTTTCCAGATTGCCTAAGTCCTTTGCTTTTTGAGTTGTGCTTCCGTGTTGGTTTGAGTTGGGTTTGTTCTTAGGGTTGGTATGTCCGTTGTGACTACGTGACCTTGGCAAACTCGTGTGGGAATCCGTAGTTGTGAATTTGGGGTATAGGCCGAATTCAACCAAAGGGAAGAATTTTTATCGGCTCCCATTCACTCCCCCCTCTCTGGTCGCCCGAATCGGTCCTTCATTTCCTTCTTATTTTTCCATCGAGCAAGCTGCAACCGCATCACTCTTCCTTATTTCTGCACCAAACAGCAGCCCCAATCTTCTTTATTCGATCGACCAAACCAGCAGCCAGGAGCTCCAAAATTCCAATCCATCGGCCTACTCCATCCTCTCTCCAATCCGATCGGGAGATACAACTCTCTCTGAAATATTTAACCTATTGCCATCATATGGGGGTGAGTGGCAACAGATTTACCACTTATGAGAGAGGAGTGAATGTGAGAGGGATTAATTGACCATAATTAATAGTGGCAAATAGACCATTCCCACCGTCGGAATATGCACAAGAGCGAACACCATTCAGTTTTCCCTCTCTCTCTCTTCTTTCTTATCTGAATCGCAGGGGCAAGCAGCAGCAAGGAGCACCTACGCCCTTCAAACCTTAGTACCAGCAAGCCCAAAGCCATCTCCTTGCTCTTTTCCCCTTGCGCCGCCAGAGGCTTGCCCCATCCGCTCACCACCACCATGCACTGCAGCGCCGCCCAGAAAGAGGAAGCGAAGGTGATCACGCCGTCGATGATGTGACCTGGCCGCGCATGCGGTTGACCACCCCGCTGCGCACTGTAACAGCCCAAAATGTTAATCATGACATGGAGCATACATGTGGCATCATCTCTATCATCATTGAACTTAATTGAGTTCATTGGTTTATCCTTATTTTTGAAATTAAATTAAAAACTTACATTTTCATGTACCTTGTGAAGAAATTTATATTTTTTATCATAAACCCTATGTTGAGAGATGACTTGATTATTTAGTATTTTTCTAAATATGAATTTAGACATCTCCTTTTCAATTTTTAAAGTTCATCTTGATGCCAAACAGTTTACTTGAAAACTCAAAATATCATTCCGGGAAAATTTTCCATTTATAATATGCAATGGCTAGGATGCCAGATCTAAGCAAAATGTGTTAATTATGATTTATAGAATCTACCTAAAAAGTTTCATGATTTTTAGTAGTCTCTAGATTGGTGATTTTAATTTTTGAAAAAGAAACAATCTCCTTGAAAACAACTAGCAAACAGCAGCCAACTAGACATGTCTACGGGGCTGTGAACATGTCTAACCGGCCTCTGTCTCACCCGCCTCGCGCCCCCTCACGTCGCCCGCCTGCCTCGCGGGTCCCGCAGGGACGGACCCCACCGTTCCGAACGAAACAAGCCGAGCCCCCCCTCCTCTCTCTCCCGTTCATTCTGCCCCCTCCCCTCGTTTCTTTCTCCAGGCGAACCGAACCAGGGTGGCTCCGCCTCCTGCTCGTCGCCGGAGTGGGCGCAGGCCGGCCAGGCCTGGCCACCAAGGGTGAGCATCTCCTCCTTCTTATTGTCTCCATGGTTCCTTCCATCTCCTCAAGTATCAGTTCAATCAAACTGTTTTTCGCAGTTCTTCCCCAACTCCGGTGAAACAAAAATCGAGCCCGATCTCCTCCATTACTGAGTTCCCTCAACTTCTAAGCCTCTGAATCGTCTTTCTCCATCCTTGGTGAGCTTCCCCTAAGGTTTGCCCCTCCTCTCTCAAGCTTCGGAAGCTTCTCCATTAGGCTCCAATGGAGGTTCAACTCCATTGTTGATGCATGTCATCCAAACCTCTGTGCATGTCGTTTCTTTTTCTTAAAATTGAATCTCCATCACCTAAAGAATCTCTAGGATCAAACCCCATTGCAATCGATCGCCGGAATCACCGGCAATGCCATTTTCGGGTACTTGACGAGAAATTTACAAATCTGCCATTAACGGAAAATGTGAATAAATACATGTTTTGTGTAGGATTTAATTACTACATCATATAATACATGCTTGGAATTTATGTACTAGTATATGATAAAAATAGTTTACATTCTCTCATGCATATCATACATCATTTGCATGTTCATGCATTGTTATTGATTATGCATCATTGCATTTCATGTAGAGATCGAACGGTCAGAGCAAGAGGAGGTTGAGACTGAGCAAGAGCCTGTGATCGATGACCCTTCTCTTGAGAACCAAGGCAGGCACCTAAGCATTCTTTAACCCTATTTTGGATCAATTGGAGTATATGTGTCTTGTGTGTGCATGAGTAATATTTATGTTTATGATTGGTTTAGCTTCTACTTGATGCATTACCTCCTTGATCTAGAATAACCTTTATTAGGTGAGTATGCTTGTTTAGGTGTCACGAATGTAATTGCTTATTTATGCTTAGCTTCGGTAGAAGCCAAGAGGTGGCAAGGTCACCACCACTTGTGAGTATAGGATGTTTGTTCAATTAAACACATGGTTAGCTTTGAAAGATTAAAATTGAGCTACATGAAAGATGTATCGCGACTTGAGCAAGAATGGTAGGGTCATTGAGATTGGAGCTCATTTGACTTAGTCTTGCTTAAGTTGATTAAGGCCCGATCGTTATCACTGTGATACTTGAGCACTTTATCGTACAAACCACATGCTTACAATGGGCATAGGAAGCTAAGTAGCATAAGTCGCACCGTACCTTGATCGGATTCGGTGCGGGGTGGGATGAGGTGTGATCGGCCGTGTCTGGTGCACCTATACACTCTCGACCGTTCGTTCATAGTAGGATGCAGGTATGTGAAAGGTTGATGGCATGAATTAACACTTATCCTCGATAAAGGGTATGGTCATTAGTCTTGCGCTTCGTGTGGGAAAAGTTGTGCACCCATGCAGGGTTATAATCTATTGCAATACCCGCGCTCTCGGTCATTGAGCACGCTCATGTACTTGGACTTTAACGTAGAGTTTCGATGTAGCTTATGGAAGACTTGAGATATGATCATGATATCACTTTACTTATTGCAATTTACTTGATGCTTGACTTAGCGATCATAGAATGCTATGTCTTTTGCTTTTTACAACTTGATCAAAATGTAGATGCTTCTATGCAAAATAACTACCTATGCCAATCCTTGCTACTTAACCAAATGCATACTCCTTGAGAATCGGGCAAGTATATACCCATATGTGGATAAGTCTTGTGGAGTACCTTTTGTACTCACGGTGTTGCCGATAAGTTGATTGCAGGTGAGACGCAGCCGGAGCCCATCTTTGGGTACTTCCTTGCCGAGGACGGAGGTTCGGGGAGGAAGTAGGTGGCCATGACTAGGAAGGGCACTATCGGCATATAGTGTTTACCTTCTTATTTTGTGATGTATCGTATGAGCGTGATGATAGAACTTTCCGCTGCAAAAAAACTCTAAGACTTATTGTAATGTAAACTTGAACCTATCTTTGTAATGTGATGGACTATGTTTGGATTGCTATGTAACGATGATGTTCATCTTGTTGTGCTTAGTGAGGTGTGTATAAATCCTGGGCATTGCTCATGACACATCTCAAGGACGACCGGGGTTACTCCTCTTTAATTGAGTTGATCAATGGTGATGACTCGATGAAATGGGATTAACTTGGAGGCTCCTCACACACACCTATTCCTCTCCTCTGGTCACGTCAACCACGTCGCCTGCTGCTATGTCAAGGCCACATCTGCAGCAGCGCCCCTGACGTGTTTGACGGATTGCTGCAACCACACTGATGGCTGTGCGGAGAGCATCGCTGGGGAGGGAACCTGTCGGGTGCTCCGTCGCGCTTGCCGCGCCGCACTGGAGTCCGTCAGGAACCACGCCGTCGACACCATTGGGAACCACGACGCCGCGGCCGCCGGGTTGATGCCGCTGCTGGGAGCTGCGCCCATGGAGACGGCGCCGGAGCTGCACTGGACCACGACCTGAACGTCGACGCCGACGCCCGCGACACCGGTTTGCTTCCCCTACAGCAAGCTGCTGCCTTCCTTATGCAAGAACAGGACCGCTATCCACCTCGCCTTCAATTTGTTCGTCGAAATGTCTGATCGTGTCAACAAGCCCATAGGTGGGCTTCTGGCCTGTCGGTGCAGAATGTAGTCCCGACACTAACTAGTGATAAGCACCAAAGTCTATCCCTCAATGGTCGATGCCAAGCAACTAAAGACACAAGATTTATCCTGGTTCCGGCCGGGGGCCGTACGTCCAGCAGTGGTGTGCTCGGGGCACTGTATTGCTCGGCAAGACCGGGTGCCTGTAGTGGGGCGGCTACAAGCAAGGCGGGAGAGGAGACGTGGCCTCCAAGTCCCTGGTGGAGTGATCTAAGTGAGTTCAGATGTTGTGGGAGAATTGTGGAGTGTATGCGTGGTGTTCCTTACTAGACGTCTGATGTCCCATGTCCCCTGCGGCGAAGGGTTCGCCTTCCTTTTATAGACCAAGGAGAGGGCGAATTACAAGCATGCCGCACTATTCAGCTGCATGGGGAAGTATGGTGTGCAGCGCCGCGGAGTTGGCGGCAGCCTTGACGGTCCTTGCCACGATCTAGTCATCATGGCGCGTCTTGTACCCGAACAGTGGCAGCTTCGAGGGTAGGGGCGTAGTGGTTGGCCGTGACGTCTTCAGAAAGGCTTGAGGAAGCCGTTGACGGTGATCCGTACGGGGTACAGTGGTAGGCGTGGTGGCGTCCCGCCCCCGCGTGCCTCACGGCGCCGGAGTGGTTGTAACAGTGCCCGGCGTGGTGTTGCGAGCACGGGGGCAGCCGCACACGACCAACAGTGGCAGGGATGGCGTCCTGCCGGCCTAGCGTCATGACCTGGCCCTGCAAGTTCACGAGAAAGTAGTTCGAGGGTGTGGCCTGCCCCCCTTCGAGGGCGCGGCGCGTTAGCCGTATGGGAGTAGGCGGCGCAGTGTCACGGGGCTGACACCGACCACGTCGCACAGTCCCCCACAGTGGCGGGGATAGGTTTCCCCTAGGGAGTTAGCGCAACAGGGCCGGGGCATGATTCCCAGGCGCATGATGGCGCCGCCTTGCCGTGTCAGAGCATTGAATGCCCGTACCCCCGTGCGGGAACGGGCGTGCGTGCGAGGGAGCCTCGAGCGAGGCGGAACCCGCCCGAGGGAGCCGTGAACCCTCGAGCGAGGCGGAACCCGCTCGAGGGAGGAGTAAACCCTCGAGCGAGGCGGAACCTGCTCGAGGGGGCCGTGAACCCTCGAGCGAGGCGGAACCCGCTCGAGGGAGGAGTGAACCCTCGAGCGAGGCGGAACCTGCTCGAGGGGGCCTTTGAGTGGGCTACTCCGGTGGGCCACGGGGACCACCGCAGTGCGGGCCGTGCCCCATGTGTGCGCTTAAGTGAGAGATGTTTCGCTTCAATTTTTTGCAGGTTTTGAGCAGGATTTCCCCAGTTGTTTTAGGGGACCCTCAGGGCTGTCCCCGACTGAGGACCATGTGTGGTTCGAGGACCGATGGATGGTCGCTTCCTTGTGTGATGAGTGATTGACAACGTTGTGTGGACTGATTCTTGGCTAAGTATTGCAGGTGCAGGTTGCGGCTTGACTCGTGTTGGTGCAGGTGAAGAACAAGCGCGAAAGGTCGTTGCCGGTGAGGCCTCCAGGTGTGGAGAAGCCAAGTAGGCTTTGTTCGAGGGACCCGGTGGCCAGCGGGGTCAAGTGCGGGCCGCATGAACAGCAAGATGAAGTCGTGGACGGTTTCTTGGTAGAGCCTCAAAACCAAGGTCGAGCCGGGACTACGTGGGAGCCGAGTCATGAGTGGAGATTGACGGAGGCTACACCGAGTTCACGGGGTTTGCAGTGGTTCACCAGAAAACCACTGGGTTACTCGGTTGAGCCACAAAACCGAGGCCGAAGACTCGACGAGGAGGTGCGGCCACCCAGGCCGGTTCAACCGCCCAGGAGGGGCGGTCAGACCGCCTGGGGCCGGTCAGATCCCCCGGGCCGGTCCTAACCGCCCGTGGGGGCGGTCCGACCGCCCGGCCGCCGCGCCGAGAAGCTTCGAAGTGGAGGACACGCATCGGGATCGCAAGGCTTGCGTCGAGGCTAAGCAGGTTGCGGTCGCCGAGCATCCGTCCGATGGTGAAGACATGAAGACTTCCAAATTCGCCCTCGAGGGGCATGTATCCCTAGTTATTAGTGAAGGGTAGTTTAGTCTTTTGGGTGCCTCCATATATACTCATTTGATGGGTGGATGGTAGCCAACTCTTGGAACACTAGCTCATTTTGTTTTTCCATTTTCGTTCTCCATTTTCCCTAGTTTTTAGAGGACTAGCTTGAGAGCTTCATGTGAGATCTAGAGAGAGGGATGGATGTTTGGGTGGCAAGCTAGACCTTGTACGAACCAATGATGGCATGTATAGAAGGTTTGGCGTTGTTCATCATGGTGGTTTTCCCGTATCTTTTGTGTTGATTTTCGGAGCTCTTTTGGCGGTGTTTTGAGGACGATTTCTTGGGGTTTTTGGTGGGTGTCACGTATGAGGTTCTTGTGCCTCTTTGGCTGGTGACTTTGCCCCCAAATCCCTTTTGAATCGGACTCGATTTGGTGGTTTCTCGAGTTGGGCGAGTTCTTGACCTAGAGAAGCGATTTCTTCGATTCCTCTTGATTGTGAGCGTTTCGGGTCGATTCCTTTGAGGTAGAGGTTGCCCAGGAGGTAAACCAGCTGTTCCCGAAGTTTGGCTGCAATCCGTTGAGTGATTCGGGAGATCGGGCGCGAGGAAGTTGAGGTTTGACCCGCGGGTTCGTTTTCTGGAAGGGGCGGTCTAACCGCCTACGGGGGGGCGGTCTAACCGCCCGGGTGTTTCCGGTCAAAGTTTTGTTTCGCCGGATTTTCCTCTCGTGAGTTTGTTCGCCTTGATCGGAGGAGTGTCCGGGTGAAATTTGGGGTCGTTCTCGTGCGGTTTGCTAGGTGTTCTTGGTCGGGGTTCGTTGCTTCGGGTACGGGAGGTTAGACCGCCCCGTGTAGCCGGTCTAACCGTCCCTAGGCCCTTGGGTGAAGTTTTGGTTTTCGCCAAGATTTTTCGGTAGCTAGCATGGCCTTGACCAGAGATCTCGTTGGTGAAACCGTGGTGAGTTTTGGTGCTCGGAAGAGGCGTTTCCGAGGATTTCTTGGTTGCCGTGTGGAGGCGGTCTAACCGCCCCCTATACCCGCCCAACCGCCCCCTCCGGTTAGCCGGCTTTCGAGTTGTTTCCGCTGTCGGTGCTGCTTGTGCTTTGTGGTTGCTGGTAGAGTTTGTTCCTAGGACCAGTAGCACTCCAGTGGCTACGTGGTTTTGGCAAACAGAAGGTTGAAGTACGGAGTGTGTGATTTCGGGGGTTCGACCGAGCTAGTTCATCTTGTCGGAGCTTCAATCTCCCTCGAGAAGAATATTTATCGGCTCCCATTCACTCCCCCCTCTCTGGTCGCCTATTCGGTCCTTCAAGTGGTATCAGAGCTGGTTCGGGTCTTTATTGACTCTAACCAGTCTAAGATCCAAGGATGGCGTACCAGGAACGGGGTTCGGGTCCTCCACACTTCGATGGCAAGAACTACCAGATGTGGAGCAAGCGGATGGGTGCGTTCCTCCGCGAAAGGGTCGCTTCTTTGGGATGTCACGGTGGACACAGGGCTATGTCCGGCCGATGGATTTCCTTGCTCCGGGGTCGAGGGACGGATTCGACGCCAACAATAAGGCGGTCGACTACTTGTTTCGTGCTTTGTGTCACCGAGTTTGATCGGGTGCACACCGAGCACTTGGCTTGTAGGATTTGGGCGGTGTAGAAGGAGGCTCATGTTGGGAACGCCTGTGTTCGTGCACGGATGTATGCGACCTACCGGAGAGAGTACGAGAACTTCACTTATCTCCCGGTGAGTCCATCGATGCCTTGTTTCAGAGGTTCACGGTGGTTGTGAACAACATGAGGGCCAATGTGGACGTGCTCCCGTACGATGATCATGATAGAGCGGTCAAGCTCTTACACTCTTTGGATCGTACGATTTGGGGCGGAAAGTTCGAGGCCATTGTCGAGTCGGAGAAGTATGACACTCGACGGTGAACGAGTCGTTCTCGAAGCTCAAGTCGGCCGAGGTGGATAGGGGCATGATCGCAAGCTCGAGGGACCGACTGATTCCCATAGTCTTGCCCTCGTTGGTGGTTCCAAAGGAAAGGCTAACTCTAACCCATCCACCAGGATGTTCTCTTTTTCCTCTTTGATGTCTATGCCAGATGAGGAGTTTGATGACCTCGGAGAGGACGAGCTGGCGCTGTTGACGAGGCGGTTCGAGAGGCTGCACGAGAACCGCGTGAACATGAGGAGGAACACGAGGACGTGCTTCCAGTGCGGCAAGCCGGGACACTTTGTCGCCGACTGCCTGGAGAAGGCAGAGAACAAGGACAGCTACAAGCACAAGCCGAGGAAGGACGGCAAGTACCGTTCGAGGCGCGACTACAAGAGCAATCACAAGAACAAGTACAAGGACGAGCGACGATCGAGGAAGAAGGAGAGCCGAGGCAAGGCCCGAGCGATGGTCGGAGCGAGCGACGTCGACTCCAGTTCTGCGTACTCCACCTCGAGCTCGAGCAGCAGTGAAGACGAAGGAGATCGTCGCAAGAACAAGAAGTCGTCCAAGAACCTGAGCGGGCTGAGCTACTTCGCGAGAGATGGCTTCTGCACCATGGCGCTGAGCTCCGGCAGCAAGAAGAGCACACAGAGCGACTCGGACTCTGAGTCCGACGACGAGGTGCGTGATGAACATCCCTTCTTGCGCCAGGAGAATGAGAGGCTTGGCTCTTTGCTTGATAACCGTGATGACATGCTTAGAGAGGCCAAGAAAATGAGAAAAGAGCTTAGGGCTTCACTCGAGGATGCTAGGACTAGAGTGGCGAGCTAGAGACACAGGTGCTTGATAGCAAGCTTGAGATTGATTCGCTTAAGGCTAGCCCTGTTGTTTCGGATGAGAATGATTGTGCTTGATTGCTCCATATTCCTTGCCGATCTTGCTTTGTTTAAGGAGAAGCATGCCTCCAAGTGTGAGGAACTAGATGTGCTTAGGGTTGAAGTGGCTGAGCTTAAATCTAGACCTGCTTTGCTAGGTGCTTGCACTTCTTGCCCTGTTTTGCATGCTAAGATTGATGAGATGCATGCTTACACTAGTTCGCTTGAGGCTAAATTGAAGGAACCCATGCCTACATCATGCTCTACCTGTGAAATGCATGCATTGAAAAATTTGGAACTTGCACATTATGTTGATCGTTTGCAGGATGAGAATGATGACTTGAGGAAGTGGATGGGTTGGTTGTCCGGTCATGAGCCTCAGTTGAGGATGATGATCGAGGCCTTTAAGAGGCAAGATGGTGAGGGACTTGGGGCAAACAAGGTTGGTGAGGGAAGTGGAGAGAATATCCCGGAGCCACCAAAAACCCACCACAAAAATGATTTCCCTTCAAAACCCAACCATCTTAGGAACTGACTAGACACAACCCCAGCTCCACCTATATTTCCTACACCCACAAATGATCTCCGTAGGCCTATCAAGTTTGTGAGCACTTCCGGGAAAGTGTTCTTTGGGAAAGTGAGTGAGAAGGAAAGTGAGGAGAAATTGGTGGAGGAGTTGAGTGGAGAGAAACCAAGCGAGCAACCCCAATCCAAGCCAAAACCTAAGCTTGTGAGGTTTCGTTGTGGCCATTGTGGGAAAGAGGGTCACAAGGATGAGTTTTGCTTCAAGAGGAAGCGGGAAGAGAGGATGGCAAAGGAGTGGGCGAACAAGGATAGGTACAACCCTTCCCATGGTGTACCTAAGCCTCGTATGCCACTACCCAGGGGTAAGGCTGTGGTGAGAAGTGTTCCGGCATGGGGAGATGCGAGTTCCCGCGGCCCGAGGAGCGATTCCGGGGGGGGCGGTCGGACCGGCCCGGCTAGGCGGTCGAGCCGGCCCGGCCCGCAGGGGGCGGTTAGACCGGCCTGGCTAGGCGGTTTAACCGCCCCCCAGAATTCTGGGCGGAGTGGTTTTTGAGGTGGTGAGTAGAGAGGTTTGAGGTCTAGAGGTGGAGTTGCTGGTGGTTGGTCTGGAGAGACAGCAGGTGGTCAGTTTGCTAGGCATTCTCCTCCTCGAGTTCACTACGGGGATGGGAGGAGTCGTAGCTTTGAGGTGGAGAGGAGGGACGTTCCACGGGTTGTCTTCCGTGGTTTTGGTCCTCCTCCAGGCAGTGAGGGGCGGTTTCCTCGGAGTGGTTACCGAGGTGGTGTTCGTGGTGGTGGTTATGGTAGGAAAGATGGCTTGATGTGTGCTAACCCCACTTTCGAGCAAATGGCTCGGCACTGGTTTTCCTCCTTTGGTACTAACCCCAGTGCTGAGTTGTTTGTTCGCTCACGTGTATGTTTTTGAATTTCAGGTGGGAGACTTGAAGAACATTTGGTTGATTGACTCCGGTTGCTCGAGGCATGTGACCGGAGACAGGGGGTGGTTCTCAAGTCTCGTCCCGGTGGTGACGAAGAGGCACATCACCTTTGGGGACAATGGGCGTGGGCGTGTGCTTTCAGAAGGTGAGATAAAAGTGTGTGACAAGATCACTCTGAGGCGTGTTGCTCTTGTTCAATCGCCGGGGTACAATTTGCTTTCGTGTCCCGGCTTGTTGGATGAGGGCTTTGAGGTGTTGTTTCGGCCGGGTGGTTCTCGGATTGTGGACTCTCGAGGGGACCTTGTCCGTATGGTCGTTCCCGAGGGTCGGGTGTTTCGTGCCGATTTTTCTCGGTCTTCGGGTGTGGAGCGTTGTTTCTTGGCCGGTTCTTCGAGTGAGTTGTGGAAGTGGCATAGGAAGTTGGGTCACTTGAGCTTTGACCTTTTGTCACGCTTGAGTAAACTCAATTTGGTCCGAGGATTGCCACGGTTGAGGCTTGAGAAAGAGTTGGTTTGTGCTCCGTGTAGGCATGCCAAGATGGTGGCCTCTTCTCACCCGCCTCTCACCGATGTGATGACTGAGCGTCCATGCGAGCTGCTCCATGTGGACCTTGTTGGCCCAGCTCGTGTGCGATCTGCGGGTGGGAAGTGTATGTCCTTGTTGTGGTGGACGACTATTCTCGGTATGCGTGGGTGTTCTTTCTTGAGGAGAAGGGGGAGACGTTTGGTTTTATTCGAGATCTAGTCTTGAGGTTGAGGAACGAGAGGCACGGAGATGACATACGAGCTATCCACAGTGATAATGGCTCGGAATTCAGGAACTCTCGTTTTGAAACCTTTTGCCATGACTTGGGTCTTGAGCACCAGTTTTCGAGTCCGTATACGCCTCCCCAGAATGGTGTTGTGGAAAGGAAGAACAGAACCTTGTGTGAGATGGCTCGGACGATGCTTGATGAGCATAGGACTCCGAGGAGGTATTGGGCTGAGGCGGTGAATACCGCGTGCTATGTGTCGAACAGATATACCTCGAGTGCACAAGAAGAAGACATGCTATGAGTTGATGCATGGTCGCACACCCAAGGTGAGTCACTTCCATGTCTTTGGTTGCAAGTGTTTCATTCGAAGAAGGGCGGGGAAGTTGGATAAGTTTGAGGCTAGGTCCGTCGATGGCATTTTCTTTGGTTATGCATCTCATTCTAGAGCATATCGTGTGCTCAATCTTGAAACTAACCAAATCGTGGAGACTTGCGAGGTAACCTTCGACGAGACAGAGCCACGTAGTCGGCCTTGTCTTTGAGTGTGCGGTGATGATGAGCTTGGCGAGGAGATCTTTCGAGAGGAGGAGCATGAACATGGTGATGATGAAGATGGCGGTGCGGTGCCCCCGGCTGAACATGTACCCACTACTTCGACTACGATGATGGATGGACCCTCTGCTACACCCACAATGACAAATCAAGAATGAGGAGAAGCTGATGTTGAGGGGGAGGTAGCTTCGAGGCGAGAACCTCCCCGGCAAGTTCAAGTGGACCACCCAGCTTCGAGGATCATCAGCGACATGAATGAACGCACTACACGGTCGAGGGTTCGAAACAATTCCCACTTTGCTCATGCTGCGTTTGTTGCTTCTTTTGAGCCCAAAGGCATTGGACACGCACTATCTGATCACAATTGGGTTAACTCGATGCATGAGGAGTTGGAGAACTTTGAGAGGAATCAGGTGTGGGAGTTGGTTGACCCTCCCCCAGGGTGTAAGCCGATTGGTACCAAGTGGGTGTGGAAAAACAAAGAGGGAGAGAAGGGTGAGGTTGTGAGGAACAAGTCGAGACTTGTTGCTCAAGGGTTCGCCGAAGGAGGGGATTGACTACGAGGAGACCTTTGCTCCCGTAGCCCGTTTGGAGGCGATTAGGATCCTTCTAGCCTTTTCTGTGGCTAAAGGGTTCAAGTTGCACCAAATGGATGTGAAGAGTGCTTTTCTGAGTGGAGTGTTGGAGGAAGAAGTGTATGTGAGGCAGCCTCCGGGGTTTGAGAGTGAGAAGTACCCCCACCGGGTGTACAAGTTGAGGAAGGCACTGTATGGGCGGAAGCAGGCGCCTAGAGCTTGGTATGGTAGGTTGAGGGGGTTCTTGTTCGAGAGAGGCTTTGAGATGGGGAAGGTCGATCAGACCTTGTTTTTGCTGAGGCAGGGCAGAGATATCCTGATTGTGCAGGTGTACGTGGATGATATTGTCTTTGGTGGCTCGTCTAACTCTCTTGTTGCAAGATTTGCAGATGATATGAGCAGGGAGTTTGAGATGAGCATGATGGGTGAGTTGCAGTTCTTCCTCGGGCTACAAATCAAGCAATCAAAGGAAGGAACATTTGTGCACCGGAGCTAAGTACACCAAGGACATTGTGAGGAAGTTCAAGATGGAGGACTCCAAGGCTATGACGACGCCAATGAGTACGACTACGGCTCTTGATGCGGACGAGGAAGGTGAACACGTGGACCGAAGGAGTACCGGAGCATGATCGGGTCACTCCTCTACTTGACGGCGACGAGGCCGGACATACGCTTCTCGGTGTGTCTGTGCGCTCGTTTTCAAGCGTCTCCGAGGACTTCGCATCGGCAAGCAGTGAAGAGAATTTTCAGGTACTTGCGTCACACTCCTGACTTCGGCCTTTGGTACTCTGCGTCCTCTTCTTTGGCGCTTCATGGCTTTTCAGACGCGGATTTTGCCGGGTGTCGGTTGGATAGGAAGTCCACCTCTGGGACTTGCCAGTTTTTGGGTTCTTCGTTGGTGTCTTGATCTTCCCGCAAGCAGTCGAGTGTTGCTCAATCCACGACCGAGGCCGAGTATGTTGCCGCTGCTAGTTGTTGCTCTCAGCTCCTTTGGATCACCTACACCATGAGTGACTTTGGTGAGGAGTATACCCATGTCCCACTTCAATGTGATAGCACCAGTGCCATAAGCGTTGCAAAGAACCCAGTGCTCCATTCCAAAACCAAACACATAGAAGTGAGGTATCATTTCCTGAGAGACAACATAGAGAAAGGGAAGATAGCTTTGATCCATGTACCCACACATGACCAACTTGCCTATATTTTCACCAAACCCCTAGATCAAGCAACTTTCACTCGTTTGCGGGGGGAACTTGGTGTGTGCTTGATTTCTTGAGTTGGGTGTGTGGGAGCGTTCTTTTGCCGGTGGTGTCGAGCCCGTTTTGCCTCCCCTCGAGGAGCCGGTGGTTTGTGAGCTTTGTGTGTGAGAGCTCCTTTGTGGCATATGTATAGCTTTCTTTTGTGCATTTCTTGCTTTTGGCATGGCATATGTAACATGATGTATAGGCATCCTTGTATCTTAGATTGCATGCATTTTGTATCATATGCATTGGATATGAAAAGCTTCTCCTATATACATTGTTCACCATGGGTTGCTATATATGTTCTTGTGAGCTTGTTTGGTATGCTATGGTTAGTTTGTCTTAGCTCTTGATGATCTTGATGAATGATCCATGGTTGATGGCTAATTTTCTTTGAAAAAAAATGTCACATATATGCTCTCTCATGTGTAAATGCCTCTATATGATCTTGACATGTTTTACTGGCTTTGCTATGCTTAATTTGTGGTTGGATAGCTAGTTTATTGATCTTATGGGGCCAAAGGCTCATTTGCCATCATGAATGTTTAGCCCTCTTGCTTCATCTTGTGGAGGGGCATAAGTTCCTTTTTGTCGCAAAGACATTTCATGTACCAATTATGAATCTGAAAATGAAATGAAAAATGCTTGGAAAATATGCTCCCATGTCATATGTGCTGATTTTAATTTGCTTTGGGTGCTAAACCGTTGCATGATGCCTACCAATGAGAAGTCTCATACATAGAAGTAGGCACATGGCTCGGTGGCTTTGACATGACATGAGGTGCTTTTGGGTGTTTATGATGATCTTATGATTAGAATGGCTGTCCTAGCATGAAGTTTGAGTGGCTTTGCCATTTTGATATGTTTTGCTCATGTTTAGGTATTTGCTTATGAGAGAGTAACTTTTCGCAAAATTACTCAAATCTTTTTTAGCCTTCTCCAATGATTGTGAAACTCGGTGATCACGTAGTTAAGGTCATTACGAACCTGTCGAGTATCTAACTTGCTCATTTGGACTTGTGTAGCTCCTTGTGATGAATTTTGTATATTCGAGAAGCTATATGTTGTAAAGTTTCGCATTTTGCCTTGATTCATGCATTGTCAACAAGGGGGAGAAGTTTGTGCATGATTTGGGCACCTGGGAGTGTTTGGAAGGTGTTCCAATTGGTTCGGGCAAATTTTGGGCAGTTTGGTGCAGGGCCGGTCTTTTGGGGCGGTCTAACCGCCCCCCAGGCGGTCAGATGAGGCACAGGCGGTCTAACCGCCCTGTACAGGCGGTCTAACCGCCCGGGCGCAGTGAGCGGTGTTTTTGCTCTTTGTTGCATTCCCGTGTTGCATTGCTGCATTTGTTCAGGGGGAGTGTGCTTTGGCTCAGGGGGAGCTTGCATATGTGCAGGGGGAGCTCTTTGTGGTGTTCGAGCTTTGCTTTGGTGGTTTGCGCTCTTTGCTTGAGCCGTGTTTTGTCTCGGATGTGTCGAGCCGTTTGTCGGGGACAGCCCTAGGGGTCCCCTCAAACAACGGGGAAATCCCCACTTAAACCCCGCAACCACACCAAAACACGCTAAGCCTAACCGTGCAGGTGACTAACCATGCAGGACACGGCCCACGCCGGGGACCCCGACGGCTAGGGTTGAAAACGGACAGTTTCTATCCCGTTCCGTTCCGACCGTTTTTCTACATTATGCTTTTGTTCCCGTTTTTACTGAATTATAAAAAGTTGTCAGATTCAATTAATTTTAATTTCATTCTTCATTATTTTGTGGTAGCTTACTTTCATAAATGTAGAAAATTCCCGTTCCGTTCCGACCGTTTTTCTACATTTGTGATTCCGTGTTCGACCTTTTTCGACCGTTTTCATCCCTACCGACGGCCCACAGAGACGGCCCTCTTAGAAGTCCCCTCGAGCAGGCTCCGCCTCGCTCGAGGGCGCACTCCTCCTCGGGCGGGCTTCGCCCCGTTCGAGGGGCAACTCTTCCCTCGAGTGGTCCCGCCCCGCTCGAGGGCTCACTCCCCCCTCGAGCAGGCCGCGTCTCGCTCGAGGGTCCGTCCCGCCCTCGGCCGGGGCCCGCCACGCTCACGGGCGCCCGCACGCGTGCGCCGGCCCCCGTACACGGGCATTTAACGCCCTGACGCCGCGGGACGGCGCCATCATGCGCCCGGGGCTCGCGCCCCGGTGCCGCCACACCAACTCCCCAGGGAAGAGCCCATCCCCACCACTGTGGGGATGGACTGTGCGGTATGGCCGGTGTCAGTCCCGTGACACCACGCGCCCACTACAGTACGGCTAACGCGCCCGACCCTCGAAGGGGGGCCGGGCGCACCCTCGATTTCACTTTCCCGTGACCCTACAGGGTTAGGTGGAGGCGCTAGGCCGGTGGATGGCCATCCCGGCCACTGTAACGGCGCGGCCGCTGTACCCACGCGTGCAGGCGCACGCCCGGCGCTGCAGCAACCACTCCACTACCGCGGAGCGCATTGGGAAGGAACGCCGTTCGCCTCGCTCCCCGTGCCCCGTACCGGTCATCATCGCACCTCCCTCGAAGCCTATCAGAGGACGCCACCACCATCTGCCGCCCTCCGACCCTCGAACCGCCACTGTTCGGGTACGGGGTAGGCCATCATGGCCAGATCACTGCGAAGATCGACCGGACGGCCGCCCACTCTACAGCGTAGCACGACGTGCACCCCCACGTAGCTGGATAGCGCGGCGTGCATGTAACTCGCCGCCCCCTTGGCCTATAAAAGGGGAGGCGAGCCCCCAGCCGCGGGGGACGGATTCAGTTGGACATCACGTACTCATTCTCATTCCCCCACAATATCTTCATCCACTCCACCAGGGACTTGGAAGCTACACTTCCTCTCCCGCCTTGCTTGTATTTGCCCCACTACAAGCACCCCCGGTGCTAAGTAATATAGTGCCCCGAGCACGCCCCTCGTCGGGACGTACGGCCCCCTCGGCCGGAACCGGGATAAAACCTCTCGTGTCACTTGTTGCTTAGCATCGACCATTGAGGGATAGACCACGGCGCTATCTACCGGTTAGTGTCGGGACCATATTCCGCACCGACGCTGGCGCCCACCGTGGGGCAAACGAGCGCCTAAGGTCATTTCGCCAACTCCCTCCATGGTGATTCGCACCGAGTACCTGGTACCCGTTACATCGCATGGGTAGCTCGGACCCCCTCCCCGGCCCGGGTTCGAAATCCGCTTCGGGGACCGGAACTTTCAGGCCACGGGGAACGGCTATCTCATGCGCCTCACCAACCGTGAGGAGCTTCGCGCGCAGCGCCGGTGCCGAGGTCCGCTCGGTCTCCGCCGCACGCACGACACCGCGCAGGCGCCCGCAGCACGGATGCCGCGGGTCCATCGACGCCGCGACGCCGTCGTCGCTCCGGCTACGCTCGCGCCGGGCGCGGTCCGAGCGGCGGCAAGCCGAGCGCGTCGCCGCTCGCCGCGACGCGCCCACCGTTACGACCGTCGCCACCACCCCGGCCGGGACCGCGCGCGGTCTCCGGGACCGCGCATCCCCATCGGGCCGCGTGGCGCCACGACGGCCTACAACAACAACGTCAACACCACGATGCGCCGGTCCCGCCCGGCCGCCATGTCTTCGTCGCCAGGGATTCCGGCGCCTCAATGGCCGACGAATCGTCCCTAGGCTCCATCGACGCGTTGCCGCCCGCCAACCACCTCGGGCACGCGGAGTGGGGACTTCTCCCGGCGTGCCGGACCCGGGCCGCGTTCGGGCGTTTCCTTGACGCCGCGACGACTGCGGTTTGGCCGCTCCGACGACTCCAGGACCGGGAGCTACGACCCCACGCGGGAGTGTTGCGCCGTCATCACCAACGACCCGGTTAACGCCGCCGGTGCGGCGAGCGCCGGAGACGGGGAAGTCACGCCGCCCCGGGGGATCGCTACGCGCCGGCCGCGGGGCCAAGCGCTCCCGCCGGGGCCGACATCGACGCACACCGGCCCAAGCCCGCGAGCTCGAGGCCAAGCCGGCGGAAGAATACCGAACAAAGGCGGTTGCTCCGCGCCTCAATGGCGGGGGAGGCCTCCGCGCGTGGCGAACGCGCGCGGGAGCTGGGCCGGCAGGTCCGCGACCGCATCAACCCCGTCCCCAATGCGGACAACGCGGACGTTCCGCCGCGTGCGAGCCAAAAGCTCATCGCTGCCGCGACGTTGCTGCGTGCCATGCCGGCACCCTCGACCCTAAATAGGAAGCAGTGCTCGTCGACTTCCTCCGCGCCAACGCCGACATCTTCGCGTGGAGCCCCTCGGACATGCCAGGCATCCCGAGGGAAGTCGCCGAGCACTCCCTTGAAATCCTGCCAAACGCCCGCGCCGTGCAGCAGCGGCTGCGCCGCTTCGACGAGGAGCGGCGACGGGCGATCGGAGCGGAGCTGCGGAAGCTCCTCGAGGCTGGATTCATCAAGGAAGTGTTCCACCCTACGTGGCTAGCTAATCCAGTGCTTGTAAAAAAGAAGAATGGGAAGTGGCGGATGTGTATAGACTACACTAGTCTTAATAAAGCATGTCCAAAAGTTCCTTTTCCCTTGCCACGCATAGATCAAATCGTTGATTCAACGGCTGGGTGCGAACTGCTCTGTTTCCTTGATGCCTATTCGGGATATCACCAAATAAAAATGAAGGAGTCCGACCAGCTCGCGACTTCGTTCATCACACCGTTCGGGACGTTCTGTTATGTCACGATGCCTTTTGGCCTCAGAAACGCGGGCGCAACATATCAGCGCTGCATGCAGCACGTTTTTGGGGATCACATCGGGCGGACGGTCGAAGCCTACGTGGACGACATCGTCGTGAAGACCAGGAAGGCGGACGACCTGGTTAGCGACCTTGGCGTCGCGTTCACCGCCTACGGGCCAACGGGGGTCAAGCTAAACCCCGAAAAATGTGTCTTTGGAGTGCCGCGGGGCATGCTCCTAGGATACATCGTCTCCCAGCGGGGAATCGAGGCCAACCCTGAAAAGGTCGCGGCCCTCGAGCGAATGGGTCCGATCCGGGACCTCAAAGGGGTACAGAAGGTGTTGGGGTGCCTCGCCGCCTTAAGCCGCTTCATCTCGCGGCTCGGTGAGAAGGGCCTGCCCCTCTACCGGCTGCTCAAGAAGCACAAGCGCTTCTCTTGGACTGCCGAGGCCCAGGACGCGCTCGACAAGCTGAAGGCGTCTCTGACGCACGCTCCAATCCTCACGCCGCCGCAAGACGGCGAACCCCTGCAGCTCTACGTGGCCGCAACCACCCAGGTGGTCAGCGCCGTGATCATCGTGGAGCGCACAGAGTAAGGGCACGCCTTGCCCGTGTAGAGGCCGGTCTACTACATCAGCGAAGTCCTGTCGGACACGAAGACGCGCTACCCCCAGGTCCAGAAGCTGCTGTATGCGGTAGTCCTTGCGCGGCGCAAGCTCCGCCACTACTTCGAGGCCCACCCGGTCACGGTGGTCTCCTCCTTCCCGCTAGGAGAGATCATTCGCAACCCCGACGCGGCGGCGGGGGGATCGCCAAATGGTCCGTGGAGCTGATGGGCGAGACGCTCGCCTACGCCCCGCGTAAGACCATCAAATCGCAAATCCTAGCCGATTTCGTCGGCCGAGTGGACGGACACGCACCGCCGCCCCCTCAAATCCAAGCGAGTGCCGGACTGCGTTCTTTGACGGCTCGGTGATGAAGACGGAGAGCGGGCGCGGGCCGCTCTTCGTGTCACCCCTCGGGGAGCACATGCGCTACTCAGTGCGCCTCCACTTTCCCGCGTCCAACAATATGGCAGAATACGAGGCCCTTCTCTGCGGCCTCAAAATCGCCATTGAGTTGGGCGTCAAGCGCCTCGACGTACGAGGGGACTCGCAGCTCGTGATCGACCAGGTCATGAAGAACGCGAGCTGCCATGACGACAAGATGGAGGCTTACTGCAAAGCCGTGCGGGCCCTCGAAGACAAGTTCTACGGCATCGAGCTTAATCATGTACCCCGCCGGTACAACGAGGAAGCAGACGAGCTAGCAAAGATCGCGTCTGGGCAGATCACCGTTCCCCCGAATGTTTTCGCGCGCGACGTCGCGCAACCCTCGGTCACCTTCGAGCCCTACCCCTCGAGCCACGACGGACCCTCGGGGGCTCCCTCGGATCCAGCGGGTGCGGAACCCATGGATGAGGACCCCTCGAACGAGGCGTACGTGCTCTCCCTTCTCGAGGGGTACGGCACCCACGGGGCCGACGCGATGGACATAGAGCCGACCCCTGTCCAAGCGGATTGGCGGGAAAAGTACATCGCCTGGATCGCTCGAGGGGAACTCCCCGCGGATCGGGCCGCAGCCAGGCGCATCGCCAAGATGGCCAAATCTTTCACCCTCGTCGACGGCGAGCTGTACAAGCGCGCCACGTCAGGCATCCTACAGCGGTGCGTGCCCATTCCCGAGGGGCGCGAGCTCCTACGGGACATCCACGCGGGGACCTGTGGCCACCACGCCGCACCCCGCACCCTCGTCGGCAACGCGTTCCGCCAAGGCTTCTATTGGCCTACCGCGGTCGCAGACGCCAGCGAAATCGTACGCACCTGCGAAGGGTGCCAGTTCTACGCCCGCAAGTCCAACTTGCCCGCTCATGCCCTGCAAACGATCCCCGTAACATGGCCGTTCGCCGTGTGGGGGTTGGACATCGTCGGGCCCCTGCGGAAGGCGCCCGGGGGCTTCACCCACCTGCTGGTCGCAATTGACAAGTTCTCCAAGTGGGTGGAGGTGCGCCCCATCACGAATTTAAGGGCTGAGCAGGTGGTCACATTTTCACCGACATCGTATACCGCTTTGGAGTGCCAAACTCCATCATCACGGACAATGGGTCCCAGTTCACAGGCCGGAAGTTCTTGGAGTTCTGCGACAAGTTCCACATCCGCGTGGATTGGGCAGCTGTGGCACACCCACAGACCAATGGCCAAGTGGAGCGTGCCAATGGCATGATTCTACAGGGCCTCAAACCCAGAATTTTCGACCAGCTCAACAAATCTGGGCGAAAATGGCTCCAAGAGCTACCAGCGGTTGTGTGGAGCCTAAGGACCACCCCAAGCAGAGCCACCGGGTTCACCCCGTTTTTCCTAGTCCATGGCGCGGAGGCCGTCCTCCCCACGGACTTAGAATACGGATCGCCCAGGGTTCGAGGCTACAACGAGGATGCTAACCAGCGAGCCCGCGAGGACTCGCTGGACCAGCTAGACGAAGTACGCCTCATAGCGTTGATGCACTCCGCAAGGTATCAACAGTCCCTACGACGTTACCAAGCACGCAAGATACGTCGAAGGGATTTCAGCGAAGGGGATCTGGTCCTAAGGCTGCGCCAAGATAACCGAGGGCGCCACAAGCTATCGCCCCCATGGGAGGGACCCTACGTCGTGGTGAAGGTGCTCAAGCCGGGCACATACAAGCTGGCCAACGAGGACGGTGAAGAGCTCACCAACGCTTGGAACATCCAACAGCTACGTCGCTTCTACCCCTAGCTAGGATTTTCCAAGTACTTTCTGTTGTAAAATCACATGGCCAACACCCCAGTTGGCGTCAACTATGTAAATACTCCAAGTCTAATAAAAGGGCAACTCGGCTTTCCCCCGAAACCCAAGTTACCCTCGGGGGCTACTACGGGGGGCATCCCCCCCCCCAAAATGGTCCTATTTTTTTCGCGTAAAAAACACAACAACACGCGCTAAGTTTGTTTCCTACTTAAACCTCGAGCCACGATTCGAACAGGGCGCAGGTGGCGCAGCGGAAGGAGCGTGCGAGCCAGAGATAGCCTACGCCGTGTGGATATGGCCCTTCTCTCTCGCCTCCAACCCAGCGGCCCCCCTGCGAAAATCGAACTCCCCTAATTAGAATCTACTCAGGAAGAAGGAGAAACAAAAAGCGTGATAAACAAACGATTTCATTTACAGCAAATGCCCATGTTCATGAAACAACTTGTTTATTTACAAAAGGCCACGAGGCCAGAGTACTGATACACATCAAAAAATGGGCCTAGCGCCCAAACTGCTTTCAGGCGGGAGGAGCAGCAGCGTCTGCGGCGTCCGGGAAGAGGAACTCCTCGAAGGCCTCGGCGAGCAACCCGGCGGCGTCGGCGGCAAGCGCGTCCACACGCTCCATGGCCACCTCGTCCTCGACACCCTCGGGAACGATGTAGCCTTCCGCCAGCGCCTCGAAGTTGACCTCGTAGTGGGATCGCACCACTCCGAGGGCCTTCTGGACGCCTAGGTGCAACGCCCGGCGCATCCGCTCCGTGACGTGGCCGCCGAGGGCACGCAGCGGGGCCGGCCGGCCGAGCTGCCGGCTTGGGCCTCGCCCTCCTCAACGACGCGGCAGGTCTCGAGGGCCGCATCGCGCAGCTCCCGCAGCTCCTGCTTGGAGGAGTTGTAGGAAGCCTGCAGAGCCTCGGCCCGCCCAGCGGCGTGCCCCAGGGCAGTGCGCAACCCTGGAATCGACAAGACGAAAAGAAATCAGAAAAGGTGAAGCGAACCCTCTAAAGCAAAAACCAACAAGCAGAGTCACACAGTGGCTCACCCTCGACTTGCTTCCTCTCCAAATCGAGGTCGCGGCGCGCGGACTCGATCGCCAACTCGAGGCGCTGGACGGTTTCGCCTTGCTCGCGGAGGGCCAGCTCCTGGTTGGCGTTGCTGATGCTGAGCGCAAGCGCCTCATCCTCAACCTTGGAGAATGCGGCGTTCCGCTCCTCCAGTGACTTCTCCGCCGCCTCACGAGCGACGCGCTCCCGCTCCAGCGCCGTCCGGGCGTAGCCGAGGGCAGCCCTCGCTCCCCGCCGGAGCCGCCCCTCGGCCCCCGGCGGGCGATGCGCTCTTGCCGGAGCTCGCTCCTCGGCCGGCGACGAGGGCCGCGACCTTGGCGTCGAGGGCGGCCCTCGGGTCGTCGGCCTCCTTGGCGCGCCGTTGCTCCAACCCGCGCACCCGCTCCTCGCCCCGGCGCCGTTGCGTCCGCGCCCCCTCGAGCGACGTGCGAAGCTCCCGGGTTTCGGCGCGAGCGGTGGCCACCTCCGCCTCCCAATTGGCGCCCGGCGTCCGCGTCTTCTCCGGGTCCGCGCGCGCGTTCCACGGCGCCTCGTCGCGATCGAAGAGGGCCGCGCGGACCCGCTCGAGGCTCGAGCGACGTGCCGTGTCCTGCCTCGAGCTCTCAGGGAGCTCGTCGAGCCGTGCCGGGGCCCCGTACGCCGCCCACTGTCCGGCGTCCTAAGAGCGTCTGCAAGCGCGTCGAAAGCGCTGCACTGCTCCCGGAGCTGGTGGGCCTCGACGTTCACCCGGTCGAACGCGTCGTACTTGTCGTGGGTGCGGCGCTCGAGCTCCTGGCATCCACACACCAAATCCCATAAGCACCAAGACTTGGATGCAGCGTACAAAAACGAAAGAGGAAAAAGAACGGGCAACCACGGCTCACCTGGAAGACGAGCCAGGCCGGGCCGCCATGGACCCGCAGCGCCTCGTTCAGCGCGCGGTTGAGCGTGGCGCCGTGGCTCCGGAGCTCGCCCCAGAGTTCTTGCTCCCCCCTAGCATCGGCGAATGCAGGGGGATCCTCGACGGCCCCCCCCCCCACCTGGGCGGGGCGGCCGGCGTGGGAGGACGAGGCCTCGGCACCATGTCCTCGGCCCCCCACCACCATGTGACCCTCGTGCCGCCTCACGAGGGCCCCCTCCTGGGGCTCGGGGGAGTTCGTGGGCCAGCTGGCCCACTGATTCCACCCGGACGGCGGGGAGTCATCCGAGAGCTCCACCACCTCCGCCCGAAGATCGCCCGGCGGCGCGGCCGCTCGCGCCGCCTCCGCCGGCACCTCCCCGCGCCTTCGCGGCCACGGCGCGCCGTCGTGCCGCCGTGGCCGCCACCTCCGGCCGTACCGCCGCATCCACGGGCGCTCCCGCAGGTTGCGCCCGCTCCACCTCCTCCGCGGTGGCGGCCACCGCGGGCCGCACCTCCACCGTGGCCGCCGCCGCGCCCCGTGTCTCCGCGGCGACCGGCGCCGGCCGCCCACCGGCGACCTCCGGCCGCGCCGCGGCGGGCCGATCCGCCGGCCGGGGCCTCGAGGCCCCGGCCCGGTGTCTTGCGAGCTCGTGCCCGCCGCCATGCTTGTCCCCGGGCGCGACGCCCTCGACGAGCGCCCGCGGGTGGGGATCGATGCGTCCGTCCTCGGCACCTTGGCGGTGCAAGAGGAGGAACGGTTGGCACCACCGCGCGGGCACGAACGAAGGGTTAAATCACCCCCGATCACCAACGAGCCAAACCAAACGAAGAAGGACGGGCTCCTTACCTCGCGGAGGAAAAGGCCCGTTTCCTTTTCCTCGAAGCCTCGGGCGGATGAGACCGGCGCGGTGCCGCCGCGCGCGCGTAGCGCCTCCCCGACGGCGCCGCCGCGCGCACGGGCACGCCCGCCCCATGCGCGGGCGCGCCCGACGCCACACCTCCCGAAGGCGCCGCGCGCAGGGGGCACGCTCGCCCCGCGTGCGGGCACGCCGCCGTCGCGCCCCTCGACGGGCGCGTCCGCCGCGCGTGACTCCGTGGCGCGCGCGGCACCCTCCGCGGCGCGTGCCGCCCCCGATGACGATTGCCGCGGCGGGGGCGCGCGCGCGCCCGCCCCGGGCGAAGCCGCCCTTGACGCCGGCGCGGGTTCGGCGACGGGGGCGCGGGCGCCACCCGTCGGAGGGGTCCTCCCCCTCGGCCTCTTCCTCCTCGTCCTCCTCCGAGGACGAGGGCTCCTCGATCTCGGGGAGGAGAGCCCCGGCTCCTCGCGTCGCCGTACTCCGCGGCCCGCCGGTCGCGGCGCGCTTGACGTCGCCTCGCGTGCTCCCTCTTGCGCGCCGCCCGCTCCTGCTTCTGCCGCTGCGCCACCCGGCCGAGCGCACGGGAGTCGGGGGTGGGCGGAACGGACTTGGCGATGTTGAAGTTCACCAGCTGCACACAGGAGCATCAACGGCGCATCAGGAAACAAAAGCGAGACCAAGAACTAAAACAAAGTGAAGAACCAAACTCACCAGCGGGCCCGTGGGGAGCATCTCAAGATCCCATGGGGTCCGACCTGCAGGTGGCGGCACCCGGGTGTCGACGGCGCTCCGCGCCCGGGTGAGCGCGTACAACCGCTCGAGGGGCGTCGGAAGCATTCGCGACCTCGCCAGGTCGACGGGGTTGGCCGCCTCTGTCATCTCGAAGATGCAGAGCGGCCTCTCCATCAATGGCACGATCCGCCGGTGATGAAGGAAGGCGAGGACGCCCATCGCGTTCAGCCCGTGCGCCGCCAGGCGCTGCAGCGCGGCCAGGACCGACTCCTGCCGCCTCCGATGCTGGGGCGTAGACACCCCGTAACCCCAAGAGTCAGGCCTCTCCTTGAACACCCGACCGGTGTAGGGGGGGAGGCCGGGCTCGACGTTGCGCAAATAGAACCACCCCCGCTCCCAGCCGGCGTTGTTCGTCGTCATGGTGCAGGGGATGTAGACGTCCTTGAACTGCCCCCGCAGGGCAAGCGACATCCCGCCGGCGCGCATCGCGCGGCGGGTCCTTGGCTCCGTCGTGGGCTGCGTGATGAGCTCCGCGCGGAAAAGGTGTACCCAGAGCTCCCAATTGACTGGGATCCCCAGGTACCCCTCGCAGACGCCCACGAACGTGGCCGCCTGCGAGATCGCGTTGGGGGAGAAGTTGTGCAGTTCCACTCCGTAGTGGTAGCACATCGCCCGCATGAAGGTGCTCGCCGGCGCACTGAAGCCGCGCTCGTGGTAGCGGACGAAGCTCACCACGTAGCCCTCCGGCGGGTTGGGCACGTGGTGCGCTTCCTGTGGCACTATCCACTCCGCCGGGCGCCCTTCCTCGTTAGCCGCCAGCTGACCGGCAGCGACCAGCTCGCCAAGGGCGAGCCGGGTCACCGTCGACCTCTCCCAGGCATACGGCTCCAGGATCGTGAGGGGAAGCTGAGGCGGCGCCATGAGGAAAGACGAAGGAATGCGAGGGCGGAGGACAAGGAAACGGAAGAAAAGGCTCTAACGGCGACACCGCGCGGTGGCAAGAGCAAGACGAAGACGAAGCGCCGGCCCCCGTACACGGGCATTTAACGCCCTGACGCCGCGGGACGGCGCCATCATGCGCCCGGGGCTCGCGCCCCGGTGCCGCCACACCAACTCCCCAGGGAAGAGCCCATCCCCCACCACTGTGGGGATGGACTGTGCGGTACGGCCGGTGTCAGTCCCGTGACACCACGCGCCCACTACAGTACGGCTAACGCGCCCGACCCTCGAAGGGGGCGGGCGCACCCTCGATTTCACTTTCCCGTGACCCTACGGGGGTTAGGTGGAGGCGCTAGGCCGGTGGATGGCCATCCCGGCCACTGTAACGACGCGGCCGGCTGTACCCACGCGTGCGGGCGCACGCCGGCGGCTGCAGCAACCACTCCACTACCGCGGAGCGCATTGGGAAGGAACGCCGTTCTGCCTGCTCCTGTGCCCCGTACCAGTCATCATCAGCACCTCCCTCGAAGCCTATCAGAGGACGCCACCACCATCCGCCGCCCTCGCGCCCTCGAACCGCCCTTTGTTCGGGTACGGGGTAAGCCATCATGGCCAGATCACTGCGAAGATCGACCGGACGGCCGCCCACTCTACAGCGTAGCACGACGTGCACCCCCACGTAGCTGGATAGCGCGGCGTGCATGTAACTCGCCGCCCCCTTGGCCTATAAAAGGGGAGGCGAGCCCCCAGCCGCGGGGGACGGATTCAGTTGGACATCACGTACTCATTCTCATTCCCCCACAATATCTTCAGCCACTCCACCAGGGACTTGGAAGCTACACTTCCTCTCTCGCCTTGCTTGTATTTGCCCCACTACAAGCACCCCCGGTGCTAAGTAATATAGTGCCCCGAGCACGCCCCTGCTGGACGTACGGCCCCCTCGGCCGGAATCAGGATAAAACCTCTGTGTCACTTGTTGCTTAGCATCGACCATTGAGGGATAGACCATGGCGCTATCTACTGGTTAGTGTCGGGACCATATTCCGCACCGACACCGTTGCCCTTGCCTAAGGGGTCCGAGACTTGTCTTCTTCAAGTGATCTTGCTCTCTGCCTTTCTTTGGCTTTCGATCGCTTGTTGAGGTTTCTTTTTATTTGTTTCTTTTCTTTTTCTTTTCTCTTGTATTACTTCATGTGAGTGTTGTCAATGCACTCATCAAGGGGGAGATTGAGGACCATGTGTGGTTCAAGGACCGATGGATGGTCGCTTCCTTGTGTGATGAGTGATTGACAACGTTGTGTGGACTAATTCTTGGCTAAGTATTGCAGGTGCAGGTTGCGGCTTGACTCGTGTTGGTGCAGGTGAAGAACAAGCGCAAAAGGTCGTTGCCGGTGAGGCTTCCAGGTGTGGAGAAGACAAGTAGGCTTCGTTCGAGGGACCCGGTGGCCAGCGGGGTCAAGTGCGGGCCGCATGGTGGCATGAACAGCAAGATGAATTCGTGGACAGTTTCTTGGTAGAGCCTCAAAACCAAGGCCGAGCCGGGACTATGTGGGAGCCGAGTCATGAGTGGAGATTGGCGGAGGCTACACCGAGTTCGCGGGGTTTGCAGTGGTTCACCAGAAAACCACTGGGTTACTCGGTTGAGCCACAAAACCGAGGCCGAAGACTCGACGAGGAGGTGCGGCCACCCAGGCCGGTTCAACCGCCCAGGAGGGGCGGTCAGACCGCCTGGGGCCGGTCAGATCCCCCAGGCCGGTCTAACCGCCCAGGGGGGGCGGTCTGACCGCCCTGGCCGCCGGCGCCGAGAAGCTTCGAAGTGGAGGACACGCATCGGGATCGCAAGGCTTGCGTCGAGGCTAAGCAGGTTGCGGTCGCCGAGCATCCGTCCGATGGTGAAGACATGAAGACTTCCAAATTCGCCCTCGAGGGGCATGTATCCCTAGTTATTAGTGAAGGGTAGTTTAGTCTTTTGGGTGCCTCCATATATACTCATTAGATGGGTGGATGGCAGCCAACTCTTGGAACCCTAGCTCATTTGTTTTTCCATTTTCGTTCTCCATTTTCCCTAGTTTTAGAGGACTAGCTTGAGAGATTCATGTGAGATCTAGAGAGAGGGATGGATGTTTGGGTGGCAAGCTAGACCTTGTACGAACCTTTCATAGAAGGTTTGGCGTTGTTCATCATGGTGGTTTTCCCGTCTCTTTTGTGTTGATTTTCGGAGCTCTTTTGCCGGTGTTTTTGGTGGGTGTCACATATGAGGTTCTTGTGCCTCTTTGGCTGGTGACTTTGCCCCCAAATCCCTTTTGAATCGGACTCGATTTGGTGGTTTCTCGAGTTGGGCGAGTTCTTGACCTAGAGAAGCGATTTCTTCGATTCCTCTTGATTGTGAGCGTTTCGGGTCGATTCCTTTGAGGTAGAGGTTGCCCAGGAGGTAACCCAGCTGTTCCCGAAGTTTGGCTGCAGTCCGTGGAGTGATTCGGGAGATCGGGCGCGAGGAAGTTGAGGTTTGACCCGCGGGTTCGTTTTACGGGAAGGGGCGGTCTAACCGCCTACGGGGGGGGCGGTCTAACCGCCACGGGTGTTTCCGGGTCAAAGTTTTGTTTCGCCGGATTTTCCTCTGTGAGTTTGTTCGCCTTGATCGGAGGAGTGTCTGGGTGAAATTTGGGGTCGTTCTCGTGCAGTTTGCTAGGTGTTCTTGGTCGGGGTTCGTTGCTGGGTACAGGAGGTTAGACCGCCCCAGGTAGCCGGTCTAACCGCTCCTAGGCCCTTGGGTGAAGTTTTGGTTTTCGCCAAGTTTTTCTGGTAGCTAGCATGGCCTTGACCAGAGATCTCTGTTGGTGAAACCGTGGTGCGTTTTGGTGCTCGGAAGAGGCATTTCGGAGGATTTCTTGGTTGCCAGGTGGAGGCGGTCTAACCGCCCCTATACCCGGTCTAACTGCCCCCTCTGGTTAGCCGGCTTTCGAGTTGTTTCCGCTGTCGGTGCTGCTTGTGCTTTGTGGTTGCTGGTAGAGTTTGTTCCTAGGACCAGTAGCACTCCAGTGGCTACGTGGTTTTGGCAAACGGAAGGTTGAAGTACGAAGTGTGTGATTTCGGGGGTTCGACCGAGCTAGTTCATCTTGTCGGAGCTTCAATCTCCCTCGAGAAGAATTTTTATCGGCTCCCATTCACTCCCCCCCTCTCTGGTCGCCTATTCGGTCCTTCACTGACAGTAGCCCCCGAGCATCTGCGGGTTTGCCGGCCAGGCTCCCGCAGATGCTGAAGCCTACTGATAGGACATCCTTCCCCCTGGTTGCTAGTGCTTTCCCCCTGGTCTAGCCCCCGAAGCCCTGCAGGAGCGTGAGTGCTCCTGTAGGGGTTTTACCGTGGAATTTGGTCAGTGGGCGTGGTACATATTCCAACCGGCGTCGGCGATGTTTCAGCCGGCTTCGGTGACGCACGCGCAACTGGCACTATCCGCGGCCGGTGCAGCTCAGGAGGTGTAGCCGTGCTTCGAGCCCCCGAGCCCGGGCCCGTTCAAGGCGATCGGGGCGAGCTCTTCGTCTTTTCAAACGCGCCCTCACCGTCCCTCCGCGGGACGGAGGGTGAGGTTTCCGCAACCCCCATCGATCGGGTCGCGGATTGCGGATTCCTCATTGAGCTGTTAGTGGGTGGTTCGAGTGGACGCCCATGCCCCGTTCGATAAGGGTAGGCTGCGCGGTCCGGAGACACGTCCATTAAAGCGCTTGCGTGGGTTTGCTAGGTGGGGCTCGGTCCCGTACGCTAGGGACCGAGGGCGCGGAAGCTCTCCCTCGGTGGGATCCCCCGGCTAGCTGCCCTCGCTGGCTCTCGAACACGACATGTGGGGCACCCTCGAGCCGGTGGGCTCGAGGAAAGGCTCGAATGCGCGTGCCCTCGTCATCCCTGACTCTGGTGATCTGGGGCGCCTGTTCGAACCCGTTGAAGGTTAGGCTCCGAACCTCTGATTAGTATGGTCGTGCGGGGTGACAGCCAAGTCCCCCCGTCTTTTGCATCTGCAGGTTTCGAGGGTCCCTGGCCGCGCCAGCCCCGAACCGCTGATCAGTAGTACTCGTGAATCGAGGGCACCTGTGGCGCCCGTTTATTTCAAACGGGCTTCGAGGCCACTGGTCAATGTTTGCACCCTTCAAGGGTCGTATTAATTTGAGCCAGGGGCTCGGGCCGCTTCAAGGGTCTACCTTACTCAGTAAGGGACAGGGCCATTAAATGCTCGCAGTCGCGACTGTAATCTCGCATCGCAGCGCGCCTTTTCAAGTGCTGCTGCCGCGCGCGTAGTGGGCGGAGTGGAAAGGCGGATGTGACCGCCTACCACGGCCCCCCGGTTACCGCGCCGTGATGATGGCCTGTGAGCGGTTGCGTGGCTGCCGCGGTCATGGTGGGGCCCGTTTGTCAGCGAGGGAATATTCCACCTGCAGTTAATGCGTGCGGGGCGTGCGCTCCGGAGAGCACGCCTGCGGCCTATAAATCCAATGGGAGGGGAACCGGCAGTTTTTACCTTTGCGTTTAGCACTCGCCGTTCTTGCCTCTTGCGCTCTAGCCCCCGAGCCGCTCTCGCCATTGCACCTCTCTCCTCTCGTAGCTCTTCTTGTTCCTTGTCCTTCGCCTCTTCGCTCGCTCGCATGGCGTCCCAACTGCCTCTTATCATCATCGACCCGTTGGCGTGGGAGCGCTCGACGGTGACACGGATGGCCCTGAACCAGCTGGTAACCGGTGGCCAGATGGCGGCGAACGAGGATGGACGGCCGGCCGAGTGGATCGTGCCGTCGGAAAGGGAGCGAGCGCCCAACCCTCCGAGCGGCTACGTGGTCAGCTTCGTCGGCTTCCACGAGCGGGGCTTCATGGCGTCGGCGAGCCGTTTCATGCGGGCTCTCTGCCACCACTACGGCGTGGAGCTCCACAACTTCGCGCCGAACGCGATCTCGCAGGCGGCCACATTCGTTGGCGTCTGCGAGGGCTTCCTAGGGATACCAGTGAATTGGGATCTCTGGGTTCATCTTTTCCGCGCGGAGCTGTTCACACTGCCGACGACGGAGCCGAGGACCCGCCGCGCGGTGCGCGCCGGTGGCATGTCACTCGCCGTGCGGGGCCAACGCATGGACGACTACATCCCCTGCACGATGACAACCAACAACGCAGACTGGGAGCGGGGGTGGTTCTACCTCCGCAACACTGAGCCCGGCCTCCCCCCTACGCCGGCCTGGTGCTCCGGGAGAGGCCCGCCTCTTGGTACCACGGGGTGTCTCCGCCCCAGCACCAGGAGCGGTTGGACTCGCTCCTGGCCGCACTGAGGAATCTGGCGGGCCGCGGGTTGACCGCGAAAGTCGTCCTCGCGCACCTCCACCACCGGCGGATCGTCCACTTGATGGAGAGGCCGCTCCGCATCTACCAGATGACCGAGGACGCGGACCCCGTTGCGTTGGTGAAATCGCAGTAGCTGCCGAGCCCCTTGCTGCGGGACTACGCGGCTACCCAGGCGCGGCGCGCCATCGACCCCAAGTCCGGGCACTACAACGAAAAGGCCCTGTGGGATCTTGAGATGTTGCCCACTGGCCAGCTGGTGAGCGGAGTTCTATATTTCATTCCCAGTATCGCCAGCTTTTCGAGTTGTTGACGCGTTTAATGCTTTACCCACAGATGGTGCGGGTGAGCGCCGCGAAGTCCGAGCCGCCTACCCCCCGCTCCCGCGCGCTCGCGCGCGCGGCGTAGCAGCGAGAGCGGGAGCGTGCGGCGCGCAAGAAGGAGCGTGCAACACGACATCGGAAGCGTCGCGAGCGGAGGAGTGAGGAGTTCCGGCTGCGCGAGCAGCAGGGGCTCTCCTTGCCGGGGACCGAGGAGTACTCGTCATCGGACGAGGACGAGGAAGAGGTCGGGGGGCATGCCCTTCCCAACAGGTGGGAGCCTGCACCCCCGTCACCGGAGCCGGCTCTGGTGGTAGGAGTGGCATCGCCTAGGGCGGGCGCGGAGGCGCCCGCCACTAGGCAATCAACGACAGAGGCGACGCGGGCTGCGGAGGCACCGTGCGCGCCTCGGAGGCGTCCGCGCGCACGGTGGAGGCACCCGCGCGCGGGGGCGGGGCCTGCGCACACGGTGGAGATGGCCAGAGGTGCGGCGGCGGTCGCGCCGGTCGTACCCGCAACGTCAGCGGGGACCTCGAGGAAGAGGAAGCGCGCCTTCTCCTCCTCGAGGTAAGGGATCGTCTTTCGAGGGGTCGCGTGCCCGTCAGGCGGGAATCTGACAGTTTGTTTGCATCTCCGCAGGGTGGTGCCAACTGTGCCTCCCCTCGCACCGGCCAAGGTGCTGAGGGAAGATGCGTCCGTCCCTACCCGGTGGCGTTCGTCAAGGGCGCCACGGGCGGGGGCGAGCGAAGCGGCGACGGTGAGCGCGAGTTCGTAGGGCGCAGTTGAGGCCTCAAGGCCACGGTGGCGGCCTCGCCGCCGAGCCGCGGCCGGCGGTTGCCGAGGAGCGGCGGGCGCCGGTCGTGGAGGAGGCACGGCGGACGGCGGTCGCGGCGGAGAGGCAAGGGCCGGGAGGCGTAGGCATAGCCGGTGGCGCCGGTTCCGGCGGCATTGCCGACGACGTCGCCGTGGAGGGCCACCCGGCGCCCGCGGCCGCCGAGGCGCGGCCGGAGGGGACGCGCCGCGGCGCCGTAGCGGGAGATCGCGGCCGCGGAGGCGCGGTTGGAGGTGGTGGTGGGGACGCAGCAGGAGCCCGCGCTCGCCGACAGCTCCCGGGCGGTGGCGGTGGAGATCCCGGACAACGACTCCCTGCCGCCCGGGTGGGACCAGTGGGTGAACCTGCCCATGCCGTCCCCCGAGTCCTAGGAGGGGGTACTCGTGAGGCGGTGGGATGGCCACATGGTGGCCGGAGGCTGAGGGCTCGGCGTCGAGGCTTCTTCTTCCCGCGCCGGCCACTCTGCTCCGGGAGAGGGGCGCGTCGACGAGCCTCCCGCCTTTGCCGACGCTCAAGAGGAGCAGCAGCTGTGGGGGGAGCTCCGTGACCACGGCGCCGCGCTCAACCGGGCGTTGAACGAGGCGCTGCAGATCCACGGCGTCCCGGCGTGGCGCGTCTTCCAGGTGAGGCACTGTTGCCCATTTTCTTCGATTTCGTCGTCTTCGTGTTTGTTTCTTGCAACGCGACGCTTACTGGTTCTGATCTATTGGCGGCAGGAGCTCGAGCACCGCTCCCGCGACAAGTATGGCGCCTTCGACCAGATGAGTGCCGAGCTCTGCCATCTCCGGGAGCAGCGTGACGCCTTCGACGCGCTCGCGGACGCCTTGGGGACCCCAGACGGCTGGCTGTCGTACCGGCTGAGGCCCTACGCGACCAGCCCCTGGAGTACGAGAGGCAGGCCGCGGGCGCACCCCTCCACACTCGAGCGGATTTGCACAGCCCTCATCAATCGGGATGAGGCGCTGCAACAGGTGCAGGGGGACCTAGAGAAGATGCGCACGGTGGCGTTCAACTGGGAGGCAGAGGTGGGCACCGTCCGGGCCGACAATCAGGAGGTCCGCGCGTGGCTCGGGGAGGCGCGAGGGCCCGGCGAGCCGAGGCCGAGGAGAGGGCGCGCGCGGGCCGAGCGAGAAGGCCAAGGAGGCCGACGAGCTGAAGGCCACCCTCGATGCCAAGGTCGCTGCGCTCGCCACGGCGGAGGACCAGCTCCAGCAAGAGCGCATCGCCCGCCAGAGGGCTAAGGGGCAGCTCCAGCAGGAGCGGACCGCTCTTGTCGATGCCCGGTCGGCGCTCGAGCGGGAGCGCGCCGCTCGCGAGACAGCGCAGAAGCTGCTGGAGGCGCGGGACGCTGACGTTTCAAAGCTCAAGGGCGAGCTAGTAGCCCTCGGCATTACGAGTGCGGATCAGGAGATGGCCCTCAAGGAGCAGAGCGCTACCGTCGTCAGCCTGCAGCAAGCGGTCGAGGCCGAGCGTCGCGCCCTCGAGGTGGAGAAGAAGCAGGTTGAAGGTAGGTCACCGTTTCGTCTCTTGTTTTGCTGATCTTTCCTTTGAGGGTTCGTTTCACTTCTGATTTCTTTCTTGCTGGCGCCGTTCAGGCCTGCGCACTGCGCTGGGGCACGCTACCGACCGGGCTGAGTCCCTGCAGGCTTCCTACAACTCCTCTGAGCGGGAGCTGTTGGAGCTGCGTTCCGCGGCTCTTGAGACCTGCCAGGCCGTGGAGGAGGGTGAGGCGCAGGCTGGAAGCTCGTTGGCCAGTCGCCTGCGCGCCCTCGGCGGGCACGTCTCTGGGCGCATGCGCCGCGCTCTGCACCTTGGCGTCCAGAAGGCTCTCGGGGTGGTGCGGTCTCACTACGAGATCAACTTCGAAGCCGTGGCAGAGGGCTACATCGTCCCGGAGGGCGTTGAGGATGAAGTGGCGATGGAGCGCGTGGATGCGTTAGCCGCTGACGCCGCCGAGGCGCTCGCCGAGGCCTTCGAGGAGTTCCTGTTTCCAGACGCCGCTGACGCCGACGCTCCTCAAGCCTGAAGATTGCTGGGCGCCAGGCCCCCTTTTTTTGTTTGTATGTTAGTATATGGGCCATGTGGACATGTAAATAAGCAACATTTTGTTTCAGACACTTGTGGAAGTGGATGGTGCTAGTTGTTTTCATCGCGCTGTTTTGTTTCTTTCTTCGCTTGTGTAAATTCGAGTTTGGGGAGTTCGATTTTCGCAAACAGCCAACTGGGCCGGTGGCAAGGGAGAATGGTCGTATCCTCGTGGAGGCATAGGCTATCTCTGGCTTGCACGCCCTTTCCGCTAGGTCATCCGCGCCCTGTTTGAATTTTGCTCGAGGCTCAGGTCGAGTCATACTTAGCGCACGTGGGCTTTTTGCGAAAAATGGGACCATTTTTGGGGGGGGGATGCCCCCCGTAGTAGCCCCGAGGGTAACTTGGGTTTCAGGGGAAAGCCGAGTTGCCCGTTTTATTGAACCGGTGCTGTTTACATGTTCGTTGCCAACTGGGGTGTTGGGAACGTAATTTACAACAAAAGACTTGGAAATCCTAGCTAGGGGTAGAAGCAACGTAGCTGCTGGATGTTCCAGGCGTTGGTGAGTTCTTCGTCGTCCTCGTTGGCTAGCTTGTACGTGTCGGGCTTGAGCACCTTCACCACGACGTAGGGTCCCTCCCACGGAGGTGATAGCTTGTGGCGTCCTCGGTTGTCTTGGCGTAGCCTTAGGACCAAATCCCCCTCGCTGAAGTCCCGCCGGCGTACCTTCCGAGCCTGGTAGCGCCTTAGGGACTGCTGGTATCTTGCGGAATGCATTAGGGCCACGAGGCGCGCTTCATCCAGCTGGTCCAGTGAGTCCTCGCGGGCCCGCTGGTTGGTGTCCTCGTCATAGCCTCGCACTCTGGGTGACCCATATTCTAAGTCTGTGGGGAGGACAGCCTCCGCACCATGAACTAGAAAGAACGGGGTGAACCCAGTGGCTCTGCTTGGGGTGGTCCTTAGGCTCCACACGACTGCAGGCAGTTCCTGGAGCCATTTCCGACCAGACTTGTTCAAAAATTCTGGGCTTCAGGCCTTGTAGGATCATGCCGTTGGCACGCTCTACTTGGCTGTTGGTCTGTGGGTGTGCCACAGCTGCCCAGTCCACACGGATGTGGAATTTATCGCAAAACTCCAGGAATTTGCTGCCCGTGAACTGGGACCCGTTGTCGGTGATGATGGAATTGGGCACTCCAAAGCGATGGACGATGTCCGTGAAAAACGTCACCGCCTGCTCTGCCCTGAGATTCATAATGGGGCGCACCTCTACCCACTTGGAAAATTTGTCGATTGCGACCAACAGGTGGGTGAAGCCCCCGGGCGCCTTTCGTAAGGGCCCGACGATGTCCAGTCCCCATACGGCGAAAGGCCACGTGATGGGGATGGTCTGCAGGACGTGCGCAAGGAGGTTGGATTTACGGGCGTAGAACTGGCACCCTTCGCAGGTGCGCACGATCTTGCTGGCGTCGGCGACCGCGGTGGGCCTGTAGAAGCCCTGGCGGAACGCGTTGCCTACGAGGGTGCGGGGTGCGGCATGGTGGCCGCAGATGCCTGCGTGAATATCCCGGAGGAGCTCGCGCCCCTCGGGGATGGGCACGCATCGCTGCAGGATGCCGGAGGCGGCGCGCTTGTACAGCTCGCCGTCAACGAGGGCGAAAGATTTGGCCATCCTGGCGATGCGCCTGGCCTCGGACCGATCCGAGGGGAGTTCCCCTCGACCCATCCAGGCGATGTACTTGTCGCGCCAGTCCACCCTGCTGGGGGCCGGCTCGACGTCCATGACCTCGGCCTCGCTGGCGCCGTACCCCTCGAGGAGGGGGAGCACGTACGCCTCGTTCGAGGGGTCCTCGTCCATGGGCTCTGCGCCTGCTGGACCCGAGGGAGCCCCCGAGGGTTCCGTGTGGTTCGAGGGGTGCGGCTCGAGGGTGACGGATGGTTGGGCGATATCTCGGGCGAAGACGTTCGGGGGGACAGTGATCCGCCCCGACGCGATCTTGGCAAGCTCATCCGCCTCCTCGTTGTACCGGCGGGGCACGTGATTAAGCTCGATGCCATGGAACTTGTCCTCGAGGGCCCGCACGGCCTTGCAGTATGCTTCCATCTTGTCGTCATGGCAGCTCGCGTTTTTCATGACTTGGTCGATCACGAGCTGCGAATCTCCCCGCACGTCGAGGCGTTTAACGCCTATCTCGATGGCGATTTTGAGGCCGCAGAGCAGGGCCTCGTATTCAGCCATGTTGTTTGACGCGGGGAAATAGAGGCGTACCGCGTATCGCATGTGCTCCCCGAGAGGTGACACGAAGAGCAGGCCCGCGCCCGCCCCGGTCTTCATCACTGAGCCGTCGAAGTACGAGTCCGACGTGCCCGGATGCGAGGCGGCGGCGGCAACTGCATGTCCGTCCACTCGGCAACGAAATCTGCCAAGATCTGGGACTTGATGGCCTTGCGCGGGGCGTAGGCGAGCGTTTCGCCCATCAGCTCCACCGACCACTTGGCGATCACCGCCCGTGCATCCGGGATTGCGGATGATCTCTCCTAGTGGAAAGGAGGAAACCACCGTGACAGGGTCGGCCTCGAAGTAGTGGCGAAGCTTCCGCCGTGCGAGGACCACTGCGTAGAGCAGCTTCTGGACTTGAGGGTAGCGCGCCTTAGTGTCGGACAAGACCTCGCTGATGTAGTACACCGGCCGCTGAACCGGCAAGGCGTGCCCCTCCTCCGTGCGCTCTACCACGATCACGGTGCTGACCACCTGGGTAGTCGCAGCCACGTAGAGGTGCAGGGGTTCGCCGTCTCGCGGTGGTGTGAGGATTGGGGCATGGGTCAAGGACGCCTTCAGCTTGTCAAGCGCCTCTTGGGCCTCAGCGGTCCAGGAGAAGCGCTCGTGCTTCTTGAGGAGGCGGTAGAGGGGCAAGCCTTTCTCGCCGAGCCGCGAGATGAAGCGGCTCAAGGCGGCAAGGCACCCCAGCACCTTCTGTACCCCTTTGAGGTCCTGAATTGGACCCATTTGCTCGAGGGCTGCAACCTTTCCTGGGTTGGCCTTGATGTCTCGCTGGGAGACTATGTATCCTAGAAGCATGCCCCGCGGCACGCCAAAGACACATTTTTCGGGGTTCAGTTTTACCCCGTTGGCCCGTAGGCAGCCGAACGCGATGCTGAGGTCGCTAACCAGGTCGTCCACCTTCCTGGTTTTCACGACTATGTCATCCACGTACGCCTCGACGGTCCGGCCGATGTGGTCTCCGAAGACGTGCTGCATGCACCGTTGGTACGTCGCACCCGCATTTCGGAGGCCGAACGACATCGTGACGTAGCAATACATCCCGAACGGCGTGATGAATGAAGTCGCGAGCTGGTCGGACTCCTTCATTTTGATTTGATGGTACCCGGAATAGGCATCAAAGAAACAAAGTAGTTCACTCTCGGCGGTCGAATCAACAATTTGATCGATACGTGGCAAAGGAAAAGGAACTTTTGGACATGCTTTATTAAGACTGGTGTAGTCTACACACATCCGCCACTTCCCATTCTTTTTCTTTACTAGTACAGGATTGGCTAGCCACGTAGGGTGGAACACTTCCTTGATGAACCCAGCCTCCCGCAAACTGGGAGGCGGAGGTGGCCAACGTCCGCGGCGAGTGCCGGGAGCTCCGTTCATCGCTCGAGGGGGCGCAAGCGCCGGCGCCGAGCCGAGGAGCGGGCGCGCGGGGGCGGAGCGGCGAGCCAATGAGGCCGACGACTTGAAGGCTGCCCTCGACGCCAAGGTTGCGGCGCTCGCCATCGCCGAGGAGCGGCTTCGAGCGAGGAGCACATCGCCGCCAAGGAGCCGAAGGGCGGCTCCGGCGAGGAGCGAGGGCCGCCCTCGCCGACGCCCGGACGGCCGCCGGAGCGAGGAGCGCGTCGCTCGCGAGGCGACGCAGAAGTCGTTGGAGGAGCGGAACACCGCGTTCTCCAAGGTCGAGGGCGAAGCGCTTATGCTCAGCATTGCCAACGCCAATCGGGGAGGGCGGCCCTCCGGGGAGCAAGGCGAGAGCGTCAAGCGCCTCGGGCGGCGGTCGAGGCCGTGCGCCGAGACTTCGAGACGGAGAGGAAGCAAGTCGAAGGTGAGCTACCGCTTGACTTCTTATTTGTGTTTTTTTTCGTTAGAGGGCTCGCTTCCCCCTTTCGATTTCTTTCTTGTCTTGTCGGTTCCGGGCTTGCGCACCGCTGCGGGGCACGCGAGCCGGGCGGGCGGGCGGCTGCGCAGCTTCTTACAACTCCTCCGGCGGGGGGCTGCGGGGAATTGCGTGATGCGGCCCTCGAGACCTCGCCGTGCCGTGGAGGAGGGCGAAGCACGGGCGGCGGCTCGTTGGCCGGCCGCCGCGCGCCCTTGGCGGCCACGTCACCGAGCGGATGCACCGGGCGGCGCATCCTGGGCGTCCAGAAGGCCCTCGGAGTGGTGCGGTCCCACTACGAGGTCAACTTCGAGGCGCTGGCGGAGGGCTACATCGTTCCCGAGGGCGTCGAGGACGAGGTGGCGATGGAGCGTGTGGATGCGCTCGCCGCCGACGCCGCCGGGTCGCTCGCCGAGGCCTTCGAGGAGTTCCTCTTTCCGGACGTCGCTGACGCTGCTGCTCCTCCCGCCTGAAACAGCTGGGCGCTAGGCCCGTTTTTTGTTCGTGCATTAGTATTCTGGCCATGGGGACTTTGTAAATAAGCACATTTATCTCAATTGTAAACATTTGATGATACGAAATGAAATCCTTTGCTTATCGCGCTTTTTTGTTTCTCTTTCTTCCTGAGTAGATTTTACTTAGGGGAGTTCGACTTTCGCTGGGGGCCCGCTGGGTTGGAGGCGAGAGAGAAGGGCCATATCCACGCGGCGTAGGCTATCTCTGGCTCGCACGCTCCTCCCGCTGGGCCGCCCGCGCCCTGTTCGAATCGTTGCTCGAGGTTGAAGTAGGAAACGAACTTAGCGCGTGTGAGTTGTTTTTATTTTTGCGCAAAAAATTGGACTGTTTTGGGGGGGGTGCCCCCCGCAGTAGCCCCCGAGGGTAACTTGGGTTTCAAGGGAAAGCCGAGTTACCCTTTTATTAGACTTGAAGCATTTACATAGTTGTCACCAACTGGGGCGTTGGCCATGTGATTTTACAACAAAAAGTACTTGGAAATCCTAGCTAAGGGTAGAAGCGACGTAGCTGTTGGATGTTCCAAGCGTTGGTGAGCTCTTCACCGTCCTCGTTGGCCAGCTTGTACGTGCCCGGCTTGAGTATCTTCACCACGACGTAGGGTCCCTCCCATGGGGGTGATAGTTTATGGCGCCCTCGGTTGTCTTGGCGCAGCCTTAGGACCAAATCCCCTGCACTGAAGTCCCGTCGACGTATCTTGCGTGCTTGGTAGCGTCTTAGGGACTGTTGGTACCTTGCCGAATGCATTAAGGCTACGAGGCGTGCCTCGTCCAGCTGGTCCAGCGAGTCCTCGCGGGCTCGCTGGTTAGCATCCTCTTCATAGCCTCGAACCCTGGGCGATCCGTATTCTAAGTCCGTGGGGAGGACGGCCTCCGCGCCATGGACTAGGAAAAATGGGGTGAACCGGTGGCTCGCTCGGGGGTGGTCCTTAGGCTCCACACAACCGCTGGTAGTTCTTGGAGCCATTTTCGCCCAGATTTGTTGAGCTGGTCGAAAATTCTGGGCTTAAGGCCCTGTAGGATCATGCCGTTGGCACGCTCTACTTGGCCGTTGATCTGTGGGTGCGCCACAGCCGCCCAATCCACGCGGATGTGGAACTTGTCGCAGAACTCCAAAAACTTCCGGCCCGTGAACTGGGACCCATTGTCTGTGATGATGGAGTTTGGCACTCCAAAGCGGTAGACGATGTTGGTGAAAAATGTTACCGCCTGCTCTGCCCTTAGATTCGTGATGGGGCGCACCTCCACCCACTTAGAGAACTTGTCGATCGCGACCAGCAAGTGGGTGAAGCCCCCGGGCGCCTTCCGCAGGGGCCCGACGATGTCCAGCCCCCACACGGCGAATGGCCATGTCACGGGGATGGTTTGCAGGGCATGGGCGGGCAAGTTGGACTTGCGGGCGTAGAGCGGCACCCTTCGCGGTGCGCACGATCTCGGCGGCGTCCGCAACCGCGGTGGGCCAGTAAAAGCCCTGGCGGAACGCGTTGCCGACGAGGGTGCAGGGCGCGGCGTGGTGGCCGCAGATCCCCGCGTGAATGTCCCGTAGGAGCTCGCGCCCCTCGGGAACAGGCACGCACCGCTGCAGGATACCCGAGGCGGCGCGCTTGTACAGCTCGCCATCAACGAGGGCGAAGGACTTGGCCATCCTGGCGATGCGCCTGGCCGCGGCCTGGTCCGCGGGGAGTTCCCCTCGAGCGATCTAGGCGATGTATTTTTCGCGCCAGTCCTCTTGGGCAGGAGCCGGCTCGATGTCCATCGCGTCGGCCTCGTGGGAGCCGTACCCCTCGAGGAGGGAGAGCATGTACGCCTCGTTCGAGGGGTCCTCGTCCATGGGTTCCGCACCCGCTGGATTCGAGGGAGCCCCCGAGGGTCCGTCGTGGCTCGAGGGGTAAGGCTCGAAGACGACCGAGGGTTGCGTGATGTCGCGCGCGAAAACGTTCGGGGGAACGGTGATCCGCCCGGACGCAATCTTGGCCAATTCATCTGCCTCCTCGTTGTACCGGCGGGGCACATGGTTGAGCTCGATGCCATAGAACTTGTCCTCGAGGGCCCGCACGGCCTTGCAGTAGGCCTCCATCTTGTCGTCATGGCAGCTCGCGTTCTTCATGACCTGATCGATTACGAGCTGCGAGTCCCCCCGTACGTCGAGGCGCTTGACGCCCAACTCAATGGCGATTTTGAGGCCGCAGAGTAGGGCCTCATATTCAGCCATATTGTTAGACGCGGGGAAGTGGAGGCGCACCGCGTAGCGCATGTGCTCCCCGAGGGGTGACACGAAGAGCAGGCCCGCGCCTGCCCCTGTTTTCATCACTGAGCCATCGAAGAACAGAGTCCAGCACTCTGCTTGGATCTGCGGGGGCGGCAGTTGCGTATCCGTCCACTCGGCGACGAAATCCGCCAGGATTTGCGACTTGATGGCCTTGCGCGGGGCGTAGGCGAGCGTCTCGCCCATCAGCTCCACGGACCACTTGGCAATCGCCCCGCGGCGTCGGGGGTTGCGGATGATCTCTCCTAGCGGAAAGGAGGAAACCACCGTGACGGGGTGGGCCTCTTAGTGGCGGAGCTTGCGCCGCGCAAGGACTACCGCGTACAGCAACTTCTGGACCTGTGGGTAGCGCGTCTTCGTGTCTGACAGGACCTCGCTGATGTAGTAGACCGGCCGCTGTACAGGCAAGGCGTGCCCTTCCTCTGTGCGCTCCACGACGATCACAGCGCTGACCACCTGGGTGGTTGCGGCCACGTAGAGCTGCAGGGGTTCGCCATCTTGTGGCGGCGTGAGGATCGGGGCGTGCGTTAGAGACGCCTTCAGCTTGTCGAGCGCATCCTGGGCCTCGGTGGTCCAGGAGAAGCGCTCGTGCTTCTTAAGCAGGCGGTAGAGGGGCAGGCCCTTCTCACCGAGCCGCGAGATGAAGCGGCTCAAGGCGGCGAGGCACCCCAGCACCTTCTGCACCCCTTTGAGGTCCCGGATCGGGCCCATTCGTTCGAGGGCCGCAACCTTTTCAGGGTTGGCCTCGATTCCCCGCTGGGAGACAATGTATCCCAGGAGCATGCCTCGCAGCACTCCAAAGACGCATTTTTCGGGGTTTAGCTTGATCCCATTGGCCCGTAGGCAGTTGAACGCGACGCCAAGGTCGCCAACCAGGTCGTCCGCCTTCCTGGTCTTTACGACGATATTGTCCACGTATGCTTCGACCGTCTGTCCGATGTGATCCCCAAAAACGTGCTGCATGCAACGCTGGTATGTTGCACCCGCATTTCTGAGGCCAAACGGCATCGTGACGTAGCAGAACGTCCCGAACGGCGTGATGAACGAAGTCGCGAGCTGGTCGGACTCCTTCATCTTTATTTGATGGTATCCGGAGTAAGCATCAAGGAAGCAAAGCAATTCACACCCAGCCGTTGAATCAACCATCTGATCAATGCGCGGCAAAGGAAAAGGAACTTTAGGACATGCTTTATTAAGACTAGTGTAGTCTATACACATCCGCCACTTCCCATTATTTTTCTTTACAAGCACGGGGTTTGCTAGCCACGTAGGGTGGAACACCTCCTTGATGAATCCGGCCTCGAGAAGCTTCCGCAGCTCCGCTCCGATTGCCCGTCGCCGCTCCTCGTTGAAGCGGCGCGGCCGTTCTTTGCACGGCGCGGGCGTTTGGCAGGATGTCAAGGGAGTGCTCGGCGACTTCCCTCGGGATGCCTGGCATATCCGAGGGGCTCCACGCAAAGATGTCGGCGTTGGCGCGGAGGAAGTCGACGAGCACCACTTCCTATTTGGGGTCGAGGGTGGAGCTGACCCTCAACGCCTTGCCCTCGGGGGCTGACGGGTCGAGGGGGACCCCCTTGGTCTGCTCCGCGGCCTCGAAGGTGCCGGCGTGCTTGGCGGCGGAGTCGAGGTCTTCGTTGACCATCTTCTCCAACGTATTCACCAGCGCTTCATCCAGCGCCAGTGCCTCTGCGTGTTCCACGCACTCGACGTCGCAGTCGAACGCGTGCTCGATGGATGAGCCGACGGTGATGACGCCGTTCGGTCCCGGCATCTTCATTTTCAAGTAAGTATAATTGGGGACCGCCATGAATTTGGCGTAACAGGGTCGCCCAAGTATAGCGTGGTAGGCCCCCTTGAACCCCACCACCTCGAAGGTGAGGATCTCCTTGCGGAAATTCTTCGGGGTGCCAAACCAAACTGGCAGGTCTGAGGAGCAGGAGCGTCCCAGTGGTCGATGGATGACCGCTCCTCAGTGATGAGTGATTGACAACGGGTGTTGGACTGACTCTTGGCTTAGTGCGCAGGTGTAGGCTGCGGCCTAGTTCGTGTTGTTGCAGGTGAAGAACGGGCGCGAAAGGTCTTCAGCCTTGAGGGGCCTCCGGGAGATGGAGAGACAAGTAGGCTTGGTTCGAGGGACCCGGTGGACGGCGGGGCCCGGGTGCGGGTCACATGGTGGCGACACAAGCAAGACGAAGTCATGGACAGATGAGCCGGTGCACGGTGGCGGTCAAGTCAAGTGGTTTGGCGGGAGGCCGGACCGGGCACGCGGGGTTTGGTGGTTTGCCCACAAAACCACCGGCGGATGGTTTCTTGGTTTGGGCCTCAAAACCAAGTCCGAGGGCCCAACACGACGGAGACGGGATCCGGGCGTGTCGGGAAGCTTCGAGGCGGAGGACACGCGACGGGATCGCATGGCTTGCGTCGGGAGGACGCGGGGTGCGGCAAAGGCGTGGCCGTCCGATGGGAAGACCCACAAACATTACCAAAATGCCCCTACATGGGTTGTATCGCCAGTAGTTTAGTTAGGGGTAGTCGAGTCATTTACCACTCCGGCGGGACCTGATATATAAGCCATGAGTGTGTGTTGATGGCTCTCTCTCTCCGCGACTTAGGGTTTCATTTCCCCCCTCCTCTTTCTCATTTTCGTAGCTATTTTTCTTCCTATTTTCTCTAGGCTAGCATGAGAGCTTCATGTGAGATTTGTTGAGAGGGATGGATGCTAGGGCGGCATGCTAGACCTTGTGAATCTTTCCTGGTTTGTATAGAAGATTCGGGGTTGTTTTTCGTGGCTTTTTGTGCTTATTTTCGTGCCTTTGTTCCCGGTGTGATTCCGCGGATTTGAGTGAGTTTCTTCTCGGATTTCTTTGAGGGAAACATGGATAGATGTCTTGTGCATCTTTGTGCTTGATCTTGTGCCCTCAAACGCCGGGAAACTACTTCGATTCGTGAGTTTTCGTTCGGTGCTCTAGCTTTTGGTGGTGCTCAAAGGATTCGCGATTCCCGGTGATTTAGGGAGTTAGGAGGCAAGATTTTTGGGCTATAGCATCCTTGTGTGACGCTTTTCAAGTCCCCAAACCCTTGTCTCCATAGCTTCAACCGTTTGGGAAATCCGATGATGATTTGGGGGAGTTGACTTTCGAGGTCGGGCGTTTTTCGCTCGCTCCGTCCGAGCCTCGCGGACGGTCCGCGCCCTCCTGGCGGACGGTCCGCGCCGCTCGAGTTCGTCCCGAGTTCTTCGTGTTCTTGCTCGTCCTTTGTTTCGATCCGTCGTGTTTTTGGTTTTTGGTTGGACGGAGTTTCGGACGGTCCGCGGTGTCGGGCGGACGGTCCGCGGGTGCTTGGCGGACGGTCCGCGTGCTCCCCGCGGACGGTCCGTGGCACGGGGGTGTCTTTGGGTCGTTCTGTGTAAATTAACGGACGGTCCGCGGCTAAGGCCGGACGGTCCGCGGCTCGGGTGCGGACAGTCCGCGATACCCGGCCGGAGGATCATAGTCTTGCTCTTGTGGGAGGATCAAAGGGCAAATCTAACTCTTCCTGTCGACAGTTCTCTTTGTCCTCTCTTATGTCCATTCCAGATGAGGAGTTTGATGTGCTGGGCGAGGAGGAGCTGGCCTTGCTCTCAAAAAGGTTTGAACGACTACACGAGAGTCGGAGGAATGCAAGGCAGAGCTCAGGGACGTGCTACAAGTGTGGCAAGCGTGGCCACTTCATCGCCGAGTGCCCGGAAGCGGAGGAGAACAAGTACAAGGTGAACGAGTACAAGGCGCACCCGAGGCGTAAAGACAAGTACTCCTCCAAGGGCAAGCACTTCAACAAGTCCAAGAGCAAGGACAAGGACAGGCGGCGACCGAGCAAGAGCGCTACAAGAAGAACAAGGCAAGAGCGATGGTGGCCGGTGCGAGCGACGTCGACTCAAGATCAAGCGAGGAGCGAGTCAAGCTCAAGCGGCCCGAAGATGAAGACGCCGGGAGGCGCAATGGAAAAGAAGAGTGCAAGCCGGAACCTCGGCGGGCCGGCCGTGTGGCGCTTGAGGGCTTTTGTGGCATGGCCCATAGCTCGAGCAGCAAGAAGAGTGTGAAGGAAGACAGCGACTCCGACTCGGAGGATGAGGTAAACCGTGACCCCGACTCTTTGCTTGCTGAGATTGCTAGGTTGAATGGTTTGCTTGATAACCGTGATAGTGTGCTGAGAGATGCCAAAAAGATGAGGAAAGATCTTAGGGCTCAGCTTGAGAATGCTAGCGAGAAAGTAGGAGAGTTAGAGTCAAAATTGCTTGAATTGAAACTTGAGAATGACTTTTTGAAACTTGCTCCTACTCCTCCTGATGATGTTGAATGTGTTGAATGTGATGCTTGGTTGAATGAGATCAAACTGCTTAATGAGAAGAATGCTTCTATTTTGGCTCAACTAGATGCTCTTAGGACTGAACATGATGAGCTTAAGGCTAGACCCACTTTGCTTGGTGCTTGCAAATCATGTCCTACTATGCATGCTAAGCTTTTCGATGCTCGTTCTACCATTAGTTCTTTGGAAGCATCTTTGAAATCTCCTGTTGCAAATGCATGTTCTAGTTTGTGATGAAGTCACTTTGCGTAATCTTGAACTTACTTCCCGTTTGGATGTCATTTATGAGGAGAATGACTATTTGAGGAAGGTGTTGGGTTGGTTGTACGGGCGGGAACCTCAATTGAAAATCATGATTGAGGAGTTCAAGAGAGGCGATGGTCGTGGTTTGGGGTTTGAGAAGTTGGGTGAGAAAGTGGGAGAGAACGAGTGGGGAGAGTGTGTACGAGAAGTGTGTTGAGTCAAACCCGGGTTTGAGGTGATCGGAGAGATCCAAGTCCCACTCCCAAAAGCACCCAAGAACTCTTTCACACCAAAGCCCAACCACCTTTGCAACAAGCTTGACACAACCCAAGATCCACCCAAATTCCCACCTAAGACAAATGATTTCCGAAACCGGTGAAGTTTGTGGGTGAGAAGGGTGAGAAGCCTAGAGAGAAGCCGAGCCAAAACCAAAACCCATCCCCTTCGGGTGTGAGTATTGTGGCAAGGAGAGGCATCTTGCGAGTTTTGCTACAAGAGGAAGAGGGATGAGAGGCTTGCTAGGGAGCAAGCGAACCGGGACGAGTATCGCCGGCCCTCATGGTATTCCGAGCCTAGAGTGCCACTTCCACGGGGTGTGGGAAGTGTGAGGAGTGTTGGCGGGTTCCCACGAAAGGTGGTGGTGAGAGGTTTGTCGGGGAGAGAGGATGGTGTGCGTCTTGGTGAGAGGTTTGGTCGGGCTCGTGGTGGTTTTGCTGGACGTCCTCCTACTCGTCCTCAGTACGGGTTTAGGGGAGATGATCGCAGCTTTGGGTTCCAGAGGAACTACGGACCACGTTTTCCCCCTCGTGGTGCTCGTACTCCTCCCATGGGACATGGGAAGTTTGGTGGCAAGGGAGTGATGTTTACTAACCCCTCTTTTGAGCCGATGGCTCGACACTGGTTTAACTTTCTCTGTGCTAACCCCAGTGTCGAGTCGCTAGCTCACTCTCGTTCTTGTTTCGATTTGCGGGCGGGGAGGCTTGGAGAACATTTGGTTGATCGACTCCGGGTGTTCTCGACACATGACCGGAGATAAGAAGTGGTTCTCCAGCCTCACCCCAGTGAAGGAAAAGCAGTACATCACATTTGGGGACAATGGACGAGGTAGGGTGCTTTCAGAGGGTGTTGTACATGTGAGTGACAAGGTAACGTTGAAGAGAGTGGCTCTTGTGAAGTCTTTGGGTTTTAATTTGCTTTCGGTTTCTCAGTTGCTTGATGAGGGTTTTGAGGTGCGTTTCAAGTACGGCGAGTCTCGTTTGCTTGATTCTCGAGGTGATCTTGTACGTATGATCATCCCCGAGGGTCGGATTTTCGGGGCTGATTTCTCTCGTTCTTTGGGTCTGCTTCGCTGTTTGATGGTGGTCCTTCGTCGATTTGTGGAAATGGCATAGGCGGTTGGGACACTTGAGCTTTGATTTGGTTTCCCGCTTGAGTAGTCTTGACCTTGTCCGAGGATTGCCGAGGTTGAAGCTTGAGAAGGATTTGGTTTGTGCTCCTTGTAGGCATGGCAAGATGGTAGCCACTCCCCATCCACCCCGACCGATGTCATGACCGAGCGTCCGACAGAGCTGTTGCATATGGACCTTGTTGGGCCAGCTCGAGTTCGCTCGGTGGGTGGGAAGTGGTATGTCCTTGTTGTGGTGGACGATTACTCTCGCTATGCTTGGGTGTTCTTCTTGGAGGATAAGAGTGAGACTTTTGGTTTTGTTCGAGATGCGATCGTGAGGTTGAAAAACGAGAGGCATGGGAATGCTATTCGAGCTATCCGCAGTGATAATGGCTCTGAGTTCAAGAACTCTCGTTTTGACGCCTTTTGTCGTGATCTAGGTCTTGAACATCAGTATTCGACTCCTTATGTGCCCTCTCAAAATGGAGTTGTGGAAAGGAAAAATCGGACTCTTTGTGAGATGGCTAGGACGATGCTTGATGAGCACAGGACTCCTAGGAGGTATTGGGCTGAGGCGGTCAATACGGCTTGTCATGTTTCCAACAGGATTTTATTGCGAGCTTTCAAGAAGAAGACCTGTTATGAGCTTATGCATGGTCGGGCACCCAAGGTGAGTCACTTCCGAGTTTTTGGCTGCAAGTGCTTTATTTTGAAGAAGGGAAAACTCGACAAGTTTGAGGCTAGGTCTAGTGATGGTATTTTCTTTGGATATGCTAACCACTCTAGAGCCTATAGGGTGCTTAACCTTGAGACTAACAAAATCATGGAGACTTGCGAGGTGACCTTCGACGAGACAATGCCATGTACCTCTCTTGGTTTTGAATGTGCGGGTGATGAAGAGATGGCCGAGGACCTCTTTGAGGAGGAGAAAGATGAAGATGGAGATGATGATGGGGAGAACCATGCGCATGAAGGCCGAGCATGTACCCACTACTTCCCCTACGACCACTTTGGAGCATGGACCGTCTACTTCATGGACAACGACGGTGCAACAAGAGGACCAGGCGAGAGAAGCTGAAGTTGAGGGGGAGGTAGTCTCGAGGCGTGAGGCTCCCCGGCGGATTCAAGAAGTGCATCCCCTGTCGAAGATCATTGGGAACATCGATGAACGCACTACACGGTCGAGGTCTAGGAATTCCTCTCATTTTGCTCATGCTGCTTTTGTTGCTACTTTTGAGCCCAAGGACATTGGACATGCTTTATCTGATTCAAACTGGGTCAATTCTATGCATGAGGAGTTGGAAAACTTTGAGAAGAACCAGGTGTGGGAGTTAGTTGAACCACCTCCAAATTGCCATCCCATAGGAACCAAGTGGGTTTGGAAGAACAAAGAGGGAGAGAATGGGATGGTTGTGAGGAACAAGTCCAGACTTGTTGCTCGGGGGTTTAGTCGGAAGGAGGGGATCGACTATGAGGAGACCTTTGCTCCGTGGCCCGTCTTGAGGCAATTCGGATTCTTCTAGCCTTTGCCGTGGCTAAAGGGTTCAAGTTGTTTCGGATGGACGTGAAGAGTGCTTTTCGAATGGGGTCATAGAGGAGGAGGTGTATGTGAAGCGACCACACGGGTTTGAGAGCGAGTTGTACCCACACGGGGTATACGGGTTGAAAAGGGCTCGTATGGGTTGAAACGGGCGCCCGTGCTTGGTATGGGAGATTGAGAGGTTTTCTTTTGAGCGAGAGGGTTTGTGATGGGTACGCGTAGATAGAACCTTGTTTCTCCTCAAGCATGGAAATGACTTGCGATTGTTCGGATATACGTGGATGATATTGTCTTTGGTGGCTCGTCACATAACCTTGTTGCCAAGTTTGCGGATGAGATGAGCGGGGAGTTCGAGATGAGCATGATGGGCGAGTTGCGGTATTTTCTCGGGGCGAGATCAAGCAAGTGAAGGACGGTACATTTGTGCACCAAACCAAGTACACGAAAGACAAGCTGAGGAAGTTCCAGATGCAAGATGTGAAGCCGATGTCGACTCCCATGGGGAGTACGGCCACTTTGGATGCGGATGAGGACGGAGAACCGGTGGACCGGCGGGAGTACGGGAGCATGATCGGCTCCCTCCTCTACTTGACGGCGACGAGGCCGGACATACGGTTCGGCGTGTGTCCGTGCGCTCGTTTTCGAGCTTCGCCGAGGACATCACATCGACGGGCCGTCAAGAGGATTTTCGGTACCTACGATCCGCCCCTCGGTCTTGGCCTTTGGTATTCGTCCTCCTCGACTCTTTCTCTTCATGGTTTTTTCGATGCGGATTTTCTTTGGTTGTCGAGTCGAGAGGAAGTCTACTTCGGTACTTGTCGGTTTCTTGGTTCTTCGTTGGTCTCATGGTCTTCCCGCAAGCGAGTCTAGTGTAGCTCGGTCTACCACGGAGGCGAGTATGTTGCTTGCCGCGAGTTGTTGCTCCCAGTTGTTGTGGATTTCATACACTTTGAGAGACTTTGGTGAGGAGTGCACCCAGATCCCACTTCTTTGTGATAGCACCAGTGCCATAAGCGTAGCAAAAAACCCAGTGCTTCACTCCAGAACCAAACACATAGAAGTGAGGTATCATTTCTTGAGGGACAATGTGGAGAAAGGAACCATTGTGTTGAGTCATGTCCCTACCCAAGATCAGCTAGCCGACATCTTTACAAAGCCTCTCGACCAAGCTACCTTTGTGCGCTTGCGGGGGGAACTTGGGGTTTGTTGCCCTTTCTAGTTGACTCTTGGGGGATTTCCTTTTGTACCATATGTATCATACCATGTTTTACTTTGATGTATATACATGCTTTGCTTGATGTATAAACCATGGTAGGATAGCCATCTTGTCATATATCATGTTGCATTTGTGTCATATTGCATTTTAGGATGATGAGCTTCTTTCATATGCCATATGTGAGTCTCTTTGGCTATTTGTGAGATTTTGATTACATGTGTGGAGAAATGGTGATGTGAGGCTATGCTCTTGGAATATTTGAGATATATGTGTGGTGAGATAGCCCCTTTTTGAAATACATGCTTAACTTGACTAATTTTTGATGAAATATGCTCCACTCGTGTGTAGTTGTGTATCCATGTCACAGTTTGGTCTAAATGTGCTTTTCATGCTTAGATTGTGCTTGGATGCTTGTTCTTGCATTTGGGCCAAAGGCCGGATATCATTGTGAATGTTTAGCCTATGTTGCATTCATGGGGGAGCATAAGCTTCTTTTTGCCGCAAAGGCACTTCATGTACCATGAAATGAATTAATCTTGAAAAGAAGTGTAAAATGCTTGAAAAATGCTCCATCCATCATGTTTGTGCTTGAAATGTCTTATCTTTCACATATGGGTGCAAAACATGTTGCATGATGTTCACCAGTGGAGAAGTCTCCCCGAAGTGGACACATGGCTCATGAGCTTTGACATGACATGCTTTGCTTTATGGGTGTTTGCCATGATCTTTTGCTGAGAATTTGATATCCTTGTATGATCTTTGAATGGTATGCACGTTTGTGGCTCAAGTGTGACATGGATAGGCTTTTACATGTGAAGCGAGCCTTCTTTTGGTAAATTTGCTTAAATCTGAAAATTTTGCTTTGTCACATGCTTGTATTTTCATATATTACTTGTGGCAATGCTTTGACTATGCTATGATTCATGTGTGTGATCTTTGTCTCATTTTTAGCCTTTGACACTAGATTTGGCCTATTTGAGAAGCTCATGTAGTTGTTTATATGCTTTGTTTTTGCATTTCTGCATTTTCACCTTGATTCATACATTGTCAACAAGGGGGAGAAAAGGTAAGCTTAATGAAAATTCAGAAGAGGTGAGCTGAAATTTGGAAGTGTGCATCCACATGTTCAGGGGAAGCTTGCATTTGTTCGGGGGGGAGCTTTCTTCTTGTTTTCGGTGTGGATTTTGTGCTTTGCTTGGCTTGTGACCTTTCTTTGCCTTTCTTCGGTTTTGGTCATGAGTTGAGCTTCTTGGTTTTTCTTTCTTCTTCTTTTCTCTTTTTCTGCGAATTTCATTTCGCGTTGTGTGTTGTCAATGCACTCATCAAGGGGGAGATTGAGGACCGGGGAGCGTCCCGGTGGTCGATGGATGACCGCTCCTCGGTGATGAGTGATTGACAACGGGTGTTGGACTCGACTCTTGGCTTAGTGCGCGGGTGTAGGGGCTGCGGCCCTAGTTCGTGTTGTTGCGGGTGAAGAACGGGGCGCGAAAGGTCTTCGGCCTTGAGGGGCCTCCGGGAGATGGAGAGACAAGTAGGCTCGGTTCGAGGGACCCGGTGGACGGCGGGGCCCGGGTGCGGGTCACATGGTGGCGACACAAGCAAGACGAAGTCATGGACGGATGAGCGGTGCACGGTGGCGGTCAAGTCAAGTGGTTTGGCGGGAGGCGGACCGAGCACGCGGGGTTTGGTGGTTTGCCCACAAAACCACCGGCGGATGGTTTCTTGGTTTGGGCCTCAAAACCAAGTCCGAGGGCCCAACACGACGGAGACGGGATCCGGGCGTGTCGGGAAGCTTCGAGGCGGAGGACACGCGACGGGATCGCATGGCTTGCGTCGGGAGGGACGCGCGGGGTGCGGCAAAGGCGTGGCCGTCCGATGGGAAGACCCACAAACATTACCAAAATGCCCCTACGTGGGTTGTATCGCCAGTAGTTTACTTAGGGGTAGTCGAGTCATTTACCACTCCGGCGGGACCTGATATATAAGCCATGAGTGTGTGTTGATGGCTCTCTCTCTCCGCGACTTAGGGTTTCATTTCCCCCCTCCTCTTTCTCATTTTCGTAGCTATTTTTCTTCCTATTTTCTCTAGGCTAGCATGAGAGCTTCATGTGAGATTTGTTGAGAGGGATGGATGCTAGGGCGGCATGCTAGACCTTGTGAATCTTTCCTGGTTTGTATAGAAGATACGGGGTTGTTTTTCGTGGCTTTTTGTGCTTATTTTCGTGCCTTTGTTCCCGGTGTGATTCCGCGGATTTGAGTGAGTTTCTTCTCGGATTTCTTTGAGGGAAACATGGATAGATGTCTTGTGCATCTTTGTGCTTGATCTTGTGCCCTCAAACGCCGGGAAACTACTTCGATTCGTGAGTTTTCGTTCGGTGCTCTAGCTTTTGGTGGTGCTCAAAGGATTCGCGATTCCCGGTGATTTAGGGAGTTAGGAGGCAAGATTTTTGGGCTATAGCATCCTTGTGTGACGCTTTTCAAGTCCCCAAACCCTTGTCTCCATAGCTTCAACCGTTTGGGAAATCCGATGATGATTTGGGGGAGTTGACTTTCGAGGTCGGGCGTTTTTCTGCTCTGTCCGAGCCTCGCGGACGGTCCGCGCCCTCCTGGCGGACGGTCCGCGCCGCTCGAGTTCGTCCCGAGTTCTTCGTGTTCTTGCTCGTCCTTTGTTTCGATCCGTCGTGTTTTTGGTTTTTGGTTGGACGGAGTTTCGGACGGTCCGCGGTGTCGGGCGGACGGTCGCGGGGTGCCTGGCGGACAGTCCGCGTGCTCCCCGCGGACGGTCCGTGGCACGGGGGGTGTCTTTGGGTCGTTACTGTGTAAATTAACGGACGGTCGCGGCTAAGGCCGGACGGTCGCGGCTCGGGTGCGGACGGTCCGCGATACCCGGCCGGACGGTCCGCGCGGCTCTTGCGGACGGTCCGCCCCTCCTGCGCGGACGGTCCGCCAGAGCCTGTGTGCTTTGCTTCTTGGTTCGATTCCCTCCTCCCTTTGTAGTGCTTCCGCGTGTGCTTTGAGGAATCGTTCCTAAGGCTAGAGGTTGATCCATAACCTCGTGGTCTTGGCGATTGGTGCGTGATTCGATCCATCGCTTGTGTGTGACCGGGATTTGAGTAGGACATAGGCCGGGTTCTTTGGGAAGAATTTTCACCGGCTCCTATTCACTCCCCCCCTCTCTAGTCGCCATCGATCCTTCAAGGTCGATGCGCCCAAGGGGCCGGACACCTTGCCGGGCGCGATGCGGGTGGAACGGCTTCGTGCTCGGGCGCGGCCCGGTCCAACCCGATCCCCATGAGGCGCAACGTATGCGCGTAGAGGATGTTGAGGCTGCTGCCTCCGTCCATGAGGACCTTCGAGAAGCCGGGCGTTCCCGATGATGGGGTCGACCACCGGCGGGTGCGGCCGGGTTGGGGACGCGGTTCGGGTGGTCCTCCCGGCTGAAGGTGATGGCATCCTCCGACCAATTGAGGAAGGACGGAGGCGCCCTCTCCGCGGCGAGGACCTCGTGCCGCTCCTTCTTGCGGCCGGCGGGTCGACATGTCGACGGTTGGTCCCCCAAAGATGAGGAACACATTTTCAACTGCGGGGAAGCCGCCCGCGTCGCCATCGCCCCCGTCTTTCTTGGCCTCTGCCTCCTTCGCGGCGGCACGGCCATAGAATTTCTTGAGCATGTCACACTGCTCAAGGGTGTGGTTCACTGGGGTCTTATGGTAAGGACATGGCTTTTTAGCATGTCGTCGAACACCCCCGGGCCTCGAGGGGCCGGTCGAGGGCCCCGTCGAGCCGGGTCAACAGCAAGGGCCTCGGCATTGCCGCCGTCGCGCCCCGCTCGCGTGCCTCGCGGCGCGGCTTTTTCCCTTCTTGCCCCGCTTGTCGTTGCGGTGGGGCTCCTTGGACTTGTCGCCCCTCCGCGGGCGCGTCCTCCGAGCGCTTGCCCTTCTTGCCGTTGAAGATCGCCCCCACGGCCTCTTCTCCGGAGGCGAAGGCGGGTGGCGATGTCGAACGGCTCGTTGGAGTCCGCGGGCGGGGGCTGCGTCCCGGCTCCCGCACGAGGTCCCGGCACGTGGTGCCCTCGAGGAAGGCGTGCACGATCTCGGCTGCGCCACGGCGGGGAGCTCCGTGCGGCGCTTGGAGAAGCGTCGTATGAAGTCCCGCGGCGACTCGCCGGGCTCGCGTGCGGGAGCGCGAGTCCCACGAATTTCGGGGCGCACGTACGTGCCCTGGAGGGTGCCCACGAACGTGTGGACCGGATCGTCCCGAGTTGTGGATTTGGCTAGCGGGCAAGTGCTCGAGCCATGTCCGGCCGCGTCGCCGAGATGCGGGGGCAAGTTGCGGATGATGACCTCGTCGGCGGTGGCCCCGCCCGGGGCGACAAGCCAAGCGGTAGTCGTTAAGCCACACGCGGGGGTCCGTCTCCCCGTTGTACTTGACGATGGTCGAGGGTTGGCGGAAGCGTTGGGGGAACGCCGCCGCGCGGATCTCTCGGCTGAACACACAGGTGCCTGGGGGCTCCGGCGTCGGGGAACGGTCCTCGCCGCTGTCGTAGCGTCCACCCCGTCGAGGGTGGTAGCCCCTTGCTGCTCGTGCGTCAGCCCTACTTGTGCGCCTGGCGTTGATGACGTTGCGGGCGTCGCCATCCAGCGCCCTGCGTGCGTCAAGGAGCCGTTCTTTGGCCGGCGTGCGTCCTTGGTCGGCGGGTTGCCCTGCCGGTCCCCCTGCGTGCACCGAGGGTTCGCCTCCCGGTGCGGCTTCGTCGCCCCGCGCATCTCCCTGTTGGCGGATGCGCGAGGCCGAGCTTTCGGCCTGCTGGACGGTCGCTTGCTCGATAAGAGTTTGCACCTCGCGGTGCAGGTCTCGAGCCTCGGGGGTCGAGGGTGCCGGCATGGCCCGTAGCAGCGTCGCGGCGGTGATGAGTTTTTGGCTCGCCCGCGGGGGCGCGTCCGCGTTGTCGACATTGGGGACGGTGTTGATGCGGTCGTGGACCGTCGGCCCGGCTCCCGCGCGCGTTCGCCGCGCGCGGAGGCTTCCCCGCCATTGAGGCGCGGAGCGGCGCGCCCGTCCGTATTCCTCCGCCGGCTTGGCCTCGAGCTCGCGGGCTTGGGCGCGCGCGCGTCGGCGTCGGCCCCGGCGGGGAGCGCTTGGCCCCGCGGCCATGCGCGCGGTGATCCGGGGGCGGGGGTGATCTCCCCGTCTCCGGCGCCCACCGCGCCGGCGGCGTTGGGCCGGGTCGTTGGTGATGACGGCGCGGCACTCCCGCGCGGGGTCGTAGCTCCCGGTCTTTGGAGTCGTCGGAGCGGCCGAACCGGTAGTCCGCGGCGTCGAGGAAACGCCCGAACATGGCGGGTCCGGCACGCCGAGAGAAGTCCCACTCCGCGTGCCGTGGCGGTTGGCGGGTGGCAACGTGTCGATGGAGCCCGGGGACGACTCGTCGGCCGGCCGAGGCGCCGGGGGTCCCCGGCGACGAAGACGTGGCGGCGGGCGGCACCCGCGCATCGTGGTGTTGACGTTGTTGTTGTAGGCCGAAGTGGCGCCGCGTAACCCAATGGGAATGCGTGGGCGGAGACCGCGCGTTGCCCGCTAGGGCGGTGGCGGTCGTCGTGGCGGAGGGCGCGCGTGTTGAGAGGCGGCGCGCTCGGCCTGCCGTCGCTCGGCCGCGCGCCCGGCGCGAACGTAGCCGGAGCGGCGGCGACGTCGCGGCGTCGACGGACCCGCGGCATCCGTGCCCACGGGCGTCCGCGCGCGTGGCGCGCGCGTGCGGCGGGGGACCGAGAGCGGACCCGCCCGGCGCGCCGCGCGCGGAGCTCCTCACGGTTGGTGAGGCGCATGAGATAGCCGTTCCCCGTGGCACGAAAGTTCGGGTCCCGAAGCGAATTTCGAACCGGTGGGAGGGGGTCCGAGCTACCCATGCAGTAGCGTGTTCCACGGTACTCAGTGCGGATCACCATGGAGGGAGTTGACGAAATGACCTTAGGCGCTCGATTGCCCCACGGTGGGCGCCAACTGTCGGTGCGGAATATGGTCCCGACACTAACCAGTAGATAGCGCCGAGGTCTATCCCTCAATGGTCGATGCTAAGTAACAAGTGACACAGAGTATTTATCCTGGTTCCGGCCGAGGGGGCCGTACGTCCAGCAGTGGCGTGCTCGAGGCACTATATTACTTAGCACCGGGGGTTCCTGTAGTGGGGCGGCTACAAGCAAGGCGGGAGAGGAAGCGTGGCTTCCAAGTCCCTGGTGGAGTGGCTGAAGATATTGTGGGAGAATTGAAGGATGAGTACGTGGTATGCGATGTGTTCCTGTCTCGGATGCTGCTGAGTCTCCCTCGCGGCTGGGGGTTCGTCCCCCCTTTTATAGATCAAGGGGGAGGCGGATTACATGCGCGCCGCGCTATCTAGCTACGTGGGGAAGCACGACGTGCTATGCTGTAGAGTGGGCGGCCGTCCGGACGATCTTCGCAGCGATCTGGCCATGATGGCCTACCTTGTACCCGAACAGTGGCGGTTCGAGGGTAGAAGGGCGGCAGCCGGTGGCGGTGTCCTCTGATAGGCTCGAGGGAGGTGCTGACATTGGCTCGTACGGGGCACAGGAGTAGGTAAGACGACGTTCATTCCCGACGCGCTTCACAATGCTGGAGTGGTTGCTACAGCGCCCGGCGTGCGCCTGCACGCGCGGGGGGGGCGGCCATGTTGTTACAGTGGCAGGGATGGCGATTCACCGGCCTAGCGCCTCCACCTAACCCTGTAGGGTCACAAAAAGTGAATCGAGGGTGCAGCCGGCCCCCCTTCGAGGGCTCGGCGCGTTAGCCGTACTGGAACAGGCGCGCGGTGTCACGGGACTGACACCGGCCGCTCTGCACAGTCCCTCCCCACAGTGATGGGGATGGGCTCCTCCCTGGGGAGTTGGTGCGGCGGCACCGGGGCGCGAGCCCCGGCGCATGATGGCGCCGCCCCGCCGGTGTCAGGGCGTTAAATGCCCGTGTACGGGGGACCGGCGCACGCGTGAGGGGCGCCCTCGAGCGTGGCGGACCCCGGCCGAGGGCGGGACGCACCCTCGAGCGAGGCGGAAACCCGCTCGAGGGGGAGTGAGCCCTCGAGCGAGGCTGAACCTGCTCGAGGGAAGTACTGCCCCTCGAACGGGGCGGAGCCCGCCTGTGGGGGCGCGCATCCTCGAGCGAGGCGGAGCCTGCTCGAGGGGATCTCTAAGAGGGCCGCCTTGATGGGCCGTCGGGGTCCCTGCGGCGTGGGCTGTGTCCTGCATGGTTAGGCACCTGCATGGTTAGGCTTAGCGTGTTTTGGTTTCGTTGCGGGCTTTAAGTGAGGGTTTCCCCGTTGTTTAAGGGGACCCCTAGGGCTGTCCCGGACAGAACCCGCTCGAGGGAGGAGTGAACCCTCGAGCGAGGCGGAACCTGCTCGAGGGGGCCTTTGAGTGGGCCACTCCGGTGGGCCGCGGGGACCACCGCTGTGCGGGCCGTGCCCCGTGTGTGCGCTTAAGTGAGAGATGTTTCGATTTGGTTTTTTTGCAGGTTTTGAGCAGGATTTCCCCGGTTGTTTTAGGGGACCCTAAGGGCTGTCCCCGACATGGCCCCTATCTTGTTGTCCTTGTATAAGCCGGCCTCTTTGCCGAAGTGATGCGTCGTGGCCGGGAATCGGCCCTTGAACTCGTGTGTCTCTTTGGTTGCTTGCACTGCGCCACCGCGCGACCGCCGACGCATGTGTGCCGACCATCGAGTCAAGCCTTACGCCTGCAGGTGCCGTTGCCTTCGTTCCGCAAGCGCGCCACCGCTTGACCCCTTCATGTTATCTGTTTCGCCTTCGCGAGCGCCACCGTGCCTGTGTCGCCGTTGTGGCCAAACCACCGAACTCGCACGCACATGCACGCATGCACGGGGTGGCAAAGACCTCACCTTTAGCCGCCGAGTCAATCTTCAGTCGTGCCTTCACCGATGTGTGTGCACAAACTAAACCAAGCCGTCTGCCTGTTTCCGTTCCGTCGTGCGCTCCGCCTTGTTTGTTTCCCGTCGTGGTCAAGCCGCCTGCTTGCACGCGAGTGCGCGTACGCGCATGGAGGCGAAAGGCTTTGCCTTTATCCCGTTATTCCCAACGTCGAGCCGTGCACGCGCTTGCGTAAGGCTGAGCTGCCGCCCTATCCGTCTCACCCGGAGCTTGCCGCAGAGGGTCACCCTTTGGCATACACGCGTGAGCGCCAGCCTGAACCCGTGCACATGCTTATCCGCAGGCACCCACGGGAGCAAGCACACCGGCGCTGACACCCCGGCCATCGACGCCGTCCTCCCTTGCTTCGTCGTTTCGTCCGTCTCGACACCATGCGAGCATCGGGCCAAAGGCTACAGCTTTTTTTACCCTAGGTAAATCCCTTGGGACATCTGGGATCTGGCAGCCGCCAGAAAATCTCGCCGCTGGCTAAACCTCGGCCAAAGACCGTCAAGTCTCTAGCCTAGTGCCATCCCTAGACACCGATGCCCTGGTGTTGTGTATCTTTTTCCTACCTCTACAGTTCTCTGTTCTCCCCGCCGAAACAAATCAGTTGTTGCGCTTCTCTCCCTGGGCTGAGAGCTCAAGTTCCTCAAGCAGCAATTCACAAATCAGCAAGCTAGTAGCAGCAGTCTGCTACCCTTATCTTTCTGTTCTGCTCGCTTAAGCACCACCACACCTCACCATCAGCCTGTTCGGTTGGCTGGTGGCTGATGGCTCGTCTTTGGTTTGTTACGAGAGAAAATCTTTCATTTGGCCTGATTCTTTGGTGGTGGTTTGTTCTGAGAGAAAAGTACGGCTGGCTGGTGGCTGATAAGCCAAGCGAACAGGGCGCATGTCTGCAGTGATACTTGCCAGCCGGAATTCTTTTTCACCTATAGCTGAATCTGCACAAACCATGTATGAAAATCATCTTTTGACTAGTTCGCTGCAACTATAATTTCTTGCAAAGATGCTGGTAAAGCTTGAGGCCAATTTATAAATGGTCTGCATGCCTTATCCTTTCTAATGCACGTCACCGTCCAAGCTGCCTCTGTAACCATCGCCCCTCTACTTATCTGTCCAGGCTCACACACGGCCACGGCCATGTGCGCTGCACCACTGAGGGGTTTTCCCTCATGTTGATGCATTGTGCTCGCCTGTTGTTGTGTTCTAAACCCATCCTTGGTTCTTGGTGCTGCAACCCCATGCAAGAAAGCTATCAAACGTGAGACCTTTACCTACACCTGCTCAACCAGTATGCTTTAATCCTAGCCTGTGCACAGACGTGTTCTGTTCTGATTGTTGTAGCTGCAAGTCTAAACAGCTCTTGTGTTGTTCTAAAGCATCTACCTTCCAACATTAGTCTAGTATGTGTGTTGCTTTGCTAAACAGTAGCGCATGTCCTTTTTCCCACCGAGCCTCAATCTTAGTACCAAGTGCATGTTATCTATCTTTCAAGTTCCGACCATAGCTTTCGCCGCGGTCGTGGCACGCCTCCTCCGTGCACGACACGTGCGCTAACCAAGCCGTCAGTCATGCCACACCTCAGCCATGTTTATCTAGGGTCAAGTTTCTCAAACCACACCACATGTTTTCTAGCTAATCTGTCCTGCACAATGTCTCCAACCTGACTAAAGGGGCCTATGGACATACCGTTGGGACCCACTAACATGTGGTGCCGCTAACTGTCTGACATGGCCCCATCTGACATACGGGACCCACAGGATGACTTGTGGGGTCCGGCTGACCTTTGACCTCCCTTTCGACTTGGTCAACAATGATCGCCGACTAGTCAACTTCATGTAGATCAACCCAAAACCCAACTTAGGGTTCTCTAACTTGCTGACTTGTGTTTTCTGTACTTTATCGCAATTAATTAAAATCATAAAATATTTCTTTATTTGAAAATCAATATTAAGGTGATCCTACCTTAGAAAAAATATGAAATCAGTTTCTTTAATCTTCTAAAATCATGAAGAACTCGTTAGATTAGCTTTTGGAGTTATTTGGTTCTTTATTGCTTCTCTTTTGAGTTATTTGCATCTAGACATCGTGTTTATTTATTTTTGTGAATCTAGTGAATCCCAGAGCTGAGGAGTCAAGCCAGAAGATCGAGAACAACTACGGAAACTACGATTACTACTTGCACACAGGTGTTCACGCCCATCCGAATTTGAATACTTATTAGGCATTGCTTTGTAGAATGCTAGCGCTTTATTTATTCGCATGATGATGATGATATACCCTGCATAGCCTATCTTTATATCATGTCCTTGATTGTGTGTATATACACTGAGCTTTGCTATGAATGTGTTGGGATTAGATGTGGTTTTAAATCTCTTGGCGTGATTTGTGGGTTGGGAAAACTTGGAGAGTTTCGAACCCCTGGCTGGAGTAAGTAGACAACAACCGACTTTCGGGTCGGGGAGAGGAGGTGACCTTGGACGCCTCCTACGGTTACGGGATGAGAAGTTTGGAGCGGCAATACTTGTTATGGGTGCCGTAGTGGACCACATGGTGGAGATGCATTTGTAGACTTGCTTCTCTGGTCTAGATGTATCGGTGGAACTTATGCTTCGTGGGAATATGTTGACGTGCACACCACTTACCCTATGGGAAGGGTTCCAGCCATTCTCTAGTTAAGCGTTACCAGCTCTGCGGGAGAAGCGTGTTAGGATTGGGCTTGCCATTTCACGAGGATGCGCGGAGCCTGGCTGCTGTCCAACCCTTGTTTCCGAGACCCTCGACACCACATTTGGCTAGGTTAGAGGTTCACGATCCCAGGGCCGTTCGGTCTTCCGAATGGGTCCAGACCTGGGAGTACAGTCTGGTACTGTTCCGTTAGAGAGTCTTGGTTGTGGACTGTGTATCAAGACGGGTGCAAACCGTCTGCAGCCCGAGTGGGTCCAGGTGTACACACTCTGCAGAGTTTTGATCTATACGTATAGCCGCGTCCTCGGTTATGGACACTTCTACGTTCTGTTACACTAATTAGTGTTTTGGGATTTCTATCTCCCCCTCTTCTAAAACTATAGGTTGGGTTGTGAGAGCTACTAGTCCAGGAATAGGATCTGGTGTTGGTCGTTGAGATGGGAAGGATAGAAGCTTTCCCATCGACTCGAGAGGAGGTTTGGAGGAGAGCTTGAGACAGCGCCCTAGAATGCCAGGGAGAGCCGTGGTGTTGTGATATAGTAGGGATGATGAAGATTTATTCTTGTATTTGCTGCTGCTACTGCATAGGAAACTCGATCCTGCTCCTTGACTACTTTTCTCACCTTTAGCTTTAGGCCACTTAAAGATTGCATACGGTTGGTGACGTGAACCTATCCCATTCCTTGGGGATAGTTTGTGAGTGTGCAAGATCGGACTTGGAGTGAGTTTCCCAGTCTAAGGATTCAATGAAGGGTTGCGATGCTTCGCTCAAGGATGCATGTGGTGAAGATCGAGGATGAAGACTTGAAGCCTTAGCTACCGCTACGCAGGATTTCTACTTGTCGCTTAGCCCAAGGGACTTGTACTAAATTCGTATACCGAGTTGTTTCGAATGTAAATATTATGTTTTGTACTCTGTTGTCATTGTATGGAAATGATATTATAATGCAATGAGTTCTATACATGATAGCTAGAGATCTAGGGACTATCACAAGGGTACAGAGAGTCAGGTTTTTCCTAACAGAAAACCCGAGTCGTTACAAAGCAGCTCCCTTCTTTGGTCCCTCAAGATGCAGCGCATGATTATGCATGTTGCGCCTCTCTTGTAGAGCTCGCCGTCGATGAGGACGAACACCTTGGCTCACCACGAGATGCGGTGCGCCTCCGTCTGGTCAGATGACAGCTTTCCTTCGACTAGCCACTCGAGGATCAGGAAGTGCCAGTCTGAATTTTGAGGTTCGGTTCCGGCTATTGATTGATCTCCATGACTTCCGGCACCTCAGGTTCTTGTGGTTGCTCTCCATCGATCCGGACGGACGGTGCGTGCTGGTTGCTGGCAAATACACCATTTGGTACAGACTTGTGGCTCGACGCTGTCTTGGTGAGGATATCAGCAGCTTTATTGTAGTCGCGCATCATGTGATGGAGCTCGAGCCCGTGGAACTTGTCTTCCAGTTCACGCACTATCCGACAATACGCCGCCATCTTCAGATGAACGCAATTTTTCTCCTTCATGACTTGGTCAACAACAAGTTTTGAGTCTCCTCTAATCTCGAGACGGTGGATTCCGAGCTCGATTGCGATTCGAAGGCCATTGACATGTGCTTTGTACTCGGCAACATTGTTGGAGGCAGGGAAATGCAATTGAACCATGTACACCATGCGCACGCCTAGGGGCGAGGTGAAGATAAGGCTTGCTCCCACACCTTCCTTCATGACGGAGCTGTCGAAGTATATTGTCCATGTCTCGTGCTCGATAGGCACTAGCGGAGTTTGGATTTATGTCCATTCAGCGACAAAGTCCGCCAGCACTTGCGACTTGATCGCACTGCGTGGTGCGTATGCTATGTTTTGCCCCATCAGCTCGAGGGCCCACTTGGCTATCCTCCCCTCAGCCTTGGGGTTCTAGATCACTTCCCCGAGCGAATATATGGACACCACTATGATGGGATGCGCGTTGAAGTAGTGTCAGAGCTTGCACTTGGTGATTAGAACAGTATACAGTAGCTTTTGAATTTGGGAGTAGCAGATTTTCGAATCGAAGAGTACCTTGCTTATGAAATAGACCGGCCGCTGCACCTTGAATGATCTTCTAGGCTCTTCTTGTTCAACCACTAGTGTAGCGCTCACCACTTGGGTTGTCGCGACGATGTATAGGGGCATCAGTTCTTCTGGCGCCAACATTGTGAGCACTGGTGAGATCTTCAGAAGGTTCTTGAGTGAGTCAAGTGCTTCCTGAGCCTCGGTCGTCCATGTAAAGTGGTCGGACTTCTTCGTCAGGTGGTACAACGGCAAGCTGCACTCTCCGAGTCGGGCAATGAAACGGCTAAGAGCTGCGAGACAGCCTGTGATGCGCTGCACACCTTTCAGATCCTGGATCGGTCCCATGTCAGTGATGGCCGAGATCATCTCGAGAGTAGCCTCAATGCCGCGTCTGACATGACAAAGCCGACGAGCATGCCCCTCGGAACCCCGAAAACGCATTTCTCAGGATTAAGCTTCACCCCATGTTCTCTTAGCTTCACGAAAACTTCCGTGAGGTCAGGGACCAGATCACCTGTCTTCTTCGACTTGACCACGATGTCGTCGACGTACGCCTCGATTATCCGGCCTATAGGATCTCGAAAGACGCGTCGCATGCATCTCTGGAATGTGGCGCCTGCGGTTTTTAGCCCGAAAGGCATCATCTTATAGCAGTAGGCGTCGAACGGTGTGATAAACGAAGTCGTGAGTTGATCCTCTATGCACATCGCAATCTGGTGGTACCCGGAGTACGCCTCGAGAAAATAGAGGGTTTCACACCCTCTCGTTGAATTGACTACCTGATCTATGCGAGGCAAAGAGAACGGGTCCTTGGGACATGCCTTGTTAAGACTTGTGTAATTAACACATGTCCTGCACTTTTTATTCTTATTGTTTACAAGTATAGGGTTAGCAAGCCACTCGGGGTGGAATGCTTCTGGAATAAACCTTGAACTAAAAAGTTTCTTGATTTCCTCGCTGATCGCTTTGCACTTGTCATCGTTGAAGCGGCAGAGGCGTTGCTTCATCGGTTCGATCCCAGTTTGATGTTCAATTTGTGCTCGGCAACCTCTCTCGGGATTCCCTTCATGTTGGAGGGTTTCCATGCGAACACGTCGAGGTTCGTTTTGAGGAAGTCGACAAGCGCCGTCCCGATACGGAGCGTGCAGCCATCATCAGAGACAGCTGCATCCTTGACGTCCTTGGTGGGCTCGAAAGAGTAGGTTGCACGCTTGGATGACTCGTGGATGTCCGGGTCCTCGGAGGGAGGCTTGGCGTGGAGCCTCTCAGATCGGATGAGTGTTTCAGTGAACTGGAAACACTCTACATCGCATTCGTATGCGTGCTGGAACGTAGTCCCCACTATGATGACCCCCTTCGGACCGGGGATCTTCAGCTTGAGGTACGTATAATTGGGCACGACCATGAACTTCGCATAGGCCGGCCTCCTGAGGATGGCGTGGTACATCCTCGAGAACCCCACCACTTTGAAGGTGAGGGTTTTTGTGTGGAAGGTTCGTAGAGTACCAAACATGACGGGTAGATCGATCTGCCCGATTGGGAGTGCCTCCATCCCAGGGACGACCTTGTGGAACGACGTAGGACATGGGGGCAGCCGGGACCGCGGAATGCCCAAGCAATTGAGTGTCGACACGTACAGGACGTTGAGGCTGCTTCCCCCGTCCATCAGCACCTTGTGGACCCGCTTGGTCCCGAACAAAGGAGCCACCACGAGAGGGTAGCATTCTGGCTGCGACATGTGGTTGGGGTGGTCTGTATGGTCGAAGGTGATCGGACTCTCCGACCACATCAGGTACAATGGCTTCGTGGACTCGGTGTTGTAGATCCTGCGTCGGATCAGCTTCTCTTGGCGTCTCGAGGGTCGTGCCGGTGTCTCGCCAAAGATCCCGCGCTCCGACCTCCATGTGAGGGCCCCACCTTAGTCGGATATGGAAACTACTCGTGCGAACGAGTGGTAGGAGGCGACGCGAGAAGTGGTCAGAGGCGAGGTAGAAAGTTGCCGTGCGAGGTGGAAAGATGTCGTGCGAGGCGCCTGCTGGTCAAAAATGAGGTGTCTTATCGATGAAGGTCTTGATGACTTATGCACCCCTCCTTGCTTCTGGATCTTAGCCTTGACACTGTCAATACTGTTAGAAGACTTCATCCCAAGGATTATTATCTTGCTGCTTTTGGGGCCCTAATCCAGGCCCTCGTCAGGCTGGGACACTAATCATTTCATGATTGACAATGCAGAGGCTACTTAATTTGTTTACTAGATTTTCTGGACAATAATGCATTGTATGGGATAAAATGTGGAGTGAATATATGGTAACATTGCTATGGAGAATTTTATTTAAATTTTCATCTATTGTACCTTACTTTAATGGTTAATATATACATGTCTATCGGGCAACATGATACACGGCACAAGCACGACACTAAGACGTTGTTGTAGTGTCAGTGTCGGCACGACACGATGGCTGGGCCGTGTCTGGGTCGCGATCTCGACACGAAGTGTTGGCCCGAACACGATACGAAAAGTGATGGCCCATCTAAAGATGATGGCGGCCCAGTTAAATCTCGGCCTTGACACCCCACTACCCTGCCAGCAGGCACAACCCACAAACCTTCCATATATATACCATCGCAAACCCTAATCCCCATCCATTCCCACCTCTCATCCCTCACACCCGTAGGCCACTACCACCGGCCAAGATCCTTCGCGCCACCACCAGCCAAGGCCTCCGCGTCGGCGTGCTCCTCCAATCCCTCTCCTTGCCTCCTCTGTCCCTCCACCCCTTTGAAGGACCGGATTGGCGAACCAGAGAAGGGTGGAGTGAATGGGAGCCGATAAAAATTCTTCTCAAAGTAGATGCCTTCTCCAAAAAGAAGAACACGACAAACTCAAAAACTTCTCCAACTCGAACTACCCAAGTTTGCCAAGATCACATAGCTATAAATGTTCAAATGGGCTCAGCCCGTTGGGCCGACACGGACACAGCCCGTTTAAACACAGCCCACGAACGACACCACACGGCCTGGCCCGTGCTCGTGCCTGGCACGGCCCAGCCCCCGTGCCCGTGTTGTGGTGGAATCCTAGCACACAAACACTACATGGGCACGACCCGCTCCAACGACAGCCAACGGGGCAGGTACGATAGCTGTTGGATCCCGGCCGCACCTCCCTCGTGACAGGTGGATCTCGGCCTCCCCACCCTTCCTATATAAATGCCAGCGGTGCTCTTCAATAGTATACTGAGCAACACTCGATTGTTTGTGAGAAGACTAAGACACCAAAGACGACCACAAAAACGGACAAGTCCCAGAAGTGGACTTCCTATCCAACCAACATCCGACAAAATCCGCGTCTAAAAAACTATGAAGCGCCACAGAAGAAGACGCGGAGTACTAAATGCTGAAGTCAAGGTTGTATCGCAAATACCTAAAGATGCGCTTGACTACTTGCCGATGCAAAGTTTTTGGAGATGCTTGACAATGAGTGCACAGACATACAAAGAATTGTATGTCCGACCTCGTCACCGTCAGGTACAGGAGGGAGCCGATCATGCTCCGGTACTCCCTCTGGTCTACGTGTTCACCTTCCTTGTCTGCATATAGTGTTGTAGTTGTACTCATCAGCGTCATCATGGCCTTGGAATCCTCCATCTTGAACTTCCTCACAGTGTCCTTCGTGTACTTACCTTGGTGCACAAAGGTCCCCTCCTTTGACTGATTGATCTGGAGACCGAGGAAGAACTGTAGCTCACCCATCATGCTTATCTCGAATTCCTTGCTCATTTCTTTTGCAGACCTTGCAATCAAAGAGTTACACGAGCCACTAAAGAAAATATCATCCATGTACACCTGAACAATTAGAATGTCAATGCCTTTCCTGAGGAGAAACAAGGTCTGATCTACCTTCCTCATCTCAAAGCCTATCTCAAACAGGAACCCCCCTCAACCTACCATACTAAGCTCTAGGAGCCTGCTTCAACCCATATAGCGCCTTCCTCAACTTGTACACCCTATGAGGGCACTTATCACTCTCGAACCCCAGTGGTTGCCTCACATACACTTCTTCCTCCAACACACCATTCAGGAATGCACTCTTCACATCAATTTGGTGAAATTTGAGCCCTTTAGCCACTGAAAAGGCTAGAAGGATCCTAATCGCCTACAAACGAGCTACAAGAACTCTAGAGGTGTTTCTGAGATTTTCAAAAGGATCATCCTCGAATCGATAGAGGAACTCTGGAGGCTGAATTTCTTCATCCTCCATTGTTCCTGGTTTGGGAGAGGGCTCAATGGAAGAAAATTGAGATGTGGAAACCGTAGGTTCAGGTTTGGCTATTGAGAGACTCTCATGGCTTGATACGTACTCATCACGGAGGGGTTCGTTATGGTTGGTAGGTAAGAAAGAGTCTTCTGAGAGAGTATCTAGGATTTCCCTTCCTTCCTTTGTTGTCTTGTCTTCAAATGATCCCCCGGCGATGATGTCAAACTCCCGGGCAGACTTCATGCCTAGACACGAGAGAAAGATGTACAAAGATACACCCTCTGGTATAGACAACTGTGGGTAAATTGCCAGGAGGAGTAAAAATCTTGCCCACGCTGCACCAAGGGATTTCTTCTCTAGTTGCTCAAAATCGAGGATGTCCATCGGTAGAGAATTTATGTGTTTCGGGAGGGAAATTGAGGAACAAAAGTTAACTCATAGTTTCTCCCAATCACCGCTCATGCTCCCCACCGAACGGATGTACCATTGTTTCGCTATCCTTATGAGAGAGAAATGAAACAACTTCCATCTCAAGGTTTCCGACGTCATTCCTAGGATAGCCAAGAATGAAAACATATCCTCGAATTCTTGCAAATGGTCGTAAGGTTCTTCATGAATTGCTCCAGAGAAGGTGTGACTCCGAACCATGGCTATAAAGTCGGGGTTGAGTTCATGGTTGGACGAAGAAGTTGATGGATCAGTGCACTCATTGGATGTGGTGGAGAGGCCATGAAAGGTTGGCCTCCCCATGGGTAACCGGGGTAAAGGTAGAATAAAGGAAAGTGAAAGATACGAGGACCACTGGGTATGAAGATAGATACAACAACTGTTCCCCAGCAACGAGCCAGAAAGCTTGTTGGGTATTTTAGCGTCACACGAATAAATCTGCAAGCGCACTAATATCGTTGTAGCTTTCACCTCAGAGTATTCCAAGGGTATCGAATCCAAGGGAACATGTGTGTACTAACTTCGTACAGTCGGTCCAAGGACACACCCAGATAAGATGCAAGGATAAAGGATTCCTAAAGATAGCCCTATAGATGAGATTAAACTCCGATCTCTAGATAGAACTTGGCTTAGGGTACCGATAGGCTTGACTTAACAGGCGACTCCGGTACGCGGATCTATGTGGAAGGAGCTCTGACTATATCCAACTGCGGAGGATGAACGAGGGCCAGAAGGGCTGTCACCACCTCCTGGATTGCATCTACCGAACCTTGGGATAAGCTGAATTGATGATAACCAATAGCGTGTCACAACGTCCACGCTGTGCTTAGTGTCGTAGCCAACGAACTACGGCACCCTGTACTAATAGAACTATGACTATGGAAAAGAACAGATGTCACTCACTATAGGTACTACTAGCTTACACTAAAGGCATACGAGAGAGCACTCAGATCCGTACTATGCTTCCAACGTATACGAACGACTTGCAGCAGACGAATGCATAAACCCAGGATCTACGCACTAGCAGAGGAAAAAGGCTACTCATGCAACCTAGCATAAACTATTAGAAAGGAATCACGAACACACTTTATTCTAATCAGAGCATGCAAGCATATCTACTTTATTCTAAATGACGAACGTGCATACAAACGGATATGAGCACTTATGAACCTATGCTACAAGATCGAAAGGTTGTGTTTGCAAAGAACACAACCTCTAAATCTATAACAAGCGAAGAACACAAGAACATATCACCTATGCATGAATGCTACTTTAGTCTAAATAGGAAATGCGGTAATACTTACTTTACTTTAATTGAAGAACAAGCATCCATAGAGATACAACTCTCTCTCTCTCTCTACTATTCTCTAATCTACAAAGGAGAGGCCTCTCTTTTGAAGGAAAACTCTCATCCTTGGATGAAGTGGTGTGTACTATTCTCTACCTCCTCCCCTCATATTTATAGGCAAGGGACAAGTGCTTCTCCCCCTCATTCTTGTTCTCTCCATGCGCCACCTGGCTCTTGTAGCATGCTTTGGAGGATGCTTGAGGCTGTGGAAGAAAGAACCGGACCCTGGGTGCCCGAACCGGAGGTGAAACGGTCGCTAGGTGTCTGAAACGGATGGTCTGGAGCAAAAATCGGTGGGAAAGAGGGCGGACTGGCCAACCGACGTCGGGCGACCTCCCAGTGCCTGCCACACGTCCCGATGAGGTCCAACCCCCCCCCCCCCCCGCAGGGCGCGCGGCCGACCGCCCGTGCCACTCCCTTGGAGACGTGTGTCCCCGGCCGGGGGCTCTCCCGCGTGCTCGCGCGCACGCCCCGCGCCGCGCCCACTCACGCCAGCCGGCGCCTGACACATGGATTCAGCAGGGTCACGTGCGTGCGCGGCCGATACGCCATGGCGCGGCCAATGCTGGCCCGCCACATGGCGCGCATGCGCACATTGGCCTGGCTGGCAAGGGAACCTAGTGACATCAGCTATTTTGTCTTTTCTATATCTTGCGCATACAACCTCCGATGTAAGCAAATAATATATCCATTTTGATCGTCTCGACGAGCTCATCACAATGGTGTAGTACAATCTAGCATTGGAGGTTGTTTATGATGACGCCCTTTATATGCCATTGCTTTACTTGCTCTCAACTATACCATTTAGCATGTATTTCGGTGTGTCCTGCAACAAAAGCTAGAAATACCAATACTTGTGAAAATTGTCAGTACAAACCCACTATTCCAGTGTTGATGCCCATTTTCCATTAATTTTATGCAGGAGTTGACGGTGTAAAAGTGGTACTTAACAACCATCAACAACACCCCCACACTTGGCCTTTGCTCGTCCTGAGTGAAGGGAGTCAGATCAAGGTGGTACGTGATATCCAAAGGTACGAAGCGAGCATAAGAGATATTCCAAACCATACCTTGCACTTGTGAATGCTGTGAAGTTTCATCATGCCATCATGGGTAATTAAGGAATGGAACGGTCATGAATCAAATCACCTCTGCTCATCATGTCAAGTAACTCGGGGTTTTGCAATAAGTTTTCGAAAATAAAATTTTCTTAGCTCCTCATTTGATTCTCTCAGATCTCTCAATGTGTATATGTCCTCACCAAGGCATTAGAATTACCTTTCTTTCATCCTACTTATAATGATGGCTATATGTGGAGCTCGGGGTAGGATAAAGGATAAAGCATACTTGCATCACATTTATTGCAAAGTCAAAAACCGGATCCAAGGAGAAAATCAAATCATACAATCTGATCAAGATGTGCACATGTAGGGATGTGATGGATAAGGTAAGATGGATACTATGCCCGGAATGGGTGCTAGATATTACCATATATATGATGAATGTTGTGGTGATGGTAAGGTGGACACTAGGCCCGGAGCAGGTGCTAGTTATTACCATCTAATTTAATTGAAACTCCTTTTTGGTGATCACATCTCTCTCCTTTTCTTTCTTTCTTTTGGACATGGGCTATCCTTCTCTCTTTTCTTTAATGCCTTAGGCATTTTTCACTCTTGCTTTGAGCATGGTGTTTGTTGTTTTTTCTCTTTTTTTCATAGCCTTGTCTCTTTTTTCAAGAATACTTTTGGAGAGAGAGGTCACGCCACACATGGAGATTTATTTTTATGGAATGAATGGACGGTACAATGCTAACTTCCAGTGTAGAAGCATAGCAAGGGAAAAATGGAGTGCACATGAATCTTGATCGTGAAAGCATGAAAAGAATTCTCACAAGGGTCACAACAATTTTACAAAGCTCAATGAAATAACAAGCAGCATATGGGTATAAGGTTTTCAACTAAAAACATCATATGGCTCTGGAAGGACTATGACATATCAAAGAGGAGCTTTGCAATGGGTTTTCAATTTTTCAAATAAAATTCCCAAGCACTCAAACATTTAGAGAGAAGATCATATCATCAAACCATATCACAAACACCAACTACTTAGATGAGCATGAGTTCCCTAATGATATTTGTTCACAAGCAACAAGACGATAAGCATGGAATAAAACATATGCAAGCCAACCATAGGAAACATGTAAAGCAAGTAGAGCACGATTTCATGAGTTGACTTAGCAGACAAGAATTGAAACTCATTCAAACTCATGAATCAAAGAGAGTAAGATAAAAGGGTGCACATACCATCATTCCTGAAGAATACATGACACAAAGAAGACTAGTGGCGGTTCAGCTGACTAGTGGGGCAGCCAGCTCACTCTTGTTTACCTTGTCCGTTGTCATGAAAGCGTAGTCGATGTTGTGCAATGCCTGTGTGGGAGATCTCAAATGTGTATGTCGATGATAAGCTTGGGAGATCTCCCCCACACTTATTCATGTACCTGGTGCTGTCTTCAAACAAAATGGGAAAAACAAAGGAGGGACTCTAGCTACTGGTTCAAGAACTAGGGAGCCTTTATTTAAAATCGAATATAAATTCACCATGAGACCTAGCTCAAACGAGGCTGGCATGCCTCGGCTTACCTTTTCATTTGAATCAAACTCGATGACTTACCCCATTTGGATTCGAAATTCCTGCAAGGGTTAGTCCGCATATACAACCAACATCCGTGAAAGCATATATTATAAGGTTCATCAATCAAACTCGACACCATGTCTTATTTGATTGAAGAAGATAGTTTTAACCTAAGCACCATGCTTAATTTAAAACAACCTATGAATGCACGTAGCTAAATATGCACTCAAACCGTAGCATTACAAACATAGATATAGGGAGCATGAAAGCATGATCAAGCTATACTCAAAGGGACGTAAACATGAGCAAAAGATGGTGAACATCGAGCAACCTCCTAGAAGGGCTTTGTTTAATGTCAAAAGCGGGACGTACCTAGTTGGGCAAGATGCAAGAGCTAACATCATCTCCAAACCAGGATAAGATTTGGTATAAGAAGAACTTTACTCGGGATGCTCACATACCTCCCCCACACTTGAAGTTTGCATTGCTAGGCAACAAAACTCAAGTGTGTGGAGATCAAGCTTCCTTTTGTAGATGTTCTCTCACCAAAAACTTATAAAGGTGCTGTAGTGATGTCGCTCGCACGTTCTTAGCCATCACCTGTCCATCATTCTTTTCAATCTCCACCTAAAAGGTTAGCGACCAAAAATACCTGAAGGACAACCTTATCCTAAAAACATGCTCCTGCTTCTTATTTGAAAAGGGAAATAAACCTAATGTAATCCAGGCTATCTTCTGGTAGTGCTTTGTTTATGGTCATCAGCTCGAACCTGGGAACCTTTTTCCTGCAGCTATCATTGGTGATGTCATTCCCGTCTCACCACCAATTGTTGATGTGTCATTGAAGCTTTAGCTGCAAGGTTGGTGCCACAGTGCATACATGAAATCTACAATGCTTATGGTAAACATATGCATCTACAACCAACCTTCTAAATGTTGAGCAAAAGAGGACCAGAAGACGGTTGTAGTCCTCGCGTGTGCCTAGTGCACCGAGCATAGCTGACTCTGAAGAAGCATGATGAGAGCATGGTTTATGTGGTATATCAAGAGTGAAGCTACCATCCTCATCTGTGGAATCCTTCCATTTGGACTCCAGTGCCAGTGCCTCATAGATTTTCATGGCCCATGAATCCTCCATCTCAAGATATTCATCTTGTAAGATTGATGTTGGTTCTCGATCAAGGTCGAGAGCAACAGATATGGGCCAGTGGGAAGAGGCTCAAACTCGACTGAGGGTGATGAGGATCATTCACGTTCACAAAGGTGAAGAGGATCTTCCGAGTCATACTCTTGAGGAGTAGAAAATTCTACAACCTCAGCGACAATGGGTTAGAGGATGTGAACGGAGATACATGCCTCATCTCCTCGAGTGGGTTTTGCTTGGGAAGAGGCTTCTCCATAGGATTCTCTGAAAACAAGGGAATGATGGCAGAAGAGGCTTCCCTAAGCTTTTCATCCAGGCTCCCTCGTGATTCATTGAGAATTTTTTCTGTTGGGGAGCTGTCGCATGGACCTCCCTGGGCCCACTACCTCGGTGGGTACCAGGACCGACTACTCGGTGGGCCCCTGGGACTACCCGGCTTGCGCTACACGGCACCTGAAGGCGTGCAGCACAAGGATTACGGAGGAGAAGTACTCGGTTAGGAAGATGTACATGTCCTGCACTGTATGGAAGACTCCTAGACGTACCCGACTAGTACTCTCTCCCTACTCTGACTTGTAACCCTGCCTCCCGGACTATATAAGGCGAGGCAGGGATCATTCTCTAGCACCTCATCTCATCTCATACAACTCACGGCGCACTATTGCACCATCTTGTAATCGTGCCCAATCAATCCAGAGCTACGCAGCATACAGGACGTAGGGTATTACGCACCTAGCGGCCCGAACCTGTCTAAATTGTGTGCCACGTGTCTCTTCCTTCGAGTTACCGATCTCGGCGAGGCCACATTCATCTACTTCGGGTACTCCCCTTAGTAGGTTGCCGGTCTAAAACACCGACAGCTGGCGCGCCAGGTAGGGGCTCTCGCCCGAGATCACATGGCGAACTCGACGGCTCCCGTCTACATCAAGCCAACCGTCGCCTTCAACCGCGGCGACACCTTCGTGTTCGGCGCCTGGGTCTGCACTGCTGACAGCGCGGGCTCCTTCCACCGCCGCCTCACCATGCAGCCCAACCCGGAGACCGGCTTCGTGACGCTTCCTGAAGTTGTCACAAGCGAACTCGCCGGCAAGTTCGGCGAAATTTCGCTCTTCGACCATCACGCCGACTTCGAGCTCGAGTCCGCTTCCAACTCGAACTCGACGTCTCCATGGGCTATCGCATGCGAGCCGGCTGCTCAGCCATCGCTTGTGGCCCCCCATCCCGCGAGCGCTCCACGCGTGGCCCCCGCAACCCCCGCAGGGCCCGCACGGGGGCTCCCTCTATGCGCCGGGCCGGCAAGGAGCCCGTACCAGAGTGCAACTCGGACTCCGACACCGCCCCCGGCAACGCTTCGGACTCCATCCCTCTCTCCGAGTTCTACTCGAACCCTGATTACGAGTTCAACTTCGGGTCGGACCCTGAGGAGCCCGAGTCCGAGGGTAACTCCACTGAGCTTCCCTTGTCAGGGCCGGGCTCTGGGCTGGTTATAACATCCACACCGGCCGGGAGATTCGTCTACTGGCCAGACCGCAAGCCTGCTGACCTGATAAGTGGAGACTCACGCTACGTCGCCTACATTGACTCGCTACCGTTCCAGGAGGGAACACCACTTGCCAGAGCTGACTCGAACACCCCAACTGAGGTGGCGGTTTCTGAGTCCAGCCTTGGCACCCCAAATCGCCAAGTCTTCATGGCTGCCGGCGACACCCCAGGACCTTCAGGGACGGTTCAGGACAAGTACCTTGAAGACATCTCCTCCGACGAGCTCTCTGCTGACGCCCCAGCAAACGAGACCCCCGCAGACAGAGACGCTCGACGTGAGCGCAACCGGAAGCGCAGCGAACGTCACCGGCGCCTCCGCGACAACTTCCCCGTCCGCAATCTTGCGGAAGCTCTCGAGGCGGTCGAGAGCAGAGTACACACTACCACTGAGCAATGCCTCATGTCGATCACAGCGATCGCGCGCCAGGCTCAGGGCATACGCGCTGGAGAGGTCATCACCAAGCTCGCTGAAGACGCCTACTTCATGCGGGTCGACAACAGAGTCAACCAACCTCCTCCAGCCAGGCCCCGCGACAACGAAGCCACAAGTCGCAGCGCCAACAACGGTCCCAACCGTACTCGAGCTGAGCTTCCAGCCGAGCCGAACCGTCGTCGCTCCAATGCCGGCGGACCTCCACAGCGCGACAACAGCAACCGCGAGATCGCAACCGGCGACGTCGGCGGCAGCGACGGCGGAAGCTCCAACCATGGAGCCAACAGGAGGGCCGGCGGCGGCGGCGGTCGCGGTGGCCGAGGCCACGCGAACGCCCATGCCTCCGGCGCCCCTCACGGGGGCGGCTACGACGCCCGCCAGAAGATTGAGGAGCTGCGGCGGAAGAAGTCGACTACCGCAGGCGACGGCGACGGCTTCCCCGCCTTCTCACCTCGACTTCGCAACTTGCTCCTCCCCGACAAGTTCAAGCCTTTGGGGATCACCAAGTACGACACGAAGCAGGACCCCATCCAGTGGCTCAGGTGCTACGCCCTCTCCATCGAGAACATTGGCGGCAACAACGACACCAAGTGCCTCTACTTCTCCTTCTGCCTGGACCAAGCTCCACTCACATGGCTCGAGTCGCTGGACAAGCACTCGATCGACAAGTGGGACCAGCTGAAGGAGTAGTTCACCAGCAACTTCGCGGGCGCCATGGGCCGATCGGGTACTCGCATGGACCTGGCCATGGTCAAGCAGGAACAAGGCGAGACCCTCCGCAAGTACATGCGCCGCTTCTTCGACAAGCGCGCTACCGTCGTCGACGTCACCGACAAGGAGGTCATCGACCTCTTCCAAGACGGTCTCTACCACTGCCGCACCTTCGAAGACTTCGGTCGTCGCCGCCCCAGGTCCATCCACCACCTCAAGGACATGATCATGTCCTGGGCGGATGAAGAAGACAAGGCCAATGCCAAGTACGACACCATCCGTGGCAAGAGCAAGCAGAACCAGGGCGGCGGCAGCGGCAGCAACGCGAACCAAGGTGGTCGCAACAACAACAACTACTACTACTACTCGGGTCCCAACAGCAAGCGCAAGCCAGACAACACTGTCGCGGCTATCCAGCGCCCCGCAAAGGAGAACTCGAAGAAGAACTCCGGCGGCTTCAAGGACCTGCTGAAGGAAAGGTGCCAGTGGCATCCAAACGGCAACCACACCACCGAGCAGTGCTACCAACTCAGGCACGCGCTCAAGGATACGCCGGAGCCACCGCACCCTCACGACAAAAAGGGCAAGAAGAAGGACGGCGACAACAACGACTTCCAGGAGGCTGACAAGACCGTCAACGTCCTCTTCGGCGGACTGCCCAGCAAGCGGGAACAGAAGGCTTTCCGTCGTGAAGTCATGTCCATTGAGCCAGCGGTCCCGACCCCTCTCAGGTGGTCGGAGGTACCCATCACCTTCTCTCGCGCGGATCAATGGACCAGCTTCTCTGAACCAGTACGGTTCCCCCTCGTCCTGAAGCCGGTGGTCGCGGGCTCCAAACTCAACAAGGTGCTCATCGACGGTGGAAGTGGGCTCAACGTCCTTTTCACCAAGACCTTGAAGAAGATGAAGCTCGACATCACCCACATGCTCACCAAGAGCAATACGCCCTTCTATGGCATCGTCCCCGGCAACGCGGCTATTCCACTGGGCTCAGTGGTCCTGCCAGTTACCTTCGGGGAATCTCGGGACAACTACCGTACCGAGTACATCAAGTTCAAGGTCGCGGACTTCGAGACTTCCTACCACGCCATTCTCGGTAGACCAGCCATCACCAAGTTCATGGCGGTGCCCCACTACACCTACTTGGTACTCTCTCTTCAAGGGAACTTGAAGATCTCTCACGACTGCAACACAGAAGCCGTGGAGATCGCTTCTACGAATCAAGTACCCAACGCGATGATGGAGGTCTACGCCGCGTCGAAGAAGCTTGCTACAAGTGAACTCGACATCCCAGAGAAGTCTGACAGCACCAACAAGCCTCAGCCACCTGAGGAGGTACTCGTCAAGACGATCGACCTCGGAACAGGCGACCCCAGCAAGACCACCACCATCGGGGCTGGCCTCGACCCCAAATAGGAAGACGCGCTCATCAGCTTCCTTCGGGCTAACCGCGACATCTTCGCGTGGAAGCCAGCGGACATGCCAGGAGTGCCCAGGGAGCTGATTGAGCATTGCCTCAACGTCGATCCTAAGGCCACCCCCAAGTGACAACACCTCCGACGCTTTGCTGATGACAGACGGGACGCCATCAAGAAGGAACTCGCCAAACTACTCGCAACCGGCTTCATCAGAGAAGTCTTCCATCCTGAGTGGCTCGCCAACCCCGTCCTCGTCCGCAAGAAGAACTCGAACGAGTGGAGGATGTGCGTCGACTACACCGACCTCAACAAGCACTGCCCTAAGGACCCCTTCGGGTTGCCGCGAATTGATCAAGTCATCGACTCCACGGCGGGGCGCGCGACTCGCTCTGCTTCCTCGACTGCTACTCCGGGTACCACCAGATCGCGATCAAGGAAGAAGACCAGGAGAAGACCGCGTTCATCACCCCGTTTGGCGCGTACTTCTACACGACCATGTCCTTCGGGTTGAAGAACGCCGGCGCTACCTACCAACGAGCTATCCAGGCCTGCTTCAAGAGGCAACTCAACAAGAACGTCGAAGCTTGTGGATGACGTGGTCGTCAAGACCAGAAACTCCAGTACCCTCATCGACGACCTTGAAGAGACTTTCGCATCAAGAGAAGTTCGTGTGGACTCCAGAGGCGGATCAAGCCCTTGCTCAGCTCAAAGACTTCCTATCGAAGCCGCCAATCCTCACGGCTCCTTACAAGGGCGAGCAACTACTGCTCTACCTCGCTGCGACTACCCATGTGGTCAGTACTGCCATCGTCGTCGAGCGGCAGGAAGACGGCCACGCCTACCCAGTCCAGCGCCCAGTCTACTTCGTCAGCGAGGTTCTATCAGAGTTCAAGGCACGCTATCAGCCTGTGCAGAAGCTCCTGTACGCAGTACTCATCACCTCGCGAAAGCTACGAGACTACTTCCAGGAGTACTCGATCTCCGTCGTCACCGACTACCCGCTCGGCGACATCCTGCGGAACCAAGACACTACTGGAAGAATCTCCAAGTGGGCGGTCGAGCTCGGCGCCCTCACTATCGACTTCAAGCCACACACAACCATCAAGTCGCAGGCACTAGTCGACTTCATGGCAGAGTGGCGGGAGAACCAGCTACCTACTCCCACCGTGCGACCAGAGCATTGGGTGATGTACTTCGACGGCTCACTCAACCTCGAGGGCGCAGGTGCAGGGGTACTCTTGATCTCTCCAACGGGCGAACAACTCAAGTACGTCCTGCAGATCTTCTGGAAGGTCTCAAACAACGAAGCCGAGTACGAAGCTCTCCTACATGGGCTCCGCCTCGCGGCTTCACTGGGCATCAAGCGGCTACAAGTCTACGGCGATTCCGCAGTGGTCATCAACCAAGTCAACAAGTCCTGGGACCGCAACAAGGAGAACATGGATGCCTACTGCCTAGAAGTCCGCAAGATCGAGAACAAGTTCTACAGTCTCGAGTTCCATCACATCATCCGCGACAACAACGTTGCAGCAGACGTCCTCTCGAAGCTTGGATCCACCCTCGCTCAAGTACCAGCGGGTGTCTTCGTTCACGAGCTTCACGCGCCATCCATCCCGGAGCCGGTGCCACCGACCACTGTCCCAGCTCACCCACCAGCCGGACAGGAGGTCATGATGATCGACGTGGACTGGAGGCAACCCTTCATCGACTACCTCAGCGAGCAGAAGGTTTCCTCCGACAAGACCTCTGCCGAGCAGCTTGTCCGCCGTGCCAAGTCCTACGTCCTCGTCGGAGACAAGCTTTACAAGCGGGGTGCATCTTCTGGAGTACTCATGAAGTGGGTCCCTCGTGAAGAAGGCAAGGACATCTTGGAGGAGATCCACAAGGGCGTCTGCGGCAACCACGCGTCCTCACGCACGCTGGTCAGCAAGGCCTTCCGGCGAGCTTTCTACTGGCCCACAGCTCTGGGCGATGCCGAAGAACTCGTCAGAAGGTGCCAGGGATGCCAGTACTTCACCAAGCAGCAACACGTCCCAGCCTACAAGCTAGTCACCATACCGCCAACCTGGCCCTTCGCCTGCTGGGGGCTCGACATGATTGGGCCACTGCCAACTGCGCCAGGTGGTTTCAACAGAGTATTGGTGGCCATTGACAAGTTCACCAAGTAGATCAAGGTCAAGCCGGTCACATGCCCCAAGGCTGACAGAGTACTCGACTTCCTGGATGAACTCGTACATCGCTACGGACTACCCCACCGCATCATCACAGATCTGGGCTCCAACTTCAACAACCACCAGTTCTGGGAGTACTGCGAGAACAGCGGGATCGACGTCCGATACGTCTCAGTTGCCCATCCTCGGGCCAACGGACAAGTCGAGCGCGCCAATGGGATGGTGCTCGACGCTCTCAAGAAGCGGCTACACGACGCTGCTAACTCCAAAGGGGGCAAGTGGATCAAGGAACTACCCAACGCACTCTGGGGGCTACGGACTCAGCCATCCAAGCCAACGGGACAATCCCCTTACTTCTCGGTCTACGGCTCCGAAGCAATCCTCCCTGCCGACGTCATATAGAACTCGCCAGCGGTGGAGCACTACGACGAAGGCGTCTCGGAAGACGACGGACGAGTTGACATCGACGGCCCTCAAAGAAGCTCGGCTGCGCTGCCCTCGTCCAATCAGCAAGGTACCTAGAGGGTATCCGACGCTACCACGATCGCAACGTCAAGGAACGCTCCTTCAACGTTGGTGATCTCGTCCTCCGTCGCATCCAGAACATGGAAGGACTACACAAGCTCAGCTCCCCCTGGGAAGGTCCCTTCACCGTGGCAAAGGTGACTGGGCCGGGCTCCTACCGCCTCCAGACACTTGAAGGCGAAGACATCAACAACTCGTGGAACGTCGACCAGCTCTGTTGATTCTACGCCTAGTCTACACGACTACTCCGGGGTTCAAGTCTACACGACTACAACAACACCCCTCTGCCGTAAGCGGCCTCCGGGTCCTGGCTCAAGTCTCCGGACTACTCCTCTCTAGGATCCAGCTCGCACGGCTACCTACGGATCCTGGGCTGCGACGAGCGTCAAGGACTCTAGCAGCGGTCTACTAAGAGATCACATACTCCAAGATCCAGCCTACACGGCTACTTACGGATCTACTGCTGTAGGCGGCCACCCGCCCTAGCACTACTCAGCTATAAGCGGCCTCCGGGTCCAGGCGACTACTCTGTAACTACGGCCCTGGCCATCCAGGTGTACTTCTTTAGTAATAAAGTTTGATCGTTCATCAACTTCTTTACTGTCTACTCCCTCCAATGGGACCACTACCGCCGAGTACGACTACTCGCATCCACTCCACGATGGGCTCCGCACTCTGAGATCGCGACTACGAGTACTCATTGCTGGAAATTTTCTTTCATTAATACTTAAGCAATTCATTACAATTGTTTTTGTACAACTTTGGCTACTAGCTTACTATTACAGGGCTACTAGAGATTGAGCTTATCAGCTACTTGCTCCGCGATGGGAGCCATCTGCTCCAGCAGCTCCGAGTACTGCTCATCGGTGCAGTTGGCGGCTACCCCGCCAGCGACTACTTCCACTGGGGCCTTCGGGAAGTAGGACTTCATGAAGGCCAAGACCTGCTTCGGGATCGACCTCGAGATGTGCTTCACATAAGCCGCCAGCCGGCCTGGGGCTTCCTTGAGGCGATCCACCAGTGGAGCGATCTTGGGGCCGCCCGGGTGCGTCACCAAGAGCCTTGCGATCGGCAGCGCGGCTTCTTCAAGTTCCTTCAGCTGGGCCCGCAGCGCCTCGCAATCTTCATTCAACTTCTGCAATGATTTGTAGTAGTTGACGAGATCGCGGTCAGATGCAATCCGAAGCTCCATGTGCTTCTCGCACTCGAAGGCAAGTTCTTCGTAGTAGAGCTCGAGTACCTGGCGGGCTTCCTGTTCCCGGCAGAAGAGATTCTTCATACTCGTCTCCGAGGACTTCAACTGCTCCACCTGGCCCTCAAGCTCTGCAAATACAACAAGCCGAAGCGGGTCAGACTACCTCTCGACCTCCAACAACTACCCGACAAGTCCAACGGCGTACCTTTGTTCTTGTTGCGGAGGCCCTTGTTCTTCCGCACCAAGTCGTCGCCCTTTGCCTACAGCTCTTGGATGTCATTGTGATATTTGGCAAAGGCGGCGTCGAGCTTGGCCTGCATGGCAGCTGCGTGCTTCCGCGACTTCACAAGCTGATCCTCCATTGCCTCAGCCCGGAGCACCGCGTCACCAAAGCCCTGCAGCATGTTGGACTTCTCGCGGGACCTCTCCACGACGTCCTGCACAGACAACACACGTCAACGAGTACTCAACAACAAAGGATTGACTACTCGGAAGCTAAGGCTATTTACCTTCATCCACTGCTCGGCCTGGCGGACCGCCTCCAGGTGCCTGGCCACCGTTGCCGGGTCCACCAGATCGTCCGCAAGCAGCTCCACTCTGCCTCGACTACTCGCGGCGGATTCCGTCATCGGCGCAGAGCGGATGGGCTCTGCGTCCTGGATCTCCGGGGAGCGGATAGCCACCTCCAGAGAAACCTCTGGTGGTACGGTGGCCTCCTCTCCGCCGGTCGCCGCGGCGGCTTCCTTGGCGCCCTCCTGCATCGGCTCGGGGGCTCCCTCAGCAGCTTCCGGCGCCTGTGGTGTCAACTTCTCCATGGGCACCGCCGCAGGGATGTCGCTCCCTTCGGCCTCGACACCTGACAAGAAGACATCAAGTTCATCAGCAACTACAACTACTCTATGGGGAAGATCAAACCCATAGCAGAACACTTACCCTCGACCACGCTGGCCTCGGGCAACGCAGCTTCAGCAGCCGGCGCCTCGGACTCCACCTGGGGAGCAGGAGTTGACTCTTCGATGGGCGGCGCGACTTCTTCCTCCGCCACCGTCGCGGAGGGCTCCTCTCCCTCCCAGGACAAGTCTGTTGATTTCCTGCAGAAGTACACAAAGCTAGTTGTCATTCAAGCTCGACTACTACACCAAGTACTACTCGGGAAGGTTCAGTACTTACAGGCTGGACTGGACTATCGTCACGGTCGGTGCTCCAAGGATGCTGGCAATATCCACCAGCCCAGCTTCGGTGGGCGCCTCCTCTTGCGCCTCGCGGCTGTTGCTTCTCCCCCAGCAGCAGTAGCCGGCGCAGCGCTCTCCTGCGCTCCTGCGATTACTACTTCTTCAGCAGCAGCAGCCGCAGCCTCTGTGCTCCCCTGAGGAGCAGGGGGCTGGCGCTCCAGCTGCGCTATGAGCTCCTCCACAGTGGGGGCTGGACTATGACTTCCGGCCGGCTCTCCCACTGTGTCCCATCCGCCTTCGTCGCCCTCCTCGACGGGCTCCGCCGGCGGCGCCTCCTGCATACAAGGAAGAGTACTCATCAGCAAGTGTACTCGCATGATGGGTACTCGACTACACTAGTCAAGACAACTTACCTCTCGAGGTGTGGGCACTGTTTGGATGGTAGGGGTAAATTTTTACCCCAAGGAAAATGATTTTCCCCTCCTATTTGCCCCTACTAATATTTGCCCCTTGGGGTGTTTGGATGGAGAGGTAAATGTGGGTGTGGATGAGAGAGGGAGAGCGGGATCCACCACAAATTTGCTCCAATTTGCTACCTTTTAGGGGTAAATGGAATTAGGGGGGCAAAACATTTGCCCCACCACATTTGCCCCACATGTTTGGCACCTTAGGGGTAAATTAGGGGTAAATTTGCCCCATTTACCCCATTTACCCCACCATCCAAACAGGCCCGTGGTCTCTGAGACCCTCAGCTTCTTCGTCACCCGCTTGCAGGCAGGGTTGCGCGGCTTCCGCGGCGGCGCAGCCAGGCTAGCCTCTAGGCTAGCCGGCGGGTCTTGCACAAGAGGCACATGAGGTAAGCCTGGACGGCTAAACCTCGACCGCAGCTGAAAGCGGTCCTGCAACGTCTCCTCGTCGTCGTCAGTGGTGTCCTCCACGATGACGGTGTCATCGCCTTCGCCGACTTCTCGCCGCTCCTTGGCTTTGGCTTTCCCTTCCTTCGGGATTTCGATCCCATGAGGGGCGGCTGCGGCTCGGAGACGAACATTTTCAAGTCATCCTGCAAGGCACAAGACTTCAGCGCGTCTACTCCAAGCAAAGACTACTCGACTAGGGGAGTACGACTACTTACCTCCTTTGGCGGGCGCGCGGCGGAGTACTCCTAGACAGGGCACGCCGTGTACGGCGGCATATCCTTGAAGATCCGCGTCAGCCTCTCAATGATGTCGTCGTCGTCCATCTCGCCTCCGGGCATCCGCGACGTGTCGTCGTCGCCGGTGTACTCGAAGCCCAAGGTGTCGCGGGCTATCAGTGGCTGCACCCTCCGCTTCATGAAACTAAAGGCCACGTGCTCGGCCCTCAGTCCAGCTTCTCTGAGCACCTTGATGCGTGGCAGCAGCTCGGGGAGCTGGATCCCCTCCTGCATTGTGGGCTCCGTGTTCCACCAGTCGCGGTGCCTGGGCTGCCTCCCACTCGGCTTCGGCAGGCCGGGGTGGTGGTTCGTGATGTAGAACCACCTCGTCTTCCAATCGGTGTTGGAGTCAACAAGCTTGTACGCCAGGTACTGCTCAGCGGCATCTTTTCTCAACTGGATGCCCCCCCGACTACTCTTGGATTGTTGGCGCTCGGCTGCGGCTTCACCCGGAAGAACTTCCGGAAGAGGATCCAGTGCGGCTTGATCCCAAGGAATGCTTCACAAAAATGAACGAAGACCGCGGTATGGAAAATACCAGGGTTCAGATTGTGGTACTCAACTCCATAGTACCCGAGGAGGCCCTTGAAGAAATCACTAGCCGGGAGCGCGAGTCCTCGCTCCACGAAACGCGCAAACATCGGGATTTTGTCTTCGGCTTTCTCCATCGGATACGGATCTCCGGCGGCGGCTCTCCACATATCCACCTCCTTCTCCCGGATAAATCTGCTGTTTAGAAGGGCCAAGAGATCTTCGGTCTTCACCTTTGACTTCTTCCACTCGCGGCTTGGATCTGCTCGCGGTGGAGACATCGGCGACTCTGCTCCAGTGGCAGCCGCGGCGGCCTCTTCGCGGCCCCTCTTCTTCCTGGCGGCCTTCGCAGACTTGGACGGTGAAGGCTTCATTCTCCAAGTACAGGGCGTCTTCACGCGCATCCGCTCGGGGGCTACGCTGGAAGCTCTGGGTGGCGGCGCACTTGGATCTATTACTGCGGTGGCGTGCGCTGGAAGTGGATCTATCTCAGATCGAATCGAAATGAGTACAGTGCAGATGGGTGAAAACCCTAAGGGTTTTGGCTTCTATTTATAAGTCAAACCGGCCCTCCAACGGCCAGATCGATAAGTTCACGCTCGGCTGACTCAGCGGCCGCGCGTGACCCTTCGCATTCTACTAGTCGACGCGCCTCATCTCGGGGGCTCGGCTACTTCTACTCGACTACCTGGGAAGCGACAAGACTCAGGAGCATCTCAAGACACATTCTTCAAGATGACCCTTCAATTCGAGAGGAAGTACTCGACTCAAGGCTCGGGGGCTCCGTGCCACGTGTCCTTTGGTTTTTTTCTCTCCGGATTTTCGGGGTTTTCTTGCCAAGACTTCAGATGGACCCTCAGCCAGAGCCTGCGGCTCAACCTAAGGCTCGGGGGCTACTCCATATGGAGTGCGATTTGCAATCGCACCTCCATATTAGCTCCGGCTTCAAGACAAGACGGGCATTTCTTGTAGACCTTCGAAGGCAGCACTCAAGGACGCTTGGGACTACTCGAGAAGACTTCAAGATTGCTCAAACATCAGCTGGAGTACATTCCAGCCTCGGGATGCTTCGACTACTCTTGAGGACTTTTGACTTGTAGTACTCGGGGACGCTTGAGGACTACTCGTTAAGGCCGTCAAGACTACTTGAAGCTATCCTTCTCGACTACAAAGAACTCGGGGGCTTGTCGTATGGACCTCCCTGGGCCCACTACCTCGGTGGGTACCGGGGACCGACTACTCGGTGGGCCCCTGGGACTACCCGGCTTGCGCTACACGGCACCTGAAGGCGTGGAGCACAAGGACTACAGAGGAGAAGTACTCGGTTAGGAAGCTGTACATGTCCTGCACTGTATGGAAGACTCCTAGACGTACACGACTAGTACTCTCTCCCTACTCCGACTTGTAACCCTGCCTCCCGAACTATATAAGGCGAGGCAGGGATCGTTCTCTAGCACCTCATCTCATCTCATACAACTCACAACGCACTATTGCACCATCTTGTAATCGTGTCCAATCAATCCAGAGCTACGCAGCATACAGGACGTAGGGTATTACGCACCTCGCGGCCCGAACCTGTCTAAATTGTGTGCCACGTGTCTCTTCCTTCGACTTACCGATCTCGGCGAGGCCACATTCATCTACTTCGGGTACTCCCCTTAGTAGGTTGCCGGTCTAAAACACCAACAGGAGCCTAGGAGGAGATCAAGATCGAGGACATCAAAGATGTGGAAGTCCAGATTAAGCTTGATCTTGTCTATTAGGAATGGCACAACACATGCAACCCCAAGACAATCAAGAATCTGTCCGGAGGGACAACACTTGAGGAGCTTGTCAGTTGGTCTTAGTGTAACGTTGCCCAACAAAGTGTACGCTAGGTGCCATGGCGTGACATTGACATTAACCTCCATAAAGGGGTTAAGATGGGCTTCTATGATAATTCCTTTTTATGGAACAAGAAATGGTTGTAGAGGGTGAACAAATCGAAAGTGCTTCGGAAAATTTTCCCACTCCAGTCAACCACTTCTTTTCCATGGCCTCCATGATAGATGTTTCTCTTGGAGTATCGGGAGGCAAAGGAGGTACCTTGGAGAAGGTTCTGTCAAAGGATCTCTAGCTGGCTAGATTTGGACAGAAGAGGGCTCCTTCCCTAGTTGGACATCTAAGCAATTCATGGTGTTTCTGAGATTTTCAAAAGGGTCATCCTCAAATCGATAGAGGAACTTTGGAGGCTGAATTTCTTCTTCCTCCATTGTTCCTGGTTCGGGAGAGGGCTCAACGGACGAAAATTGAGATGTGGAAACCGTAGGTTCAGGTTTGGCTATTGAGAGACTCTCATGGCTTTATATGTACTCATCACAGAGGGGTTCGTTATGGTTGGTAGGTAAGAAAGAGTCCTCTGAGAGAGTATCTAGGATTTTACTTCCTTTGTTGTCTTGTCTTCAAATGAGCCCCTGGTGATGATGTCAAGCTCCCGGGCAGATGTCTAGACACGAGAGAAAGATGCAAAGATACACCCTCAAGTATAGACAAGTGTGGGTAAATTTCCAGGAGGCGTAAAAATCTTGCCCATGCTGCACCAAGGGATTCCTTCTCTAGTTTCTCAAAATCAAGGATGTCCATCCATAGATAATTTATGTGTTTCAGGAGAGAAAATGAGGAACAAAAGCTAACTCGTAGTTTCTCCCAATCACCGCTCATGCTCCCTACTGAACGGATGTACCATTGTTTCTCTCTTTGTCAGATGGTGAGATCTAGACAACCCACGGGGGTGTTAATGCCTATGGTTTAGTTGTTCGACGAGGTGGAATATAAGGCTACTAACTCAAAGATTGCGCACGAGCACACGGAACACAGAACAAGGTGAATTTATACTGGTTCGGTCCTCTGGAGAGTAAAACCCTACGTCTAGTTGTTGGTGTAGATTGCTTGAGGATCGTGTGATTGTACAAAGGTTGCCTCTCCCCCCTTATATTGGCCAGCGGATGACGTCGGTTCCCAGACTCCTGGTCGGTTACGACCTGGAGACCTAAATCTAGATTACAACCCTTGCCATATCCTGTCGATCTTCTAAGTCGGAATCCATCGATGTCTTGTCTTGTACGCCAAGTCTTGAGGTTGTTCTGGATTAGGTCATCTGGCAAATCTTCTGGAAGGTCTTCAGGAGGTCGTGTTGGTCGCCAACTAGGTCGGTTGGGCCCATTGACAGGTCGGCGGGTCTTCTGGTAGGCTGAACCCACTTGTCGGGGACGACCGTGAGCCTGGTCGGTGGGGACCCAGGGGTACCCATGTCTCACAAGCCCCCGAGCGAGGTGTAGGCGCAGCGGCCTTAGAAAGGTCGTGACGAAGTCGTAGAGCTATCAGCAGGTCAAATAGCATGCACGTCGGTCCAAAAGAAAAAAGAACAAGTCAGCTTAGCAGCCGACTTGTTTTTAGTCTTGTCGAACGAAGAGAGGTCGAGTAAAGACCTATAGGAAGCAGACTTCTAATAGATCGAAACGATGAGAAAAAAATCAGAGGGCATCAAGGATGCACTCATAGAGTAGTATCCGAGCATCGTGATGGGCAGGATGGCTGGTATGATGATCCAAAAAAAAGAAGATGGAAAATATAGGTCGAGTAACGACGTGATGGGCAATAGATTCCCCAGCAGGTCAGTACGACAAACAAAGCAAGAGGGCGTCGAAGATGCACTCATAGAGTAGTCCCCGAGCATTGAAGTAGGCAACATGGCTGGTTTGATGCTCAATAAAGAGAAGAAAACTAAGTCATGGTCTTGATCGAACAAAGTGTAGAGACACCCAGATCTCCTAGCATAGCTGCAAAGAGTCTGGCAGGGCCGACCCCAGGAAGGCCTTGTAGGCATGCCGACCTCGAAGAGGCCTTAAATCAACATTGTCCAGTATTCGAGGATACCCAATGAAGAAGTCTTCCGTAGTGGTCGAAACAGTCGATGATGAAGCTTGACAAAGTAATGTTAATCTTGAACGTATTGAGTGTAGAGACACCCAGATATCCTGCATAGCTACAAAGAGTCTGGAAGAGCCACCCGAGGCATGCTGACCTCAGGAAGGTCTCAAAGAAAAAGCGCCCAAGCACCCGGAAGTACTTGGCAGGGCCATTAGGCACACACCCCACAGAGAGGCCTTCATTCCTGATGTAAAATCCTAGGTGTTCAGAGCAGGCTGGCAGGGCTTCAAGAGCACACCGACCTCGGAAGGTCACGCATCTGGGGCACCCAACTAGGTTAGTAGAGCCATAGACATACCGAGGTATTGCAATACCTAGGTATTAAGGCACGCTGACCTCAAGGAGGTCGTTTTGGTGTCCAGACGACCAACATAGCTGCCAGCCATCTAGCGGAGCCATGGCACTAAGGTATTGACGACCTCAGTAATAGGCACATCGACCACGGGGGAGGGGGGGGGCGACGAAATCGCAGATGTAAAGCTTCCGAACTCCAGGCGCCTAGACGGATCTGGCAGAGCATCGAGGCACACCTACCCCGGAAGATCTTCAATCGAACTTATGACCATTCTGCTCAGGAAATAGAAATATAGGCTGATTGGAATAGGTCCATTTACATGCAGAGCCATAGCGGGTGCACCAGGACGTAGAGCCTAGCGGGTGCAAAATAAAGGACATCTGGTCGTAAAGGAAGGTCATGGAGTCATCGTCGCATGGGGCTTAGTTAGGTTCTGGGCCCTATGACACAGGGTCAAGTTTTGTCTTGTTCTGTATACTGCAGAGTCACGGGTCACCAGTGGTCGTAGATTCCCTTGGCACCCAGGCAACCACAAACTGCCCATGAATCAAGGGGGTACTGTAGCCATGTGACTCTGCGGCGGGCTCAGGCATCATTGATGCACTAGCGACAAAAGACATCGCGAGACAGGGGTAAAGTAATCACCTTTAATCATACACATGTCTGCATGCCCTCTGGACCACGTGGTGACAATGTCATCACTCAGCCACCTACCCGAGGTCTGGCTTTGGCTATAAATAGCACCGTGAGACTGAAGGAGGCAAGCACCGAGCATTGTTGAGCTATGAAGTCGCAGGGTAGTTCTGATGGGCATGTGTCCGTCCACCAGATTGTAGATTGCTATGTTGTTAGAATCTTGGAGCTAGGAGAACTCTTGCGAAATGTAGGCAGCACACCCATTCTTTGTATCGCGCCTATGCGTGGTACCAAGTAGAGTTTGAAGGTGATGCTGTACCAGCTCGAGGTGCAGCAAGGCGTCACTGGTGAGCATCGGGTGCTCGTCAGAGGCTGGTGTCGGTGCAGAATATGGTCCCGACACTAACCAGTAGAAAGCGCCGAGGTCTGTCCCTCAATGGTCGATGCTAAGTAATAAGTGACACAGAGTATTTATCCTGGTTCCGGCCGAGGGGGCCGTACGTCCAGCAGTGGCGTGCTCGAGGCACTATATTACTTAGCACCGGGGGTGCCTGTAGTGGGGCTGCTACAAGCAAGGCGGGAGAGGAAGCCTGGCTTCCAAGTCCCTGGAGGAGTAGCTGAAGATATTGTGGGAGAATTGGAGAATGAGTACGTGGTGTGCGGTGTGTTCCTGTCTCGTATGCTCCTGGGTCTGTCCCCCTGCGGCCGGAGGTTCGCCCCCCCTTTTATAGATCAAGGGGGAGGCGGATTACATGTGCGCCGCGCTATCTAGCTACGTGGGGAAACACGACGTGCTATGCTGTAGAGTGGGCGGCCGTCCGGACGATCCTCGCAGCGATCTGGCCATGATGGCCTACCTTGTACCCGAACAGTGGCGGTTCGAGGGTAGAAGGGCGGCGGATGGTGGCGATGTCCTCTGATAGGCTCGAGGGAGGTGCTGACGTTGGCCTGTACGGGGCACAGGAGTAGGTAAAACGGCGTCCCTTCCCGACGCGCTTCACGATCTCGGGGTTGTTGCTACAGCGCCTGGCGTGCGCCTGCACGCGCGGGGACCGGCGGCCACGCCGTTACAGTGGCAGGGATGGTGTTCCACCGACCTAGCGCCTCCACCTAACCCTGTAGGGTCACAAGAAAGTGAATCGAGGGTGCAACCGGCCCCCCTTCGAGGGCGCGGCGCGTTAGCCGTCTTGGAGCAGGCGCACGGCGTCACGGGACTCACACCGCCGCGGCCGCACGGTCCCTCCCCACGGTGATGGGGATGGGCTCCTCCTCGGGGAGTTGGTGCGGCGGCACGGGGCGCGAGCCCCGGCGCATGATGGCGCCGTCCCGCCGGTGTCGTGGCGTTAAATGCCCGTGTACGGGGGCCGGCGCACGCGTGAGGGGCGCCCTAGAGCGTGGCGGACCCCGGTCGAGGGTGGGACGTACCCTCGAGCGAGGCGGAACCTGCTCGAGGGGGAGCGAGCCCTCGAGCGAGGTGGAGCCCGCTCGAGGGAAGTGCTGCCCCACGAACGGGGCGGAGCCCGCGCGAGGGGGCGCGCATCCTCGAGCGAGGCGGAGCCTGCTCGAGGGGATCTCTAAGAGGGCCGCCTTGATGGGCCGTCGGGGTCCCTGTGGCGTGGGCCGTTTCCTGCAGGGTCTGGCAAATTGTGTTTTGGCCTTGTTGCGGGTTTTAAGTGAGGATTTCCCCGTTGTTTAAGGGGACCCCTAGGGCTGTCCCCGACAGTAGCCCCCGAGCATCTGTGGGTTTGCCATTGAGGCTCCCGCAGATGCTGGAACCTACTGATAGGACGTTCTTCCCTCCTTGTCTTGCGAACGCTTTCCGTGGGGCCGCATCAGCGGACCCGCGGGTCTAGCCCCCGAAGCCCTGCAGGAGTGCGGGTGCTCCTGCAGGGGTTAACCGCATGAACTGGTCAGAGGGCGTGGCACATGTTTCAACCGCATCGACGATATCTCAGCCGGCCTCGGTGGCGCACGCGCTGCTGGCACTGTCTCCGGCGGGTGCAATTTCAAGGAGGTGTAGCCGCGCGTCAAGCCCCCGAGCCTGGGCCCGTTCGAGGCGATCGGGTAGAGCTTTACGACTTGTTTTCTTACGCGCCCTCGCCGTCCCTCCGCGGGACGGAGGGTGAGGTTTCCGCAACCCCCATCGAGCGGGTCGCGAATTGCGGATTCCTCGTCGAGCTGCTAGCGGGTGGTTCGAGTGGACGCCCATGCCCCGTTCGATAAGGGTAGGCTGCGTGGTCCAGAGACACATCCATTGAAGCGCTTGCGTGGGTTTGCTAGGTGGGGCTCGGTCCCGTTCGATAGGGACCGAGGGCGCGGAAGCTCTCCCTCGGTGGGATCCCCCGGCTAGCTGCCCTCGCTGGCTCTCGAACACGACATGTGGGGCACCCTCGAGCCGGTGGGCTCGTGGAACGGCTCGAACGCGCGTGCCCTCGTTGTCCCTGACTCTGCGATCTGTGGCGCCTGTTCGAACCCATTGAGGGTCAGGCTTCGAACCTCTGATCAGTAGGGCCATGCGGAGCGGCGCCTGGGCAGCCCCGTTTTTGCGTTCGCGGCCGTCGAGGGGTCTGGGCGCGCCAGCCCTCGAGGCGTTGGTCAGTAGCACTACGTGGCATGGGTGCCCGCGATGCCTGCCTTGTTCCGGGCGGGCCTCGGGGCGACCTTCTCACGCTTGTGCCCCTCTGGAAGGTTGATATTGTCTAGAGCCAGGGGCTCGTGCCGCTCGAGGGTTTTGCGTGGCATGGGTGCTCGCGGTGCCCGCTTTACATCAAGCGAGCCCCGAGCGACCTTCTCACGTCGATATCCCTTCGAGGGTTGACATCGTCTCGAGCCAGGGGCTCGTGCCGCTCGAGGGTTTTGCGTGGCATGGGTGCCCGCGGTGCCTGCTTTACATCAAGCGAGCCCCGAGCGACCTTCTCACGTCGATGTCCCTTCGAGGGTTGACATCGTCTCGAGCCAGGGGCTCATGCCGCTCGAGGGTTTTGCGTGGCATGGGTGCCCGCGGTGCCTGCTTTACCTCAAGCAGGCCCCGGGCGGCCTTCTCACGTCGATGTCCCTTCGAGGGCCGTCTTTGTCTCGAGCCAGGGTTCGCCCCGCTCGAGGGTTCTCCTTGCTTGGCAAGGGACCGGGTCATTAAATGCCTCACAGTCGAGGCTGCGGTTTTGCAACGCGGGCGCGCCTTTTTAGGCGTTGCGGCCGCGTGCGCACGCGCGTAGTGGGCGGCGTGGCAGGCGGACGTGACCGCTTGCCTCGGTCCCTGCAAGTCTTCGCCGTGATGATGGCCCGTCCGCGGTGATGTGGCCGCCGCGGTCGTGGTGGGGCCCGTTCGTCGGCGTGAAGAGAAGATTCCCTGCAGTTAATGCGCGCGGGACATCTGCCCCGGAGAGCTCGCCCGCGTCTTATAAATCTGAGGGGAGGGGGAGACGGCGGTTTTTTACCTTAACGCCTCACCATTTCAGCCCCCTGCGCCTTCGTCTTCGCCTCGCCTTTGCCACCGTGCAGTGTCGCCATTAGAGCTCTTCTTCCGTTTCTCGTCCTCCGCTCTCGCTTTCCTTTGCCTTTCTTCTCATGGCGCCGCCTCAGCCCTCGCGATCCTGGACCCGTACGCCTGGGAGAGGTCGTCGGTGATCCAGCAGGCCCTTGGCGAGCTGGTCGCCGCCGGCCAGCTGGCGGCCAATGAAGATGGACGCCCGGCGGAGTGGATAGTGCCGCCGGCGGGGGACCGCGCGCCCAACCCGCCGGAGGGCTACGTAGTGAGCTTCGTGCGCTTTCACGAGCGAGGCTTCAACGCACCGGCGAGCCGCTTCATGCGGGCGCTGTGCCACTACTACGGCGTGGAGTTGCACAACTTCGCGCCCAACGCGATTTCGTAGGCCGCCACGTTCGTGGGCGTCTGCGAAGGGTACCTGGGGATCCCCGTCAACTGGGAGCTCTGGATACACCTCTTCCGCGCGGAGCTCTTCACGCAGCCCACGATGGAGCCGAGGACTCGCCGCGCGGTGCGCGCCGGCGGGATGTCGCTTGCCCTGCGGGGGCAGTTTAAGGACGTCTACATCCCCTGCACCATGATGACGAACAACGCCGGCTGGGAGCGGGGATGGTTCTACTTGCGCAACGCCGAGCCCGGCCTCCCCCCTACACTGGTCGGGTGTTCAAGGAGAAGCCCAGCTCTTGGGGCTACGGGGTGTCCACGCCCCAGCATCGGAGGCGGCAGGACTCGGTCCTGGCCGCCCTGAAGAGCCTGGCGGCGCAGGGGCTGACCGCGATGGGCGTCCTCGCCTTCCTCCATCACCGGCGGGTCGTGCCCCTGATGGAGAGGCCGCTCTGCATCTTCGAGATGACAGAGGCGGCCAACCCCGTCGATCTGGCGAGGTCGCGGATGCTCCCGACCCCCCTCGGGCGGGCGTATGCGCTCACCCGGGCGCGGAGCGCCGTCGACACCCGGATGCCGATGCATCCGGACCGGACCCCATGGGACCTCGAGATGCTCCCCACCGGCCCACTGGTGAGTGTGACTCTTGATTTTGTTTTAGTTCTTGGTGTTGCTTCTGCCTCCTGACGCGTCCTTGATGTTCCTGTATGCAGCTGGTGAGCTTTACCGCCTCAAAGTCCGTTCCGCCCACCCCCGACTCCCGCGCGCTTGGCCGGGCGGCGCGGCCGGCGGGAGCGAGGAGCGAGCGGCGCGCAGGAGGGAGCGCGCGAGGCGACATCAAGAGCGCCGCGACCGGCGGAACGCGGAGTACCGGCGGCGCGAAGAACTGGGGCTCTCCTCCCCGGGGACCGAGGACTACTCGTCCTCGGAGGAGGACGAAGAGGAAGAGGCTGAGGGGGAGGGCCCCTCTGATAGGTGGGAGCCTGCGCCCCCGTCGCCGGAGCCGGCTCCGGCGGCAAGGGTGGCATCGCCTTGGGCGGGCGCAACGGCGCCCGCCGCCGGCAATCGACCGGCGGGGGCGGCACGCGCCGCGGGGCGCGCCGGCGCGTGCCGCGGAGGCGCGCCCGGCAAGCGCGCCCGTGCGCGCGGGCGGCGCGCGCGCGCGCGCGGGCGAGCGTGCCCGTGCGCGTGGCGGCGTCGTCGGGGAGGCTTGACGGCGGGCGTGCCCGCACGCGGGGCGAGCGTGCCGCGCGCACGGCGGCGCCGTCGGGGGAGGCGCGGCGGCGGGCGTGCCGGCCCGCGCCGGCCTCGTCCGCTGAGGCTTCGAGGAAAAGGAAGCGCGCCTTTTCCTCCTCGAGGTAAGGGGTTCGATCCTTTACTTGGTTTGATTTGTTGATGATCAGGCGTTCTAACTCTCTGTTTGCGCCTGCGCAGGGTGGTGCCAACCGTGCCTCCCCTCGCACCGGCCAAGGTGCTGAGGATGGACGCGTCGATCCCCACCCGGCGGCGCTCGTCGAGGGCGTCACGGCCGGGGACAAGCACGGCGGCGGGCGAGAGCCCGCAAAGCCCGGCCGAGGCTTCGAGGCCCCGGCCGGAGATCGACCCCGCCGCGGCGCGGCCGAGGTCGCCGAGGAGCGGCCGGCGCCGGCCGTCGTGGAGACGCGGGCGCGGCGGCGGCCGTGGTGGAGGTGCGGCCCGCGGAGGGCGCCGGCCGCGGAGGCGCGGCCCGTGGCGCCGGTTGCGGAGGAGGCCGAGCGGGCGCAACCCGCGGCGCGCGCCGTGGACGCGGCGGCACGGCCGGAGGTGGTGGCCGCGGCGCCACGACGAGCGCCCGCGGCCACGAAGGCGCAAGTGGAGGCGCCGGTGGAGGCGGCGCGAGGGGCCGGTGCCCGCCGGCGGTTCCGGGTGGAGGTGGTGGAGGTCCCGGATGACGACTCCCCGCCGCCCGAGTGGGATCAGTGGGCTAGCCTCCCCACACGCTCCCCCGAGCCCCGAGGAGGGGGCCCTCGTGAGGCGGCACGAGGGTCACATGGTGGCGGGGGACCGAGGACGCGGCGCCGAGGCCTCGTCCTCCCGCGCCGGCCATTCTGCCCAGGTGGAGGGGGCCGTCGACGATCCCCCTGCGTTTGCCGACGCCAGGGGGGAGCAGGAGCTCTGGGGCGAGCTCCGGAGCCACGGCGCCACGCTCAACCGCGCGCTGAACGAGGCGCTGCGGGTCCATGGCGGCCCTGCATGGCGCGTCTTCCAGGTAGGTCGTGGTTGCTCGTTCTCTTCTTTCTTTCGTTTTTTGTGCGCTGCCTCTGTGCCGTAGCACTTACGGATTTTGATGTGTGGGTGCCAGGAGCTTGAGCGCCGCGCCCACGACAAGTACGACGCCTTCAACCGGGTGAACGCCGAGGTTCACCAGCTCTGGGAGCGGTGCAGCACTTTCGACGCGCTTGCTGACGCCCTCAGGACGCCGGACAGCTGGTTGGCGTACCGGGCCATGGCGTGGCGCAACGAGCTCCCCGAGAGCTTGAGGCAGGACCCAGCGCGCCGCTCGAGCCTCGAGCGGGTCTGCACAGCCCTCATCGATGGGGGTCCGTTTCCCCGTTGTACTTCACGATGGTCGAGGGTTGGCGAAAGCGTTGGGGGAACGCCGCCGCGCGGATCTCCCGGCTGAACACACGGGTGCCTAGGGGCTCCGGCGTCGGGGAGCGGTCCTCGCCGCTGTCGTAGCGTCCACCCCGTCGAGGGTGGTAGCCCCTTGCTGCTCGTGCGTCCGCCCTGCTCGTGCGCCTGGCGTTGATGACGTTGCGGGCGTCGCCATCCAGCGCCCTGCGTGCGTCAAGGAGCCGCTCCTTGGCCGGCGTGCGTCCTTGGTCATCGGGTCGCCCCGCCGGTCCCCCTGCGTGTACCGAGGGTTCGCCTGCCGGTGCAGCTTCGTCGTCCCGCGCATCTCCCTGTTGGCGGATGCGCGAGGCCGAGCTCTCGGCTTGCTGGACGGCCGCTTGCTCGATGAGAGTTTGCACCTCGCGGTGCAGGTCTCGAGCCTCGGGGGTCGAGGGTGCCGGCATGGCCCGCAGCAGCGTTGCGGCGGTGATGAGTTTTTGGCTCGCCCGCGGGGGCGCGTCCGCGTTGTCGATGTTGGGGACGGTGTTGATGCGGTCGCGGACCTGTCGGCCCAGCTCCCGCGCGCGTTCTCCGTGTGCGGAGGCTTCCCCCGCCATTGAGGCGCGGAGCAGCCGCACCTTCCAGTATTCCTCCGCCAGCTTGACCTCGAGTTCGCAGGCTTGGGCCAGCTGCGCGTCGGCGTCGGCCCCGGCGGGGAGCGCTTGGCCCCGCGGCCGGGCGCGTGGCGACCCCCGGGGCGGGCGTGACTTCCCCGTCTCCGGCGCCCACCGCGCCGGCGGCGTTGGCTGGGTCATTGGTGATGACGTCGTAGCACTCCCGCGCGGGGTCGTAACTCCCGGTGCTGGAGTCGTTGGAGCAGCCGAACCAGTAGTCCGTAGCGTCGAGAAAACGCCGGAACATGACTGGGTCCGGCACACCGGAGAAGTCCCACTCCGCGTACCCGTGGCGGTTGGCGGGTGGCAACGCGTCGATGGAGCCCAGGGACGACTCGTCCCCTGCTGAGGCGCCGGGGTCCCTGGCGACGAAGACGTGGCGGCCAGGCGGAACCCTGCGCATCGTGGTGTTGACGTTGGCGTTGTAGGCCGACGTAGCGCCACGCAAACCGATGGGGATGCGCGGTCGGAGACCGGCGCTCGTCCCGCCGGGGGTGGTGGCGGTCGTGACGGTGGGTGCGCCGTGCCGAGAGACGGCGCGCTCGGCCTACCGCCGCTCGGACCACGCTTGGCGCGAACGCGTCCGGAGCGACGACGACGTCGTGGCGTCGACGGGCCCGCGCATCCGTGCCCGCGGGCGCCGCGCCGTGGTGGTGCGTGCGGCGGGGGCCGAGCCGACCCGGCTTCGGCGCCGCGAGCGGAGTTCCTCACGGTTGGTGAGGCGCATGAGATAGCCGTTCCCCGTGGCCACGAAAGTTCGGGTCCCCGAAGCGAATTTCGAACCCACGGGGGGGAGGGGGTCCGAGCTACCCATGCAGTAGCGTGTACCACGGTACTCAGTGCGGATCGCCATGGAGGGAGTTGACGGAATGACCTTAGGCGCTCGATCGCCCCACGGTGGGCGCCAACTGTCGGTGCGGAATATGGTCCCGACACTAACCAGTAGAAAGCGCCGACGTCTGTCCCTCAATGGTCGATGCTAAGTAATAAGTGACACAGAGTATTTATCCTGGTTCCAGCCGAGGGGGCCGTACGTCCAGCAGTGGCGTGCTCGAGGCACTATATTACTTAGCACCGGGGGTGCCTGTAGTGGGGCTGCTACAAGCAAGGCGGGAGAGGAAGCCTGGCTTCCAAGTCCCTGGAGGAGTGGCTGAAGATATTGTGGGAGAATTGGAGAATGAGTACGTGGTGTGCGGTGTGTTCCTGTCTCGTATGCTCCTGGGTCTGTCCCCCTGCGGCCGGGGGTTCGCCCCCCCTTTTATAGATCAAGGGGGAGGCGGATTACATGCGCGCCGCGCTATCTAGCTATGTGGGGAAACACGACGTGCTATGCTGTAGAGTGGGCGGCCGTCCGGACGATCCTCGCAGCGATCTGGCCATGATGGCCTACCTCGTACCCGAACAGTGGCGGTTCGGGGGTAGAAGGGCGGCGGATGGTGGCGATGTCCTCTGATAGGCTCGAGGGAGGTGTTGACGTTGGCCTGTACGGGGCACAGAAGTAGGTAAAACGGCGTCCCTTCCCGACGCGCTTCACAGTGCTGGGGTTGTTGCTACAGCGCCTGGCGTGCGCCTGCACGCGCGGGGACGGCGGCCACGCTGTTACAGTGGCAGGGATGGTGTTCCACCGACCTAGCGCCTCCACCTAACCCTGTAGGGTCACAAGAAAGTGAATCGAGGGTGCAACCGGCCCCCCCTTCGAGGGCGCGGTGCGTTAGCCGTACTGGAGCAGGCGCACGGCGTCACGGGACTGACACCGGCCGCGCTGCACAGTCCCTCCCCACAGTGATGGGGATGGGCTCCTCCCTGGGGAGTTGGTGCGGCGGCACGGGGGCGCGAGCCCCGGGCGCATGATGGCGCCGTCCCATCGGTGTCAGGGCGTTAAATGCCCGTGTACGGGGGCCGACGCACGCGTGAGGGGCGCCCTCGAGCGTGGCAGACCCCGGTCGAGGGTGGGACGTACCCTCGAGCGAGGCGGAACCTGCTCGAGGGGGAGCGAGCCCTCGAGCGAGGCGGAGCCCGCTCGAGGGAAGTGCTGCCCCTCGAATGGGGCGGAGCCCGCCCGAGGGGGCGCGCATCCTCGAGCGAGGCGGAGCCTGCTCGAGGGGATCTCTAAGAGGGCCGCCTTGATGGGCCGTCGGGGTCCCTGTGGCGTGGGCCGTTTCCTGCAGGGTCAGGCAAATTGTGTTTTGGCCTTGTTGCGGGTTTTAAGTGAGGATTTCCCCGTTGTTTAAGGGGACCCCTAGGGCTGTCCCCGACAGCTGGCGCCCCGCGTCGAAGAGCAAGCTCGTGTCTGCATTCCATAGTCTGAGACAGAGCATGCCCTGCTATGTGCGGCGTCATATAGCTGTCTCCCGGAAGGCTGCCATCAAGGTCATGGCGCCAGGAGAAATCTTGTGACGTGCTCTTCTACAGCAAAGTAGGTCGCATAGATTGCTCTAAGTAGGCCAGGTCTTCTAGTATGTTTGTATTTTTGTGCCGGGTTCTTGATCCAATAAGGTCGTAGACGACTTTTGTACCTTCGAACAATACCTGAGCATTTTTAGCCTGGCTCGGCCCGGTCCGCTGGCCCAGCCCGCGCCAGGCCTGCCCACAAACCTTACTGGCGGGCGTGGCCAGAGATCTTGAAGCCCGCAAAATAATTTTTTGGCCCGAGCCCGGCCCGAAATGCTGTTTTAGTTGTTTTACACTATAAAATACGCGGGCGGCCCGCCTAAGCCTGGGCCCGGCCCGAGACCGACCTAAAAATTGAGAACCGACACGTCCAGTGGGATGGTCATGGGCCGGATTTTTTCGGCCCGAAATAACAGAAATTTTTTTCAGCCCGGCCCGAACCCGGCCCGGCCCGAAAAATGCTCAGGTCTACTTCGGACGACCCGTGTAATGTTCGCTCTCTTCTGTCATGTATTTGGTCGTTTTGACAAAATTATTTGTCAAGGACCTAAATTGATATGATTTGGGGGCTTATCTACCTTGTGAAGATCAAAATGTTGTTATCAGGATGACCTGATAACTTTGTTATACCTTACGACCTAAACCCAGAGGTCAGGTCGCCGCTCTTTCTGCTGGCGCAAAATCCGGCGTGATCATCTCGCGAAATTATTGGCATAGAGCCGTTACAGTCATCTCCGTACGGCAGAAGGAGCCGTAACGGGCGGACCCAGTGGAACCCGTATAAATAGACCGCCAAGGGTCACAATTGACCACACTCATCATCTTCCTCCTCCCGTCACTGTCACTGCCATCGCGCCTTAGCCGCCACGGTCTTGCACCAGCTCTCCGCACGAGCCTCTCCAATCCGCCACCGGTTCTAGCCATCTGTGTGCTAGCCCCGCCATCCGCGCCTTGCGCCACTGCGCATGCGCATCAAAACCCTAGTCTCCGTTAGATTTGGATCCAACCTGAACTAAGGAATGGCGGTGGCGGCTCTTCCAATCCTGGACCCACAGACGGTGTGGCTGCTGTCGACGATGACGGAGGCGAAGATTCAATCTCTGGTGGACCGCGAGCTACTGAGGCGGAGGTGGAGTGGAAGGCACCGGTGGGGAGGAGTTCCCAACTGAAGATGTGAAGGAGCAGGTCGTCTTCACGTCCTTCTTCGAGCGTGGCTTCAACATCCCCGCCGGGGATTTCTTCTAAGGTCTCCTCTTCTACTACAAGCTGAAGCTGGTACATCTTGTCCCCAACTCCATCACTATAGTGTCGACATTTATCCATTTTTGTGAGGTGTATCTGGGGATATCGCCTCACTTTCTTTTGTGGAGGCACTTGTTCCATGTGAAGAGTACTGGCAAGCGTGCCGGTCCCATGGGAGCTATGATGTTTTGCATGAGGTTGGGCCTCAAGTCAGAGTGAATTGATACTAATCTGCCCGACAACACCGCTGGGTGGAGGTCGGAGTGGTTCTACATCGCCGACCAGCTGCCAGCGCTCCCGAAGTGTACTGGCCACAAGCCCGTGTAGATTCCGGAATGGGACACTGGGGCTTTCTTCGCGCGAAACCGATGACATCAAGGAGGTTCTGTGACGCCCCAGGTTTTTTATTAGCCGTAATAGCTGGTCAAATGGTCAACCGTGGTAAAACCTAGGTCAACCTGGGCCCTCACCTCGAAAAACTCACTAACCCACCCTAGTGACCCTAATTGGCTAGTAAACACACTTGTGGGGCCAACCCATGGTCAAAGGATGGTCAAACCCCTTGCCACTCTAGTGTCCCCAAGTGTCTGCCGGAACTTTTGCCGCGTTCTCCAAAATTCACCTAAACACTTAAAATTCTACCTTTATGAAAGTTGTAGATCTTGATGAGGGACACAACTTTCATGTAGATTGGCATTTCCAATTTTGAGGGGAAAAACTTGAAAAATCAACTGCAAGCCAGAATTCACTGTTTGCAATAACTTGCTGACATTCAGAGTTGGCATTCAAATAACTTTTAATCTGGGGAGAAAAGCCCTATATGGCTTTTGTAGAAAATGTTGTTGGTAGCAAGATCTACAACTTTGGTATTCATCACTTGGTCAACTTTTATTCAAATTTTTGGAGAACAGTTCGCTCAAACAGGGCACCAGCAACACGTTTGAACTCGGAGCGCCGCCACGCGCGACGTCGCGCGCGTCCCCGCGCCACGGCCGTGCGCCCGCCGGCCTCGGCGTCCGCGCCCGCGCCGCCCAAGGCCACCGCCGCCCGAGGCACACGCTTCCCCGTGCGCCGCACCCCGAGACCGTCGGAGTTACCCCGGGGCCTCGCGCGCGCGGACCGGCGGTCCGCCGGCAGCACCCCGCCGTACGCGCGCCGGCCGAGGGCGCCGTGCTACGGCGAGCATCTCGCGCATCACCACGATGTCACCGGAGGGTCGACACCTATTTAAACCCCGTCCTTCCCTTTCCCGCGCGCCGCTGCCCTTTCCCCCGTCCGCCATCGCCGGCCGACGGTGAACTCCCCTCCCCGCTCTTCCTCCGGTGCGACCAACCCCGCTGGCTTGCTCCCTAGTAGCCACAGAAGCTTGCGCCGCTAACCCTTGCACAGCATTGCCCTCACACTGCTGGAACCGCAGCCCTCCGTGGGTGCCGCCGCCGCCCGCCGCCGCGCGCCCTCGCCGGAGCTCGCCCCGACCCCGCCACCGCCGCCAATCGGCTAGGGGTGAGACTAATTGCACCCCCGTGCCACATGTTGCCCTGGCCCGGCCCCACATCGCCGCCGACGAGCTCTCTCGCCGCCGCGAGGGCACGGTTGTAAATTCCAGGGGCTGTTGTGTGAATTAGGGGCTGGTTTGCAATAGAAGTTATCTAGGTTTTCTTGCAGTTTAGTCCAGTGTCTTGTAAAATGCCTAGAAATTCGTGGAAAATCGGAAAAATGCAAGACCAATTTTGCTGGGTTCAGGAAGATAAATCCCATCTCTTTTGTTATTTGCACATGGCTAGATTCTAAATAGTTTTAGCACGAAAAATACAAATGTGAAAAACCTAGATCTGGCATAACTTGAAATCCATAACTTCTCTGTATCCCAATTTTGGATATGTTGTGTGTTAGGTCACGGTTAGATGTGGTGCCAAAAACTGCACAAAGTTATGCAGTAGATATTGCTAAATAAAATCTTTTCCATTCCTGCAGAACCTGCCTAAATGATTTTTCTTGTTAAATATATTTATGTTCTTGAGCTCAACTTGTGTACACTGTCTTGATATGTCAAAATGCACATCTTGTGAATTGATCATGGTTTTTGGATTACCAGAAATAATTATTCTCAATTTATGCATGTTTTCCTTTGTAAATTAATGGGGATAGATCAGTAAAGTTCCTAGGTGAACATGCTGGTTCTTTAGGCTTGTTTAGGACCAGAGAGCATGCATGAGGAAGTTTGGGTCATTTTGGTGCTTATTTATTTTTGTATGTATTTAATTGGAATCCCTAGGTAGCCTTTGTTATTTTCAATAGTATTTAATTTCCTAGCTTCCAACACTTACATGTGGGTCCAATGGACTAGGGTAGGTGCTAATATGCTTAAGAAACATTTTCTTAATTTTTGGTAATTTAATTTCTTAATAAAAAGCTAAAATCCCTTTTTATAATAAAGAGAAATTAAATAAAGAAAAGCCCTTATTTAATTCTTTTTCTTTTTGAAGGTATTTCCTAATTTAATTAAAGAGTAATTAATTACCATTGCTGATCAGAAAGTAATTCACAAATAAAAATATTATTTATACCCTTTCTTGTGAAATTAAAAGGAATTAAAGCCTTCACATGAAATGACAAGTACAATAAAAACCTTTATTCAAATGTGCAATAAAAGAATAACCCATGTACACCCAATAACCTTCCTAAAAGAGAAACATTAGATAGATGCTTGTTAAGGTGAATATGACCAACCCAGGATTGGATAAGACAACAACTATCACATCACCTAAACTTGCATTGCATTCCGTGTAGATCTTCCAGACGGAGATTATTCCCTTGTCCCGGAAACCAAGGAAGGAGGAGCGGAAGCGTCGCTGCAGTACGTGGAAGTACTCGACACCGAGGGTGCCCAGGCTAACCTAGCTGACGAAGGCAAGCTCCGGTGCATCTAACCTAGTTTTAAAATTCTTTATTCAATTATCTATGAATGATTGTGCATTTACGTTCAGGAGTTGAATGAAACCCTAGATGCATGATCCATAGGTACCTTTGTCCTTACTAGTATAATAGGTCGATAGCTGCTGTGCTATAGGACCGTTACAAGTCGGGTGATGACCTCACTCGCGAGAATAGGTTCCTAGATAGGAATCACAATGTATTCTTAAATGGATTCTCACGTGGTAAGAGCATGGGATCTGGGCTCCGGTCCTGTGGTTATGTGGGTTAAGTTTTTGAACGTACTAAGCACATGTCGGGTATGGGACCGGTAAGCCTAGTACCTTAATGAGACGGCTAGGGATGGAACTGTCACTACTCTTGGGATTCGCTCTCACGGCATGCTACAGGTGGTGTATGGTGATTCTGGGTGCACTGGGTGGGACATGCCAGATAGCTTGCACCAAAGACTGTGGCCTTTCATCCCGACCCGGGGATTTTTGGGGACGGCCTGGGACAGCTGTACCTTGGTGGGCAGCCTACCGTGTGTTTGGGTCTACCTTGCAAGGTTAAAATCAATCGATTGTCGGCCTCTCACCGTTATTTGAGACTACTTACTCCACTAATCATGAGATCCCTAACGATGGAAGTGGATGAACTTTATGTTTGATTAATTGTATTGTACAACTTTGTTTATACTAGTTGGCTAATGTAGTAAAGATTTAACCTACTAGAACTTGTGCTAAAATCTTGAAAGTAAGGACCTACTCTTTGTTACTTTTTAGCAAAGGCAACCCAGTAGCCAAAAAGCCTTTCATGGTCTATATTTGGGTGAAGTAGTTATCACCGACGGGTAAGTCTTGCTGAGTATTAGTATACTCAGCCTTGCTATAATGTGTTGATCCAGGTAATGCCTTCAGTGATGTGTGGCCCGGAGAGATCCCACCCGGCTGGGAGCTGGAGTGGGTGGAGGACGACTACTGAAAGCATCATGGATGGCCTCCCGTGGTGTCTTCGTTTCCGTTAGTTTATTTCCGCTGCTTTCGAAAACTCTGAACTATCTCAGTATGGCAAAAACTATGGTTTGTAATAATTAAACCCTTCGGGTTACGAATTTGGATTTCAATGTCGTTCTATCTCTGGACTCGCCTTCGAGTGAGTTTTAATGCATATATTCGATCCTTGTTGCTTTCCAAGTGATTTACCGGGCGTTAACCCGGCAACTAACGATAGGATGATACTTTATTATTGCTTAAGGACCAAAGTGGATCAGTCTTAGGCGATAGTACGGTATTTTCCTGGGCGGGTTGTCACAGGTTCTTTCTTTGGTCGAGGACCTAAATAAGAAGGGTATGACCGGGGGCTAAGTCGCTAGGTCATTTTGCCAGCGACTGATTCAGCCGACCAAGGACTAGGTGCACCCAGCGTATGAGTACTGGGGGCAATCAGACCCCAGGCGCGAGGTGAATTGCAAGTTCTCCAGGGAGAAGATGGTGTTGAGGGTATCGCAGATCTACGCCGAGAAGGCGTAGATCAAGAAGTGTTCGAGGGCATACTCGCTGAGCGGGCCAGCTGACCCGGTGAGTCTAGGACTGACCAGGTCGTTTTTCCATTTTTGTTGATTTATGTCGTTTGACTCTTTAGGTCTTTGTCTGCTGTAGGACCGTGAAAGGCAGTTTTGGTGCCCAGCACCTCTTCGGGAAGGCGAACAACATCGGCGAAAGCCGAGGTCAGACAAGTACCAACCTCCGGCAGCTAGGCTGCTAGAGAACTATGAGTCCGACTCGTCGGTGGAGGCGGATGAAGACACTGACCCTGAGGTCGGTGACGACGCCTGGACGCGCCCGGAGGCAAGTGGCGCTGTGAAGCCTAGGCGCAAGACCATGTTGGCTGCGCGAAGCAGTCAGTCTCAACAACTGCTGCAAAGGTCGTGGCGGCAAAGATCGCCAAGCTTGAGGCAGAGAAGAAGAAGAAGAGGAAGAGGAATAGGAAGACAAGTCCTCCACTAGTGGTTGAGATGCCAGTGATCCCTACACCGTCGACCAGGGAGGTCGAATCTAATGATGAAGAAGAAGATGAAGCCACCGATGATCCACCAGTCATTAAAGAATGGACGGTGAGATGGTCGTTGAGTCCCGCGGCCAAGAGGCAGCAACAAATGGAGCAGAAGACGACAGAGGATGACCCCCGTCAAGGGTTGGAGGCGCAGCGAGCAGCTGCTACTGCTGCACAGGCAAGGATGCCCATGTTGATCAAGGCACGGACCTTTAGGCCGAAACTTCGAGTCCCGACCACTGCGAGGTAAGGTCTTGAGACCGAAGGTCTTTTAGTTGATTACTTGTTGCTTCGTACTTTATCACGGTGTTTCCCGCAGGTCGGTTGTGGAGCCTCAGCGTGACCTGGGTGCCTAGGCCTCGCCTTCACGTACGAGGTCGCCCGACCATGAGGTCGCAGCGTAGACACTGATTGATGATGTGAGGACGGCAACTCCGCCGCCCGCTGCTGATTCAAGGGTGTGACTCCGCCGCCCGCTGCAGATTCAAGGGTGGCGACTCCACCGCTCGCTGCTGATGCTGGAGCATAGGGCTTTGTTGGTGGTGTCGGAGTGTAGACCTCTCCTCCTGATAGAGTGAAGGACCGATTAGGCGACCAGAGAGGGGGGGAGTGAATGGGAGCCGATAAAAATTCTTCTCGAGGGAGATTGAAACTCCGACAAGACGAACTAGCTCGGTCGAACCCCCGAAATCACACGCTCCGCACTTCTACCTCCCGTTTGCCAAAACCACGTAGCCACTGGAGTGCTACTGGTCCTAGGAACAAACTCTACCAGCAACCACAACACAAACGCAGCACCGAACGGCGGAAACAACTCGAAAGCCGGCTAACCGAGGAGGGCGGTTAGACCGGGTATAGGGGGCGGTTAGACCGCCTCCACACGGCAACCAAGAGATCCTCCGAAACGCCTCTTCCGAGCACCAAAACTCACCACGGTTTCACCAACGAGAGATCTCCGGTCAAGGCCATGCTAGCTACCGAGAAAATCTTGGCGAAAACCAAAACTTCACCCAAGGGCCTAGGGGCGGTTAGACCGGCTACCGGGGGCGGTCTAACCTCCTGTACCCAAGGCAACGAACTCCAACCAAGAACACCTAGCAAGCCGCGCAAGAACGACCCCAAATTTCACCCGGACGCTCCTCGATCAAGGCGAACAAACTCACGAGAGGAAAATCCGGCGAAACAAAACTTTGACCCGGAAACACCCGGGCGGTTAGACCGCCCGTAGGCGGTTAGACCGCCCCTTCCGAAAACGAACCCGCGGGTCAAACCTCAACTTCCTCGCGCCCGATCTCCCGAATCACTCCACGGATTGCAGCCAAACTTCGGGAATAGCTGGGTTACCTCCTGGGCAACCTCTACCTCCAAGGAATCGACCCGAAACGCTCACAATCAAGAGGAATCGAAGAAATCGCTTCTCTAGGTCAAGAACTCGCCCAACTCGAGAAACCACCAAATCGAGTCCGATTCAAAGGGGATTTGGGGGCAAAGTCACCAGCCGAAGAGACACAAGAACCTCATACGTGACACCCACCAAAAATCCCAAGAAATCGTCCTCAAAACACCGCCAAAAAGAGCTCCGAAAATCAACACCAAAGAGACGGAAAAACCACCATGATGAACAACGCCAAACCTTCTATACATGCCATGAATGGTTCGTACAAGGTCTAGCTTGCCACCCAAACATCCATCCCTCTCTCTAGATCTCACATGAAGCTCTCAAGCTAGCCTTCTAAAATCCTAAGGAAAATGGAGAACGAAAATGGAAAAACTAAATGAGCTAGGGTTCCAAGAGTTGGCTGCCATCCACCCATCTAATGAGTATATATGGAGGCACCCAAAAGACTAAACTACCCTTCACTAATAACTAGGGATACATGCCCCTTGAGGGCGAATTTGGAAGTCTTCATGTCTTCACCATCGGACGGATGCCCGGCAACCGCAGCCTGCTTAGCCTCGACGCAAGCCTTGCGATCCCGACGCGTGTCCTCCGCTTCGAAGCTTCTCGCGCGGCGGCCGGGGTGGTCGAGCCGCCCCCCCGGGCGGTTGGGGCGGCCTGGGGGATCTGACCGGCCCCAGGCGGTCTGACCGCCCCTCCTGGGCGGTTGAACCGGCCTGGGTGGCCGCACCTCCTCGTCGAGTCTTCGGCTTCGATTTTGTGGCTCAACCGAGTAAACCAGTGGTTTTCTGGTGAACCACTGCAAACCTCGCGAACTCGGTGTAGCCTCCGCCAATCTCCACTCATGACTCGGCTCCCACGTAGTCCCGGCTCGCCCTTGGTTTTGAGGCTCTACCAAGAAACCGTCCACGACTTCATCTTCTTGTTCATGCCACCATGCGGCCCGCACTTGACCCCGCCGGCCACCGGGTCCCTCGAACGAAGCCTACTTGTCTTCTCCACACACGGAGGCCTCACCGGCAACGACCTTTCGCGCTTGTTCTTCACCCGCACCAACACGAGTCAAGCCGCAACCTCGCACACCGCAATACTTAGCCAAGAATCAGTCCACACAACGTTGTCAATCACTCATCACACAAGGGAGCGACCATCCACCGGTCCTCGAACCACACATGGTCCTCATAGAGGCAAAGCGCCCAATCTTTCGGTGAGTGGAGATAACTTCGATCTGGTGGGAGGCGACCCTCACGTTTCGACTACGACGAGCGAGACTCGAAGCGTCAATGCAATCACTGAACCAACTCCCGATGGTTACCGACCATGTTGGCGCAAGATCAACCTGATCACGAAGATCAATTCCTATGCGCAGTTGAAGAATGAACAAGAATCTGAGGCGAGCAATCTTAATATCACTCGAAGGTTGAGTTCTGAATCACAGAGGACAACACGTATTTGTGCATGTTCTGGTGTAGCTCAAGCTAGATGTAAAACCAAACTCAAGTTTCTATGGCAGCGGCTGCTGAGTATATATGGAGGGACATCGTCCTTGGGTTGGGGCGTCGTAGGGTGGGGCGCCCCCAACTCGTGCCTAACGCCCATCAAACTGGCGACGCAGCACCTTGGCAGATTCTGAATGTCAACTTGTTTCGAAGATTCCTGTTGACTCATGACGAATTTTGGCATGAGATCGGTGCCATTCGAAGCTCTATGAAATTGTGCTTCCAACCATATATAGAGCATCCAAAACCGACTCCGTATGCGACCTGGGCGTCCATTTTATTGCGCAATGCTCCTAGACAACTGGGCTCGAACTTGAATTGCTTTTGGCCACCACCTCGGGGACTTGAACCGGATCAACCTTGGACTTCCTTTTTGACTTGGAAAACCTTGCTAGACTCCATCTTCTCCAATAATGCACCACGCATGGACATAAGCATGGTTGCCATGTCCACATCATCGATCACAATCTTGCAAAACAAATGGAGAATTCAGATTTGTACAAGTGTAAACACGATATACCGTATATTGTCCTTTGTTGTTATATTTGCCAATAACATGATATAAATATTTATACAACCGTGGAAAATCAACATATGCAAAAATTCTTACTTCTAAACAATCTAGATTACATAAATCATCGAATTCAATGTAACCCAAGGTATGTAAAGAAGACAACAAATGGAGCTCATCACTTCTACTAGAAACATGCATAACAAGTTTATTTTCAGCACTAGCATGTAAAACAGAAGTAGTAGCACACCATGCATATTTATCACAAGAAACATCAAGCAAATCGCCATGTGACAAAGACAAATCAAGAGATGGTTCCATTATTAATTGCTCGACTAAAGTATGATTTGTGGAAAAATTCAGCATATTAGCACAATTCTCACCTTCCATGAGTGTAGCACCATGGACATTACCTTTGTTCTCAGTCGGAGTATTAGGTGCATTGTAAGTGATAGTTCAGAATTGGCACATGAGGATGTGAACTCCTCATTTTCTTTCATGTTGTCTGTGTCTGCTTGCTGGTGGTGAGCATCCTGATGTGGAATCGCCTTCGACTCAACCCTCTCGTGGGATATAGTTGTGGACATGGATGGTGCAAGGGAAACTGACGTTGAACTGGGTGTCAAACTGCAGCCTGCAAAAGAGTTAGAATAGGTCTTCGAGCAGCGTCCCTACACATCATGTTCAACGTTGCGAGCATAATATGAAGGCACAAATCTACGTCGCATAGCAGCTTTTAATTGAGCCCAAGTGGTGGGATTGGTAATGGGATTTTTTTGTTCATAACGCCACCAATGTAAAGCAAGATCAGTAAAAGTACTAATAGCAGCTTTAACTTGAGAACTAGCAGGAAGATCATGTCATAAAAATTTCTGTTCGACAGCTAAATCCCAATCAAGATATGCAGCTGGATCATATTTGCCATTGTAAAGTGGAATTGTAAATGGAAGCTTAGCAAAAGATCATCACCACCGTGGTTGCACGCACAACGAGCGCATCCACTGACGTCTCCAGCATTCATCTCCTTTTGTAAACTTGTGATCAACGTTTTCATTGCATCGAGGTGTGACACAATGGTGTCGAGCTTGGTCTTAGTAGCCTGTGGCTGTCCATCCTTCTTGTCTATGTCTTCTGCCATTGTTAGCGCGAACACAAAACAAAATCGACGACAAAACAGGGGTGTATTTGCTCACAAAGGCGCTCAAACTAGTACTGTTATCCGTTCTTACCAAGCACACAGGGGCGAACTACAACCAACCGGTGGAACCTGCGAAAGATTGGAGGAGTGAATGCCTGGACAAACAAAATCTGCATGTCGTAGAACTTTGTGGAGTTCTAGGTAGGCTGCACTCAAGTCAAGGATTAGCACAATCAAACAATAATGCAAAGTTGAATAATAGTGCTACACACGATCAAATGTTGATGGAAACGAATGTAAAAAAAGTGGAGAACAAAGAGCAAAATGTGGAAAGGGGAGGGGTGTTTCGGTGGGAGGAAAAAAATGCTTGCCCTGGTAGAACCGTGAGCAAAAGGGGCTCGGCGTGTGAGGGTCACGGTGCCTGGGGCAAAACGCCTAGATAGGTCGCGACCCACGGAGAAGTCCGCGCAACCCAGGGTGAGTCCGCGCGTGACAGGATCGGTTCTGTTTTGTTCTTTTTTTTGTGAGAGGAGCCATTCTTTTTTTTCTTCGAGCAGATAGATGCCCTCAGGGAATCTCGACCCACCTGGGGAAGGGCATCGCGTGTGAGGCTCGGCAGGACACCCAAACTAGTTCCTTTCCCTTTTGCGTTTGTTTTTTCACTTTCCTTTTTTTGCTTTTCCTTTCTTTGACTTTCCTTTTTTGTATAACCTGCCAAAACAGAAAAGGGAGCCGTGGATGGATGTGGTAGGCGAGCAGGGAGGGCCGCAAGGAGTCCTGGCATGAGAGGGGGAATAGGCGAGGGAAGGTTTTTTTCTTTTTTAGGCAGCTGAATGAAAAGCAAAATGGTGGCGAAAACTAGGGTTCAAGAGAAGAACAAGAAAGACACAAGTAACTAGCAATGATCGAACGAACAAAGCACGCAAACTCAACAAAGCAAAATATTGAATGAAAGTGTGAGGCTAAAACGGGTTGCTAGGACAAAGATCTAACCTAGAACAATTTTTTTATGGTTTTTGTGGACTATAGGAATTAAAACACTGGATAAACTCACCGATCAACCTGGCTCCGATACCACCTTCGGTCATCGACGTAGATCCCACTAGCGCGATGCCTAGTGGGATGGATCAAGACCTGGTTGGGGACCGCGCGCAGATTGAGCAGGCACCAAAGGATCCGGGGACGTCTGGCCCGCAGGTACCTGATTCATCATCGTCGGGCCCGACACTGATGCGATGGGAGATTGACTAGCACTGGTGGAGAGCGAGGCTTTGGTTCGGGCCTTTAGTCTCGGTTCAAATTTGGAGCTGGGACTAAAGGCCTTTCATCGACGTGGCCCGAAATGCCTGCTGTAGCCGTCCCCCCTTTAGTCCCAGCTCGTATTACCAACCGTGACAAAAGGGGGGCTCCCAACGGCTCCATCCGGTAATAATTGCCCCCGGTCTTTAGTCTCGGCTTGTAACATCAGCCGGGACTAAAGGCCGGCATCCATATAACGACCGTACCTCCTTCTTCCTCCTACCACCCGAACCATTCACCCGAGCCACCCGCGAGCTCAAGCTCCTCCCCTCCATGGCGACTCAAGCCTAGGGTGGTGCTACGATTTTTTTATTCATTAGTTTGTGAAGATTTCTCTCCTCCAAGGTGTTGTCAAGGTTGGAATCTTCATCCTCCCTTCATTTGTTGTGATTAAATTTTGTTTTATGGTTTAGATATGGAGAAAATAGAATTGTTAATTTGTAGCTAGGTAGGAGGAGCTTAAATTAATTAGAGAGATGAGATTTTGTATATACATGTGAAGATGTAGTTAGGATGGTACTTGCATTGTTCCTTCTTTCATTAAAATCTTGTTCTTCATAATATTGAATTTTTCTTGTACATATATATAGTTTATAAAATATATGCTCATAAAAGAAGACATACCGAAAATGTACTAGGTATTTCCATTCTTTCATTGTTTAGAAATGACTTTATTCTACGTAGCCATTAGAGGAAATAAAAGATTAAATTCTTTTGCTAAGTATGTTTTTATTTTTATATAGAATAAATGTAAGCATTCTCTTATTTTCTTCTTTTTCATAAATTTGAATTAAAGACAATAATAGACATACACAAAATGTACTAGGTATGTATTTCCATTCTATAATTTTTCAGAAATGCTTTTATTTCTGGGTAGCTATAGGAGGAAATAGAAGATTAATTCTTTTATTAAGTATTTTTTAGTTTTATATACAATAAATTTAAGCATTTTCTTTTTTTTCTTATTTTTGATACAGAGCCCCATGTACTAATTAGCTACTGTTTAACCTCACGGGCTACGTGGGGACTGCCTGCAGCTCCGTGAGGTGGGACTGTAGCTAGAAAGGAGGTGTAGCGTATGTGTGGTACTTTAAGTGGGTGAGTGAGGTGTATATGACGGTGAGGTGAGACTGTTGTAGTTCCTAGAGCATCTAGGTCTTCTGAGTCATTGGTTCGTAAAGGATATGTATAGTAATAATAGTGTTGAATTCTATCCCCTTTTGCTTTTTATTTATGCATATATTGAATCCAATTTATATATATGTAGGTATGTGTACATATAGTTCATAAAACATAGTGTTGAATTCTATGCCCCCTTTTATTTCTAGGTTTCTAAGGAGGAAATAGAAGATTAAATTCTTTTATTAAATATTTTTAAGTTTTATATAAAATAAATTTAAGCATTTTCTTTTTTTTCTTGTTTTTGATACAGAGCTCCACATCCTAATTAACTACAGTTTAACATCACGGGCTACGTGGGGACTGCGTGCAGCTCCGTGACGTTGGACTGTAGCTAGATAGGAGGTGTAGCGCATGTGTAGTACTGCAAGTGGGAGAGTCATGTGTATATGACGGTGAGGTGAGACTGTTGTAGTTCCCGGAGCATCTAGTCTTTTGAGTTATGTACATAAATAACTGTGTCAATTCTATCCCCTTTTGTTTTTTATTTATGCATATATTGAATCCAATCTATATATGTAGGTATGTGCACATATAGTTTATAAAATATAGTGTTGAATTCTATGGCCCCTTTTATTTCTAGGTTGCTATAGGAGGAAATAGAAGATTAAATTCTTTTAATAAGTATTTTTTAGTTTTATAGACAACAAATGTAAGCATTTTCTGTTTTTTCTTGTTTTTGATACAGAGACCCACATCCTAATTAGCTACAGTTTAACATCACGGGCTACATGGGGACTGCCTGCAGCTATGCGATGTTGGACTAGATAGGAGGTGTAGTGCATGTGTAGTACTGTAAGTGGGAGAGTCAGGTGTATATGATGGTGAGGTGAGATTGTTGTAGTTCCCGGAGCATCTAGGTCTTCTGAGTCGTTGGTTCATAAAGGTTATGTACAGTAATAGTTCCCTTTTGTTTTTCTATTTATGCATATGTTCAATCCAATGTATATATGCAAACTAATCCTATTTACTGTGAATAATGTGTGTTATTTTTATTTGGATATAGTTTGAGCTAACAATGTCGTCGTCAAGAGGTGTTGGTAATGGCGTCCGTGGCCGTGACATAGTTCGTCGCCGTGGTGGGTGTGGTGGCCGTGGCATTGGCCGTGCAGGTCTTGGTGGTCGTGGAGGTGTTTTAGAGGACATGTTGCCTCTACGTCTAGGATTGCACTTTCACCACGAGATTACCTTGCCAATGGGTGATCCAGGACGTGTAGCTAACGTGGTAATATAGGAATTGAAATTAATTTGCTTTACATAGAACTTTTGGTGAAGAATATGTGATTGAGATTACGGAGAGGCTTTGCAGGGCTCATCAAGATGTGGTAATATACATTTATATATAAAAGAACTTCTATTCATTATTAATTAATTTGTTTTTGGTACATATATAATTTGTTTATGGTACATAAGGTTATTATATCTCATCATCATCTGATTGTTTGCAGGATCGCTCTGGTTCTACCTATGCTTCAATTTGCTACCGTGCGATTCTGAATAAAGTCGTGGAAAGAGTTGGGGTGGATTACTATGATGGGGAGCCGTTTTCACCAACAATTGGAAGAGTCAAGCAATTCTAACTTTCTACGAGCCAGCAGAACCTGAGGCTCCATTGTTTGATGTCTGCACTGGTGTTTGTGACACTCCTCCGCAAGAGGAGGAGAGTGCACTAGTACACACTCTAGCTTATTTTGAGGGAGTTCTAAGCTGGAGGATTGCAGACATTAACCATGTTTCATATCTGCAAGCGCGTGTTGCTCAGTAACATTATGCATGCATGGATCAGGCTTTGTACTGTACCTTATTATGTGAACTTCTGGGCATCCCGCGCGAAATGCCCCTTTTGTCACGGATCGTGTGTCCACCCGTGACAAAAGGGGGGTCTTTAGTCTCGGGTCGACTCGAGACTAAAGGGCCTTTTGTCACGGTTGTGTATACGACCCGTGTCAAAAGGTCGGGGGTTCTATATAAGCCCCGTCGCTTTTCAGATCGTCACTTAGCCGTTTTCCCCCAAATCGCCGCCTCGCGTCTCTTCCTCCGTCGTCGTCGCCGCCGCCTCTCCTCGCCGCGCCCGTTCCCGAGGCGCCCCTCTTCTCCGACGCGTCGTGCCACTCCTCCCCGATGCGCCGCTCCTCCCCGACACGCGCGCGGCACGCGTCTCCCCCCGCCGGCGAGCTCGGCCGCGCCGATGTCCACCCTCACCGACGCGCATCTCCATCCTCGACGCGGCGCCCCTCCCCGACTCGCCGCTCCCCCGGCCCCCGATCCTCCTCGGCGGCGGCCCCGGCCCCTCCTCCTCGGCGGGCGAGCTCCCGCTGCCGGTATGTCGCGCCGCCAACGCCTCCACTTGCTGGCCCCCCTCTGCGGCCGTCGGCCGGCGTGCGTGTGCTCCGATGGCCAGCCGGGCCGCGCTGGGGTTTTGCCTTGCTGACGTTAGCCCGTGAAATGCTGGCGTTAGCAAGCATTTTTAATTAAATTTATTTGATTTAGTTTATGTATTGATATTAATTAGAAATTATAATTGTGTGTAAATTTTTAATATGAAATTCTATGGGAATAGAAAGAAACTTGTATTTTTTTGTGTGTATATTAAAGTGTACCAAAATCTAATTGTGTATTTGAGTTTGATTAAATAGTAATACTTTGTATATTTTTGTGTGTATATTTGCGTACCAAAATCTAATTGTTTTGTAATATACAATTTCATAGTTTTGAGTATTGAGTTCTTAATTGTTTTCTAATATATATGTAATTTGAGTTCATAATTGCTTTCTGATATACAATTTCATTAGTTTGATACTTCTGAAGTCGACGACTGCCACGTCGTCTCAAACAAGTGACTTCCCGTCACCCTCTGTCATTCTCCCACATGGCACCGCCATGAACAAGCATCGTCCATCCACAAGTTAGTAGAAATATTTTGACTTTGTTTATTCAAGAAAATTTGTAGTAAATACTTGTTTGTTCTAGAAATTCATAGAAAAACATGTTGCTTATTCTAGAAATTCAAAGAAAATTCTTATTTAATAAAGAAACTCTTAGTAAATACTTGTTTATTCTAGAAAGTTTTAGAAATTGTTCAAAATTACATAAATTCATAGAATATTCTTGTTTATTATAGAAATTCATAGAAATTTCTTGTTTATTGTAGAAATTCATAGAAAAACTTGTTGCTTATTCTAGAAATTCAAAGAAAATTCTTGTTTAATAAAGAAATTCTTAGTAAATACTTGTTTATTCTAGAAAGTTTTAGAAATTGTTGAAAATTACATAAATTCATAGAATATTCTTGTTTATTATAGAAATTTATAGAAAATTATTGTTTATTAGAGAAATTCATAGAAAATTTTTGTTTATTCTAGAAATTTATAGAAAAACTTGTTGCTTATTCTAAAAATCATAGAAAAAACTTGTTGCTTATTATAAAAATTCATAGAAAATTCTTGTTTATTCCAGATGGATGACAACCATGACAACTTTATGGCCGACATTATAGCTAGTGGTACAAATACAATTGCAACCTTCACCGACGAGGATTGTAGTCAGGCGGACATGTACTTGAACATACCTCCGAATTAGGATGATGTTGCCCCTGTCGAGGATACAACAGCTAATATTGAGGACAATTCTAGAAATAATGAGGAAAGTCTTGTGAATGAAAGTATTGAATGTTCCCACGTGGTATTTTTCTAACCTCATTTCTTAGGTACTAATTAATTAAATAACGAATCTGCAACATGTAGGCTTCAGGCTCCACATCAAAAAGACAAAGAGAGTGCATACACAATTACTCACCGACCATATCATGTATCAGATCACAGAAGTATCAGATGACGACCAACCATGTGCTCCAAAAAAATCAAGGACAAGTATGTGTCACAGTGTGGGGCCATTGTAAGGGACAATGTGCCCATCAGCTACAAAGAATGGAAGGGAAAAGCAGATAATCCACACGTGGTTCCAGACTTAGTGAAAAATTTGTTGTGGGATGAAATCGTAAAACACTTCACACTTCCTGAAGGTGTTGAACCATCCAATGTGAAGCGTTGGACTCTCAGGAGGATGGCAACACAATTTCAGAAGTTCAAACAACAACTCGATAAAGATTATATCAAGAAGAATTAAACTCCAAATTGGATCAAATATCCCAAGTTAAAAGAACAATGGACGTCCTTGGTGGAATATAAGAAAAGTGAAGATTTCGCCAAGGCGAGTGCACGAGGGAAGAAAAGTTGTGGTAAGAAGGAGCACGACCATTATCTTGGTCGAGGTGGTTATGCATTTGCAATTCCCAAGTGGCGGAAGATGGAAGAAGACCTTCTCGCACAAGGTACCATACCAGTGGTCGTTGATTGGCCCGAGCGATTGAAGAATTGGTATTATGCTCATGGAGGCACAATTAACTCTGAAGATGGTACCCTTCATTACCCACCCTCGTTATCAGAGATTGCACTTGAAATATTGCAAATAATTAAAGATGTCAGAGTGTGCAGAGTGAAGGTTGACAAACAGATCGATGAGCTCAATATGGTGCTCAAGAATTCTGAACACCCAGGACATTGCAAGGGCTTCGGGGTGGTACCATGGAAATTTGCCTTCAGGGGAGACATTGCCACCTATCGAAGCCGCAGAAGAAGAAGAGAGTGTCGGTGTTTTAGACCGGCAACCTACCAAGGGGAGTACCCGAGGTAGATGAATGTGGCTTCGCCGAGATCGGTAACTCGAAGGAAGAGACACGTGGCACACAATTTAGACAGGTTTAGGCCGCGAGGTGCGTAATACCCTACGTCCTATATGCTGCATAACTCTGGATTGATTGGGTGTGTTTAAGAGATGATGCGTATGAGAGAGAGGGGTCTCTGCCTCGCCTTATATAGCCCGGGAGACAGGGTTACAAGTCGATTTGAGGAGAGAGTACTAGTCGGGTACGGCTAGGAGTTCTCAACATAGTACAGGACATGTATAACTTCCTATCCGAGTACTTCTCCACCGTAGTCCTTGCGCCTCACGCCATCACGTGTCGTGTGGCACAAGCCGAGTAGTCACAGGGGCCCACCGAGTAGTCGGTCGTGGTACCCACCAAGGTAGTGGGCCTAGGGAGGTCCATACGACAAGCCCCCGAGTACATTGTAGTCAAGCAGGATAGTTTCGAGTAGTCTTGATGGCCTTGACGAGTAGTCCTCAGGCTTCCCTAAGTACTACAAGCCAAAAGTCCTCAAGAGCACTTGAAGCATCCCGAGGCTGGAAGGTACTCCAGCTGATCCTTGAGTAGTCTTGAAGTCTTCTCGAGTAGTTCCCAAGTGTCCTCGAGTTATTCTCTTGAAAGACTTCAATAATACTCGCTTTGTCTTGAAGAAAAAAACCATATGGAAAATGTGTTTCGAAGAATCGCATTCCATATGGAATGTAGCCCCCGAGCCTTAGGTCGAATCGTAGATTCAAGCTGAGGGTCGATCTGAAGTTCTATCAAGATTATCCCACAAAATCCGGAGAAAAAACCGAAGGACGCGTGGCACGGAGCCCTCGAGCCTTGAGTCGAGTACTTCCTCTCGAATTGAAGGGTCATCTTGATTGTAGAATGTGTCCTGAATTGCTCTTGAATCTTGTCGACACCCAGGAAGTTGAGTGGACGTAGCCAAGCCCCCGAGATGGAGTGCATCGACTACAGGAAGATGAAGGGTCAGGCGGCCACCGCTGAGTCAGCTGCCGATACTTATCCATCGGGCCGTTGCAGCGCCGCCGGTTGGGTTATAAATAGAGGCCGAAACCCTTAGGTTTTCCACTCCCCACATTCACAGCTAGTTGAAGCAGATCTGGCCCAGGGTCAGCCACCCGTACCACTACCGCCGCGCCTTAGTCTGTAGATCCACGCGCGCCGCCACTGCCTGCCACCAGTAAAGCCCCCGAGCGAATGCGAGTGAAGACCCAATGCATTTGGAGGATGAAGTCTTCCTAGTCGAAGAGCATGAAGACTGGCACCGGGAAGAAAAGATCCTGTAGCGAGGTGGAAGGATCTGCTCGAGATTCATCGCCGCCGACGTCTCCCCCACGCCCCAATCCAAACAAGGAGTGGAAGAAATCCAAGGTGAACACCGAAGATTTGCTGGCGCTGGTGAACAGCGGGTTTCTCTAGGAGAAAGAGATGGACATGTGGCGCGCGGCCGCAGGCGACCCGTACCTGATGGAGAAGAACCCCGACGAGATCCCGATGTTCGCCCGGTTCGTGGAGCGCGGGCTGGCCCTCTCGGCGAACGACTTCTTCAAGGGTCTCCTCAAGTACTACGGTATCGAGTACTTGAACTTGAACCCTAACGGGATTTTTCATGTCTCCGTCTTTGTCCATTTCTGTGAAGCCTTCGTGGGGATCAAGCCCCACTGGGTCTTGTTCCGGAAATTCTTTCGCTTGAAGCCGCAGCCCAGCGCCAACGACCCAAGGGTAGTCGGTGGAACCGGCATCCAGATGCGAGAAGATGCCACCGAGTAGTATTTGTCGTACAAACTTATCGACTCCAATCAAGAACGGAAAGCGAAGTGGTTCTACATCACCAACCACCACCCGGAGCTGCCGAAGCCGAGCGGGCAACAACTGAAGCATCGGCCCTAGTGGAACACGGAGCCGACGATGCAGGAGGGTATTCAACTACCCGAACTGCTGCAGAAGATCAAGGCTTTGAGAGAAGCTGGGCTGAGGGCCGAACACGTGGCCTTCAGCTTCATGAAGAGGAGGGTGCAGCCGTTGATGGCGCGTGACACCCTCGGGTACCAGTATACGGGCGACGACGACACATCGAGGATGCCCGGTAATGAAGTCGATGATGAAGACATTGTCGAGAGACTGGGTAGGATATTCAAGGATATGCCACCGTACACACCCTGCCCAGTCCCCGAGTACTCCGCGACTCGTCCGCCAAACAAGGTTGGTAATCAAACTTTGTCTCTGAGTACTGATTGTATTGTAGTAGCCATGCTCATCCAAACTGTTTGCTGCAGGATGACATTACGAAGTTTGTCTCCGACCCAGCTCCCCCTCCTCGACTTGTAGATATTCCAGAGGAGGGGAAGGGCAAGGCCAAGGAGCGCCGTGAAGTCGGTGAAGGTGATGCCACCATCACCATTGAAGATACGTCTGACGAGAAGGATGGGGAGACGCTGCAAGAGCGGTTCAAGTTGCGGTCCAGGTTCAAGCATCCTGGATTGCCCAACGTTCCTCTTGTCGATGATCCACCGACTAGCCTGGAGGCTAGTCTCCCTGCGCTGCCGAGGAGGTTGTGCAATGTGGCGCGCAAACGTGTCACCAAGAAGTTGAAGGTCACCGAGACTACGTCTCAAGAGGTAAGCTCCTCGAGTAGAGTAGTCGAGTACTTGTCTTGCAGTATTGTGTATGATGACGCTTGAATTTTGAGTTCTCGCAGGTGATTCCACCCTCTGACCCCGTTGATCAAGGGGAAGGAGATGACTGGGAGACGGTGAGCGAGCCGGCTGAGAGAAGCCGCAGTCCAGCCCCCACCGTAGAAGAACTTGTGTCGCAAAATGACACAACAGGCGACAAGAGTTGTCGAGCCGCAGGCGCCGGTCATGGAGAGCAGGCTAGAACTGAGCGCGACTACTGGTGCCGAAGAACCAGTAGCGGCTCAAGCTGATGAAGAGGCGCCCGCCGAAGTCGGGCTTGTAGACATCACCAGCATACTTGGCGCTCCGACCGTGATTGTCGTCCGGTCTAGCTTGTAAGTGGAAACCTTTCCCGACTAGTACTTGTGACTTGGTAATCTTACTAGGTTGACCACCAATTTTGTACTGTGCAGGAAGTCGACTGATTTGTCCTGGGAACGAGATGAACCCAGCACGGCAGCGGCAAAAGAAATTTCCACATCTGCTGCCGAGGAGTCCGCTCCCCTCCCTCAGGCCGAGAACGTGGCACCGGTCGCAGAGGATATGCTGCCTGAGGCCAGTGTAGTAGAAGGTAACTAGACTGCGGTGATGCCGCCTACTTCGAGTAGTAGTCATAGCCCCCGGGTACTGATACCGTATGTCTTGTGTTGACAAGGGAAGAAGTCGAGGGAAGCACCATCCCCGATGCCGTGCTGGTTGAAGGCGTCGTGTCGGAAGTCGAGGTGGTCACAAGAGCAGCGACCGAGCTGGCATAGACAGCAGCCCCTGGGGTGACAAAAGAGGTGCGTTGCGATGCACTATCGGAGGCGAGCCTGGACGTAGTCGTCCGCTCGCTGGAAATCCAAGACGCGGAGCCAATCCGTTCGGTGTCGATGTCCGAGGCCGCCGCGACTAGTCGTGATGGGCTCGAACTTCTGGCAGATGACCTTATCAACCGGCGACGGTAGCCCGCAACTTGGTGTCGATGCGCCGGGCTGAGCAATGGATGAAGGTACGTAACAGGACCCTTGAGTAGTCGAATTCCGCCATACTTGAGTACTCGAGTAATGATTATTGCTTTCTGCAGGATGTCGTCGAGAGATCCCGACAGAAATCCGATATGCTTCAGGGGTATGGCGATACAGTGCTCCGAGCAGAAACATTGGAGAAAGAACTCAATAAGGCCAGGAAACGCTCCGCCATGCTCCAGTCCAAGCTTGATGGTGCCTTCGCCCAGTACCACAACGAGGTACAAGACATGCAGGCGAAAAGCGATGAGTTGGTCCGCAAGAACAAGTCGCTGCGCCAGAAAAACAAAGGTATGCCGATGTCATCCTGTCGAGTACTTATTGTGGGTACCCTATAGTAGTCTGACATCTCCCTTTGAGTTGTTTGCAGATCTTGAGGCCCGAGTGGAACAGCTGAAGGCATCTGAAGTTGATACGAAGAACCTCTTCTACCGAGAGAAGGATGCCCGCGAGGTACTTGAGTACGATTATAAGCAGCTGGCCCATGAGTGTAATATGCACATGGAGCTTCATATCACCTCGGATCGTGACCTTGTCAACTGCTATAAATCTCTGCAGAAGCTGAATGAAGACTGCGAGAGGTTGCGGGGGCAGCTCAAGGAACTCGAAGAAGCCACGCTCCCCATCGCGAGGCTACTGGTGCCACACCCAGGCGGGCCAAAGATAGCTCCTCTGGTTGACCGGCTGAGGGAAGCCCCTGGATGCCTGGCTACTTATGTCAAGCATTTGGCGAAGTCTATCCCGAACCAAGTCTTGGCGTTCATGAAGTCATACTTCCCCAAGGCTCCGGTGGATGTGGTCGCGGGTGGACTAGCCGCCAATTGCACAGATGAGCAGTACACAGAGCTGTTGGAACAGATGGCGCCGACCGCAGAGCAAGTCAGTGAGAAGCTGAACCTCCAGTAGTTATCCTGTAGGGTTAGCTTGTAAAAGCAACTGTAATATAAACAAAGTTGTAATGAACTTGTTTAAGTATTAACGAAAAACTTTCATCGAATGAGTACTCGTTGTCGCGATGTTGTATGCGGAGTGCCCATCTGTGGAGTTGTTGTGAGTAGTAGTACTCGGTAGTAGACCCGTTGAGGGAGACACAGTAAATGAGTTGATCAAGAGTCAAACTTTATTACTGAAAAATACACCTGGATGGCCAGGGCCGTTTACAAGTGTAGTCGCCAGGACCCAGAGGCCGCCTACGGCTAGAATAGTGCTAGGGCGCGTTGCTGCTTACATCTGTAGATCTGTTAGTAGCCGTATAGGCTGGATCTAGGAGTACATGGTCTCTTGATAGATCGCTGATAGAGTCCTTGACGCTCTAAGCAGCCCGAGTTCCGTTAGTAGCCGTTAGCGTTGGATCTTGGAGTGGAGTAGTCCGGAGACTAGTGCCTGGACCCGGAGGCCGCTTACAGCGAAGGGCTTGGGAGTAGTCGTGTAGACTTGAGCCCCCAGAGTAGTCGAGAGACTATGCGTAGAATCGACAGAGCTGGTCGACGTTCCACGAGTTGCTGATGTCTTCGCCTTCAAGTGTCTTGAGGCGATACGAGCCTGGTTCGGTCACCCTTTCGACTATGAAGGGGCCTTCCCATGGCGAGCTGAGCTTGTGTAGTCCTTCTGTGTTCTGGATCTAGCGGAGGACTAGATCGCCAACATTGAAGGAGCATTCCTTGATGTTGCAGTCGTGGTAGCGTCGGATACCCTTTAGGTATCTTGCTGATTGGACGAGGGCAGCGCAGCGAGCTTCTTCGAGTCCATCGATGTCAACTCGTTTGCTATCTTCGGATATGCCTTCGTCGTACTGTTCTACTGCCAGCAACTCCCACATGACTTCGGCAGGTAGAATAGCTTTGGAGCCATAGACCAGGAAATAGGGTGACTGTCCCGTCGGCTTGGTGGGTTGAGTACGCAGCCCTCAGAGTGCATTGGGCAGTTCCTTGATCCACGTGCCTCATTTTGTGTTAGTGGCATCATGCAGTCGCTTCTTGAGAGCATCGAGTACCATCCTGTTGGCGCGCTCAACTTTTCCGTTGGCCCGTGGATGGGCGACTAAGACATACCGGATGTCGATCCCGCTATTCTCGCAGTACTCCTAGAACTGGTGATTGTTGAAGTTGGAGCCCAGGTCTGTGATGATGCGATGGGGTACTCCGTAGCGATGCACGAGTTAATCCAAGAAGTCGAGTACCCTGTCGGCCTTGGGACAAGTGACCTTCTTGACTTCGATCCACTTGGTGAACTTGTCGATGGCCACCAGAACTCTATTAAATCCTCCTGGCGCAGTTGGAAGAGGTCCAATCATGTCGAGCCCCCAGCAGGCGAAAGGCCAGGTTGGTGGTATGGTGACTAGCTTGTAGGCCAGGACGTGCTATTGCCTGGCGAAGTACTGGCACCCTTGGCACCTTCTGACGTGTTCCTCGGCATTGCCCAGAGCTGTGGGCCAGTAGAAAGCTCGTCGGAAAGCCTTGCTGACCAGCGTACGTGAAGATGCGTGGTTGCCGCAGATGCCTTTATGGATCTCCTCCAAGATGTCCTTGCCTTCTTTTCGAGGAACACACTTCATGAGTACTCCAGAAGTGGCGCCCCGCCTGTAGAGCTTGTCCCCGACTAGGACGTAGGACTTGGCCCGGCGGATGAGCTACTCGGCCGAGTTTTTGTCCGAGGGACCTTCTGCTCGCGAATGTAGTCAATGAAGGGTTGTCACCAGTCCACGTCGATCATCATGACCTCCTAGCCAGCTGGCGAATGCGCTGGGTCAGTGGTCGTAGGCGCCGGCTCCGGGATGGACGGTGCATGAAGCTCGTGGACGAAGACACCCATCATGCTCATCTCAAATTCCCTGCTCATATCATCTGCAAACCTTGCAACAAGAGAGTTAGACGAGCCACCAAAGACAATATCATCCACGTACACATGCACAATCAGGATATCTCTCCCCTACCTGAGAAGAAACAAGGTCTGATCAACCTTCCCCATCTCGAACCCTCTCTCAGACAGGAACCCCCTCAACCTACTGTACCAAGCTCTAGGCGTCTGCTTCAACCCATACAGCGCCTTCCTCAACTTGTACACCCGGTGGGGGTACTTCTCACTCTCAAACCCCGGTGGTTGCCTCACATAAACTTCTTCCTCCAACACACCATTCGAGAAGGCACTCTTTACATCCATCTGGTATAACTTGAACCCTTTAGCCACGGAAAGGCTAGAAGGATCCTGATCGCCTCCAAATGAGCTACGGGAGCAAAGGTCTCCTCATAGTCGATCCTCTCTTTTTGACTATACCCCTGAGCAACAAGCCTTGACTTGTTTCTCACCACTTCACCTTTCTCTCCCTCTTTGTTCTTCCACACCCATTTGGTTCCAATCTGCTACACCCTGGGGGAGGGTCAACCAATTCCCACACTTGGTTCCTCTCAAAGTTCTCCAACTCCTTATGCATCGAATTAACCCAATTATGATTAGATAGTGCGCGTCCAATGTCTTTGGGCTCAAGGGTGGCAACAAAAGCAGCATGAGTGAAATGAGAATTGTTCTGAACCCTCGACCGTGTATTACGTTCATTCATGTCGCCAATGATCCTTGAAGCTAGGTGATCCACTTGTACTCGCCGGGGAGGTCCTCCCCTTGATGCTACCTCTCCCTCAACCGTAGCTTCTCCTTGATCTTGGTTTGTCGTCGTAGGTGTGGGAGAGGGGTCGTCCACCACCGTAGTCGAAGTAGTAGATACATGCTTAGTCGGAGGCACCATTCCGTTGTCTTCATCATCTCCATGTTCATGCTCCTCCTCCTGAAAGATCTCCTCCAAGTTCATCATCACCTGCACAATCAAAGACAAGTTGACTACGTGGCTATGTCTCGACGAAGGTTACCTCACAAGTCTCCACGATTTGGTTAGTTTCAAGATTGAGCACACGATATGCTCTAGAGTGAGATGCATGACTAAAGAAAATACCATCGACCGACCTAGCCTCAAACTTATCCAACTTCTTCCCTTTCTTAAGGATAAAGCACATGCAACCAAAGACATGGAAGTGACTCACCTTGGGTGTGCGACCTTGCATCAACTCGTAACAGGTTTTCTTCTTATGCACTCTGAGGTAGATCCCGTTCGAAACATAGCACGCGGTATTCACCGCCTCAGCCCAAAACCTTTTCGGAGTCCTATGCTCATCAAGCATCATCCGAGCCATCTCACACAAGGTCTTGTTTTTCCTTTCCACAACACCATTCTGGGGAGGCATATACAGACTCGAAAACTGGTGTTCAAGACCCAAGTCATGGCAAAAGGTTTCGAAATGAGAGTTTCTGAATTCCGAGCCATTGTCACCGCTGATCGCTCGTATGGCATTTCTGTGCCTCTCGTTCCTCAACCTCAAGACAAGATCTCGAACAAAACCAAACATTTCCCCTTTCTCCTCAAGAAAGAACACCGACGCATACTGAGAGTAGTTGTCCACCACAACAACGACGTACCACTTCCCACCCGCAGATCGCACACGAGCTGGGCCAACAAGATCCATATGAAGCAGCTCGCATGGATGCTCAATCATCACATCGGTGAGAGCCGGGTGAGAAGAGGCTACCATATTGGCATGCCTACACAGTGCACAAACCAACTCTTTTTCAAGCCTCAACCGTGGGAATCCTCGGACCAAATTGAGTTTACTCAAGCGAGACAAAAGCTCAAGTGACCCAACTTCCTATGCCACTTCCACAAATCACTCGAAGAGCTAGCCAAGAAACAATGCTCAACACTAGAAGACTAAGAAAAATCAGATCGAAACACCTGACCCTCGAGAACAACCATACAGACAAGGTCCCCTCGAGAATCCAAAATCTGAGAACCACCAGGCCAAAACAACACCTCAAAACCCTTATCCAATAGCTGGGACACGGAAAGCAAATTGTATCCAAGCGATTGAACAAGAGAAACACGCCTAGGAGTGATCTTGTCACTCACCTTCCGACAACACACGTCCTCGCCCATTGTCCCCAAATGTAATGTACCTCTTTGTCACCACCGAGACGAGACTTAAGAACCACCCCTTGTCTCCGGTCATCTGCCTCGAGCAACCAGAGTTAGTCAACCAAATGTTTTTCAAGTCTCCCACCTGAAAGTCAAAAATGAGCACGTGAGTGAACAAACGACTCAGCACTGGGGTTATTACCAAAAGAGTAAAACCAGTGCCGAGCCATTTGCTCCAAAGTGGGGTTAGCACACTCCAAAGCATCTCTCCTATCAAAGATACCTCCATGAACACCACCCCGGTAACTACTATGAGGGAACCAACCCTCTCTACCTGAAGGAGGACCAAAACCACAAAAAGAAGATCGTGGGTCGCTCCTCCACTCCATCTCAAAGCCACGACTCCTCCCATCCTTGTATCGAGCACGAGGGGGAGAACGCCTAGCAAACTGACCACCTGCAAACTCTCTAGACCAACCACCAGAACCACGACCTCCTGCAACAAACCGAGACTCATCACGAGCACGAAAACAAAACTGCCCCCCTGCTATCTCCAAACTGGTCTGACCGGTTTCCAAACCGGTCTGACAGGTTTCACTCCTACAGCAACACCTCCTGCAGCCTTTCTCTCTCCCCAAGCCAGAACTGCTCTCACACTCGCCTTGGCCCTGGGCATCTGCACACGAGGCTCAAGTACACCATTGGAAGGGTGGTACTTGTCTTGTTAGTTCACTCCATCGCCATTCTCTCCTCACGCCTCCTCTTGAAGCAAAACTCATATTAGTGGCCATCTCTCCCACAATAGCCACAATGAAACCTTATGGGCTTAGGCTTAGGCTTGGGATGGGGTTGTTCATTTGGTTCCACTTGGCTCCTCAACTGGTTTCTCCTCACTCGGCTTCTCAACCGGTTTCTCCTCACTCAGCTTCTCACTCTCTTTTTCAAAGAACACATTTCCTGAAGTTCTCTTGAACTTGATAGGCTTTTGGAAATTGTCGGATTGTGGGGGAAACACGGGTGGAGCTAGGGTTGTGTCTAGTCGGTTCCTAAGATGGTTCGGTTTAGGGACAAAAGCATTTTTGTGGTGGGTTTTTGGTAGCTCTGGGATATCTCCTATCTTCCCCTCATTCTCACCACTTCCCTCACCAACCTTGTTTGCCCCAAGCCCTTCACCATTCTGACGCTTATATGTCTCGATCATTATCCTCAACTGAGGCTCATAACCCAACAACCAACCCATCATTTTTCTCAACTCATCATTCTCATCCTGCAAGCGATCCACATAATGTGCAAGTTCCATATTCTTCAAAGCATACAATTCACAGGTAGAGCAAGAAGTAGGAATAGGTTCTTTCAGCTTAGCCTCAAGAGAAACAATGTAAGCATGCATCTCATCAATTTTCCATGCAAAACAGGGCAAGAAGTGAAAGCACCTAGCAAAGCAGTTCTAGACTTAAGCTTAGCCACTTCAACCCTAAGCACATCTAGTTCCTCACACTTGGAGGCATGCTTTTCCTTAAACATAGCAAGATCAGCTAGGAAAATAGGACAATTAGCACATTCAACTTCATCAGAAACAACAGGTGAAGACTTAAGTGAGTCAATTTCAAGTTTAGCATCCAAGTTCTGTGTTTCTAACTCAGCCACTCTAGTCCTAGCATCCTCAAGCGAAGCCCTAAGCTCTTTCCTCATCTTCTTAGCCTCTCTAAGCATGTCATCACGATTATCAAGTAACAAGCCAAGCCGTTCATTCTCCAGACGCAAGAAGGGAAGTTCATCACATACCTCGTCATCAGAGTCGGAGTCCGAGTCGCTCTGGTTGCTCTTCTTGCTGCCGGAGCTAAGCCCATGGTGCAGAAGCCATTGCTAGCGAAGCAGCTCAGCCCACTCAGGTTCTTGGATGGCTTCCTACCCTTGCGCTGATCACCTTCGTCTTCACTGCTACTCGAGCTCGAGGTGGAGTACGCAGAACTGGAGTCGACGTCGCTCGCTCCAACCATCGCTCGGGCCTTGCCTCGGCTCTCCTTCCTTGATCGTCGCTCGTCCTTGTGCTTGCCCTTGTGCTTGTGCTTGTGCTCACGCCTTGATTTGTACTTGCCATCCACCTTCGACTTGTGCTTGTAGTTGTCCTTGTTCTCGACCTTCTTGGGGCAGTCGATGACGAAGTGTCTCAGCTTGCCGCACTGGAAGCATGTCCTCGTGTTCCTCCTCATGTTCACTCGGTTCTCGTGCAACCTCTCAAATGGCTTGGTCAGCAGCGCTAGCTCATCCTCTCCAAGCACGTCGAACTCCTCATCTGGCATAGACATCAAAGAGGACAAGGAGAACATCCTGGTGGATGGGTTAGCGTTAGATTTTCCTTTCGAGCCACCGATGAGGGCGAGACTATGAGAGTCAGTCGGGCCCTTGATCTTGGCTGTCATACCCCGATCCACCTCAGCCGACTTGAGCTTCGTGGACGGTTAGGGTGTCATACTTCTCAGACTCCACAATGGCCTCGAACTTTCCACCCCAAACCGTACGATCCAACGAGTGTAAGAACTTGACGGCTCTATCATGATCATCGTATGAGAGCACGTCCACATTAGCCCTCATGTTGTTCACCACAACCGTGAACCTCTGAAACAAGGCATCGATGGACTCACCGGGGAGATGAGTGAAATTCTCATACTCTCTCTGATAAGTTGCATACATCCGAGCCTGAACCTGCGCATTTCCAACATGAGCTTCCTTCAACACCGACCAGATTCTACAAGCCAAGCTCTCTGTATGCACCCGATCGAATTCAGGTTGGCATAGAGCACGAAACAAGTAGTCGACTGCCTTATTATAGGCATCGAACATGTCCCTCGATCCTGGAGCGAGGAAGTTCATCAGCTGGACATAGCCTGTGTCCACCGTGACATCCCAAAGGATCTGACCCTTTCCACGGAGGAACGTTGCCATCCGTTTACTCCACATCTGGTAGTTCTTCCCATCGAAGTGTGGAGGACCTGAACCCCATTCTTGGTACGCCATCCTTGGATCTTAGACTGGTTAGAGTTAATCAAGACCCATAACTGGCTCTGATACCACTTGAAGGACCGAAACGGTGAACCAGAGAGGGGGGGAGTGAATGGGAGCCGATAAAAATTTTATTCAAGAACTCGGCTATGAACCCAATTTCACTCATGCGCCTCCATAGGCTTCTCTTGCCAAGTCCACGCAGCCACTGGAGTGCTACTAGACCTAGGAGCAAGACCCAACCAACAGCCACTCGACACACGCAGCGGAAACACACACGACGCAGCTGCTGGCACCTAAAACCGGTCAGGCCGGTTTCTGAAACCGGTCAGACCACTTCTGTGGGACTTAGCCTCTCACTAGGCGGGGAAACCGATCGCCGGTTTAACGGACCAACGGTCGAGCCGGTTCGTCCCGTAACTCCCCCAAAAACCCTTTTAAGAGAAAAACTGCCTCAAGAACCTCTCCTCCTTTGAACAAGAATAGCCATAGCATGACAGCGACTTTCTCGCTCAAAAACTCTTCACGACAGCCCACAGGGCCAAACCGGTCAGACCGATTTTGCCTGGACACTTGGGAAGAACACAATCCGCGGGAAAAACTCAACACACCAAGCGATCAATCTCCCAATTTGTTCCATGAATAAAAGTGAGACTTTGGGGATAGTTGGGGTACCTCGTGGGCTAGCTTTGGCTAAAAGCTCGGTCCCCAAAACTCACTCAATCAAGAGGAATCGGAAGTCAACCCTCAAGAACACCTTCCCATGGAAACCACAGAAAACACCCAAATCGAAGCCGTTTCGGAGGGTTTGTTGAATCAAGATCACCAAGCAAAGAGGCACAAGGTCCTCATACGTGACATCCAACAAGAATCCCTCAAAGAAACGCCCCCAAAAGTTCCCCACGGAAATTCCAAGAAAAGGCTCTGAAAATCACCAAAAAGGAAAAACGGGAGGAACACAATCAAGCCTTGAGGAACCACGCTGAATCATCTGTACATACCATGAAAGGTTCATACAAGGTCTAGCTTCCACCCAGTCATCCTTCCCTCTCACAAGATCTCACCATGAAGCTCTCAAGCTAGTCCTAGAAATTCTAAGGGAAAAGGAAGAGGAAAATAGCAAAACAAAATGAGTTAGGGTTCCAAGAGATGGCTGCCATCCTTTCACCACTTGGGTTATATGGAGGCCAGCCAAAAGACTAAAATACCCCTAAAGCCTAAACTAGGATACACACCCACAAGGGCACTTTGGGAATTTTTCTTTGTAGCACCATCGGACGGATGCCCTGCGACTGCACTTCGCATAGCCTCGACGCAAGCCGTGCGATCCCAACACGAGTCCTCCGCCTTGAAGCTTAGGGCCCCCTGCGACCCCAAATCGGTCAGACCGGTTCTCCAAACTGGTCAAGCCGGTTTTGGCCTGACAGCTACGCCCGGTCTTCGGCCTCGGCTTTGTGGCTTATCCTAGTAACCCGATGTTTTCTGGTGAACCACCGCAAACCCCGCGAACTTGATGTGGCCTCCGCCAATCACCACTCATGACTTGGCTCCCACGAAGTCCTGGCTCGACCTTGGTTTTGTGGCTCAACCAAGAAATCATCCTCGACGTCATCTTGTCGTTCTTGCCACCATGCGGCCCGTACTTGACCCCGCTGGCCACCAGGTCCCTCGAACCAAGCCTACTTGTCTTCTCCACACCTGGAGGCCTCACCAGTAATGACCTTTCGCGCTTGTTCTTCAACTACACCAACACGAGTCAAGCCGCAACCTGCACCTACAATACTTAGCCAAGAATAAGTCCACAAAACGTTGTCAATCACTCATCACACCAGGAAGCGACCATCCACCAGTCCTCGAACCACACATGGTCCTTAGTAGTTCTTTCTATCGAAGTGCGGAGGGCCCGAACCCCTTTCTTGGTACGCCATCTTTGGATCTCAGACTGGTTAGAGTCCAGAAAGACACATAACCTGCTCAGATACCACTTGAAGGACCAGAATGGCGAACCAGAGAGGGGTGTGAGGGAGTGAATGGGAGCTGATAAAAATTCTTCTCGAAGGAGATGCTTTCTCCAAAAAGACGAACACAACAAACCCAAAAACTTCTCCGACTCGAACTACCCAGTTTGCCAAGATCACGTGGCCATCGAACATAGTGGAACAAACAATCACCAAACCTACTCAAGAACGCAGTGGAAGAAAGACTTGTTCAGCTCACACACCACACCGATCAGGCCAGTCATGCACATCGGTCAGACCGGTCCAAGCCGGGTCACCCGAACGGAACAGCTAGATCACCCGACACCCAATAGAGACACACCGGGTCACCCAGAACCCCTAGCCAGATCACCCAAGCAGAACTTGCGACTTTCCACAAAAAAGCCTCACATTGGTCAGATCGGTATAGCACACCAGTCAGGTCGATCCTGGCTAGAAATTCCCAAGTCCAAGAACTCAAGGCTCCAAGCCCCAAATAGCACCAGACATGAAACAATAGCAAGTCTAGAGACAAACTAACACCCTAGAGCGTTCAGCCGAGCCAAAATCCAATAGGGGTCACATCAGTCAGACCGATGCAGGGCACCGGTCAGATCGGTCAGGATCTGGGCACTCGGGATGAACAACCAGCCACGGGTCAACTCCTCTAAACAACCTTCCTGATCTCCTGATTTGTTCCACAGATTTGCACGAGACTTTGGGGATATTAGGAGTACCTCATGGGCATATCATATCTATGATTTGGTCCCCCAAAATTCGGTAAATCAAGAAGAATCAAAGGATTTTCACCAAGAACACCACTTCCCAAAACCTAAGGAAAAACCCCAAATCGAGCAACTTTTCCCACGGATTTGAGAGGGGTAATACAAAGAAAAGAACCACGAAGGGCTCAAGTATACATCCCCAACAAAAACCTCAAGGGAGTGGCCTCAAATCTACCAGACAAAAATAGCCAAGAAAAGGTTTCAAAATCACCATAAAGGGAAAATGGGAGAGACAACAAAAAGCCTTGAGGAATCACGTCGAACCTTCTATACATACCAAGAAAGATTCATACAAGGTCTAGCATGACTCCCGATCATCCATCCCTCTCTCAAGATCTCACCATGAAGCTCTCAAGCTAGTCCTATGGAAAATACTTAACAAAAATATGAAGAAAAACTAAGAAGCAAATGAGCTAGGGTTCGAAGAGATGGCAAGGATCCGCTCTCCACTTAGTTTATATGGAGGCAACCAAAAGACAAAACTACCACTAATACATAATACTAGGATACACGCCCCGAGGGGCACTTTGGGAAATCTCGTCGTAGCACCATCAGACGGATGCACGACAACCGCAGCTTGCTTAGCCTCGACGCAAGCCTTGCGATCCCGATGTGTGTCCTCCGCTTCAAAGTCTCTGGAAGCCTGCGACGCACACTGGTCAGACCGGTACCCACAAGTCAAACCAGTTTGACCCACCGGTCAGACCGGCCTAGTGCTGCAGCATTTCAATCTTAGGCCTTGGATTTGTGGCTAAGCCAAGTAACCTAGTGGTTTTTTGGTGAACCACTAAAACCCCGCGGACTCGGTGTGGCCTCCCGCCAATCTCCACTCATGACTTGGCCTCTACGTCGTCTCGGCTCGACCATTGTTTTGAGGCTCCACCAAGAATTCATCCATGACTTTAGCTTGCTGTTCTTGCCAACATGCAGCTCGCACTTGATCCCGCTGGCCACCGGGTCCCTCGAACCAAGCCTACTTGTCTGCTCCACACTTAGAGACCCACCGGTCAGACCGGCCTAGTGTTGCAGCACTTCAATCTTGGGCCTTGGATTTGTGGCTAAGCCAAGTAACCCAGTGGTTTTTTGGTGAACCACTGAAACCCCGCGGACTCGGTGTGGCCTCCCGCCAATCTCCACTCATGACTTGGCCTCTACGTCGTCTCGGCTCGACCATTGTTTTGAGGCTCCACCAAGAATTCATCCATGACTTTAGCTTGCTGTTCTTGCCAACATGCAGCTCGCACTTGATCCCGCTGGCCACCGGGTCCCTCGAACCAAGCCTACTTGTCTGCTCCACACTTAGAGGCCCACCGGCATAGACCTTTCGCACTTGTTTTTCACCTGCACCAACACCAATCAAGCTGCAATATGCACCTGCAATACTAAGCCAAGAGTCAGTCCACACAACATTGTCAATCACTCATCACACAAAAAGTGACCAGCCACTGGTCCTCGAACCACACATACTCTCGTCCTTCCTCCCGTCGTGTGTCGTGGCCAGGAGGCTACCAGTGCGCCGTTGCCATGGGGCACAACAAACAAGAGGGCAAGCACCGCCGTGGGGCGCGACAATCACTTCCGTGGGGAACGACGACCAGGTTGGCAAGTGCCGCCTTGGGGCGCAACCACGAGGAGCGCAAGCGCTGTCGTCGGCCGCCATTGCCGATCAGGCACCACCAGATGGGCATTTTTTATTTTTGAGTTACCAATTTGATTTCTATGCTTGTAATGAATTCATAAATTTCACTGATTCTTTGTAATGGCTTCCTTGATTTGGATTGCTCCTCTTCTGGTCTCTTTCTGCTTGCGCTTGGGCTGGCAATAGCACGTCATGCTTGTCGTGCCAGTGTGTTGACATGACACGACTAAGTGAGATGTGTGTCGTGCATGGGCCGAAGAGGCGGCATGGCGTCCTGGCACGCCACGACATGACTAACATCTCCTACCTAACCGTGTCGTGTTTAGGTGTGTCCATGTCGTGTCGTGGTGGGCGGCCCATCTGGACATATATAGGTTAATGTATATTACAAAAATATACATAATTTTTGTGCCCGTTGTGACATTTCTAATTATTTTTTAGAACTCAATACTATGGATCTCATTGTTAAAAAAAATTATGTATGGAACCATGCTAATTTTTTTATTTAAATTGACCTCAGACTGACTCTAGCAGCTGCTGCATCCGCGGAATGAGGAAAAAACAACCTTGTAGAGCATGCAGCGGCTGCTGCATCTGCATTTGCAATTTGCGATTCCAGCCCATGGCACGCGCATTCCTAGGGAAATCCTCTCTTCACCGCAAACTGCTGTAGCACCAACCACCCGTCAGTCTGCGTTCTCCTCGCCTCCTCTATCACACCATCTCTGCTCGCGCAGCCTCTCCGAGAACCCCGCCTCCACCGCACAGTCACCAAGCCCCTCAACGCAGGAGTCCCCGACGTAGCCTCAACGGCGGCGGGCCTCGACAGCGAGTCGTGACGGTGGATGTGAGCTGCCACAGGCCTCAATGGCGGCGAGTTGCGGCCGCGACACGGATGCGAGCTGCTGCGAGCCTCGAAGTGGATGCGACCCCGAGCGACGGAGGCCGGTGTGGCCCTTTCCCCTTCCTCCCTCGGCATCGGTGACCGTCTTGCTACCGCTCGTCGAGCTTTGCCCCGCTGGCCAGATCTGGGCGCGCCGAAGATGGTTGGGCTCTCACTGTGGAGTCCGTCTCTAGGACTCCGGCAGAGCTCCAGCCAGCACGAGGCGCGGCCTCGGTGGAGGAACCAGGCCACCATTCTTTGGTCACCAGCACAACGATGACTTCTCCCTCCACCTGTTCATCCTCTCCGTGCTCCGCCTCCTGTTACATCCTCTACGTACGAGGCTCAGATCTGGCCTCCTCCTCTTCCCATGGTGACAGCGAGCTGGAGGCGGTGTCTCCCTCCTCCGCCAGCACACGGGAGGCAAGCGCCAGAGCAGATGCGCATGGGGAAGCGGTGACTGCTTGTCAGATGTGCAGATCTAGACAACCCGCTGGGGGGTCAACCCCGGTGGTTTAGTTGTTCGACGAGGGGGAATCTAAGGCTAAGAACTCAAAGGTTGCGCACAAGCGCACGGAACACAGACAGCACGGTGAGTTTATACTGGTTCAGACCTCTGAAGATTAAAACCCTACGTCCAGTTGTCAGTGTAGATTGCTTTGGGATTGCGTAGTTGTACAAGGGTTTCCTCGCACACCTTATATTGGCCAGCGGACACGGTCGGTTCCCAGACTCCTGGTCAGTTACGACCAGGAGACCTAAATCTAGATTACAACACTTTCCATATCCGTCGATCTGCTTTGGTCGGAATCCACTGATGTCTTGTCTTGCACGCCAAGTCTTGTGGTCGTTCTCGATAAGATCAATTGGAATCTTCTGGAGGTCTTCCGGAGGTCGTGTGGGCCACCAACTAGGTCAGTTGGGCCCGCTGTTAGGTCGGTGGGTCTTCTGGTATGCCGGACCCACTTGTCGGGGACGGCCGTGAGCCTGGTCGGTGGGGACACAAGGGTACCCATATCTTACAAGCGCCCGAGCGAGGTGTAGGTGCAGTGACCTTAGAAAGGTCATGTCGAAGTTGTAGAGCTACAGACAGGTCGAATAGCATTCACGTCGGTCAAAAGAAAACGAACAAATCAGCTTAGCAACCGACATGTTTTAGCCTTGCCGAACGAAGCAAGGTCTAGTGACGATGAAAAAACTTAGAGGGCATCAAGGATGCATTCATAGAGTAGTATCCGAGCATCGTGGCGGGCAGGATGGCCGGTATGATGATCCAAATAAGAAGAGAAGAAAAAATAGGTCGAGTAACGATGTGGTGAGAAACAGGTTTCCCAACAGGATGGTACAACAAAAAAATCAAGAGGGCGTCGAAGACGCTCTCGTCGAGTAGTCCCTGAGCATTGAAGCAGGCAGCAAAGAGAAGAAAACTGAATCATGATCTTGATCAAAAAAAGTATAGAGACACCTGGAGCTCCGAGCATATCTGTAAGGAGTCTGGCAAGGCCAACCTCAAGGAGGTCTTGTAGGCGTGCCGACCTCAAAGAGGCCTCAAATCGACAATGTCCAGTATCTGAGGATACCCAGCGAAATCTGAAAACACGCATGAAAAGGTCTTCTGTAGTGGTCGAAAAAGGTCAATGATGAAGTTATAGAAAAATGTTGATCTTCAGCGAGTGGAGTGTAGAGACACCCAGATATTCTGCATATCTGCAAAGAGTCTGGCAGAGCTACCCGAGGCATGCCGACCTCAGGAAGGTCTCAAATCAGAAACGCCCAAGCACCCGGAGATACTTGGCAGGGCCATTAGGCGCGCACCCCACAGGGAGGCCTTCATTCCTGACGTAAAATCCTGGGTGTCCAGAGCAGGCTGGTAGGGCTACAAGACCACACCGACCTCAGGAAGGTCGCACATCCAGGGTGCCCAACTAGGTTGGTAGAGTCGTAGACATACCGAGGTATTGCAAGACCAAGGTGTTAAGGCACGCCGACCTTAGGAAGGCCATTTTGGTGTCCAGACGACCAACATAGCTGCCAGCCATCCAGTAGAGCCATGGCGCTAAGGTATTGACGACCTCATTCATAGGTAGACCGACCACAGGGGACCGTCGAAATCGTAGATGCAAAACCTCTAATTTCCAGGCGCCCAGACGGATCTGGCAGAGCAGCGAGGCATGCCTACCCCCGGAAGGTCTTCAGTCAAACCTATGACCATTCTGCCCAGGAAACAGAAATATAGGCTGATTGGAATAGGTCTGTTTATATGCAGAGCCATAGCGGGTGCACCAGGATGCAGAGCCTCGCGGGTGCAATAAAGATGTCGAATCGTGAAAGGGATGCATTGTAATCTAAATCTTCGTATGTAAATGTAGCGAGGCGCTAGGCCCTCTGACATAGTCAGGCTTGTTTTTTACTCTAGACTGAAGGGTCACGGGTCCACAGTGGTTGGAGATTCCTTTGCCACCCAGAAAATAACAAACTGCCCACAAATCAAGGGGATACTGTAGCCATGTGATTCTGCGGCGGGCTCAGGCATCATTGATGCACTAGCGACAAAGACGTCACGAGACAGGGTAAGGTCATCACCTTTAATCATGCACATGTCTGCAGGCCCTCTAGACCACGTGGTGACAGTGTCATCACTTTGCCAGCTGCCCAAGTTCTGGCTTTGGCTATAAATAGCACCGTGATACTGAAAGAGGTAAATACCGAGCATTGTTAAGCTATGAAGCTGCAGGGTAGTTTTGAGGCCATGCCAGGGGCATGTGTCCGTCCACCAGATTGTAAGAAGTTGTGTTTTGTAGAAGCTTGGAGCTAGAAGAACTCTTGCGAGATGTAGGCAGCACACCCACTCTTTGTACCATGCCTCAACGAGGAATCAAGGAGAGTTTGGAGGTGATGCTGTAGAGGCTCGAGGTGGAGGCTTGCGCCCCGCGTCGAAAAGCAAGCTCGTGTTTGCATTCCATAGTCTGGTACATAGCATGCCCTGCTATGTGCGGCATCATGCAGCTGTTTACCGCAAGGCCACATCGAGGTCCTGAGGCTAGAAGAATTCTTGTGACGTGCTCGTCTATAGAAGAGTACTCCTCAAGGATTGCTCTAAGTACATCAGGTCTTTGAGTATGTTTGTATTTTTGTGATGGGTTCTGGATCCAATAAGGTCGCAGGCGACTTGTGTACCTTCGATGTTCTCGTGTAATGTTCACTCCCTTCTATCATGTACTGGTCTATTTGGCAAAATTATTCATCAAAGACCTAAAGTGACATAATGTGGGGGCTTATTGACCTTGTGAAGATCGAAATGTGTTATGAGGACGACTGATATGAACCCGCTAGGGTTTGTTCCCGATCTTTCGATGAGAGGTGTGGGGATAACTCGATTGAAGGAGACGACGTTCACGGCCCGACTACAACCTGTCCAAGGATGCGCCTTAGCAACCGATACACCACCTCCTATGGCTGCCGCGATCTTGTGGAGCGCGTCACCCGGCCACTAGGGCACCTATTCCTGCAAGCAATCGAAGAACTAGCAAGAACAAGTATGAAACAAGTACTGAATTACTAGATGGGAATGAAAGATTCAATTCTCAAACTCAATATCCAACAACGGTGGGGTTCCGTAGAAAAGGAGGCGACCGGCGCTCTCACAAGCAAGTAGCAATGGCTAAACTTGATCTAAACAAAACCCCCAATCAGTTTGTGGCGGCTATGGAGGTATATGAGAGGGTGGAGGACGACCTGGACGTGGTGGGGGTCGTCCTACAACCCTAGGACGCGCCCCTATGGGGCTCCACTTGATACACGGCCCATTGGGCCAAATAAGGTGGCGCAGCACCTGGGACAGATTGACATCCGGTCAATGTTTCGACGATTGCGGCCGCCTCACAATAGATATGGACATGAGTCCGGATCCATATGAAAGGTGACTTCATCACGGTTCTAGGAAGTATTTGAACGCCCCAATCCGACTCCGTGTGCGACCGTGGCGTCCGTCACAAGATGGTGCTTTTCTGCAGTCCGAATCCAGCCTGCGCGAGTCCTTCTCCCTTTCGGTCTTGACCATGATTCCTAATCAAAACAAGAGTGCACGTGTCTCCACAATCTAAATATGATGAACATGAACTCAAGAGTGAACTCACTTGATTATTAAGTTGACGAGCACAAGCACGAGTAATAGGGCCAGCAATAACATGATCTTGTGCAGCCGTGGATGTATCGTTGGTGGTGATGTCCTCATCATCCTCCCCTTCTTGCATTTGAGTCGTCCTCGACTCAAGCTCATCTTCTTCTCCCAAATAGGGCTTCAAATCTGCAATGTTAAATGTGGGACTAACCCCAAAATCTGCAGGAAGCTCTAGTTTGTATGCATTGTCATTTACTCTCTCTAACACTTTAAAAGGTCCATCAGCCCTAGGCAATAATTTAGATTTGCGTAATTCAGGAAATCTCTCCTTTCTCAAGTGCAACCAAACTAAATCTCCAGGTTCAAACTTTATTTCCTTTCTACCTTTATCACCAACAAGCTTGTACTTAGCATTCATGCGCTCAATGTTCTCTTTAGTTGTTTCATGCAGTTTTAACATCAATTCAGCACGTTTAGTAGCATCAAAATTTAAATTCTCAGATGATGGTAAGGGCATTAAATAAATAGGAGCACGAGGTAAGAAACCATATACAATCTGAAATGGGCACATCTTGGTAGTAGAATGCATCGAACGATTATAAGCAAATTCAATATGAGGCAAACAATCTTCCCACATCTTAATGTTCGTCTTTAAAACAGCCCTTAACATAGTAGACAAAGTTCTATTCACAACTTCAGTTTGACCATCAGTTTGGGGGTGACATGTAGTTGAAAACAAAAGCTTAGTCCCCAATTTAGCCCACAAAGGTTTCCAAAAATAGCTAAGGAATTTAACATCACGATCAGAAACAATTGTATTGGGCACACCATGCAAGCGAACAATTTCCCGAAAGAACAAATCAGCAATATGAGAAGCATCATCAGTTTTATGACATGGTATAAAGTGTGCCATTTTTGAAAATCTATCAACAACCACAAACACACTATCACGACCCCTCCTAGTCCTTGGTAAACCCAACACAAAATCCATAGAAATATCTTCCCAAGGAGCACTAGGAACGGGTAAAGGCAAATACAAATCGTGCGCATTTAACCTTGACTTAGCCTTTTGACATGTAGTGCAACGTGCAACAAATCTCTCCACATCTCTTCTCATTTTTGGCCAAAAGAAGTGACCAGCAAGTATGTCTTCTGTCTTTTTAACTCCAAAATGCCCCATCAAGCCACCTCCATGCGCTTCCTGCAACAACAACAAGCGAACGAGCTAGCCGGAATGCATAGCTTGTTAGCTCTAAAAACAAACCCATCACTAACGATGAATTTGTTCCACCCTTTGTCATCCTTACAATGCAGCAACACATCTCTAAAATCAGGATCATTAACATATTGGTCTTTAATTGTTTCTAATCCAAAGATCTTGTAATCAAGTTGGTTAAGCAAAGTATATTTCCTAGACAAAGCATCAGCAATCACATTTTCTTTCCCTTTTTTGTGCTTAATAACATAAGGAAAAGATTCAATAAATTCAACCCACTTAGCATGTCTACGATTCGGTTTTCCTTGACTACGAATATGCTTCAAAGATTCATGATCAGAATGAATAACAAATTCTTTGGGCCATAAATAATGCTGCCATGTTTCCAAAGTTCGAACAAGAGCATATAATTCTTTATCATAAGTGGAATAATTCGTAACGAGTCCGCTCAATTTTTCACTAAAATATGCAACCGGTTTGCCTTCTTGTAATAAAACACCACCCAAACCAATCCCACTAGCATCACACTCAAGCTCAAAGGTCTTATTAAAATCTGGAAGTTGAAGGAGAGGTGCATGTGTCAACTTATCTTTCAACATGATGAAGGCATTCTCTTGTTTATTACCCCAACTAAAAGGTACTCCCTTCTTTGTAAGCTCATTCAATGGTGCAGCAATGGTGCTGAAATCCTTCACAAAACGGCGATAGAATCTAGAAGTCCTAAGAAACTCCGCACCTGTGTGATGGTCTTTGGTACAGGCCATCCCTGTATAGCTTCTACCTTGGCTTGATCAACCTCAATTCCCTGTGGAGTCACAACATAGCCAAGAAAAGACACTTGATCGGTGCAAAATGTGCACTTCTCAAGGTTACCAAACAAACGTGCATCTCGTAAAGCATTAAAAACAGCACGTAAATGATCCAAGTGTTCATCCATAGTTTTGCTGTAGATTAATATATCATCAAAGTAAACTACAACAAATTTCCCAATGAAAGCACGCAAAACCTCGTTCATTAATCTCATGAAAGTGCTAGGTGCATTAGTTAACCCAAAAGGCATGACTAACCACTCATATAAACCGAACTTAGTTTTGAAAGCAAGTTTTCCATTCATCTCCCAATTTCATACGAATCTGGTGGTACCCACTACGCAAATCAACCTTAGAAAACACAGTAGCACCACTCAATTCATCAAGCATATCATCTAGGCGTGGAATAGGATGCCGATATCGAATAGTGATATTATTAATAGCTCTACAATCAACACACATATGCCATGTTCCATCTTTCTTAGGCACCAAAATAACTGGAACAACACAAGGGCTAAGAGACTCACGTACATAACCTTTGTCGAGTAGTTCTTGCACTTGCCGCTAAATTTCTTTTGTTTCCTCTGGATTGGTCCTATATGGCGCACGGTTGGGCAAAGAAGCACCTGGAATAAGATCAATTTGGTGCTCTATGCCTCGTATAGGAGGCAGCCCTGCTGGTATCTCGCTTGGAAACACATCCGAATACTCCTGCAAAATGTTAGCAACAACAAGAGGCAAAGAATGCTGCATATCTTGAATTGAAATCAAAGCATCCTTGCATACCAAAGCGTAGGCAATAGAAGTTGAAGCAATTAATTCATTAATATCAGATTTTGAAGCAAGCAAGCAATGTCCTTTCAATTTTATGCCATCTTCATTATTACCAACAGATTTGCTATTTTTATTGTTCTCAGTTTTAGCCTTTGCAGCTTTAGCAATATCATCACGCACAATAGCCTCAGGTGACATAGGAAGCAAAGCAATTTTTTATCATTGTATCTGAGAGAATAATGATTTGATCTACCATGATGCAAACAATCTGTATCAAATTGCCAAGGTCTACCTAGCAGAATATGACAAGCTTCCATGGGCACAACATCACACTCAACAACATCATGATATGAGCCAATCGAAAAACTAATTCGTACCAGCCTTGTTATCTTTTCCTTACCATTATTGTTCAGCCACCGAATGCAATATGGATGCGGGTGCGGTTTGGTTGTAAGTGCAAGCTTCTCCACCATGTCGCTGCTAGCTAAGTTGTTGCAGCTACCCCCATCAATGATCAAGCGGCAAGAACGCTCTTTAATCACACACTTGGTTTGAAACAATGTATGCCGCTGATTTTGCTCCGCCTTCTCCATTTGTGCACTAAGCACACGCTGCACAATGAGGCTCTCATAATGTTCAGCATCCTCTGTACCAATCTGTTCGTCTGGTGGCTCCTCTCTACCTGCATCGTCAGCAGCAAGCAAAGCAAGTGTATCTTCATCATAATCACTAGCATAGGAATACTCACCATCATTTGTTACCACCAAAACTCGCTTGTTTAGACAATCACGCTGCACATGTCCAATTCCCTTGCATTGATGGCACTGAAGGTCTCTTGTTCTACCTGTAGAGGCCACAGAAGATGTACTAACAGCTGGTTTTGGAGCAGATTTCATTGCTGAATTTGTGGGAGCAACACGTGTCTTGTCGCTGGAGGGAGGTGAAAGTGCTGATCGACCCGACGGGGGATGTACACGCCCCGAAGAAGTAGTTGTTCGCTGCCATGATGCTGATCTCCCCGTATTAATGTTAGACCTTGCACTAGCATATCGTCCCCGCACTTCCCTTTCAGCTTTACAAGCAAAATGAAAGCATTCTCGTTATTTTAGTATACTCTTTATATTGAAGGATGTCCCGAATTTCTCTATTTAACCCACCCACAAATCTAGCAATAGCAGGTTCCTCGCCCTCCTCTACGTTACAACGCAAAGATACCCATTTGTAATTCCCGATAATATTCTTCTACGCTTTTAGTACCCCGCCTCAATTGTTGCAACTTATGTAACGGATCACGTGCATAGTAAGAAGGAACAAATCTAGCCCGCATGACCCGTTTTAAAGCATCCCATGTTTGTGGTACATTATTAGGATTTTTCTTAGCATATTCTATCCACCAAACGAAGCAAAATCGTAAACTCACTAGTAGCAGCTCTAACACGTGTATTCTCAGGAAATTCATGGCATACAAACTTTTGATCAACAGCAATCTCCCAAGTAATGTAAGCATCGGGATCATATTTACCATCAAAAGGAGGTATCTTAAATTTAATCTTACTAAAAGCATCATTATTACCATGTACCTCATGTCTTCAGCGAAAACCACCCCGACCTCTACGGTTAGTACGTTGTCGTCGGTGATCTTGGTCTTCTTGTTCAGTGTCACCACTATATGCAACCAAATTATCATCCAAACTCTCGTCGTCCTTGCCATCCTTCGTCTTGTCATCCTTTTTCTTGCTATTCTCATCATACCCTTCAGTGGTCTTAGCATACATCTCATCAAACCTGCGCAAAAGAGCACCAAGACTCTTGTCTATACAAGTAATAGACACCTCCAAACCTGTAACTTTGGTGTTGGTGTCGATTTGTGTGGCCTCCAATTGCCCAATCTTCTCATTTGTCACCTGCAAGTCATTATCAATTCCTTCATTGTGCTCCTTCACCTTCTTTTCAAAGTGTTGTATGATTCTCTTGGTGCGAGGAGACTGTGGCATGGTATTCTTGGATCCATCACTTTCATCCGCTGTTCCCGTAATGTTAGATAAATAGAAACAACAAGAAAACAAGTGAAGAAATAAGAAAACTCTACAACCTAATAGGATGTAGCTACAAGAAGGCGCTCACTCTCAACCCGTTATACAAGCTCTTACCAATTCTTACCTTGCTCGACAGAGGGGACGACTACCAACAAGTCCGCAAACCAGGAAGAAGTGTATCGGTGCCGCAGCAACAAAACCTGTCAAGCTGTAGTCGAATATGTGGAGCTATAGGTGGGCTGAAACAAGGAATGACTAGCACCACAATAGTTAAAGAGCAAACTGAATAATTGTTCAACGGCGGTACTGTGCTGGCCCTAGACTAAACCATGCTAGAGACGTGAGCCTAGGCACAAAGGTAGTCACTGAAAAAGAACAACTAGCACAGCACAAGTAAAACAACCGTTTCAACTTACTTCTCTTTCTCTTCTCTTCTCTTCTCTTCTCTTCTTTTTTTTGTTCTTCTCTTTCTACTCTCTCTTTTTTTTCTTATCTGATTTTTTTTTCTTCCTCTCTTTTTCTTTCAACTTTTTTTTCACACAACTAAACTCTATTGCTCAATATCAAGCCAAATCAGCACAAAAGGAAAAGTACACAGATTGCAGATCGCAGATCTCGTGGACAATTGCAGATTGCTCAAATGGAATTTCGAGGCAAGGTTAGATCCGTTGGAAAGAAGACAATGTAAGCTTTCCAGATTGTATTTAAACATCTCAATCGGAGATCATATGAATCCGTGGTGGCAAAAGTGAAACAGAGATGTATATGGTGACGCGAATTTCGTGACTAAAACGTGATAGAACTCAAAACTCTAAAGGAATAGACACTAAGACCAGCAACTTGACACGACCGATGCAACCAAAAACTCAACAAGACCTAACCATGCAATGCTAGTAAAGGCTCAAAGGGTTTATGGGACAACGGGTAATCTAATCTACTATTTTTTTCAGGGCTTTTCTGGACTATAGGAAATTAAAAACAGCAAAGGATTGGAACTCTCACCGAAGAACCTCGCTCTGATTACCAACTGATATGAACCCGCTAGGGTTTGTTCCCGATCTTTCGATGAGAGGTGTGGGGATAACTCGATTGAAGGAGACGACGTTCACGGCCCGACTACAACCTGTCCAAGGATGCGCCTTAGCAACCGATACACCACCTCCTATGGCTGCCGCGATCTTGTGGAGCGCGTCACCCGGCCACTAGGGCACCTATTCCTGCAAGCAATCGAAGAACTAGCAAGAACAAGTATGAAACAAGTACTGAAATTACTAGATGGGAATGAAAGATTCAATTCTCAAACTCAATATCCAACAACGGTGGGGTTCCGTAGAAAAGGAGGCGACCGGCGCTCTCACAAGCAAGTAGCAATGGCTAAACTTGATCTAAACAAAACCCCCAATCACTAGGGCACCTATGGGGCTCCACTTGATACACGGCCCATTGGGCCAAATAAGGTGGCGCAGCACCTGGGACAGATTGACATCCGGTCAATGTTTCGACGATTGCGGCCGCCTCAAAATAGATATGGACATGAGTCCGGATCCATATGAAAGGTGACTTCATCACGGTTCTAGGAAGTATTTGAACGCCCCAATCCGACTCCGTGTGCGACCGTGGCGTCCATCACAAGATGGTGCTTTTCTGCAGTCCGAATCCAGCCTGCACGAGTCCTTCTCCCTTTCGGTCTTGACCATGATTCCTAATCAAAACAAGAGTGCACGTGTCTCCACAATCTAAATATGATGAACATGAACTCAAGAGTGAACTCACTTGATTATTAAGTTGACGAGCACGGGCATGAGTAATAGGGCCAGCAATAACATGATCTTGTGCAGGCGTGGATGTATCGTTGGTGGTGATGTCCTCATCAACGACCCTATAGCTTTGTTGTTTTCACGACCTAAACTCATGGTGTAGGTTGCTAAACTATCTGTTGCATGTGTATTCGTTGGCATAAAATTCGGTGAGATCGTTTCGCGAAATCTGTGGCTTATAGCCGTTAGGGCGAGCTCCGTATTATGGAAGGAGCCGCAACGAGCGGACCCGGTGGGGGCCTTATAAATAGAGCGGCGAGGACCAGCATTGACCACCCCCTTCTCCTTCCTCCTTTCGCCATCACCACCTGAACCGCCGCACCATAGCCGCCGCGCGCTTCCGCATCCAGCCACCGCCCTAGAACTCGCAGTCCGCCGCCATGCATAGCAGGCCGTGTGCCAGCTCCGCCATTCATGTCCTGCTTTGTTGCGCATGCGTATCAAACCCCTAGTAAACATTAGATCCAGATCTGCTTGGGCTCAAGAAATGGCGGTGCCGGCTCATGAAATCCCAGACCCACGGACGGTGTGGGAGTCCTCGACGATGACTGAAGCAAAGATTCAAGCGTTGGTGGACCGCGAGCTATTGAGGCCCAAGGCGGAGGTGAAGTGGAAGGTGCCTACATGTGAGGCCTTGCCGACGGAGGATGACAAGGAGCAAGTCATCTTCGGTGCCTTCTTCGAGCGCGGGTTCAACATCCCCGCCAGTGACTTCTTTCGCAGTCTTCTCTTCTACTACAAACTGGAGCTGGTACATCTCGTCCCCAACTCCATAATATTAGTATTGCCCTTCATCCATTTCTGTGAGGCGTATCAGGGGATATCGCCCACTTTCTTCTCTAGTGACATCTTTTCTGCGTTAAGTCCACCGGCAAGCATGCCGGTGTTGTGAGGGCTGTGATGTTCTGCTTTAGGTCAGGCCTCAAGACAGAGTGGATTGATACGGACCTGCCGAACAACACCATTGGGTGGAGGTCGGTTTGGTTCTACATCGTCGATGAGCGGTCGGCGCTCCCAAAGCGAACTAGGCACAAGCTCATGAAGATACTGGAATGGGATCTGCAGCTGTCCTCGAGCGAGATGGACGATGTCAAAGAGGTTCTTGCACTAGTGAGCGACCTCAAGGAGAGGGGCGTGACGGGAGGCTCTGTGGCTAGGTCTTTCTGCCGGCACTTGATCCAACAGATCAAGGATCGGGTGCACCTAGCGTACTAGTATTGGGGACAATCGGACCCCACTCGTGAGGTCAATCGCAAGGTCTCCCAAGAGGAGATGATGGCTAGGGTGTCTCAGATCTGCGCCGGGCATGCACGAATCAAAAAAATGCCCAAACGCATATTCCTTGAGCCGGCCAGCTGACCCTGTAAGTCACGGGACTACTGGGTCGTTTGTAGTGTTTCTCTGTTTTTCATTGATCTTATTCTTGGTGCTTGTCTGTTGTAGGCTCGGGAGATGCAGTTTTGGTGCCCAGCACCTTTTCCTACAGGTGAGGAGCCTCGTCTAAAATTGAGGTCGGACAAGTACCGACCTCCAGCAACTGGGCTGATGGAGAATTATGAGTCAGACTCATTGGTGGAGGCTGATGATGATACCGACCCAGAGGCCGATGATGATGTGGAGAACTGCTAAGATGCGAGCAGCGCCGCAAAGCCCAGGCGTAAGACAAGGGTAGCGACGGCAAAGCAATCAGCCACAACGGCTGCTGCCAAGGTAAGGACGACAAAGACCACCAAGGTTGAAGCGGAGAAAAAGAAGAGGAAAAGGAGGGCAAGCGCTCTGTCGGCGATTGAGACGCCGACAATTCCCACACCTTCGACTAGGGAGATCGAAGATGAAATAGATGAAGCCACTGATGATCCGACATTTGTTGGAGATCAGACGAGGAGGTGGTCAATGAGTCCCGCAGCCAAGAGGCAGTGGGAGTTAGAGCAGAAGACGACGAGGACGACCTCCGTCAAGTGAGGGAGGCACAAGGAGCTACTGCTAGTGCATAGGCGAGGATGCATGTGCTGATGAAAGTACGGCCTTTTAGGCTGAAGCTACGTGCCCCGGCTGCTGTGAAGTAGGGTCGTAGTACTGAAGTTTATCCCACCAATCATCGACGTTTATCCCATCAACTCGGTGCCCATCACATTGTTTCAAGACCCAACTGCGGACCCGATTCAGATCGAGCAACCGCGGGAGAGTCAAGAAACAACTGGTGCACAGGTATCGGGTTCGACGTCCACAGGGCCGATATTGAGACGTGAAGATATTGACTGGACTGGTACTCCTTGGCTGGAGGATATCTTCAATGACAACGAGGATATGAGGCGGTCCGAAATGCGATCTTGACTCTCAACCAGGCATTTACGGTAAGCCTTTCTCTTCTACTATCTCTGACAACTTGCTTTTGAACTATGCTTGACGACCTAGTTTCTTGTTTCTATGAAGCAGTCACTGGCTGACCACGCCAAGGGCAGGGCTGACCTACTGAAGAATGTTGCAGCCACACAGCTGCGGGTGGTCGAGCTTGAGCAGGAGATGGCAGCGGTGGATGAGAAGAATCTTGAGGACGAGTTGGCTGAGGAGAAGTGGAAGACCCAGGTGGCCAACACGCAGTTCAACGCCGCAAACATTGGCAATATCGATTTTCTTATAGATTTTTCACCATTGTTTTCTGGTGCTGTTGAGGGCTTGACCTCAGAGTGTTTGCCTGTTTGTTGCAAACTTCCACAGGTGCGAGGAAGACCTCAAAAACGACCTAGAGAACACCAGAAAGAGGGTTCGAAGCTTAGAGGTGAACCTCCCGGAGGCTGAGGCTGGCGCCAACGAGCTCAAACAGGTGATGAAGGAGACAATAGACAGTGAGTTCATTGTAACTCAAAAGCTGGCTTATGAGAAATACGTTCGGCAAGACCTTGAGGTCAGTCTCGAGGTAGCTTTGAAGTCACTACAGAGTGACCAAGTAAGCATTGCCGGGCAAGAGGTGGAGTTGAACGGCCTAAAGAACGTTGCCCATTATCCCATGGACATGATATTGTCGTAGGTCAAGGGGGAGGATCCCAAGCCTGCTATTGACCGTCTTAGAGCTGCACCTGAGAAGCTGCTCGACCACTTGAAGGAAATGAGATTGGCGGTGGCCACGAAGCATTAGTGCGGGTGAAGTCACACACCCCGATGTTGACATGGTTAAGGTCGGAGAGAGTTCAGACATGACGAAAGACCTCGAGGCCTTGGAGCTTGAAGTGCATGACGCCGCTATGGCGGTAATGGACGCTCGTGATTATGAAGGCGACGACAGTGAAGAGTAGTCGTAGTCTAGGAGCTGTACCCCCTCCTTCTCTCAGTCATGCAAAGTAGTACTTGATCACATTTTATGACATACATATTTTGTGTTTCTTTGAGCTTGGTAGTCTTTGAAGTGACGTGTCTTGTAGCATACACCACTGACCACTACTCACGGAGAGGATGGCTTACCGACCACCACAGCTCAGTGGGGAGGCTTACGGGTGATTGGTGCGGGGGAGAGAGTCTAGGACTCAGGTTTTTCAACCTTTACAACCAAGATGGCTCGCAACAATACAAAGTAGGTAGTCATGAGGGACGACGTCATTAGGTCGAATGACCCATATGTTGGCTTTGGGCCAAGCCCCCGAGCAAGTCGATGGGGAGGAGCAGAAATCTTGACCCCCAGGACTCACAACATTTTGGCTTTAGCCAAGCCCCCGAGCAAGTCGAGGGGGGGTTGATGACATGAGAGAGAAGGTAGGGCTCAAGAAACAGCAGATGACTGCTTGAACTAATATTTATTAAACTGAAAAGGTACAAGGACGAGGAATACGTACTATAATAAAAACTATTCTAGGGGTATAATTGTCGTAGGTGCTCCACATTCCATGGGTTGGGTACACCATGCCCGTCGCCCCACTGGAGGCGGTACGTGGATGGGCTGATGACTTCGGTGAAGATGAAGGGTCCTTACCAGGGGGCAGAAAGCTTATGCATTGCGTCGGTCTTTTGGATACGCCTTAGGACTAGGTCGACAATGTTGAAGGAGGTCTCCTTGACGTTGCGATCGTGGTACCGATGAAGTTGTTGGTCGTCACGAGCTTGCCTCATGACAGCAGTCATTCTCTATTCCTCGAGGCTATCAAGGTTGGCATGACAAGTCTGGTCAACTTCTCCCTCCTCGTAGAACTGTATGCGTGGAGCTCTGAAACTGACATCGGTGGGTAGGATGACCTTCGAGCCGTGGACTAGGAAGAAGGGCGAGAAGCCCGTGGCGGAGCTGACTTGGGTTCTTAGTGCCCAAATCACATCTGGTAGTTCGACTAACCACCGGGTGGCGTAGTTTGAAGCATCATCGAAGATACGATCTATGAGAGCTTGAAGCACCATTCCATTGGCACGCTCGACCTGGGCGTTGCACCTAGGGTGGGCGACCGAGGAGTAGTAGACTTCGATCGTGTTATCTTGACAAAAATCCCAGAAGGCAGACCCTGTGAAGGCCGACCCTAGGTCGGTGATGATCCTGTAGGGCACACCGAAGCGATATGTTACGTCTTGCATGAACTTAGCCGCTTCTTCCGATGTGACTTCCGCAATAGGTCGGACTTCAATCCACTTTGTGAATTTGTCGACGGCTACAAGGATATACCTGTAGCCGCCTGGGGCAGTTCGGAATGGGCCCACGGAGTCGAGGCCCCACATGGCGAAGAGCCATGATGGGAGAATTGTACGCAGGGCCTATGCTGGCAGGTGCTGCTATTTGGCAAAGAATTGGCATCCTTTGCTCCTCTTTACGAGGTCTTCAGCGTCAGACATGGTCGTGGGCCAGTAAAAGCCAGATTGGTATGCCTTGCTGACCAGATTGGCAGAGGCCACATGGCACCCACACTCATCGCCATGGATCTCAGCCAGGAGCTGTAGACCCTCTGATCACAAGATACACTTCATCGAGACGCTAGTAGAGGCGGCTTTTCTGTAGAGGTCGGTGCCGATTAGGACGTAGTTGGCACTACGCCTCGTGATGCGTTCTCATTCAGCTTTGTCTCCTGGCACTCGTTGGTCGAGTAGGAAGGCTAAGAAAGGCTCGAGCCAATCCTCCTCTTTTTCCGTCATCAGCACGTTGCTGCTGGAGTTAGGTCGGGTTGTACTTGTGTTGACGGTGAAATTCTGTCAACCTAGCCATGAGTTTACCTTTGGTGTTGGCATGAATTTTATATCTTATCCATTGGTACTAACCACCTTGGTATAATAAGTTCGTTTGTGCATGTCGGTTTTGGAGTTTAGTGTTTACGCAGGATTTTAGTATTGAAAGCAAGACTTCCGGGTTAAGTTCATTAAGCACCTCGTGACAAGACCTTGAAGCCCAGTACAAGTCAAGCAATGAAGTGAACATGACTCCAAGAAGCCCAAGGACCAAATCCGAGAAGATGGGAAACTTCGAGGACCCAGTCAGAAAAATGTCGAATCTTGTAGGACAAGGAGATTCATCTAAATCGAAGAGAAACTGACGTCAAGGGCCCACATGCAGTTGGGGGATACTCTAGAAGACTCGGGAAGCAACACTTGGCTATGGAGGCCGCGGGCTAGGCTGAAGTGGGCCCAGGCCGGCCGGCCCAGCCCACTTTGAGGCCCAATCGGCCCCCGCTTTGACCTAGCTGCCAATCGGACTATTTATAGCCCCGAGGCCAGGAGCCACGCATCAATTCGTTCGTCATGCTCCGTCGAGGAGCAGAGAAGCTTGAGGGACACCATCTCGGAGAGGACGGTCGTGCTAGTTGTCTAGGGTCTCCCTAGCCGACGTGGGAACCTTGCATGGAAGACCACGTTGGAGCTCCAGAGCAAGGATCAAGATCGAGGTAGCATTCCGGTGGTGATCTTGTTCATGTAATCATTCATGGTGAAGTCATTATAGTGAATCCGATTTCTAGCGATCAAGTGCCTTCTCGATGATTTTGTTCTCCCTTGGTTTTGCTTCTTCCTCAATCTATACTTAAGATAGATTGCATAGGATGCTCTTATAGTCGCGGTGGTTAAAGGTGCATACCGGACCGACCAAGTGTTTTCAACTTGTTCTTCTCGAACCCACCCTAGGCTAACCCGCACGAATAGGAGTGCGTTGTGACAGAACGGTGGCTCCAAAAGGCGGGCGTCCTTGGAATCGGATCGGAGGCCACGGTTTAAAGATGCTTTTAATGAGATTTGCTTTTCTGTCTTCATCTATCTTGTTTGGAGATACAACATACGCATGATCTAGACTCTCTAGATCGGTTATCTCTTTGCTCTCTCTTGCTACCTCTTTAGTAGATTAGATTAGATTAGATTAGATTAGATTAGATTAGATTAGATTAGATTAGATTAGATTAGATTAGATTAGATTAGATTAGATTAGATTAGATTAGATTAGATTAGATTAGATTAGTAGATTAGATTAGATTAGATTAGATTAGATTAGATTAGATTAGATTAGATTAGATTAGATTAGATTAGATTAGATTAGATTAGATTAGATTAGATTAGATTAGATTAGATTAGATTAGATTAGATTAGATTAGATTAGATTAGATTAGATGTGTTTTCTTGATGATCTCTTAGATTAGATGCAATTTGGTTCTTCAAAAGATAGCTTTCCTTGCTTTACTAGATTGAATCCTTGCGTTGCACATTGTTCCACGGATTCGATACCTTGGGTTCTCACACTTAAGGGAAGAAGGGTCCCTTGACTACGACGGGGGACTTGTCCGCTTGCAAGTCCAATTGAAGTTTGATACAAATATACACTGTCAACAAGCCCCTTTTTCTGGCGCCGTTGCCGGGAAACAAGCAATCAAGATCTAATCTAGTATCACTTTTTTTAATATTTTTCAGATTTTCTTTTTATTTTGTTTTGCATCTCTTAACTTTGATCATCCTCAAAAAGCAAAAAAATTGATCTAATCTAGTTTTTGATTAACCCTTATTTTTCTTTTTTTAGATTTTTTGTTTTTGCTAACTGTAACCGGAGATGGTTGGCTACCTCTCCAAGAAACCCAAATATTTTTGTGGATGATCTAGGAAAACATTACAGGTAAAGGAGACATGCAACACAAGCTAAAGAGTTGGAAACCCTAGATCCAAAAGCCGGAGTCGAAGGACCGTCGGAATCTCCAAAGAAATCACCACCTCCAAGTCCGAAGGAAGATCAACATCAACCGCCACCCATGGGAGAACAACCACCACTTATGGGAGAACAACCACAACCAGAGCGCAAGATCGAGCTATGCACCCCAGACATTGTTGATCCACCTAGCAAAAACCTTCAAGACGCCGGAAGGCCGTTCAAGATCAAGGTCTCAACTATCCGCATGGTGCAACACTCTCCTTTCACCGGTAAAGAGGATCCGGACCTTCACCTCCAAGCATTTGTTCAATTATGTCATACTTTTGATAATGATGGGGAGACTCAAGATCAAATGAGGGCAAGGCTTTTTCCGTTCTCACTACATGGAAAAGCTTTGCGTTGGTTCCACACTTTACCGACGGAGTCAAAACAAGATTGGGAAGCATTGATGAGGAACTTTATGAAGGAATTTTATTCGCCTACCAAGACTCAGAGTTTGCGCAACAATATTGATACGTTTGTTCAATTTCCCATGGAGACGATTGTGGAAGCTTTGGAGCGTTTCAATGAATACATGTGAGCCGAATTCCTTGAGTGGCATATCGATTTCCTTATGAGGAGGATGGAGAAGATGGATATAGAGAGAGAAGCTCAAGACCTAAAGGCTGCCAAGGCAAGATCCACATGCGAGGAGTGTGAGGAGTACGGCCATGTCCAAGGTAAACCCTGATTTAATGCAAGTTCATCCATTCAAGATTTGGTTCCTTTGTGTACACAATTGGAGGACTTCATGGATGAGCAAGCTAAGATCAACAAGGATGTCGTCACTAAGTTCGAGGCTATGGAGAAAATATTGGAGAATTTAGATGGCAAGGTGACGGAGGTCGGAAGCTCTATACGTGAAGTGTTCATCATGATGAAGATGTTAGAGACGCAAGTGGGACAACTTGTCGGGCACCCGATGGGTAACAAAGGAGAATTTTCGAGACAATCCCAAGGTCCCGAGACGGTGATAGCTATTCAAACTCATTCGGGAGAGACGGAGGATCACACTAAGAAAACCACAAAGATCACGACCGAAGGACTGGAGTTTGAGATGCTGAGCCACTACATGAATGAAGTTGTTGCATCCATCAAGACCAAAGGACAAAGCCAGCCTGTGAAGACCAAAAAATGACTAATCCGAAGAATAAGCCCGCGCCCAAGATTGTGCGGAAGTGGGTACCCAAGATTGCAACGCCCACAAAAGCGTTGATCCGAAGTAATCAAGTGAAGAAGTATAGCCATGCACTATAAACGAAGCGCTAGGCGAGAGGCAACCCATTTCGCCGAGTCAAGAATAAGCTACTGGGAGGACAACCCGATTCAAGATTTTTCGAGTCTTTTCAAGTAAGTTAGTTTTAAAATTTACTGCGCGAGACAATAGACTTAGAGTTGTTGAACAATATTAGAGACACAATTCTTGGTTGGATATTTCATTTGGATCATAAACCCTTTATATGAGCCATCCTATGTGTTGTTCGCTTCCTTTCGAGAAACCAAAACCAAAAAAATTGAGATCCTATCTCAACCTTTCATCCTCTTCATCATGTTATGGTTGACTTGTTTTACATGCTAAAAACAATGTGTGGCGAGGCTAGTGTCAGCCCCGTGACACTGTGCCGCCTACTTCTGTACGGCTAACGCGCCGAGCCCTCGAAGGGGGCCGGCGGAACCCTCGAATGCTTTTCCTGTGACTAGACAGGACTACGCCGTTACGTCGGGTCGGCGGGAGTGGTTTTCCCCTTCACTGTCAGCCCTGTGTGGCCATCCACGCCACTGCAGCACCATGTCGGGTACTGCGACGATATCCCCGACGCTGTTGGAACGCACATGGATGGGACGTCGCCATGCCTGCCACTGTACCTCGTACGGACCTCCGTTGACGACGCCCTCGAGCCGGCCCGCGGTCGACGGCCAGACAGCCAACCTCTACACCACCACCCTCGAAGTCGCTCCTGTACGAGCACAGGACGCGCCACGACGCCCCGACTGGAGCAAGATTCACCAGGACGGTCGTCAACTCCGTGGCACTGCACACCATGCCTCCACACGTAGGAGAATAGTGTGGCAGGCCTGTAAATTGCACTCTCCTTGGCCCATAAAAGGAAGGGCAGTCCCCCAGCCGCAGGACGACAACGGATAGCGATCACGCACACGCTTTCCACCTTCACCACGATATTGGCACTTGCCTCAATCAATACCTCTGGGACTTGGAGGCCTGGCCTCCTCTCCCTCCATGCTTATAGCCCCCCTCTACGAGCACCACGGTGCGACGCAATATAGTGCCCCGAGCACACCACTGCTGGACGTACGGCCCCGGCCGGAACCAGGATAAAACCCAGTGTCATTAGTTGCTTACAACCGGACCATCGAGAGGTTGATCTCAGCACTCATTACTATTTAGTGTCGGGACTACATTCGGCACCGACAGTTGGCGCGCCGAGTAGGGGGTAGTGCACTGAAGATCAGCTCCCACCAGCCCTCTCGATGGTGATTCGCACCGAGTACCGCGGCCAGAGGTATTCCATGGGCAGCTCGGACCCCCTCCCAGCCGGGTTCGAAATCCGGTTCGGGAGCCTGAACTTTCAGGCCACGGGGAACGGCTACCTCATGCGCATCACCAACCGCGATGAACTCCGTGCGCGGTGGCCGACCGGCTCGACACGGTCTCCGTCGCACCCACCGCCGGGGCGCCCGGCGTCCGCCCGTGTGGATGCTGCGGGCCCTCCAGCACCTCGACGCCGTCGACGCTCCGGCCGGCGCTCTCGGCGGGCGCGGACGGAGCGCCGACGCGCCGCGCGCATCGCCTCGCGCGCGCGACGCGACCACCGGCGAGACGGCAACCGCTCTGACGGGGGAATGCTCGGTTTTGGGACCGCGGTTCCCCATCGGTCTGCATGGCGCCACGACGGCGTACGTCGCCTCCTCCAACACCGACACGGCGGCGCGCAGGGCCCGTCCTATCCGCCATGTTCCAGCGGTCGGGAACCCCAGCGCATCCGTTGACGACGAGTCGTCCTACGGCTCCGCCAGCGAGCTGCCACCCGCCACCTCTCACGGGTACGCGGAGTGGGACTTCTTCGGCGTACCAGACCCAGTAATGTTCCGGCGATTACTCGATGCCACGGACTACTGGTTTGGCTACTCCGACAACTCCAGCGCCGGGAGCCACGACCCCGCGCGGGACTGCTTCGTCGTACCCGCCAACAAACAAGCGAACGCTGCAAACGTGGCGGAAGCCGGCAATGGAGAGGTTCCCCCCGGCTCGGGGACTGGACCGCACCAGGATGCGGGGCCAAGAGCGCCTCCCCCCTCACCACCGAGGGGAGCCGACATCAACATGCAACTGGCTCAAGCACACGAACTCGAAGCCAAGCTTGCGGAGGAGTACCACGCGGTGCGGCTGCTTCGAGCCTCCATCGTCGGGGAAGCCTCTGCGTGGCGAACGCGCGCGCGAGCTGGGCAAGCAAGCCCGCGAATGCATCAACGTCGACTTCGACGTCGACAACCCGAACATGCCCCCGCGACACTGCTGCGGGCCATGCCTGCTCCCTCAACACCCGAGGCGCGGAACCTGCACCGCGAGGCGCAAGCACTCTTTGAGCAAGCGGCCGTACAGCAGGCCGAGAGCTTGGCGTCCCGCATTCGCCAACAGGGGAGCGCGCAGGACAACAGGGGTGCACAGGGCGGTACACGCGGGCGGCGTGGCAGAGCGGCCCGCCAACCCAGGGCGCACGCCGGTCAGGGAGCAGATCCTTGACACGCGTGGGCATGTCCAAGACGGTGACGCTCGCATTGTCATCAACGCCCGGCGGACGGGCAACACGGAGACGCGGGCGGCGGCAGGCTACCACCCCTGACGGGGTGGGCGCTATGACAGCCGAGAGGACCACTCGCCGACAACGGATCCCCCAGGAACGCGTGTGTTCAGCCGGGAGATCCGCACGGAGAGCTTCCCTCAACGCTTCCGCCAGCCCACGTCGATCGACAAGTACACAGGGGAGACAGACGCCCGCATATGGCTCAACGACTACCGCCTGGCATGTCAGATGGGCGGAGCCACCACCGACAAGGTCATCATCTGCAACCTGCCGTTGCACCTCGCCGACTCGGAGCGAACATGGCTCGAGCACCTGCCGGCCAGCCCGATTCACAACTGGGACGATCTGGTCAGCACCTTCGTGGGGAACTTCCAGGGCAAGTACGTGCGCCCTGGAAACTCCTGGGATCTGCACGCATGCACCCCGAAGCCCGGCGAGTCGCTCCGGGACTTCATACGACGCTTCTCCAAGCGCTGCACGGAGCTCCCGAGCATGGCCCAGTCCGAGTTCGTGCACGCCTTCCTCGAGGGCACGACCTGCCAGGACCTCATGCGTGAGCTTGGGCGCAGCCCGCCGGTCGACTCGAACGAGCTGTTCGACATCGCCACCAGCTTCGCCTCTGGCAAGGAGGCAATGGGGGCCATCTTCGATAGGAAGAAGGGCAAGCGCGTGGACAACACACCCGCGGAGGGCAGCAAGTCCAAGGAGCCCCAGCAGAAGCACAAGCGGGGCAAGAAAGGAAAGAAGCCGCGCCATGAGGCGCGCGGGCAAGGGCGCGACGACGACGAAGATGAAGCCCTTGCTGTTGACCCAGCTCGACGGGGTCCTCGAGCGGCCTCTCGAGGCCCTGGGGTGTTTGACGACATGCTGAAGAACCTTGTCCGTACCACAAGACTGCAGTCAACCACACCCTCGAGTAGTGCGACCTGCTAAAGAGATACTACAGCCGCGCCGCCGCGAAGGACGGCGAGGCCAAGAAGGATGGGGTGACGGCGACGCCGGCGGCTTCCCCGCAGTGGAGAACGTCTTCCTCATCTTCGAGGGGCCGACCGTCGACATGTCCAACAGCCAGCGCAAGCGGGAGCGGCACGAGGTCCTCACCGCGAGGAAGGCTCCTCCCTCCTTCCTCTACTGGTCGGAGGACGCCATCACCTTCAACTGCGAGGATCACTCGAATCGCATCCCCAATCCGGGCCAGTACCCACTGGTGGTCGACCCAGTCATCGGGAACGCCAGGTTCTCCAAAGTACTGATGGACGGAGGCAGCAGCCTCAACATCCTCTATGCGCACACTTTGCGCTTGCTGGGGATCGGGTTGGACCAGCTGCGGCCTAGCACGACGTCGTTCCATGGCGTCGCGCCAGGCAAGCGCGTCCAGCCCCTCGGGCAGATCGACCTGCCAGTCTGGTTCGGCACACTAGACAACTTCCGAAGGAAACGCTCACCTTTGAGGTGGTGGGGTTCAGGGGCGCGTACCATGCCATCCTTAGGGGTCGTGCTACGCCAAGTTCATGGCGGTCCCGAACTACACCTACCTCAAGATGAAGATGACGGGGCCCAAGGGCGTTATCACCATGGGCTCGTCAATCTAGCACGCATTCGACTGCGACGTCGAGTGCGTGGAGCACGCGGAGGCGCTAGCGCTGGATGAAGCGCTCGTGGCGAACCTAGAGAAGATGGTCAACGAGGACCTCAACTCCACCGCCAAGCACGCCGGCAGCTTCGAGGCTGCTGAGCAGACCAAAGAGGTACCCCTCGACCCTGCTGCCCCTGAGGGCAAGGAGTTGAGGGTCAGTTCCACCCTCGACCCGAAATAGGAAGTGGTGCTCGTTGACTTCCTCCGCGCCAACGCCAACATCTTCGCGTGGAGCCCCTCGGATATGCTAGGTATTCCGAGGGAGGTTACTGAGCACTCCCTTGACATCCTACCTCACTCCCGCACCGTGCAGCAACGGCTGCGCCGCTTTGACGAAGAGAGGCGCCGGGCGATCGGAGTGGAGTTGCGGAAGCTCCTCGAGGCCGGGTTCATCAAGGAAGTGTTCCACCCTACGTGGCTAGCTAACCCTGTTTTAGTTAAGAAAAAGAATGGGAAGTGGCGGATGTGTGTAGACTACACTAGTTTAAATAAAGCATGTCCCAAGGTTCCTTTTCCTTTGCCACGAATCGATCAGATCATTGACTCAACTGCGGGGTGTGAGCTCTTATGCTTCCTTGATGCCTATTCCGTGTACCACCAAATAAAAATGAAGGAGTCCGACCAGCTCGCGACTTCGTTCATCACTCCCTTCGGGATGTACTGCTACGTAACGATGTCATTCGGTCTCCGAAACGCGGGCGCTACATACCAGCGATGTATGCAGCACGTTTTCGAAGATCACATCGGGCGAACCATTGAGGCTTATGTAGACGACATAGTCATGAAGACCAGGAAGGCGGACAACCTGGTTAACGACTTGCGTGCGGCATTTGACTGACTGCGAGCCAACGGGGTGAATTTAAACCCCGAAAAATGTGTCTTCGGCGTGCCGCGAGGCATACTATTAGGATACATTGTCTCCCAGCGAGGCATCGAGGCCAACCCCGAGAAGGTTGCAGCCCTCGAGAGAATGGGCCCAATTCGGGACCTGAAGGGGGTCCAGAAGGTGTTGGGGTGCCTTGCCGCCTTGAGCCGCTTCATTTCGAGGCTCGGCGAAAAGGGCTTACCCCTCTACCGGCTCCTAAAGAAACACGAGCGCTTCTCCTAGACCGTCAAGGCCCAGGAGGCGCTTGACATGCTAAAGGCGACGCTCGCCATGCCCCGATTCTAACGCCACCTCAGGACGACGAGCCTCTATACCTCTACATCGCCGCGACCACTCAGGTGGTCAGCGCCGTCATCGTGGTAGAGCGTACGGAGGATGGGCACGCCCTACCAGTCCAGCGGCCGGTACACTACATCAGCGAGGCATTGTCCGAGACCAAGGTGCGCTATCCGCAGGTCCAGAAACTGATCTACGCAGTGGTCCTCGTGCGGCGTAAGCTCCGCCACTACTTTGAGGCTCACCCGGTCACAGTGGTCTCCTCCTTTCTGTTGGGAGAGATCATCCGGAAACCGGATGCAGCAGGCAGGATTGCCAAGTGGTCGGTGGAGTTGATGGGCGAGACGCTCGCTTACTCGTCGCGCAAAGCGATCAAATCCCAGATCTTGGTAGACTTCGTCACCGAGTGGACAGATACGTAGCTGCCGCCGCCACAGATCCAGGCCGAGTGCTGGACCCTCTACTTCGACGGGTCGGTGATGAAGACAGGGGCGGGTGTGGGCCTGCTTTTCATCTCGCCCCTTGTGGAGCACGTGAGATACGCGGTGCGCCTGCACTTCCCCGTGTCAAATAACATGGCGGAGTACGAGGCCCTCCTCTGCGGCCTCAGAATCGCCATCGAGACTGGCATCAAGCGCCTCGACGTGAGGGGAGACAAGCAGCTCGTGATCGACTAGGTCATGAAGAACACGAGTTGTCACGGCGACAAGATGGAGGCGTACTGCAGGGCCGTGCGGGCCCTCGAAGACAAGTTCTACGACATAGAGCTTAACCACGTGCCTCACCGGTACAACGAGGAAGCGGACGAGCTCGCCAAAATCACGTCGGGGCGAATCACTGTTCCCCTGAATGTTTTTGCGCGGGACGTCACCCAGCCATCCGTCAACCTCGAGCCCAACCCCACGAGTCATGAGGAACCCTCGAGGGCTCCCTCGAGTCCAACAGGCGCGGATCCTATGTACGAGGACCCCTTGAACGAGGCGTATGTACTCTCCCTACTCGAGGGATATGGCGCCGACAAGGCCGAGGCCATGGATACGGAGCTGGCCCCCAGCGAGGGGGACTGGTGAGACAAATACATCGCCTGGATGGATCGAGGGGAGCTACCCTCAGACCGATCTGAGGCCAGACGCATTGCCAGGATGGCCAAGTCGTTCACCCTCGTCGATGGCGAGCTGTACAAGAGCGCTGCGTCAGGCGTCATGCTGCGATGCGTACCTATCCCTCAGGGGCGCGAGCTCCTTCGAGACATCCACGAGGGCGTATGCGGCCACCACGCGGCGCCGCGCACCCTCGTGGGCAACACGTTCCGCCAAGGCTTCTACTGGCCCACTGCGGTCACTGATGCCAGCGAGATCATGCGCACCTGTGAATGGTCCCAGTTCTACGCTCGCAAGTCCAACCTTCCTGCACACATCCTCCAAACCATCCCCGTCACGTGGCCTTTCACCGTGTGGGGGCTGGACATCGTCGGGCCCTTGCGAAAAGAGCCGTGGGGCTTCACCCACCTACTGGTTGCCATCGACAAATTCTCCAAATGGGTTGAGGTGCGCCCCATCACGAACCTCAGGGCGGAGCAGGCCGTAACGTTCTTCACCGATGTCATCTACCGGTTTGGAGTGCCCAAATCCATCATCACTGACAACGGGTCCCAATTCACAGGCAGAAAGTTCCTGGAGTTCTGCACAAGTTCCACATCCGCGTCGACTGGGCGGCCGTGGCACACCCACAGACCAACAGTCAGGTGGAGCGTGCCAACGGCATGATCCTGCAGGGTCTGAAGCCCAGAATCTTCGACAGACTGAACAAGTCTGGTCGAAAATGGCTCCAGGAGCTACCAGCGGTCGTGTGGAGCCTTAGGACCACCCCGAGCAGGGCCACAATATTCACCCCGTTCTTCCTAGTCTATGGCGCGGAGGCTATCCTCCCCACGGACTTGTAGTACGGGTCGCCCAGGGTTCGGGGCTACGATGAGGGCGCCAACCAGCGAGCCCGCGAGGACTCGCTGGACCAACTGGACGAAGCTCGCACCGTGGCCCTAATGCACTCCGCGAAATACCAGCAGGCTCTGAGGCGCTACTAAGCCCGGAAGGTGCGGCGCCGAGACTTCAACGAAGGGGACTTCGTCCTGAGGCTGCGCCAAGATAATCGAGGCCGCCACAAGCTGTCACCCCCATGGGAGGGACCCTACGTCGTGGTAAAGGTGCTCAAGCCCGGCACATACAAGCTAGCCAACGAGGACGGCAAAAAACTCACCAACGCTTGGAACACCCAACAGCTACGTCGCTTCTACCCTTAGAAAGGATTTCCAAGTTCTTTTTGCAAATCGCGTACCCAACACCCTAGTTGGCTATACAGTTGTAAATCTTAGTGAATTAATAAAGTAAAAGGGCAACTTGGCTTTCCCCAAGAAACCCAAGTCACCCTCGGGGGCTACTATGGGGGGCATCCCCCCTGAAAAAATGGTCCATTTTTTCGCAAACATTCGCGAGCACGCCAAGTACGTCTCGACCTAAGCCTCAGGCGAATTTAGGCGGAGCGCGAGCAGCCAAGCGGGAAAGACGCGCGAGCCGGAGATAGCCTACACCTCCAGCAGGATAAGACCCTTCTCCCTCGCCTATGGACCAGCGGGCCGCTCGTGAAATCGAATCTCTCCACCAAAAATTCGCCCAAGCAAAGGAAAAGAGCAGCGGAACAGCGTGACAAGCGAAACAAAAACATTACTTCTATTTACAAAATGTTTCAAACAAGTAGTTGTTCATTACACGGCCACGCAACCCGATTACTAATATCTAAGCAAAAGGGCTTGAACGCCCGATGGTCTTCAGGCTTGAGGGTCGCCGGCACCAGGAGCGTCTGTAAACAGGAAATCGGTGAAGTCCTCGGCGAGCATATCGGCGGCGGCAGCGGCGAGCGCATCTGCGCGATTCATCGCCTCCTCATCTTCGACGCCAATCGGGACGACGTAGCCCGAGGACACGGCCTCGAAGTCCACCTGGTAGTGGGACTCCACCACGCCGAGGGCCTTCTTGACTCCCAGGTGAAGGGCGCGGTGCATGCGCTGGGAAACGTGCCCCCCGAGGGCGCGCAGGCGACTCGCAAGCGAGCTTCCAGCCTGTGCCACGCCCTCCTCAACCTCTTGGCAGATCTCGAGGGCGGCGGCCTGCAACTCCTTCGACTCCTGTTGAGAGGAGTTGCAGGCCGTCTACACAGCCTCGGCCTGGGTGGTCATGTTCCCAGGGCGGTCTGCAGGACTGAAAGCCACGAACAAAGAAAAGGAAAGTTGGGAGCGAATCCCCAAAAGGCAAATCGACAGGCGAAAAAGCGGACGGAAACTAACTCACCTTCAACCTACTTCTTCTCCACCTCGAGGGCCTTGCGCACCTCCTCGGCCTCTCGCCGCAGGTCACGAACTGTGGTCTCCTGCTCCTCGAGGTACCGACGCAAATCCTCGTGCG